>FWPY01000097.1:6000000-6597361 GCA_900174645.1 Sonneratia alba
CAATGATAAAATAACTTGTATCTAACTATTTTTTAATTTTTTAAAAAATATAAATAATATATATTTTTATTTTTATTATAATTACAATATTTTGAATATTTTTTAAAAATATGGTTCGATAGTTCAAAGTGATTAGCTGAACAATTTGAATTCAGTAACTAATCGCACCGTTTCGCCTTAAAAAATCGCATTGTATGAGAACCAGTTCATTTCAAACCAATTTTTTCGGTTTAGTTCAGTTAACGGTTTGATATGATTCTCCGATTCTTTATGTGCAGCCCTACCGGTTCAGCAGGAGCACATGTCGGTTTAGTGCGTAGTACACATATCATGGTGGGCATCTTGGGGGCCCAGTCGACTGCGGCACTCATTCGTTGATTCGTTCTTCCCATTCTTTTTCCTGTACATTGGGCGGGCTGACACGTGCGGATTTTATTTTTTGGGAGGGAGTCCGTGTTTTCACAATGAGAAACAAGCGAGAACGAGCGATTTAGTGTAGTGATATCACTCTCGTTCTAATAATTAAGAGATTATATATTTGATTTGTCATTAAATTTCTCGAATTCTCTTATTTCTTCAACTAATTCTAAAACACATACGCATGATATATAATAATAAAGTTTGACAAATAGGCCCAAATTCAAAGCATACAAATGGTCGAGCCGGACATAACATATTCAATTAAGTCGTGCGTGTCTCGCGCTGACCTTTTTCACCACGTGCGCTTACCCCAAGAGAGCTCAAGCACAAGTTTTGTTTGAATTTCTTTCTGCTCTGACAGAGTGAACCGAGAGGCCAAGTTTCCCATCTTTCACGTTTTTTAAGTTACTTGGGCCTCTTCCCTTCTTTTGCAAGAGTCTTCAGCTACGCAGCAATTCATCGGTCAACAATTTTTTTTCTTCTTCTTCTTCTTCTTTTCGCATTTTTCGCAATTGTTGAACATTTGGAACCACGTAAAAAGGGCAATAATTAACATAAATAAAAAAAATACTTTGCTGGCTTATTTTATATATATATATATATATATATAAAAGAGGAATTGAAGAGTCTATACCATAATTTTAACATCCGAACCGGGGCGGCCGGTTCAACTGAGAACCAGCCACTCACACCGGTCCGGTTTCTAGAAAAATCCAATTGCACTTTAAATAATGTTAGATCCGGTTGAATAGGCTAGTTTCCGATCTGACTAGTGAATCCAGTTGAACCAGTGAAAAAGTCGACGGATTTAAAAAATTTTTAAAATAAAATATATTATAGTGTACTTATTTTATTTTACTATATTTATATTTATATTTTATGTTAAACTTTGAACTAATATATTGACTACATTAATGATTTTTATTATAAATTATATTCAAATTATGATATTATATAAATTTATTATTAATATCATTTATTAAATATGCGATTTGATCCGTTAAACCCCCGGTCTGACCCATAAAACCATTATCCCATGCTCACACCGGTTCTCGGTCCGGTCCGCTATGCATATCCATAACTGCTTCCTTGGCACTTGGGCAGCAGCGTAAAAAGAGACGGCTAGAGAGACCGCTTGGAATGACAACGCTATCATTAGCACATCGTACCAATACTTGAGAGACAGCATGGCCTAAAGCAAGCGAGAAAGGCAGTAATCACAGAGAAATTAGCTAGGGAGCTCAAGGCGGAAGTTGGCATGACATCAAACATCAGATTCAGGATGTGCGGTGGTGGGAAAGGGTTTCAAGTAACATACGAACCTAAGGTATGCCCCATTCTATTCTAACACGTGGCAAAGATGGTGGTACATGTACGCCCAAACAATTGAACTCAATGAAACTCTCCTCTGTTTGACCAACTTGGAAGCACTTGATAAAGTTCCCCCATGACCAGATAGCCCTGCCAATAAGCATACTCATAAAAAGAGGAAAGAGGGAAATATCACTATAAGTAAAACTGCCGACATGTTCAGATTAGAAAGCATAAGAATCAGTAGCGATCTTCACTCACTACTCAAAATAAACAGAATTTACAAAGGACGTGTATAAGGGCAAGGTATGTGTCCATTCCTTGTTTATCATATTTTCCATGCTATGATCGCATAGCATTTTACATACACCTTGTAGAACTAACATCTATCAGATTGTTCTACATCTTGCAGAACAGCTTGACTTATACAAGCCACTCTGCAGTGCATTCTATAAGAAAATAGCAGACAAGCAACAAACAACACTGAAACGATAGTGGAACTCACAGTGAAGTTAATTATAGTAACTATATCAGTTCTTGTGCTGTAGCCGCCCACTCTCTGCCCCAGCAAAAGGATCAATAACAACATTTATGACAGCTGGTTTTCGTGCAGAAAAGGATTCTGAAAGAGCATTCTTTAGCTCCTGAGGAGTCCCAACAAGATAACCTTTGCCTCCAAAGGCTTCAATCATAGTATGGTACCCAGCAGTGGGCACAAAAGAAGTAGGTGCCGGGTCATCCTTGTAGGGGCCTGTAATTTCCTCAGGGCTCCTCCTATCACCACCGTATACACCACCATTGTTGAAGACAATCACCACAGCGGGCAATTGATACCGCACAAGAGTCTGCAAATAAAGGACAGTGCAGAATAACATCATATTTTCCATTAAAAAATTGATTTACCCAAGCCAACAAAAGATAATGGCATTTACGTGCTTTTCAGTACTTCACAGTTGGCAAAGTCAAGACATCACATGACAATAAATGTCCACGCACAATGAATGATATGAACAGGCACTATTTAGCATATCCGAGAAGCAACTAGAGCTATAATTCGCAAAATAGAGAAACTTCAATGAGGAAATATGCAAATTCTAGGCTCCACTTCATGTAAGAATTTGAACTGGAATGAACTCATTCCCATCTTCCACGAGAATCCTTGCCAGTTTATAATTATACACACACACACACACACCAGTAAAGCAACTAATTCCTACCTAGACCAACTAAAGCTTAAAGGCTTGCTAAGATCTCATATTCCAGTGATCGTTGCAATAATGTGTCAGCATACCAAGAGAAGCAGCCAGATGCAGATAGGTGACACGTGATATAGACCTACACCCTTCTAAGGGAGGGCTGTAGAAGTAGTGTCAAATGAGAACCAAGGAGATGACAAGAGCAAAGAAAGCAGCATGGACAATGTCAAATGTTGTGAGAAGAGAGAAATTATACCTCAACTTCCATAGCGCTGAATCCAAATCCTGAATCCCCTTCAACTGCTACAACAAGCCTGTCCGGGGAAGCCACAGCAGCAGCAATGCAATAGCCTAACCCAACGCCCATGGTCCCCCATGTACCCGCATCCAACCTGGTCCTCGGTTCAGTCTGAACTAAAACTGCTCTCCCAATGTCCATGGTGTTCGCCCCTTCAGAAACTAATATTGGTGCGGGACTCTCCACTCCTAGAATTGCATCCCGTATGATCTTCATGGGCGTCAAGAAATTAAAGGGCACAACTTCCTTGGTCAACTGAATCTCCATTCTCGACACATTGTCTTTTGCTTTCTTCGAGATTGCCTCCACCCAAGAGTGCGTCCTCCCCAAACAAAACGGGTCATCCTTAATCTCCTTATTAATAGCTTGCAGCACTCGTTTAGCATCGCCTACTAAGCCCAGAAAGGGCTTCCTCAGCTCAATCTCCTCTTTGGAGACATCAACCAGGATGAATTTAACTTCGGAAGACCACTTTGGAGGCTCCCCAAAGTGGAGCAACCAGTTGAGTCGGGCACCGACAACAAGAGCCACATCACACTTACCGATCGCCAATGACCGTGAAGCAGTTGCTGCCAGCGGATGTGTATCAGGCAACAAACCCTTGCCCATAGGAGTCGGAAGGAACGGTATTCCAGTGCTTTCCACGAGCTTCCTCAGCTCGTCCTCAGCCCGAGAATAGGCTGCACCCTTCCCGAATACAATCAGTGGCCGTTCTGCTTGTCTAAGAAGAGTAACCGCTTCCTCAATTTGTGAGCTCTTGACGGTGGTTGTCTCTTCCTTCAATCTATGCGCCTCAGCCTCTGCTAAGAGGCTTTCAGCTTCTGATTCGGTCACGGACTGGTGTAGCACATCGGTCGGGAGGTCCAGGTAGCACCCACCAGGTCTACCTGCGATGGCATGATCTAGGACCTGTGCGACACAGGTGGGGATTTGGCTTATAGTCGTCGCCTTGGCGGAGAATTTCGAGAACGGCTTCACGGCCTCGACCTGATCGAGCTCCTGAAAGTCACCGCGACCGAAGTCCTTCTGGTCGCACGAGCCGGAGATCATAACCATCGGCCACGTGTTGGCCATGGCGTTGGAGAGACCGGCTAGGCCGTGTACACAGCCGGGGCCAGAGACAGTGAGGAGGACGCCGGGGCGGCCGGTGAGATATCCGTAAGCGGAGGCGGCGTACCCCGCGGACTGCTCGTTGTGGAAGGCAATGAACCGGATACCGAGCGAGACGGCCCGGTTCGCGAGAGAGGTGACGGGGATTCCGACGACGCCGAACATCCGCTCCACGCCGAACCGGGCGAGAGCCTTTGCAGCCAGGGCGTTGCCATCGATCAGCGCAGGAGCTCCGTTGGTGGAACCAGGTTCGGGGTCCGCAGCGGCCATAGCAGAGAGAGCTTCGGAGATCGGTAGGAGGGAAGGGGTGACTTAGTTGCTCTTAGTTACCTCAAAGAAAAAAATGTTGAAGACCTCTGACACTGACACCCTGTTAGGGGACACGTGTCCCTAGGTTCAGCCGTCGATTGATTGGGCAGGCAGTCGAGTCCAGACTCCGGATCGCGGTGCATTTACATTAATATCCCTTCCGAGTTGAGTGGTACTTGGGCGTAGAAAATGGGCAGGACCGGAAAGGAAAAAAAAATCCATGAAGTAATGAAACGACGCTAGTGAGGAAGAAGCAAATTTTGTCTTGTCAGCGGACGAAGTAAATTTATTTTTGCTGATGGCGCTCGCCACCGGCCGACGGCCACGGACGAGGAGTCCTTTAGTTCGGCGGCCCGATCTTCAGAGGCCGAGTATGTATGGGCCTCAAGTACGGGGCCGGGCTGAGGTGTGATGTCGAACATTCATAGACCCAAAGCCATTGTTCGTCTCTCACCCTATCGTCCATCCTTCAGTCCCAGCAGCCGACCAAGGCAGGGAGGGGTTTCTTCTTAGCTCTTCATCGCACTCCGTGTCGTCCTCGGCAGCTGTTTCACACGCCACAGGTCGACCCGGCGGGCCTCCACTTGCATAATTCTCTTTTTCCTTCTTGAATCCCCGTAGCCGAATTTGTGCGAAAGTAGTAAGCTTAAACATGATAAAGAGGCAGTTCTACAAGGTTGAACATGGCGACCGAGATGACCCTTCTGCTTCGTCGTCGTCGTCCTCGGATTCCGAGGTAGAAGCTGAAGCGGCGGAGGACTCGGAGGTTGGTTCAGTTGGAGAAGTCCATGAGGAGCCTGATCATTCTTCCACCTCTTCTGGTTCGTATCAAGTTCGGATCTTTACGGTTTGGTGAAATTTCATGTTAGGTTTATCTTGTTGACCTTTTGGGACGAGGCTTGCCTATTGATTGCATCATAATATCTTCTCCTTAATGCATTCATATTCAATGACAAGTTGGTTGTTTCTGAGGGGAATAGCGTTTCTAACGCTACCGGAGAATCCCATCATTCGAAGCTCCTGAATTTTATGATTTAAGGATTTTCTCTTCAGGACATGAATGTGAGGATAGTTTAGCAAGTCAGGCTGCCGGTTGCCTCGACAGTTGCATTGTACTGTTTGTAATGAACAGATTATTGGATTTCAGCTATATAGATATGTTTAGGTTGGCGGCGTTTTCACTTCCAACCGGTTGCACCTTAAGGTGTCCGGTTTGTTTATTATGAAGCACTCTGTGTAGTGTGTGTCTGATGCTGTAGAATCGCATCTCTGTTTCAGGTTCCCTGGTGGATGAGGATGATTCTGAAACAGAAGAGCAAATCCTTTCTCCGAGCCCATTGCCTGGCAAGCTCCACAGAAAGACTAAAGACCGAGATCTGGAAACTGCAGAGAAAGATGATGCCATACCGTCTGATGCTCTAGCTTATGTCTTGAAGTGTAAATCCGTTTTCAAGTGCCGGATATGTCCGAGAATTGTTTGTCTGAACGAGGACTCTCTGAAGGCTCATCTTAAATCCAAGGTAAGTTGGTGACACGTTAAGTGTTTTCTACATCTGCTCCCTATTGCAGTACATATTAGAACAAAGTGCTGCTGCTCTCAACTTTGCAAGTTTGTATTAGTCTTATTCTGTAGAAAGCCAAGCTGTTATCTTATCATAAGAATTGACAGATTATTAATCTTTTTCCCTCTATAATTGTAGAGACATGTTCGATCTGAGAAATTACTAAATGACGGTCGCTTGAAGTCCATGCTCAATAGTGATGGGGAAGTGGAGGATCAAGAGACAGCTTCAGAGATGAATACTCGGATCGTATCATGGGCACGGGTTGGTATTAGATTCATCTGCACTGGTGGAGAATATTAGATTAATATGTGGTTAATGATTGGTTGAAACTAATCAGAAAATTTGCTCATATGCCAGGACAATCCAACAAAGGAAAAGAAAGGAAAGCAACGATTGAGTAAGAGATGCAGAAAGAAGGTACTCTCAACTTTTCTCTCCCAAAAAATCACTCTGTACATTTCGTATGCCACTTCAGAAGATAGACCATACCATAAAGCTTGTTAATGGGAATTGCAGGCAATGGAAGCTGAATCAGGCTTGGAGGATGCAAAACAGGCAAGTAAAAACTCTTCCAAGAAACAGCGTGGAAAATGAGTGGATCATCGGGCAACCTCTTCCTTATCCCAGGTAGTTTATCTTGACATTACATTGTTTTTTTTATTATCGAAGTTTAGACTTTCAATTCCGAGTGGCAGCTCGGCATTTTTCTTAATTTTAGGGCATTTGTTGCAGAGACCTGATGGTGATGATCTCCTCCAGTGACATCTAGTTCAGCTGGGACTCATTTCTGAAGACAGTATGCTCAGTTAGAATATGCCCAGCAAGCATAGGAGACATGCATTGCTGAGGATGTTTAAGTGTCTTTCTCAGCGCTTACCCACCATTCATGTCATCATATTCGATATAGTTTCGGATGTTACCCTTCCATTTCCATATGATTTTGGACCGAATGTAAGCACCATTTCCAAGTGTAAGCTAACTGCTGGGATGGGTTATTTTTGGCTATTGACTTGACGACAGTGAAATTATCGGCTTATCTTCCAAACAAAATTACCTACTGCTGAACAGTTTTCTTAAACTTGGTGTTAAATTCATTTGCAAGTGACAGGTCCCACGAAGGGCGGCAAGCTGACCTTCCATGAATTCATGTTGGCGATGACAGAGAGAGGGAAATCCTCAAAGCAATATGGAGAAAATCAGAAGCATGCACATTCGAAAGGGTATGCCGTTCCAGAAAATAGGATACCTAACCCAACTACAGAAGGTCAGCTCCGCACTGAAATTATTCGAGCTAGAGGATGAAAAAAATCTTCAGAGCAAAATTACAAATGACTCAAAATTCTCTTTTCAATTTCATCGCTCCCTAACAGCTTTGATGTATGTAACCGCGCAGGCAATCAAAAAGAGAGATGAAATATTGAGGGACCTCATTCATTTTAAATACCCTACTTTACATCGGCAGCAAGAGAGGATTAATTTTCATCCAAGAGGAGAAAGCATCATGCGAAATGAGAAAGCCCGGTTGCAGTTTGAACTGGAATACTGATGTATCAAGAGTCATGTCAATCTCAGGGTGCAGATCCTGAGGTGCTGGCTTTTCCGGAGGACAAGTAAGTGGATCACGGGGTTCTCCATCACAATCACCATCACCATCACCATCACCATCACCGTTGTTTTCGGCAGACTGATCCTGAGAAGGGGATGGATCTCCACTCCCACTGTTCTCAGGGTGAAAATTGATTTGGAATCTTGTGACTCGAGGTTTGTCAGCGAGTGTATTCCTCTGAACTTTGCCGACCAGCACCTTTGACGGGGGCTACTCTCTCAGCTGTTTCATCCTCGTAATCGTTGTTCACATATTGGCCTACTCATGCAAATTCCTGACCCAGATAAGAGCAGGTCAGCAGAAGTACGGTCACACCAATGAGATCTTCTTCACGTATCATTGATAACTCTAGTAGAGATGTTCACGGTTCGATTTGGTTTAGTTCGAACATTATATCCTCGAATCATAACTATTATATAGTTATTGAATCAAATGGTTTGAACCGATTTAATGGTTTGGTTAATTAGTTTGAACCATTTAAAAATAATAATAGTTAACAAATTAAATATAAATCAAACCAAAACACAAGAAAAATAAAAAAACTATAAAAATAACAAAAAGAAAAATAATAAAATAATAAAATTTTTAATTAAAAATAAATTAAACATATAAAATTAAGATGAGTGAACCCATTTAAAACGAAATTTAGTATGAAGTGGTAGAATATATGTTATATAATGAATGATAAAAGAACTAATATCTAACTATTTTTAATTTTTAATTATATTTCTTACATATTTATATTTCATTTTAGATATGTTTACAATATTTTAAATATTTTTTTTAAATATGGTTCAATGGATCAAACCGATTAATCGAACCACTTGAATTTAATAACTAATCGTACCATTTCATATTAAAAAACTGCACTATATAATAAGCGGTTCATCCCAAATCAAAATTTCGGTTCGATTCATCATTCGATCTGGTTCTTTGGTTCACTTTGTGCAGCCCTAAGGTCTGGAGGGTCGGCCTGCACACCGTCCGCCCTTTAAAGACCCTACTCGATGCCACATGTTCTAAGCGAAGGCTTACAGAAGGGAGTTGCACAAAACATGTTCAGTCAAAATCACCGGCAATAGAAGTCAATAGTTTCCAACATTGACCGGCCCAACCAGCACGCGCTCTAGCAGTTGATCATAAGTCTCGTCTTCAGCGGACCCAACATGAATAAGCTTCCATTCCAAATCTGTTTAGGACGGAAAAAGTGGCTCTGGTATTGAGGAGTCGTCTGGCTTGAACAGAGATTTTAGAAAGTCAAACAAAAAGAGACAAACGTTAAAAGATAATTCTTGGAATCCCGCATCTTTGGCACCATAACTACTGAACTTCACAGTTTGATGGTGTTTTACTTGCAACAGCGTGCTCCAGTCACCGCCTATGAACTCCATAGCCACAGGAACTCCTCAATTTATTCTCAGAACAAAAATGCCCTTAGGAGGAAGCAATAAATCCAGGATCAAGCCAAGCCTGCCCAACTTCTCAAGCAAAAGGTGGTAGAAGTAAGCGCTTCGAGGATCACTGTGCTGAAGACCGTACACTAGTTTATTCCTTTGAATAGATAGATACTCATGATTCTATCATGATGGAAACGGAGCAGAGAGGAGTGGAATCCCCACGGATGTGTTTCGGGGTCAGATATATTCCAGAGTCTCGGCCAGCAGCTTATTAAGCACATCAATTCCCAATGGATCAACTTGAAGCCCGGAATTACAAGCACAACGATTTCCAAAGTAACAGTAGAGGATATTCTGATGCTGAAGGAAGCAGTTCAGTCGATGGGGGAAGCTTCAATCAGGTATAACTCTCATTGTCTTCGGGCATTAAAGTAGTATGAACTGGCCCATTTAACCTTTCTAGCCCTATGCCGCCTCAGCTGTAATACGGACTATTGGCTAAAGAAAAGCTGAAAGGAGGAGAAATCTCCAAACGGGGGAAGCACAGGACTGAGGCTTAATCAAGTCACGAGAAATCCGAACTCCGAATATTGGAAAAAAAATGGCACCGTCTTTCAGGGGGGGTCACGCACTAGTAGGAGATCTCGAACTGCAGAGGAGTCAGAACGGGAGCCGGGTTGTCCAATACGGTGACGCTGGTGATGTTCACTTCGCATCAAACCGGAAGCAGGAGACGTAATCCGCATGGAATTTGCTTCAGCTTCGTTTCGTGTCCAGTCGATCGGAACCCTAAGCTATAGAAAACTCGGCGAGCTCAAGCCAGACACCACCCTGAAACAGTAAAGTAGGAGCTGAAGACACCGCAGCAGAACCCACATCACCAACTGCCTGCATCTTCCTCTATTCCCAGGTTAGTCTTCTTTTCGTTTATTCAAGAATTATCTTTCTTTTTTTCCGTGTATTCTCGTCCCCGTGCAATGCCGCGACCGGGCCACGCTCATCTTCCGACCTATACGATAGTATCATCCTATCCAATCGGTAAAGACGGAGGCGGTTAAGCCGGGTTCGTGGCTGGTCATCCTTTTAATTTCTCTGACCCTGGAGATGACGGGGAAGTTGATCGATAGCGTGGTCAAGGGAGGGGAGAAGTCATTGACAGTGCCACACCCGAGGAACGGACCGGACAAGTTCGGGTACACAACGGGCCCGTCAACTGCAGGGCCATTTATTACAAGTTGACCCCCGACATTTCGGGGTCAATTCTCGATATCCTGTTCCGGTCTTGGAACCGCCGGATGCAGCCCGAGATGGCAAATCCATCTCTACAGGCCGCACCATGGACAGCCCGCCCTCTCCCGCGTGGTCTCAGAGCTGTCCCAGAAACATTCCCAAACTGGCGTGGGGGGGAATCAAAACACCCTTGAATGGAATCGGGATCCCATTCCACCAGGCAAACATGCGGCAGAAATTCTTGTAAGGTTCCAAATCGTTACGCGTACGACAGAGGAAAGCTTCGAGAGGTAGCCTTTCTGCCGTCGTTAACAGATCGACCCTTCAGTTAAAGGAACAAGACGGGTGTATTATGCTAGGATTTTGAATATTCTGTTGGCGGAGAATTTACATAGAATCAATCATACATACCTTCCTATATAATTCTGTCCTTTTGCCCTTTTGCGTTCTTTACAGGTTGTTCTGCAGCATGGATAATGCTAGCCTAGCCCGACAGCTTGGAATATTAGTGTATATATATATATATATATATATCATATGCAAACACCGGTCCAATAGACGCGCTTACATAAAAAAAAAAATAATATGATAACATATAACCTGCAAACCATCATCTTCGTCATCATCTCTTTTATCGCAGTCAAATTAAACCTTCACCCCCGAGAATTACTAATCGTGGGTTTCGGGATTCATCCAACTACCGTGTGAAAGACTTCGTGGTAATGTAATGCGGAACCCTTCTTGGGCCGACCGGCTCCTCGGCTATGGTCTCCAGCAGCGGCTTCTTCGACCGAGACATGGACAATCTGTGCCTGATCTCCGTATCCGAGTACCCTTCGATGTCGTCCAAGCTCAGCTTCGGCGATGAAGTCGGGGAGCTGCTGTCTGATCTAGAGCTGTTGACAGCTCCCACGGGGGCCTCCGCAACCTGTACTCCTGACTCCGGCAGTATCCTCACCGTGCTGCCGGATATCCTCTTGGCCGCCGCCGAGCTCGCGGCCAGGAAGAGAGTGCCCATGTCGGCTGCCGTGACCGGAGACCTAAGCCTCTTCATGGGGAACATGACGTAGATGTTGGCTGCCTCGAGGTCCTCGTCCGCGCTCAGGGGCGAGAATCTCCGGCCGATGTGAAGCGACTGCGAGTTTGCGAGGAAGAAGCTCGGGTTCTCCAGCATGATCTCCGCGGCCTTGGTGGGTGTGGACAACTGGCGGATTTCCCCGCCCGGAAAGATCACCTTGGCGCAGCTTGACCGCCGCCCGCCTGGGGCCGATAGAGTGCAGGAAACGTAATTTCCCATCGTCCAAGAGAGAGAGAGAGAGAGAAATAGAGATGAGGAAGGAGAAGGAGAAGGATTTACTTACGGTCTGGTTTGAACCGAGCTTTCAGAAGGGAGGATTTTATACACACACACACACACATATATATACAAAACGAGGATCGAAGAACGAGAGGAAGAAGAAGAAGAAGAAGACAGAAATGGTCCAAGTAGGAAAGGAGAAAACGGGGGTTTCTGAAACGGGCCTGCCAGTTGTGAATTTCGTTGACGGTGTCCCAGTTGAGTCCGCGTTACACAAATATATATATATATACAAATATATACACAGACACAGATATAAAATATGGATTTTGAAAAGTATTTTACTTTATTTTTTATAAAATATTGCCTATTTAATTTTTTTTCTCGGGTGATATACTTAAGTTCATACGTTTACTCTGTTTCGCAGGAGCGGCACGGATTTAATACATTTATTTATTTATTTATTTATTTGTGATTTTTGGAGCGGTGTCGAGAGAAATTATATGGAAGTGGCGTCGTTATTGGGATTTTTATCCAGAAAATGCTATGATAATAAATATAACTATTATTATTTCCACACGTGACGATATATTTTTTTTCCAATGATGTTTGCCTCCAAATGTGTAGAGGCAGGACGGGAGGGGAGGACAGCTGCCAAGTAATTAGTTACCATAATAATAACATGTTTTAATTAAAAAAAGAAAGAGGAAATTGATATAACTTACCATTAGTTATCTTTTTATTTTTTTCAAACTTACTTTATTGATGACAGTTTGTTAATAAATTGATAATATACAGTAAATTAAATTTAAGATTAAAAATTCTTAACTTTATTTGAGATTTAATTAGTGAGTTATATATTATATAATATATCACTCGATAAATTAATCGATTGTTATTATCACTATCAATATCAAGTAAGCCTCTGGACCGAAGAACAGCCAAGTTTGGGGAATAAGTTAATCCTTCTCTTCATATAGGTAAAATACCCCACCGGCACGTACCGATTCTGTACCAGACGTTTAATTGATCCATCCGATTGATTCACCGTGTCAAGCCCGATGTTGAGCCTACCGACTTGGGTTTTGCTCCGACTCTAAGACCGCGGCTCGAGTAAGATTCATCCGGACGATGACAAGTGCACGAGCTTGAGATTTCACGGTACACGTACCATTCTCTGGATCACTTTTACACATGCGACAAGCCCGATGTGGAGCCTGCCGACTCAGGTTTTTTTATTCCCCTTTCCGTACCACCTGCTGTAAGGGACTCTGTCAAGTCGATTGTTCTCTCTCGGAGGGGTTAATGGGTTGCTTTCGAGACTCTGGTGGATGAAATCTATGCATGCATATGTTAAAAACTGTTGTTCTCGAATGCCAGTTCAATTGTCAACTCTGACCCCAACAATCCCACATTCTTCTTCTGACTCTGGTTTCTCCTCTTCTTCTTCTCGTTTTAAATAGTCAAGGTAAACGCAGAGCAAACCGTCGGTTTGGTTTGAATAATTCCATTGAAGGCACGTCCCGGAGTAGCTATGGCTGTTGTGTCAGGAAGAGATACGTGTATATAAGCTAATACACTAGAAAGTTAGTAGTAGTTAGAACTTCGTCATCATCAAAAAGTGGTGCCCATGAAGCTCGATGTGAAGCTACCACTCTTGTCATCCCGTGCTTTCAAGATTGCCGATCCGGTGTGTCCTCAGTGTCCTAACACGTTCTTCAGCGTGCAGGGCACAGCAGAATTGAGTGGAGCTCGAGCTGCATATACAAATCAGAGTAGACTCAAGAGCCTGTCTCGGACACCCGGCTCGGATGCTCTCTGAGCTTCGAGTGTTCTTCAGTTGTCTAAGCTAAGTTTCTGACGAGTTCGAGTCAGCGTCCTCTTCCAGACTCACCCCAAACTAACTGAATTCCATGCTGCCCCTGAAGACTGGTGCCCGATCGCATTTTCAGAGGCGCTTAAGAGCTTTGTCTTACAGGTCCAAGTAGACCTCCGCGGCTTCCACCAGGGAATTTGGCCAAGTCAAGGTTGTCTCTAGATGACTCACGGATTGCCTTATTCAATTTCCAGCTGTCCAAGCTTCTTCCAGTAGCTTTGACAGGTTGCTTTATCTCTTTGGATTGCTATGCTGATTTAAAGTAACGTGTCCTCCTACTTCCTGATCTATCTGCTCTGAGGCTAAAGGAGCGTTAGCCTGGTGACAACTAGACAATATGCAGGCCGGGCTAGTGAGACCTATTTATGGCCGATTTAGGGGTCCATACATTTGATAAGTGGTCGAAGCAGCCCAAGAAAGAGAACCATGGAATCCTCGGTTTGATAAAAGTGTGGCTCGTAGACATCCCAGTGGTCGACACATCTGTCCTTCTGAGGCGAGAATGGCATATAACTATCCTCACTGCCCCCCTTTTCACTTGTGCACAGACAATATTCCAGTCTATATTGCTTCTGTTTCTGATAATCTAGCAGGTTGTCGTGACTCGAGCCCATTTCTCAACCAGTTAACCGAGACTTTTGCAGCACCCCTTGTGCTGGCTTCCTGAATCAAACTCAATCTTGTTACTGCCCATGTTGTATTAGCATGATGCAGATAACCAGTGGATCGTATATGAATCATTCATTGGTAGCACCATCTCCATGCTGAAATTGCAAGGATTGCAGATAATGGTCGAACAAAAGGAAACCCGATAACATTCTGACTCAGAGGGACCTACCAGAAGCCGATCAAGCGGCTTTTGTCACCGATGCCAACATCTCCAGAAATCAGAAGCACATTGTACCCTGCCTGTCGCTTGATGTCCCATGCTACAACTCCACATCTAATAGACTGAGGCCATGCACTTAATATAGAGAAAATTCTGTTAGCTCAACTTCCTAATTCAAGGAAGCTTATGCGCGTCTCGATTCGGATTCGGTTGGGCACTGCACCACCGCTGTGTCCCGTGCACCATCAGTTGATAACAGATGACCCTTTTTCCCCCCTCAGAAGCCTTTTGTGAGAGCTTTGCCGTGTTGGTTAGGTCTGGTGTGGTATTTTGGTACTATTCTGAGGGCTCTGTTGTAAAATCAGGTTCAGTAGTTGAAACCAATCGAGCAAAATTAGAGGACAGGCAAACGGGGGAAGCGGAGAAGTCCATCATGATGGCTCTGCAATAAACCGTAATTATTAAGATAAATTAATTAATGTAATTCAATATATACCCACTATCAGATTCAAATATTATAAATGCTATGGTCCTCTGTTCGGAAAAAAAACTAATTTTAGATTTTTTTTAGTATGCTTTTTTTTTTGGATTTTGGGCTTTCTAGAAAAACAACATCCTGGACCGGTTGCAAAAGCCCCAGAAGCTTATCGGTTAGACCAGGCTCCAACAAAATCCTGGGCCGCAAAAAAAAAAAAGGAAAAAGGAAAAAGAAAAAGGCGATTGCTCTCCGACACGGGAATTCCAAATCGACTTCCCCCTATATAAGGCAACGCTAGGCCGCCTCCCTCGTCACTCATTTCCCTCGGCAGCCCTAGCCAAGATAACCCCAATCGCCTCTTCTCCGTACTCGATTACCCTCTTCGTCTGCCGCCTCCTCTCCCACCGATTCCTCGTCCTCATCGAAGGTGATTATTAGCTGCGTACTTATTTGATCGGTCGTCCTTTCTGTTCCGCCGGCGAGGAGCGCTTGTGCTTTTTTGTGTTTTCTTCTAACATCTTGCTGTTTCTCTGATATCGATCGATAGCTGGTGCGTATCGCGTGGGTTTCTGACAGATCTAATGATGAAAGTTTGTTTTACGTCTGTTGAGTCGATCGATCGGTTCATTCTGAGCTGTTCGGTGGCGTGCTCTTGACCGATCGATAGGCGTTTATGTGCTCCGAGTTAGGCATCGCGTTGATTATAGTATCTGAGCTTGTCTGTTTAATCTGTGGTTGCGATTATTCGTCGATGGTGTTCCATTCAATATTGGTTGTTGCAAGAGGTTTTATGTTTTCTTCAAATTTTTTGGGCTAAGATGCTGGATTGATTGGTAGGAGGTTTTTTTTTCTAATGCTGGATTGTCTTCTTTCCTGTATTATGCCGTTGGAATAGCCATTTTCTCCAGAAGCTGAAACTCTCAGGTTTTAATTGTATGGTATTTTTTTTCATGGAAACTTAATTGTATGGTATTTGAAATGGAAGATTTGTTTAATAGAATTAGTTTGTGTTCAACGTCCTATGACAGTCTCTAGATGTATGGGGATTATGATGGCAAATATGTTCTTTATTTTAGCTATTTGACTGAACGAACTGCACAAGTTTATTAACTCAATCCTACGAAGAGTTTTATATATTTGTGGGACAATAGAGAAACTGGAAGAGGCCCACAATGTTTTGCTGGCTTAGTTCATAGTGAAACTATTCATTGTCAATTCCTTCTTAAAATCTCCCAGTTCTGGAAGATCTGTGGCAAATCGAGGATGATACTTGTATAAGAAATCTGATGGTTTTTACAATATTTATTTGGTCTGTTTATGATATCATTTCACCATAACTCTATAGTGTATATCTGTAAGCTAAGTAAGAAATCATATGTACTCTAATTTCAGTTTTTCTTTTCTTGTTGGTGTTTTCCTGTTATAGTATTGATAATTATTGTTCAATACAGTAACAAATTGAACAATGTCATGTTGCTTTATTTTCAAAGTCTGCTATACCGTTTGTCCAGGCTGTTGATGTTTGCAACACTTCTCCACAAGCTTTTGAAATGTGCTGTTTTTCTTGCATTACTTGTAGTATGTAGAAATGGTTTGCTATAGTAGTTCGTTTTAGGTGCAGGTGTCTTCTCGGTTGCTCTTTACCTTCTGAACATTTTTATTTCATCTATTATAGCTTGCAGGTGCGGCTGCTGGCTCCAATTTCAAAGGTGAAGCATTTTGAAGTTGAAGCTTTTTTTATGTCCATACAAGCCAGCTCCTACCTTGGATCCATAGGGTTGCTTGGAGAGTATTGTCCTTCGTCAAGGAAAAAGAACAGAACCTTTCCGGAAGAAGTTAGCTGCATGCATCTTGAGCCAATTCGGAAATATCCAGATTTCTGTGGTTGCAGCTGGTTGCAACTTAATCTGAAACCTACAGATCTGTACATTCCTACTGAAGAAGCTTGCCAGGAAAATATTTCTGCTGCCCTTGTCTGCGTGTTATAAAAGTAGCCTTTGAATCTCTTCTTCGGAGAAGATGGCATTGCAGAACATAGGTGCATCTAACAGCGATGATGCCTTTTACCGGTACAAGATGCCAAAAATGATTACCAAGATTGAAGGCCGAGGAAATGGCATCAAAACAAATGTCGTGAACATGGTGGACATTGCAAAGGCTTTAGCAAGGCCTGCATCTTACACTACTAAGTACTTCGGCTGTGAACTGGGTGCCCAGTCCAAGTTCGATGAGAAGACTGGTACTTCTCTTGTTAACGGCTCTCATGACACTGCTAAACTTGCTGGCCTTCTCGAGAACTTCATTAAGAAATATGTCCAGTGTTATGGCTGTGGAAATCCGGAAACTGAGATAGTCATAACAAAGAATCAGATGATTCAGTTGAAATGTGCAGCTTGTGGATTTGTCTCGGATGTTGACATGAGGGACAAGCTCACCACATTCATTCTCAAGAATCCACCCGAGACGAAGAAGGGTTCCAAGGACAAGAAGGCCATGAGAAGGGCTGAGAAGGAAAGGTTGAAGGAAGGTGAGGTTGCAGATGAGGAGCAGAAGAAGCACCAGAAGCTGGCCAAGAAGAAGGGACCTTCTGTGGCGAAAGATGCTGCTGGAAAAGGTTCCAGGAAGAAGCACAATGGTTCTGATGAGGACCATGTCTCACCAGATCACAGCCAGGTTGATGAGAAGGAAGAGGTTGAAGAAGAAGATGATGTTCAGTGGCAGACTGATACATCACTGGAGGCAGCCCGCCAGCGGATTCAGGAGCAGCTGAGCTCTGTAACAGCTGATATGGTGATGCTCTCCACTGAGGAGACGGAGAAGAAGACAAAGGCCTCTAAGCCAAGAAGTCCATCCCCACCACTTGAGAAGAAGTCGGCTTCTCAGAATGGGGACTCAAAATCCTGTGATGTGCTGCTTATCAATGAGGTGAAAGCAGGTCTCAAGAAGGCTGCTTCTGCAAGCCAACTGTTGGCTCTTCTCGGGTCTAAGCCCGGGACTCCACAAGAGAAGATGTCCGCCCTCTTTGAGGCACTATTTGATGGTGTTGACAAAGGGTTTGCAAGGGAGGTGACCAAGAAGAAGGCCTACCTTGCTCGTGCTGTCTCACAGGACGAGGGGAATGGCCAGCTGCTCTTGCTCAAGGCGATAGAAGTTTTCTGTGGGAAGCACTCTGGAGGGCTGAAGGAAGTGGCCCTCATCTTGAAGTCTCTGTACGACGCTGATGTGTTGGAGGAGGAATTCATCCTGCAGTGGTACGATGCTGGGCTGAAGGGAGAGAGCAGAGCCTCTCAGATCTGGAAGAACGTGCTGCCATTCACTGAGTGGCTCAAGAATGCTGAGTCAGAGTCCGAGGAAGAGTGATGTTCTTTCCTGTCTGCACAGTGTCCTGTCCTCAACTAAGTCTTTGTCTCAGTGGGTCGAGAATAATGATCAGGTTTGTGTGGGTTAGTGGTTCTTTTCCTCCTAGTATTATTACCCTGTTGGTCATTGTGATGCCTCTGCTCGTTGTAGGCAGAAGATGTCTCCTAGGTTGCCGTTGCCGAGGTGGTTGTGTCGGTTAGTAGTGTCTTGTGGTGTTGGCTTGAATAAATACTCTTCACCTGTGGTGTGAGAAAACCCGATGCGGTATTGTTATCCTAATTTCCATTTTCATCTTGAATCAATTTTCTATGCGGTAGTAATGCGGACATTGTTTACTTTGTGTAATAGCAGTTAAATGGGAGGGAACCAGTCTGGTCATCTGGATTTGAGTACTTACTGAGCAGTAGCTGTTAATGGGGGACCTTTCTGGATCCTCATCAAAACTAGTCATAGGCGCAGCTCGGCCTACTGCTGCTGGCTGAGCCTCAGGTTTTCAACCCCATGTTGTTATCAGTTAGGGCTCGTCTTATTTAAATAACGACAATGCTGCTTTAAAAGTGTAGTCTCCTACCGGAACTCAACGCACCCCTTAAGCACGGACTGGAGCAACCAAACGGGCGTCAGACGACATCATGAAAGTCATGGACTGGATTGATCCGGGATTTTAAAATCGATCCCTAGCCCACCAAGACTCACACGAGCAGCCCTCACCTGAGGGTCACCCCACCTCAAGAAAGCAACGCTGGCATGAAGAGGGGCAGTCAGCCAGCCCCACCGACAACTTTGTCCTCGACGAACAAAGTAGACTTTCATGGTACAATAATCAACGCACACTATGAGCCCAAGAAGACGGTTCTGTGGCGGAGGAGATAGCAGACACACGGCTGCAGCAGCTAGCTATTCGATGCCCAGATCGTGGCATGCTCTCTTGTTCTTGTTCTTGTTCCCGTTGGTGTCCGACAGACATTCACACAGAAGCACTGCTGTTGAAATGAGGAACTGGAAGCTGAAGCCTCGTATTGTATGGATAAGCTGCACAGGTCCCGTGCTTTTTCACCTCCTCCGATGAGAGTAGAGTCAACTAATTGTAAGACCGTCGTTGGAGTTCCTCGGCTTGTTGGGAACTGAGTCCATGAGGGAACTGGTTGGCCCATAACGATGTTGTGGGCCGAACTCTAAACCTCAACCTGGGCTAGATATTGTGCTCAGTTGGCTTATTTCTAGGCTGGCTCAGCTCTGCATATGATTCTGGTATAATAAGTATAGTGGCCGCAACTTAGTCAGTGTAGGCAAGGTAAGGCTGGCTGGAGGGCTAAAATAGATAGATGCATTCAAGTTAGGAGGATGACATTGACAGCTAGCTGTTCGATTTTCATAGACACTGGCATGGACCCTTTGTTTGCGGCTAGTTCACAGAAAACATCAGACTCTTGTGCTTTATATGATTGATGATCTCTTTCTGTCCAAAACGAAGACGTTCGAACTCAGACCCAAAAATAAAGCAAAGCATATAAATGTCTAATAAATTCAAGGACATCCCCCATTATCAAATTGAAAGCATTCAAAACAAGCAATGCCGGCTTTCTCTCATGATTCCTGGCCAAATTATTGGTGGCATGCTCCGGTGGGTCCCTTGTGCTTCTTCTTCTTTTCTTTTCCTTTTTTTTTTTCCCTTCCTGCTTAAAAATTTTAAATTTGGTCGAGTCTCCGACCTCATCTGTGTATGTTGTTGCTAGACAGCGCTTCCATGCACACCATAAATGAACATGATGCTCTCCCCGTGCCACAGAGAGAGAGAGAGAGAGAGAGAGAGAGAGATGGGAGCTCTCGACTATCTCTCATACTTTTGCACTGTGAACAGCAGCAGCACGAGAAGCAGGCGCAGAGCGATGCAGGTAAACTGCCCGACATTACCATCAACCCATTATAATCACAGACCAAATAATTGTTACTGCTGCCGTCCTCATCACATCCCTATCCATGTCTGCTGCGTTGCTCTCCTGTCAGACGTCAATGTTCCTTTTGCCTTCACAGAGACGTTTTGAGTTACTAACTCTTTTTAGGCAAATTGATTACTAACTTTCCTTTTGTTAATTATTTGGTCTGTCACCTCGCTCAGACTGTTGAGATCAAAGTTAAGATGGACTGTGATGGTTGCGAGAGAAGAGTACAAAGCGCTGTCAACTCCATTAGAGGTCCTCTCTAGCCTCTCCGTCATCTCTCTCTGACCCTCTATATCATCGGCTACCGAGAGCTATTTTCCTTCAAGAAAGCATGTTTCTTGCTGCCCAGTAAAGAAAGAAACTATTGAAGAAGATATTTTCTTTCACTTTATGGAAGAGCATACCTAAGTAGCAGATATCCTTTTAAGGCGAAGAAGTTTGCAGTCTTATGATCTTCGGTGTAGGGGTCCGACATGCCCAGTAACAGCAAGAAAATGCTGGAGCTTTTCAGTGAAACTTTGTAATGTTAGCAAAGAAATTAACCATTTCATAGGTGCTTTATGGGCCTCTTTCGGAATATTACCTGTGATGCTTGTTGGATCACAGGTGTAAGGTCGGTGGAGGTGAACCGGAAGCAGAGCAGGGTGATCGTGAGCGGGTATGTGGAACCGCACAAGGTGCTGAAGAAGGTGAAGAGCACCGGAAAGAGGGCTGAGTTTTGGCCTTACATCCCCCAGCATCTGGTCTACTACCCTCACGCCTCTCAGGCCTATGACAAGAAAGCTCCTGCTGGTTATGTTCGGAATGTTGTCCAGGCATTCCCGACCGTTGATTCCACTGCCCCTGAGGAGAGGATGATCTCCCTCTTCAGTGATGATAATGTCAACGCATGTTCTGTTATGTGAACTGTGAGCTATAGGCGGTTAATCAACTGAATTAGCTTATGTATGTCATATATGCACTTAGTTCTGAAGTGGCGAGTTTTGAGGGAGACTAGGTGTAATCTTAAGGTGTGCTGCATTTGAGTCGAAGGATTTGTTCATCAAGAATTCTTTCGGCCTATCTGAATATGCAGTACAGTGATCATAGCCGTGTTACAATAAGCGATCCATTTCAAAACCTTCTCCCCTCCACTTCTGGCGGCCAAATTCTCAACAGCGACCTCTGCATATTGTCGAAAGGATGAAGGAAGGAATATCTTACATACGTAGAATGTCTCCAGCTATACATTCATCATTTCCTTGGTTCAATCAAGATACCAGCACAGTAAGACAACTATTTGCCATCTATGATAGAATATTGCCTTTTCAGGATGCCATTTCTGCCTGTGACATCTAAGAGTGTAAAGATAGAAGATGATAGGAGGAGGAGGAGGAGGAGTGAGATGATTGCTCCAATTACCGAACTCGGGCATTATTCTTGTCAGTTCCAGGCTTCCTGAATTTGAACGACTTTGCATGAATTAAGAAACTCTTTATCTTCTGTGTCTCCGTGGCTTTTGCTTCCCTTTTTTCAAATTTCAACATACACATGTCCCTAAATTACGGCTTTAGATTTGAACGGAATGACTTGTTCACAGTATTATATGAAACCTACCAAGAGCCAAAAAAAAAGAAAAAATCTATTTTTTTCTGTCTTTATATCAACATGGAGTGATTTCTCACAGGCCTTGAGAAGGCAATACAAAATAATCCATCATCTTCTTATAATTTTTTCATCACAGCCGCTGCTCTGTAATCATTTGGAATCAAATTAACCGTCAATCATCTGCTGGTTTTTTCTTGTTGACAGAATCCTTGAATGTTTCCCTGAATGTTGAATCATGAGCTAAGTTGCCAGGAGATTCAGCTCATGATTCGTCTAGTTTAAGATTTCAAAGTCGAGATCATCTGCTCAAAAACTATGAGGCACAGCAAGTACACCCCCTTGTCTCCTCCGTGCAGCACGAGCTAAACAGTTGCTCTAGCTCTCCTGCTTCTAAGAAGAGATTAAACTAAAGCAAAGTAGACAAATTATTTTACGTGCAGATAGTGCCTAAAGAAGTGGGGAATGATTGCAGGGAGCACCATCTTTAGCCATTATGAGAAAAAGAGCTTTCGAAAGATGGAGGGACCTTCCTCATCAGGGCCCACTTCAACACTGAAAGATGATAAAAGCGAGTAGATTATAATACAAAAAATAATGAGCCCACCGATCAACCCGCCAATATCAAAATCTCCAAATCCATAGGGCACTTCGATTATGGGGGCAAAATATTTATTTTTGTCCGGGATCCTCATCAAGAAAGATTAATTCTCTTCACCTGTTTATAGAGGCATCCAGATCCAATGTGCAGAAGGTAGATATAAATAACCATTCTTAAGCCAGAATTTCTGTGGTAGATCCAGATTGACAGACTTCTTTATCTGCTAGCTAAAAGGACACACAGATTTGATCCCTGCGACTTAATCCCAGCAACATCTTATCTGTTCAACAGCTAATAACAGAGCAGATGTCGCAGGAGTTAAAAAAAAAGTGTATGGAGAACTGCCCAGGTTCATAAATAGTGTGGCTCCAGACAATTGTCCATCCTTGACTGCATAATATCAGCATCAGTCCCCACCCCCACGGCCTTCCCACTAATATAAACAAGTTCCACCTCCATGTCAAATCAAAGAGGGGGACAGCAAGAAAATGGAAGAGCGAGCCACCAATGATTGAGATGCATGACGATACCAAGGCATGGAATGCCCGATGTTCGAAGTTCCTCTACAGATATATAATAATGCAGAAGCGTCAGTGGAGATGAGGATCAATGAGGGGTTGCACCTCACAAGCTTGTTGATATTTCCACTATTTCATGTGCCCGCTAGTAACTATAATTATGCTCGAGTGTTAAAAGCAAGGTGAGGAAAACAAGCCATTTTTTCCTGTGGGTGTGGACGTTGGGAAACGAAAGGGCTGGCTAAAGTGTGGAAACAATGAAAGAGGAAATGTTCCAAGGAGAAGGGGTTGGAAAATGACATTCTCTGGTCAAATCACATGCAGTTGACTTTTCCAACAAGCTAATTGATTTACGTGCACCGCGTCGTGTGTAGAGGATTTTACTCGGTCAGAGGCCAGGCCAAACCCCTGAACTTTCTGGCTGGATGATGCCATCTCTACATACCAGCTTACGTACATACACATGAACCCATATGCGGCCCAGTACAAAGTGGGTCAAGTTTAAACCATGTGGATTGTGGATGATGAAGAGAACTAATTTTAGGGGTCATTTTTTAGCTTGAGCACAGTTCTCTCTCTCTCTCTCTTGTTTAGTCAGTGTTGAGCCAGTAACTAAATACTAGCCCGAGATAACAAAGGCAGACCACGTCATCGGGCTCGGATCAGAAGCCTGCAAGAGGAGGCTCCAATCAGAGAATAAGGAGACCTACCCAGTTGAGCTCTCTGCATATACAGATAGATAAAAAAAAAATGTAGTATTGGATGATTAAACTTTTATTAATTATGGATATGTGATGCAGTAGATGATCTCATCACGTGTCGAACGCTCGAAAGCTCCATCTGGTGCTTCCCAGAAATTAGCCTCATCACTCATTATTCTTCATTTTCTTCTTTCCACATTACCAGACCTTGGCCTCGAGGAACTCTCTCTCTCTCTCTCTCTCTCTCTCTCTCTCCCTCCCTCTCTCTTCAGAATTGTCAAGTCAAGAGTCCCCACGTGCTTATTTTACTATAGGTTAATTACAAGTTAAACAAAATTATTCTTATAAATAAGTACCTCTTCTTCTCTACCTACTGCCCTTTTTGTTCCCTTCCGCCCATACCAAGTGGACTTTTCACAGAGAGAGAGAGAGAGAGAGAGAGAGAGAGGGGAAAAGGAAGATATCATAAGCTGAAATATTTGTTTTGCATTAGGAATGTTCAACCACAGTGATGATCACCAGAGGATGCAGTTCTACCTCCAGCAGGTTGCTCCCCAAGGAGGTCATCCAGCCTCAGCCGCAAAGTATCCCATTGCTGGCCGAGAAGGTGAATTCTTAGACTCCACCAACGATATGGCCAGTAAGCCAGGACAGAGTGAGTCATCGAGCTTCCCAGGGAGTGGAAGCGGCCCTGGTCTTTCGCCGAAGCCCATGAGGAGGAGGTCGAGAGCTTCGAAGAGGACCCCTACCACAGTCCTGCAAGCCAACACTAGCAACTTCAGATCACTCGTCCAGCAGTTCACCGGTTGCCCCAGCACGTCCATTTCATTCAACAAGGGTCCGGTCAACTTGAACTTCAGCAACCATAATCATCCACAAGAACGTGCGGCACCTATCTACAACTACTACTCTTACGGTTCTTCCTCTTCTTCTTCATCTCCTTCGACTTTGGTATCCTCCTCTTCCTGCAGCCAGCAGCAGCCTCACGGATCAAGAAGCAGCTTCTTCTCATTAGGTAATATTAACACTGCTTCTACCGGTGGTGGGTTCGCTCCGGGACACAGCTCAATGGAATTGGAGAAGCCCATGAATCTTTTCGACCCTGGCTTTGGCTTTGCTGCTTCTATCGGCAGCAACACGCCTGTGCGAGGCTTGAGTGCTAACCCGGACTCTCTACCGTGGGGATGGCGACAATCGTGATGTAGTTGCCAGGCGCACGATGTAGGTCGGGTTCGTCTGAAAAGTTAGATAGCATAATAGCTCGATACTCTGATCTGATGCATATCATAGTTTAATTTACACAAGGAACCATAACTGTCATGTACATTTCAGCCAGTTCTTTTTGAATTGGGAAACATGTTTAATGCCATTACAGAGCATGAAATTCTATATCCTTCAAAAGAATGAAGATATATATATATATATACACTGCATGCTTTGTTGGAATCGACCTGATTCGCTTAATAACTGGGGAGATGAATTGCAGCGGCGAAGCTTGCTGTTGAAGGTTCTATGATGCACTGTCAAGCGAGGTAGCCGCGTGCGACACGAGACGACCGAGTCCACAACCCAGAAACAATTCCCACTTGCACATCAGAAACTCCAAATTTATTATTTATTTATTTATTTTAAGTTAAAAATAATAATATTCCCTATCCTAGAAGTAAGGTAAAGAATCTTCTATCTTTACGATACGATATGTTGACAACATATAATATGTCAGATTAAGGATTTGAAACTCTCAGGATTCGATATCTTGAGATTAATAATGAGTTACAAGTATCGTACAGTAGATTAGTAGATTAATACGGTATTGAATATTATCAATGTAAAAAAAATTATTGATCGTTCTGTTCCTGCATTGTTGAAAGGATAGTTCGTGGAATTTATTTTGCATTAAATAACAAAAAAAATCCATTCTCAAAAGGAAAAAAAAAGTCAAATTCTAAGATAAGTTTTTGTAGCCCAGCCCACTGCTCAGATATGGGCCTTCTTCTCTTCTCTGAGTTCCCTCGTTCGTTCAGCTGAAGTTGCTTCAGAAGAGGCAGTCCGGATCTCATCTCTGCTCGACTTCAGCAGAGGTGCGCGATGTGGGCAACGGGCATCTCTTTCTTCCGCCCTTGCGCGACTCCTCCTCCACCTCTATCTCCGCTGGTTGATTCCAGGGGGAAATGCCCCGTCCGCTCCCCCTATCGATTCAGTTTCAGTCCTTCAAAGGTCAGAGCGTCCTTCTCCGACTATCCCCTCGCCAGCAGAATTGTCGTTAAGAGTGAGTTCATCTGTCTGCCCCCCTTTTTCTTTTATTGCCTACCCATCAACATGATCCATCTGTTTCCGTCCTTTTCCGTTCTCAACAACTAGCTCTCAGCTGCTCTGCAGTGCTGAAACCATGTAACTGGTGGGATTGTTATGAGATGGTAGCTCCGCATTACTTAGAAAGAATCGCATGATCTTTGTTCCTTTACCTCTTCCATTCTTCTCATGATAGACTTGACTTCGCACACAATGAAACAAAACAGTCATCTTAGCACTGAGAATTTTATTTTGAAAGTGATAATCTGCTGTTAAGTGCTGTTAGAATGCTGCCAGGTCCCATCTCTTTGAATTTGTTCTTGATATCAGCACGCTATCTCTTAGCCAGCTTTCTAGTTATTTTCCTCCTCCGAAAGAGTTAATGCACAAGGTTTGAATGAGTTTCTAGCAAGGCAGGCACTTCAATGGGTTCCTCAGCTATTATGTCCGTTAGTTCACTCGGAGTTCCTTTATGGTTGCTCCATGCAGATTTGCCATATTCAGTGGGAGAGAGTAGCTTGCTGAAGGAGTTCTCAAACTTTGGCCACATAGCTGAAGGTACAGTATCTTATTATTTGCCCATGGAGCTTGAATTATTCGTACTTGTGTTAGCTACACATTAATCTGTACACCCTGCTATTCATAACTGTTAGTTAAGCTTGTTAAGGATGAAGCGACGAAAATGTCCAGAGGTTATGCATTCATTCAGTATACCTGCCAGGATGATGCCGTACTTGCCCTGGAAAACATGGACCACAAGGTTCTAATTAAATGCCATGCCCCTTATTTTGTTGTAAATGAGGAAATTGACCGATGAAACTAAGAACCATCTCTTTCTCGGTGTAGAAACTCGATGGCAGGGTGATATATGTAGAGCTGGCTCGGCCTGGGAAGGGCATGTATCATGGGCCTCTGGTAACATGTGGACCTCCTGCTCCTACTACTGGAAATCTCTCAGAAAATGAAAAATGAGAAAATGGAGTAGGCTGGGACATAATTAAGCTCTCTGTTTGGTCTTCTCTGGTGGATCCTGTGGAGGGTGATCATTCTTCAATCTATGGAAGAATGGTTCAAATTTGTGCCATATTGGAAGCTTTTTATTGGCTATTCAGGAGGGATTCGGATCCTCTAGATTGTAGATATGTTGCAGCATTGCCAAAGAACAAATTTGACCTCACCTGGAAGTTAGTGTTGGTGTGCTGTAACCATTTGAGCATGATTGCAATTTTGGAAGTGAAGGAGGCGGGTTTCTTGATATGGGCACATGCTAGAAAGTCATTTAGGGGTAGTTTAGTCCCATGAAATTGTGTGTTAGTGTTTGAAACTGTTATTACTTTTTCATACGACTTTGGACTGTATCCATATGTGGCATGGGAAAGCATCTAGTGTTATGCCTATAGGAACAGCAAATCCCTTTTCTCTGGGATGCCTTTGCATTACATTGAGTACCCCTTTCAAAGTTGGTTGCAGTAAAGCTATGTGTGGATGGACCTTTCTCAGTGTCTAGCCCCTTTCAAGGCTTCTTTTATTTATTGGCCAGCTAATAGAGATTATTTTTGTTATCAAATTCCTGAAAATAAAAAATCAATTGAAGAATCTCAGTAATGTTTGGTTGATACTAGGCCATGTAGGTTTTTCGTCCTGAATAAGAATATAGATTTGCAAAAGAGAGAGGGCATATCCTCTGGATATAGACCACACTTTGTGATTTGGGCTGCTGCAAGAGGACTCGATTTGATGAAGAAGGTGAGAGGGGGATGAGGAGATGCGAGGAGGATGGCGCGGCGCATGCCCATATTTATACATTCCATGGCCATGGCCATGGCTCTGCTGCAGTCACCAGAAGCTCCGGCTTCTCCTCATTCGTCCATATGTCGATTGAGTAGTTGTATCGAACTCAACTTTCTCTTCTTGAGCTAGCTGACGAGGATGGCATTTCTTTTCTTTGTGATGGTTATTAATTGGAGTGGCAAATTGAATGGAATTGGGAAGCATTGGAGGTGGGGATGGTGGTCCACTGAGTGATAATTATTGGAGTCTTACTTGGAGATTCTGATAGTTCAGACAGACACAACAAAAATCTCACTACTGCAATGTCTGTTTTACAGTATTTCATCATACATGTAGATTATATGGCATTCACAGAGCTTCTTTTATGTACTCGAGGTCGAGTTATTGGCATTGTTCATCTTCACCCTACTGTAGTCGGTCAAATATATATACACACACATATATATAGAGATAGAGAGAGAGAGAGATAGAGAATCCATTATCCACTGTGAATCTGTGATCGCGAAACAATATTGGTGAAGTGAATCTGTGGATGGAAGAGAGAGAGAGAGAGAGAGAGAGATCCCCACCAATAGCCTTTCCAATTCATTTGCCCTGTGTCTGGTCCGGTCCCCACAATCCCTCGATGTTTGATTTTTTTTTTCCTTCCTCGGACTCGTGTTTGGTAGGGGAGAAAATGATTCACGTGGGGCGGGTTTTATTGTAAATTATCGGGCTTAATTCTTTTGAATTGATTATTTTAAATGAAAAAATTATATCAAAATCATTTTTGTGAACGAAAAGTCAGCTACTACTGGCTCCATCTTTTCCGGCCTTGGGTCTTAAATATAAAAGTAGAATACAATTATGTATATCTAATCCAGTATTAGAATTACCTTTGTGGGTGATAATTCACTGGTAAACTGATAATATGCAGTAGGCTAGATTTATGGTACGAATCTATTAATGGTCAATATCTGAGATTTAATTGACGGATCTCATACTATACAATACACCATCAGATAGACTGGTCGGTTATTATAGTACCGAACACCGCCGATATAAAAAAAATCTAGTATTGGAATTTATTCCAAACAATTATGAAATAGCCTAGTAATAAGGGCTTATGAATATCACAATTAAAAATTAATAATATGAATATAAGTGGATATATACTAAGCCAACCTAACTATAAAAATAAATATTAAATATATTATTATAATTAATAAAATAAATAATTAAATGTAATTATGAGATTCGGGTCGGGCCTGACTTCTTCAGGTGGACTTTCCCAACCTAAAAAATCATCCAAATTTTACATAAATGCTAAAAGAACCTAATTTTTTTGAGTCGGTCCTGGGTCAGCTTTTTCGTTTTTGTTTTTCTTTCGCCGGTAGTGGTCGGTACGGTGACGTGTGAAGGAAATGGAATGTAATAGATAAAAATGAAATATCGCCATTTTAATAAAGTAAAATTCAATAATTAAGAGAAATTGAAAATTTCTTTACATGATCTCAACTCAACATGACTTCTTCTCTCTCTCTCTCTTTAAAAATTTTTTTTTGGCTATTTTCTTGTCATTTCTTTATTTTAACATAGTGGAAATCAAAGTCAGTTTTCAATTGTTCTCTCTGTCTTCGAACGCAAATGACTGGTGGAGAGAGAAGTGGCAGCTCTTCCGAACTTGCAATTAAGAGCTTGTAAGATCGATTTTTATTTTGAGGCTATCTGCAATTCTTTATTGGTATTATACCGACTGATCATCTAATTATATATACATGCACGTTGCCTACCTCCCGTTCGATTATCATCCATCTTAACATTTAATCAACCTAAATTTTTATTTTATTTTTTTCCCGTCGGAAGTGTCGGGAAAAAAATGTTCAAGAAGCGTAGGTCATACTCGCCCGGCAAGTGCTCTCTGCATTGCATTCCACTCAGACCAACACGAACGGCACACGAACTCGTACGTTACCGAGACGTATGAACTGTTTCGTTACCATCTCGAGAAAATATACATATACATATATATATTGGTCGTCCCAACCAAGATAGACGAGGGGAATCGATTGGCACATGAATTATGTAATAATTTAAAAGATAAAATTACAGTGAAAAGTTTATCCATTCTTGCGAGTGAGTGAGTTATATAAGTTTCAAAATGTCACATTCGATAATATATGTCCGGTTCCATAGTAAGCATTAAGTCTTATTCGTCAATATTCATGATTGACATGATGATGCTGTAGTAATATGATGGCGTGTCAATTTCTATGTTGATGGATTAGGCTTGTGTGGTGAAAATATGTCGATGTGGTAAAATATACTGACATGTTTGTTACCAAGTTATGGATTTTATCATATCATGTACACATTAATAAATGACCATTTGTACATGTAATGCCGATTGATGAAAATATTGCCATCAATTTAGCCGAAATATCCATCATTTTGCCACAATTTTAATTCGGACGTTGAATTTCCATTAAAAAATCAGCTGTAAATTATGGGTGTTATGTCACTAATTTATTAAATTGTGTATTATACAATTTGAGACCCATCAATTAAATCCTCAATACCGACCCATGAAAGATTCGAATACTAAATTTTATATACTGTATGTTTTAAGTTTACCAGCGAGCTGTCATCCTTGATAATTAACTTGATGAAGAAGTGTTGGCTTACTCTAGAAGAAATTGAGAAACGCGCGCCAAAAGCTGGAGAATGATCCTGCACGTATTATTAGTTTTAAATTTTGGCTATTGTGGTTTCCATCTTGTAACTATCACGGTTAGGGTACGTGGGATAATCTAGTGAATACAATGAAAATGAGACCATAGGTCAAAATTTTAATGTAAGGTGGAGGAGAAGTGGAGAAAAAAGGGGATGAAATCGTAGTTACTCGAGAGCCGAACACACGTATACATCTTTACTCAACGACTCGAATATTATAATTCTCGATTCGAGTCAATTATTTATAGCTTAAGAGATATTGAAGATATGGAAATAGAGAATCTACTGAAAGCATAGTATTTCACCTACCAACTCTATTTGTAATCTAGAATTTTCAAGTATTAAAGAAATCATATCTCAACCATCGTTACTTTTGCATAGTAAGGAGTGGAAATATGGATAAATATAGGCTTTTTTTTGGGTAAAAATATGGAATATTTTCTTTTCGATTATATATGAGATCATGAATTTAGAAATGGATGAGAAGATGGATGAATGAAAGGGAATCATAGCTCCTATGATAAAAATTGAATTTACGACATTTTAATTATTAAATTAAGAACGATGCCATTGCACTAAGTTCACCTTATGAAGTATAAAATATTCATTCACTTCACACTAATTTACCAAAGCCCAAGTACAGTGCATCCAGCTTTACATGTGCGTGGTGTGGATGCCCGAAGCCGTCGTGGTCGGCCAAAAAGTAGGTTCGCCACCCTGGCCGGTGGATGATCAAAAGATGCAAAAAGCCTGCCACTGATCATCTCGGCCGATCCTCGCTAAGTTAAGTGCATCCTTTCTTTACCGATGTCTCTTTCTTTCTCGGATAAAGTGTGCCTCGTCGATCTAAGGGTGCATCTCGCGGAAATGAAACGAGAGAGGTCTGTTAAGGGATGGTTCTCGCGATCTCTGGGCCTCTTGATCCGATATAAAAGCGACAACGTTGTCAATGATTTTCGGAATAATTGAGTGCACTCTCTAGCTAGGCTTCTTTTTCTTCTTTTTTTTGGTCATAATTAACCATTCTTTATGGCAGAGTAGAGATGTTAAATAGGTCAAGCTGATCCGTAATTGAACCCGAATAGGACCATCCAAACCCGGAATTGGCACAAACCGCTCCTAACTCGGCACTTAACCGTTCTTAGTGGATTTAGGACGGTTACGGGCCGGTTTTAAAATATAAATCCGTTGAACCGTAATCGGCCGGGACCGTTACCCTGCTGAACAGGTCTGGAACCGTTTAAAAACTAGCTCGGACCTCCAAAAATCTTGCAAATCAATGGTTGAATTTTGTCATGTCAATTTTAAATTTTTTAAAAAAAAAAATTAAAAAAATATTCATTTAACATAATTATTTTTAAAATATTTAAAATATGAACCGTTCACTGGCCAAATCGGTACAAACCGTTTATAAATGATCCGAACCGGTTCATATTTATCTGAATCATGATCTATAATCGGGTCAAATAATTCCTGGTCCAGACCGCACTTTTAACTACACTGGGCCAAAGTCCCCCTTAGCCCTCCTAGGATGGCATCCACTTGATATTCTACCCATGTAGTTGTCTGCTAACTTGTTGAAAGTGCGGTCTGTGGACGACACAGGTTGGTTAAGGATGGTATATACACCCATATGTCTCCCACGGTGGATCATATCCTTTGGCCCTAAGCGGGTCTGCACTTGTTGTCGACAATGGCCTTCGAGCCGGGTGTTCCTATTCTGTGCTCGGACGGTATGGGATGCTCGCCCACGAGCCGGACTTCTTTTTTTTTTTTTTTCCCGGGCAGTCAAACTTGTAACACGCGACGACCACCACGAGCAGGACTAACTTCTTCCTCTTCTTCTATCGGGAGGAAGTCGGGCGGAATGGTTATCCTCGCCGTCGAGACACATACGTCACCATCCTATCCTCAACCCAACGCTTTGCTTCCTCTTGCCAATAAATTTTAACGTACTAGTCATTGTTGATGAAGGCACAAGCAACCTAATCCGTTAGGTCTTTTCCCACTTGGCTTGTACGTCTCTTTACTACCATTTTCCCTATCATTGAATGAGTAGGATTGCCGATGAGGTGGGAGTTGCTGATCTATCTATGAAACCAAACAAGTCCTCCCTCACCGCCCGCCCCCCCTTTTTTTTTTCTTATTTGGCTTATAAATCGCGTAAGCTATGCAGACCAAAAATTTCACTATCCATATATATAATATACCAGATTAATATCTCAGTTGAGTATGACCTTTTATTTTTTTTATGTATCTTAATTGTATACCAATTGTGCCTCGCTTACTGAGTTTAGTATGACGCTTGTTTTTCTTGTTAAATTGTTATATGTGGTACTGTACCATATGAGTACAACATAATCCACCATTACATCGCATGTTATACCAAAACTTATATATTTTTTCTATTTATAAATTTTAAATAATTTCACTCATGGAAACATGCAATATATATTACATAGAATAATGATGAGAATGTCTATAAATGTATTTATTTTCCATTTCTTTCTTTAATTACGGAACAGTTAGCTTGCTTTCGGATTGGTTTGACTGCCAATGAAGTGGTGGTTGAGTTCGTGCAGTACAGCCTACGGACACCGAAGCCTCCCAGCAGAAGCCGGCAGTACAAGAGGACATCTCCGGGACAACAAAAGATCTTGAGGGACAAAATCGGAACATCACATGCACCCGCGGGTCAGTTAAATATATATATATATATAAATACAATGTCTCTCTCTCTCTCCCTCTCTCTCCCCTGCATTTCCCATTTTTCGGACGCCATTTTCGTTTCACTGCTGTGTACGAAGTTTGCCGATTTCTGCATCCCCGATCGGTCCCTCACGCCTCGCGGTACCCCGTCGAAGATGGCGCCGGGCTTCCGAGACCTCCAGCTCACGCGAATCTCCGGCGGGGATGCTGGCGATCTCGAGGACGTGAGGCTGCTCGACTCGTACGAGGACAATACGGATACGTTGGAGGAGGGGACGAAGCGGATTCAGGTTAGAGTGACCGGGATGACCTGTGCCGCCTGCACCAGTTCCGTTGAAGCGGCTCTCAGGAGCTTGAATGGGGTTCTCAGGGCGTCCGTGGCCCTGTTGCAGAACAAGGCGATGTCGTCTTTGATCCTAATCTCGTCAAGGCAAGTCTTGACTTTCATTCACTCACTCTTAGTTGCTCTATTGTTCTTATATAACATAACAGGTTATTTGCTCTCGTATACTCGGTGCATGGGTGCATTTATGGGTCAGAAGTCGTTTTAATTACCATCAGAACTTACCACGCTTATCGTCCTAGCTGAGAATACTTCAAAGAAAAACTCCGATGGACCTTGTCCTAAATAAGATTGCACGAGTATTTATAGTTTCTTCTTTTGCTTATACATGGGGGATAGTTACTATAGTTGTAGGATTTGAGGCAATGTAGCTTTGCAGTTTCCGACTCATGTGTCGACAATTTACAGTGTTTCTCAGAATTTTTCGGATGTATTAACTGTAACTTTCAGAGTTTATCCACATTAGTGTTGTGCCTCTCTTTAGCCCTATATTTGTGTCTGCCTCCCAGATGTGTAATACTGTCAATTGTCATGGCTCAGGATAAGGACATAAAAGGTGCAATTGAAGATGCCGGTTTTGAGGCGGAGATTCTCAATGAACCGAATAATTCCAAGACAAAGAATAATGGGACACTGTTGGGGCAGTTCACCATTGGAGGAATGACCTGTGCAGCATGCGTAAACTCTGTTGAGGGTATCTTAAGAAGTCTTCCTGGTGTTAGGAGGGCTGTAGTTGCTTTAGCAACATCACTTGTGAAGTGGAGTATGATCCTGCCCTGATAAGTAAGGACGATATCGTAAGTGCTATTGAGGATGCTGGATTCGAAGCCTCTTTTGTCCAAAGCAGTGAGCAGGACAAAATTATACTCGGAGTAGCTGGGGTATTTAGTGAATCAGATGCACATTTTCTGGAAGGCATAATTAGTAAATTGAAGGGGGTCAGACAATTTCGTTTTGAACGGACATCCAGAGAACTGGAAATTCTCTTTGATCCTGAAGTATTGAAGCCCAGGCTCATAGTTGATGGAATCGAAGGGGGGAGTGGCGGAAAGTTTAAATTACATGTTACAAACCCCTACACGAGGATGGCCTCTAAAGATGTTGCCGAGACAACTACCATGCTTCGCCTTTTTACCTCAAGTGTTCTCCTAAGTGTGAGTATCCATTCATTCTTTTGCATGGTGCTTGTCTTCGGTATAGTGCTTTCTCAGATATCTTTGTTCCCTCTTCTGCGTGTTGATTCCTCTCTAGCTACTTGAGTATAGAAAGACTGTCTTGCTCTTGCTGCAGGATCACGATGAAGGTAGTACCAATCTGATAATCAACTTGTTGATTTGGTGCTGCAGATTCCTGTTTTCCTCATCCGGGTAGTCTGTCCTCGAATACCTTTAGTGTATTCTCTGCTGCTCTGGCGATGTGGACCCTTTTTTATGGGTGATTGGTTAAGGTGGGCGCTGGTTAGTGTTGTTCAGTTTGTGATTGGCAAGCGCTTCTATATTGCTGCTGGCAGAGCTCTTCGAAATGGTTCAACCAATATGGACGTTTTGGTTGCATTAGGAACCTCTGCATCTTACTTCTATTCTGTCTATGCGCTTCTCTATGGTGCAGTCACAGGGTTTTGGTCTCCCACATACTTTGAGACTAGCTCCATGCTGATAACATTTGTTTTATTGGGAAAGTATCTGGAATCTCTTGCAAAAGGGAAAACATCAGATGCCATTAAAAAACTTGTAGAACTTGCACCAGTGACTGCACTGTTGCTCATCAAGGACAAAGTATTTTTTCCCCCCTTTGACCATGTTAGAATTGACTCTAAAGATCCTGTTACTTAAAGTCGCAGTCTTTCAAAGAGTTTCTATGATTCACTGTTTGAGATCCGCTGAATAATTATATGTAATAATTATGATGCCTTGTAACCAATTTATGTATTTATTGCTTATTCAGGTGGAATTGCATCGGAGAGAGAAATCGATGCTTTGCTGATTCAGCCCGGTGACACATTGAAAGCACTTCCTGGTACTAAGGTGCCTGCTGATGGGAGTGGTCGTCTGGGGATCAAGTATATATAAACGAGAGTATTGGTTTACTGGTGAATCTGTCCCCATTCTCAAGGAAGTTAACTCGTTGGTTATAGGGGGTACGATTAATCAGCATGGTGTTTTGCATATAGAAGCTACACGAGTTGATCTGAGCATCCTGTAATCAGATAATTAGTTTGGTAAAAGAAAACAGCCAAATGTCCAAAAGCTCCTATACAGAAGTTGCTGATTTGTAAGCTGCTTTTACCGAAGTTTGATTGCTTTATCATCCTTCCTCCCCTTGAGATATAGTAAATGGGACTAACCACTGGTCAACTTATACTGTCATGAATGGAAAACTGTGTTGATTGCTGAATTTTTTATTTAAAAGTTCACACTTGTCTTTCATGAATTGCCTCTGGAGGAAGAACGGAAAAAAAATGAAATGAGACTGGCTTGAGAGGTTAAGGATTAGTTAAAGAGATGAATTTGTAATATTAAATCAATTGAGAAATTTCGATAATTACAGGTTCTAGTTGAACCATGCAAATCTTACTTTCACACTTATATCTTATTTTCATTGTCTGGTGTTGTTGCATTTTCTTAGACTAGGTTGCACCACAACTCTCTCAGTTCTTTTTTTATTTTTTATTTTTTTTGGCATATTTCCCCTGCATTGTACTTAATTTATATTGTTAATTATTTACTTTTGTATAGGGGTCAAATTATAAAAAGTGCCCCTGAAAGATTTACTGTAAATATGGAGAGCAAATTGAACCATCGTTATTTGAATTTTCAATTTTGAGGTGGTTTATAAACCTGTAACTCGATGAATTTAATTTTTACTTTTCTTATTTATTTGCAGATTGCTAGCATTTTGTTCCACAGTTGTGCTCTGCATGCTAACATTAGTAGCTGGTAAGTTCCATTGTCTGCATGCTTTCTTACTGTCTTTTATTGTCAGCTTAAGAAACTCTTTTTTGATGATTTTTTCTTTTAGGTATGTTGCTAGGAGCTATGGAGCTATATCCTGAAGATTGGCTACCAAAATATGGCAACTTACTTTGTCTTTCCCTCATTTCTCTATATCAGTGGTGTCATTGCTTGTCCCTGTGCACTGGGATTGGCCACGCCTACAGCAGTTATGGTGGCTACTGGAGTTGGTGCAAATAATGGTGTGTTGATAAAAGGAGGAGATGCTTTGGAGAGAGCTCAGAAGGTTAGGTATGTGATTATTCGTAAAACGGTACACTCACTCTAGGAAAAGCCACTGTTGCTGCAGTGAAGGTCTTCAATGGATGATCGTGAGATTTTGAAGTTGGTGGCTTCTGCAGAGGTAACTTGCTTTCTACAATTCAATTGTAAAAGATACAAGTTGAAGGAACGGTGGCATTCATTGTAGAGATCCATGGTTTTGTATTTCTTAAAGTTCATTGCTTCTCACTCAGAGTGGTGGAATCTCTCCTTTGATCTGACTTTCCACTTGCAAATAATGTTTCATACATATAATAGGAACTGGACCTCACTCATGATAATTGATTTCAAGCACGAGCATAGACCACTCATAATCTGGTCCAAATTAAAATATTAGTCATATCTCTCCTCCAATGAGATCCTTTCTTTCCTAACTGAATATTGTAGTCATCATGCTTCTGCTTTAGCTTACCCTACATCCTCCTGTATCTGTCCACGTCTTCAGGAAGATCTGTGTATCAGGCTTCTGCTGATTATGTCCTCCAACTTAATTTGCTTTCTTCATGGATTAGGCCAGCAGTGAACACCCAATGGCAAGAGCCATAGTGGATTATGCTCTTCATTTCCACATTTTTGGTGAGCCTGCCATGACTGACGAGTGTTCCAAAAACCAAAAGGAGCCAAATTCTGGATGGCTCCTTGAGGCTTTGGACTTTTGTGCTCTTCCTGGAAGAGGTGTCCAGTGCTTTATTAATGGGAAGCGGATTTTGGTTAGTCCTCTCTCTCCCGGAAATAAAAAGGAATAACCACTTTATTGTCAATTCCCCTGAGGAACATGCTTTTTGCTCATTTTGATGTAATCATGAATTTAACAGGTTGGTAACCGGAAGCTTCTGATTGAGAGCGGAATTGAAATACCCTCTCAGGTAGAGAACTGTCTTATAGAACTTGAAGATAGTGCAAAAACGGGCATACTAGTTGCATGTGACAGAGAAATAGTTGGGGTCTTAGGAGTTGCTGATCAGCTCAAAAGGGAAGCTGCTGTGGTGGTTGAGGGCCTTCTCAAGATGGGTATAAAGCCAGTTATGGTTACAGGGGATAACTGGAGAACAGCTCGGGCTGTTGCCAAAGAGGTAGGTGCTTAAACAGTGACATCTTAATTTTTGGACCTTAATTTTGCTGCACTTGACAAATTATATGGATAGTCCTAGGCGCACATCTGAGAAATGTCCATTTAAGTAGTTCCATTGTTCATAAAAAGCTTAATCTGGCGGAAACAAATGTTTTCACCTTCCATTTGCTGGTTGAGCTAGACTTATATGAAAGGAATTTGGAATACCAATTTTTAGACATACAAATGAACATAGAATAAGTTATCAGGAAAACAGGCTGCAATGTTACCAATTGATGCTATGTAAGGTGGAAGATAAGTGCTGCGACAATCTACATCAGGCGTGGTTTAATAAAACAATTGGCATACTACCTTTCATCCAAGCTGAGTATAGCTAAGAGGCTGATGTTTTCCTTTTCATTGGAATGGGATGAAACTGTGCAGGTCGGTATTCAAGAAGTGATGGCAGAGGTAATGCCAGCAGGGAAAGCGGAGGCCGTCAAATCATTCCAAAAGGAAGGGAGCATGGTGGCGATGGTGGGCGATGGGGATCAATGACTCTCCGGCTCTGGCAGCCGCGGATGTGGAATGGCAATTGGGGCGGGCACTGATATTGCCATCGAAGCTGCGGACTACGTGCTAATGAGAAACAACTTGGAAGATGTAATCACGGCCATCGACCTCTCGAGGAAGACCTTCGCCCGGATCCGGTGGAATTACGTGTTTGCCATGGCCTACAACGTGGTTGCAATCCCTGTAGCAGCGGGCGTCTTCTTCCCGTGGGTGAGGGTGATGCTGCCGCCGTGGGTCGCAGGGCATGCATGGCCTTCTCGTCGGTGAGCGTGGTGTGCTCTTCATTGCTGCTCAGGAGATACAGGAAGCCCAGGCTCACCACCATTCTCGAGATTACTGTGGAATAGTAGTAGGCATGGAATGCTTAGGAAGGAAGTCTCTCTCTCTCTCTCTCTCTGTGCTTTCACGTTAGGCTTCAGCTTGTAATAATAGGAAGAAATGGGATGGATGGAAAGCAGAGGTATCCCCCCATTCAATTTTTTTGGGTATCGTACTGTTTCTCTGAATGTACTGCATGTCGTGGTGGGTCTCTTCCCCTTGCTAATGTAAATGTCATCTGTATGGAGCTTGTCACCCTAGAATCGAAGAGAAGACAGTTCACTGTACAGTGTGGTTTGAAAGTGGCCTTTCTTCTGGATTGGATTGGTTGGAGTCTTGACTCGAGTGTCGTGAGTTCACGATGAGGAGTTCTATTCTCTAGATTGATCATAATTATTGAACTTTTGGATAACATTTTTTTTGTTCACGATGAGGAGTTCTATTCTCTAGATTGATCATAATTATTGAACTTTTGGATAACATTTTTTTTGTTGCCGGTCACGTTATTCAAGCAGACTTCACCAGTGGTGAGATGGTATCTTTCAGTAAACCATACTTAATTAATCCGTTAGTCATCTCGGGTCGCACGCCCGGCATGGCAGGTGAGGTTCTCAAGATAAATGTCTGCATACGCGAGGTCTCGAGACCTCCTTAAGCGGCACCGAGCTGCTTGCCACTCGATCTAACCCCTTGCTAATTTTTGGATAACATTTAGTAGATATGAGAAAGGAAAAAAAAAATTGGCTGGGGAGAATTTGACTGCTCCGAGAGAGGCTTGACACCGCGTAGTTGACCATGACCATGGCTGATTAATAAAAGTAATTGACCCTGGCTAATTCAATATGAATTGGGTCAGTACCCTAATATTTGGCGAGATGATATATATTTTATTTAAGAAAAAATAATGTTAAATTATATCCATCTGTAAAAAAATAATAATCCCAACCCCAATTAGACTGAAGAAAATGCTTATGCTGGTTGGCCACCTAATTATGCTATCTCTTTTTCGCTCTAGATTGAGCGCATGTACTCGTGGGCTTGATTTTATCCTACTATGGTGATGCGATAGCCAATAAGGGGTCTCCTTGCCCCAACTCTGTACCATCTAATTCCATTTGATATTAGGGCTTCAACCCCGTTTTCCCCACTGTATACATAGATAGACACATATATGTATATCCCAGTCGGTCCTTTCATGGGGCCAGAGGATCCTTTCGGTGCCTGTCCACTTGGACCGTGGACGAGGCGTTGCCAACCATAGGGGCGCAGATTCATTTTGTTTGCTACTACCTTCGATTCTAGACTTGAGGAGGCGACAATCCATAATGAACTGTCCGGCAGGATTGTTCTTCTTCGTTTTCGGCTGCCACTGATCTGAAACTTTTTAGACAGTGTCCAGTCATTCTGATGACTTAATCAGATGTAACTGGGCATGAGAATCACTCGCGGATTAAACATGTGGTGATGGATCTAACAGAACCGTTCCACCTTAAGCATGGTTTGTGGTTTCCGAATGTCATCTTGACCGTGTAGGAGTCGAATTTCTGAGCTGCTCGTCTGGGGATCAAAGCCAGCGGCCGCATAGTCCTCGACAGTTCTCTGAAGTAGAGCCTGCAAGCGGCGGCAACAGTACGGCGGTCAATATTGAACCGTGACCAAATTATAAGTATCAGATAGGAGGGAGCCCCGCAAGCTCTGCTGCCTCGTCAAGGTTGTCAGGATATGTCTGATTAGGACGTAACAATCATTGTCCTCATCAGAACATGTCACAATTGGGTCATTACGAATTTGGCTACAACTCTGGCTGGGATGTTAGTGTATGCAGTATACGTACATTGCTCCATCCAAGCAGTAGAGCGGTCACAAGATTTCCAGTCCCCTACAAGGGTATGACATGCATAAAATCAGTGTGAAGTCATTCAGACATCATAATATCACATTCAGATTGTGAGGAACATACTTTATCGTGTATATTTTCTACCGTGAGATATGCAGGGATTTTCGGAATCGAAATCTCGAACCGCTCAGCAACCTCACCCTGCAAGGTTTGAGAATCTAATAAAAACAAATAATCATTATTACTCAGTGAACTCCAGACTGCGAAACTCATTATCATGTATCTGGATAGAGCTAGAAGAACACATCTGGGCAGAAGGGTCTTCCAAGGTACTCATTACAGTAGACGTATGGCATAATTTCTCCATAGAACAATTTTGTCTCAAATCCTTGGAGTAACTATTACAAGGCTGAGTAGTTTCGCTGAGACAAGTAAAATTTTGGTCAGCTTGGAATTCATACACAAATTACCAAGAACTGACCTTTGCCTTCTGATGACTCCCAATGAGCAGAAGATTCCCATCTATGTTTATGCTTGCAATGACAACCCGTGGAATGAATAATTTTTCGGCTCCAGGATAAACTCCGACAGAGGGACAACCATTTATAACTACTCAGTTAATCGTCAATCAAAGTTTATAATAAGCTGCAAACATGAAATGCCGATTGAAATTTATAATTAGCCGCATGCGGTTTTAGTAATTGAAGGAACTTCCTCTCCCAATCCTTCCCTCAGCCATTTTCCCTTTTGGCTTAATCCTCCCTAAGTTAACTTGAATTCCATGTTTGAGGCTAGATTGACTGTGTTATATAACCAGTCTCCAGATCTACCACCATACATTTTAGTTATACTTAAAAGTAATATTTTAACTCCAGGAGCTCGACTGAAATTCTGTGTCTTTCACATCAGAGAGGACTGTAATTTTTGCATCATGCTCTGTAATATTCTCACATATAATCATAAGGATGACTTGCAACATGTTTGAAAATTCTACATGCTCTACGGTAAACTCACATCCAAGGAACCGTGGTGGCATCTCATATCATTGTACAATTAAAGTAACATACAGACTTAATTTAAGCAAGACAGTGATTGATGATGCCTTTGAAGGCCCAGTATCATGAAGAACGTTGCAAGCTTCCCTGCCATCTCTTTCGCACTCAATCCTGTGAGAGGAGAAAGGCAAATTCCGGGTAAAGATAATCATAATCAGGACACAGAAGTTGCACCAAAGATCCCTCTATTTCTTGAAAAGCAGCATTGTCACTTCTCAGTCAACTCACTACATTCATATACTTAACCCCACCAAAAAAAAAAACTCATTACATTCGTATTTCATCTTTACAATATAGACAGCAGAGATTTTGTGTATAACGAACTCGATCACAGATGCAACATAGAAAAAACAACTGATCAACCTTCACAAAGAAAGGGGGAAAAGATGATTCTTTAAACTAGATACCTGCGTCCACAGAAGAGTTGCTCTGCGCGGGGGATGTGAACAAATTCCCGGGAAAATGAGAAGGTGAGGGTGGCTCATGAAGCAGCGGCCACAGTGCAGTGCAATCAACGAGGAGGAGGAGGAGAGGGGGGAGGGGAAAACAGGTAGTGAAGACAGTTAAGTGCAGAATTTTCCCTCAAAAAATAAATAAATAAATAAATAGGGAAGTGCGGTGATTAAAACGACACCGTTTTATGTCAGTGGTGTTGACCAAACTGAAGTGAAGCCTTCCCAGTTAGCGTTTCCTACGAGGATCTCTCTCCTCCTGTCTCTTCGTCTCTCTCTCTCTCTCTCTCTCCCCACCTCTGCAGTTGCTGGGTATGAAGCGGAAGAAGTGGTCGGAGCTCGAGGAGCAGACACTGCTCAGCAAGTATTCAGAGCTCTCCAACTCGGGCGCCCTGTCCAAGCTCAAGACCCGGGAGAAGAAATTCAAGCCCATCGCCGACCACGTCAACTCCATCCATCACCTCCAGGACCCCTCCTCCTTCCCGTTCAAGTGGTCATGGCGCGACGTCTCCATCAAAGTCCAGAACATGCGCCACCAGTACCTGGGTGTGAAGCAGAAGATCAGAGTCCCCAATGGTGAGTTCATCTGGAAGGACGGCGAGAATCACTGGGAGAACTTCCTCAGGTACAAGGAGGTCTTCGGAGATGTGGAATTGGAGGTGAAAGGGAAGAAATTTGTCGGCGATTTCTCGGGTGATCGTGGTCTTGCTGATCTAGGTTTACAGTTCAGGATCCATTCTGATGGAGAGGAGGAGGAGGAAGAAGAAGAAGATGATGATGGAGTGACAACGATGATGATGATGGGGCTGGCTGTGAGGACCATGATCGGGACGAAGGCGGACGGAATTCGGGCAGTGAGTGTGATCCTCGGGACGAGTTGCAAAATCAGGAGCCAGGCATGGTTAGGTCGAAAAAGTCAAAGAAGGGCTCTGGCTTCAGTTTGAACGAGAAGCTGGGGCTATTAGGAGCCCAGGTACTGGAACTGAGAGGTGTCTTGGCGAGAAAAGAGGAGAACAGGAGAGACAGAGAGTTTGGGAGGGAGAAGAGTCTGATGGACAGAGAGGAGAAGAGAAAGGAGATGGAGTTTAGAAGAGAAATAAGGCAGACTGAGAGGGAGGAGAGGCTGGAGAACAGAGAGATGGAGTTGGAGGAGAGGGAGCTGATGTGGGCGAGAAGGGAATTCCACAAGAGGCTGAGGCTGGAACGGGAATTCGATGAGGAGAGGCAGAGGAGGAGGAGGATGGAAGAAAGGAGAGAGGAAGAGGAGATGGAGTGGAGAGAGAGGATGATCAGGATGCAAATTGATCACGAGAAGGCTATGATGCAGATGCATGCTGAGGCATATCAGAACCAGATGCAGATCATTGGGGTTATGGCTCGGTTAATCTGTCAGTTCTTCGGGTCAACTCACGATGCCCTGACCGGTGGACTCGGTGGGTTGCCCCCTCAGGTGTTGCAGAATTTGCAGCATCCTGGGGATTTGGGAGACAATGGAAAGCCTGATGCCAATTCTCCGCCAGAGTTCCTGTAATCTATCTGTTTATTATAAATGCTTTTCTTTTCCCATTTGTATGTAACTTCCATTGTTGTGGCTGGTCATACGCTAATCTTTTTGGTTGCATTGGATCCTCGTCATTTTGAAATTGAGTAATAAAGTTCAGCGGTCAGTAGCCTTCTTCAGTGGAGAAGTTCTTCTTTGCCTCTGGTATGGTTTTGAATTGATTAGGATCCTGGGTTTGAACAGTCTTTTGTAGGAGCTGAAGATTGAAGAAGCTGCATAATAAGCAACTGTCATTTCATCGTACTCAAGTGCGTTCCAGCAGTGAGCTTTTGGGCCTAAAGTTATGATCGGTTACCAGGTAATGAACGTTGGCTAGAAGTTCGAAGAATGAGAAAATTATCAGTGGAGCATCGGCTGTGTGTCTAGAGAAATCTGTACCCTGGAAAATAGAAAAGTTGAAGCTGATTGCTTTGGTTGAACAACTTAAGAGGAATGTCTAACTTTGAGTTTTCCTTGATATCCTTTGGGAAAACAAAATCCACAGGGACATTGGTTCTGCTGTCCAACTGAAACACTCACCGGTGAATCGAACCTCTTACTGGAAAATGAGATATTGTCCAACTTCCTCCACTTTCTGCATCCTCAATTGTTTCTCCTCACAGCCCGTATCAGTACTTGATTTTCCTTTCTTTCCAAAGAGGGAGAGATTCTCCCACCCCCAGTACAAATTTTAGTTTTTTTTCTTTCGTTTAATGAAGGTGATCACTGAGTGTTTCTGCCTTAGAAATGTTGATGGTCGGTCACCGTTGGGCAGAAGGTGGAGGGTACTTGGGATAAACTACAGGGTGTCATCTTCAACTACATAGAGCATTGCTAACCTTCTATATTCATGTCCTCCTGATCCTCTTCTCCCTCCTCCATGATCCTGCATCGGTGCATTAGTGCTCCACCGTTACCAATAAACTATAGGAGGAACCTCTTTCAGGAGTCCACCTGTAGTATCGCTTATACAACACCCCCACCTAACAGCTAAAAGAATTTAGCGGACCCACTGAATCTGCCGACTTCACATATCACAACGAATTATCTCTCCATTATCATTGCAGTTGCTGACTTTGCTAGTCCACTACAACTGTCATTGATAGTGGTACATTCCAATTTCATCTCGCAGACGAACGGATGAATCCGTTCTGGATATCTGATCCAAGTCCCCAACTCGTAAAATAAAAATCGAACCTACTCATTTGAAGGTCGAAACTGTGTTCTTGTTTTATCGGATTTGATATCTGGTTTCAGCTTTGAGCAGGTATACCCATCTTAACCAAACCGAGAAGATTAATTGCTCCTGACTTTGGGTCTCCATAATGGATGTATACTAACCTCTACAGGAAATCAAGTTGACTAACCAGGGAGTTCGGTATTGCCTCCATGTTAGGCACAGAAGCACCGACTTGGTGCTTCTGTACTCGTGCATTCATGCATATTCTTGTGGCTCAACACTGGGAATTTAATTTAATCAGAAGTCATAGTAGGAGACGATCTTCTGTTTGTTAGATTATTAGAAATATCTTAAGGCTGCACATCATACCCTGTAACTGCCAGGTTCCCAACCCTGCTCTTATTGTCGTTGGAATTGAATGTGAACACATATTAAAAGAAAGGTTTAGCCCTCCTTTTCTTAATGGGAATATTTGAAAAGTTGATGAGGAGGTTGTCCTTGGCATGGCCCCATTTATATTCGTTCCTTGTCAATCTCTTAGCACAACTTTCATTCACAGGATTTATCATCCACACAAAGCATTCACGGATCACTCAGAATCTCGTCACAGGTATCCAGCAGGTAGGCTCATTCCAAGCTGAAACTCTCTGAGGGTGTTGCAGGAGCTCCGAGGAAGATGGGGAACAGCATAGGAGGAGGGAGGAAGAAAGTGAAGGTAATGAACGCTAGCGGTGAGATCTTCAAGCTGAAGGCTCCGGTTCGAGCCTGGGATGTTGTCAAGGACTACCCCGGCCATGTCTTGATGGATTCGGTGGCAGTGAAGCAGTTCGGTATCAGAGCGCAGCCTCTGGAACCGCAGCAGGAGCTCAAGCCCAAGAAGTTATACTTCATGGTGGAACTGCCCAAGTTTCCCAACCACGAAAAGGCTCCTCGGAGGGTAAGGTCCAGCATAAACATGACGGCAAAGGACAGGCTCGAGTGTCTCATGCTGTCCCGGAGATCCGCCTCTGACCTCGCGGCTGTGAGGCCGTCTTCGGGCCGAAGGCTACTGTCTGACCGGGGAGAGCGTCTCCAAGGATCTAGACAGCAGGTGAAGTTGAGGATTCCGAGGGCTCAGCTGGATAGATTGGTCGAGGAGAGCAAAGATGGGGTGGATGTGGCTGAGAAGATCCTTGACCTTTACATGATGGATGCCTCTCACCAGCAACCTCAGGCGAAGCCCTCTCTTGGCAAGATCAACGAGAGCTTCAAGGGGCATCAGGTAACACTGGAAATTCCTCAAACTCGTTGCATTTCCTTTCTCTTCTTCCTTCTTCTGTCTACTTGGGAACAATGGGAGCCTCCAACCGACAAAGTTTTGGATCAAAGAAGGTGATCTATTTGTACATGGATTTGCTTGTCTTCCCTTTTCCGTATTATGCAATAAACCACGCCAATCGCTCTCTAGATTTTCTGACAAATTGGATGTGTTCCTTATCGTGGATGTGGTTCGGGCTCTCATGTAGGGGAATGGGTTTCATGTGCAACGAATCTGCATTTGCACTGTGCATATGTGGGTCATTAGTAATCAATCTTTCTAGTCCATCTCATCTCATCTCATCTCATGGAAAGCTAATGATTTCTAAGTGTGCACGTTCATGCCACAAAGTCGATCAAAGGGCTTTCAACAACCCTCGGAAATAAGAATCGAAGGTTTAAACAATGTGAACCCCAACAAATGACCGTAAAAGATGCGAAGCTGCATTGATTGACCATGTGGGTACCCTCATCCAAGTCAAGAGCAGGCACGTGCTCTTCCCTTCCCAAGATGGATGTGTCCATTTTGGTCTCTTCAGTTGTGGGAGGTGCGGTGGGAAGCCAATCCTGCCAGGTCAGGTCACAAGTCTTCTCTCTAAGGGGCGGGATTGTTTGAAAAGTCAACGCCCGTCCAAAGTTGAATTTCTTCTTCATGTGCATGTTCTGAACCGATGTTTGCCTTCTCATATGAAATTACTGCGAACTTATCGCTAGATTCTTTAACTTACAGACGATTGAACACAAATCTAATACTAAAGTATGCACTGTTCATCCTCCGACACTGACCAAAACATCTAGTATATACCTATACTTCTTGGCCCGTTTCCGCGGGTAAAAAGGTCGTGGTCCTGTGTGTTTGGTGGGTTTGTTTGCTTTGCCTGAAGAGGTAAGCAGTTAATAGAACAAGGCACCTAACGTGGTATGATCATATAAGCCTGACCTCTTGATTGACGATCTTCTTGCTTATGAATATGCAGAAGCGAGTTAGTTTCAACACCGACGTGGGAGAAATTGGAACCCGTCATCTGCCCCCTCTGATTGATATGTAGCCCTTGCGGCAATCTTAGGCTGCTGGCATGGGAATAGAGAGGCTACTCATGCTGCCATGTAATAATCACACCTCGTTTTCTGCGAAGTCTTTGTCGGATTGTCTTCGATTCGAAGCGGCTAGACGGGGAGTTCTTCCCTCTGCACGGTGGTGTAAAGACTAGTATATATATATATATACATAGACAGCTTTTCTGTATTTCTAAATCTGATAGTAGTGATGATGGGAATGCTTTCAAAGGACTGTCTCTATTTTGGGGGGGTGCTGCACAGATCAATGAGCCACTCTCTCCTCCAGATTTCTTCTGCTATTTGGTTCAATTATTCAACGCATGGTGCAAAATCTTCCTTTAATAGTACTGAATTCTGTCACCCAATGCCTTCCGACCATAGTTTTTAAAATCGGACCGGGCCGGGAACCGGTATAGGTATGGATTCATCGGTCGGACCGGGAGTTCAATGGGTTGACCGCATGTTTAATAAATAATATTACTAATAAATTTACATAATATCATAATTTAAATATAATTTATAACAAAAATCATTAATATAACCATTATATTAAACAAAAGTTTAATATAAAATGTAAATATAAATTTAGTAAAATAAAATAGGTACATTACAATAGGTTTTTGTTTTTATTTTTAATTTTAAGTCGGCCGGTTTTCTTATGGGTTCAATTGGGTTCATCGGTCAGACCAAAAACCGGCCGATTCAATCGGATTTTTTGAAGGAACCGGACCGGGTGAGTGGCCGGTTCCCGGTCTAACCGGCCGGCCCGATCCGGTTTTAAAACTATGCTTCCGACTCAGTGAACCCCACCCAATAAATGTCGCTATCCTGGTCTTCCCCGCCCCTCAATATACCACAGACCTTCCGGCCACTAACACAGCCGTCTGCACCCCTCTCAGCTGCCTGCCAACTCTCGCCTCTTTCCGCCCGCCGACGGCGGCCAAACACATTACTTTCCATCGCCGTGGTTCTCGAGATTGGCGATCGAGTCCATGGCATCTTCCGTATGTTCCCTCCCTTTCTGCAAGTATTTCCTTTTCCGGTTTCCCTTTTCTGCTACGGTTATAAGACACGCTCCAGTGCAACTCGTTTAAGTTGCGCAGGAGAGACACCGAGCTATGGGAAGAGAGAAGACTCAAAATTCCAAAGAGAGAGAACGCTGCAACCTCTGTCTTCTTTCCATTAAGTTCAAAAGAGCTTCATACCAGTGATTATTCGTCTTTGGTCTATTTAGATTCTGTATATCAGTACAAATCTGAGCCAACATGCAACAAAAGGAGTGGGGGGTGAAAGAGGGTGGTGAACCGATCTCTCCAATGGTCCAGGAGATGACATTCTCCAGTTGCTTCCACGGCAATTTGAGGTGGTTCAAGAGTAACAACAGTTGGCGGTCATTCATGAAACACAAATACCGTCCGCTATGATGCTCTGATGATCTTGCGCTGCCACATTGCAGTGTCAGGATCGAATCTCAGCTCCCATGTAGGCCAGTAGTGCAGGTCTTGCTTCAGCGTTAGAACTTGGGGATTCCCATTCAATTGAACTGTCCGAACTCTGACAAACTGTCCATGCTCCTGCTCCTGTGACACAATTATAAGTTCATCATTGACAGTATTCCAGGAAATTTTCCATTCTGAACGATGGGTAAAGCCAATCATGGTTCCAATGTCATGAGCAAGTCAGTGACTAAACAAACATACCTTCGTCACACGGACAAAGGCATCCAAGTCAGGGGTTGGTTCCCCATCGATTTCAACTATCCATTGCAGAGCACAAAGACCATATCTTTGCACAGGGCTCCCAAGAGAACACCTGGAAGTTCCAACAGCACATTAAACAAGCGCGCAGATACACCAGAAACAGATTTCCTGTGTGCCTTGGATGGAAGGGTCACAAGTTCAAAATAATAGACTGCATATTACCTAGCAACATAGACTCCATGACCCTCTTTAGGAAGAAACCCAACAGCACGGACTGCAGGATGAGGATCTTGAACTATACATCCACACCAATTCACCACTCGTGTTGTACCACTACCATCTCTCACGTCAGTTCCCACAAGAACGTCAATTTTGTGTCCCTGGAATAATATGCAGATTCGATCATAAAATTGTTATTTTGTTCTACCGCCTCTTTCATACCATTAGTAATACGTGGCTCAGCTTATTAAGCAGGCAATAGCTTGTCTAGATTAAAGGAGAGAAAATGGCTTACCTGCCGGAAGATGGTCATCTTGAGCTTCCCACCATTGTCATTGTCATCATTGTCCAATGCTTGGCAAGCACTTTCAACATCTTGGAAGCAAGTTATGGGCTCTCCATTTATTGCTAAGACCATGTCTCCGTGCTCTACTAGATTCTCAGCTTTTGAACCTGCCAAACAGCCCTTAACACATAGAACCTGCCTCCTGAGTGGATCTTTCTTGACAAGAGCCTACAAGAGATGCTCATTAAAGAATTTATCAGATGGTGAAAAGGTCCATCTATGTTACTACTGGATGAACAAGGAAATGGAATGGAGCAGAAGCAAATACTTGAACCCATTCATCACTTAGACCAAAGCTTCGAGCCTTTGATAGCAATCTGGGAAATAGTTCGACTTCCAAAATCCTAACAAGTGGCATTGGCATTTTGATGCCATTTATCAACAGAGATGGTCCCTTTGCACCTGACACAATTTTCTCCACCGCTTGGCAAATATTATAAACTGGAATGCCCCTCACAAATTGATGATTCTTAGAATGTTTCAGCTGAAAATTGAATGTACACACTTATCAAAAAAGAAGAAGAAGAAGAAGAATGTACACTGTCAGAAATAGTGTTGACTAAGGTAACAAGAAGAATTCATGCCGCTTGAATCTAAAGTTCAGATAATATGTCGAGCTAAGAACTGGTTAGCCAAATCTTCTATGCAAATCAATGAAAGAACAGCCATCTTCCCCCACATTATGGGCCCGCAAAACTCCAGGCATTAATGTTACTATGATGGGTAATACAGGGTGAAACCATAGATCGAAAAGATCTCAGCACGTGATTTGTTTAAAAAGGAGCAATAGAACATGATCCACAAATTTCCTCTTGGAAATCTTTCGATTACATGGCAGGAGGGAACAAAAAGTGCTTTCAAGCAAATACAAGATTCAGAAGCCTTGTCAAGAGAAGTGGATACTAGCAAAATCTTAGTATAATGCCAGGCAGAGATTATGTATATCACACTCACTTTCTTCTTCCTGAAAGTTGAAACCTGAGCCGAAAAACTTCCCCATATAGCTTGAACTTGTCCCTGCTCATCAGTTAGCACTCCAGAAAATGCACTTCCAAAATCTGCGTTACCGCAAACAGCATGACTCAGCTGTCCTATATGCTACATAAATATAAAACTTTTGAAAGAATAAAAGCAACCTCAAGATAGGAAAACCCATTACCAGTGTCAAGCTCAATGACTTCCGTATTAATTGCTCTATATCTTGGACAGCTGGCTGAGCCAATACTTATAGCTGCACAAGGATTGGTGACAACTGATTTCCTTGATATTGCTCGAAGGCTTTTAGAAAGTCCCACAAGATACACAGAATCCCCCCTCTGCAAAGCAGGCTCTGCAACAAAGGGCATATTCCTTTGATGATCGAAATAGATATATAGACCATGTCTGGGCAGGTTAGTGGTTCCAGTCTCTGAGGGGGTCAGCTAGCCATGAAGTAAATCAAGCTCTCAGGTCTCAACAACTAACTAATAACCGGGCTTATGAGAGAGTTGAGCATATGTCTAATGCAAAAGTCTATCAAGTTTGTAGTTCCCAACTTTTATATTCTCTTCAATGTGGGATTCATTTCTTCATTGAGAGTCTGAACAAGTTTGTGCATATTGAATAGAGATCCAATGTGTTCACAAACAAGTTTTGATAGCCAGAACATGAGGAGCCCAAAGAGTGAATAACAGTAACACCATACTAATGAAGAGAAAGGAAAGGCTAAAATACAAGGAGGTCAAACCTACCAGGAAGAAGTTCAGCTGCACGGACAACAGAAGCACCAACAGGCCCCAGTGCAGAAGGATCATAAGCAACAAGAGCATAATTATGCACAGGGTGAAGAAAAACCACCTGAATTACAGGTAAAAGCTTTCAAAAATCAGATTACTGAGCAGAGATTCTTTACATTTCTACACATGATTGGTTACCTCCCCAGGAATTTCTATAGGGAAAGCAGCAAATGACAGCATCACATCAGACACAGATACAGCAACTGTGTTTTTGTCTACTGCAATCAATCCCATGTCTTGGGAGTGATATACAATAACACCAGTTCCAGAAAAGTGTTTTGAATGGACACCATCTACCATGCTTGATGGTGGAACATGTACCTGAAAGCAAATCCCAAGAAGACCAGCTCAGAACCCAATGAAGAGACCACACTCACAATTTAGAGGAACAAGGTATGTCATACTTCTAAAAGACACATTCCAGTAACTACCAGATTATAATATGATTTTTTTTTCTAAACGTTGACAGAATGGAGTTCCCACGTCAAACAAAATCCAGCAGCAATGTCCTGTGGCACCTCAAATGAATGTCAAGGAAATGGTGCAATCATTAATATGCAACTTAAAGCACAAAGGTTGCAAGTATTACCTCAATCATTACAAGGGTAGGCTCTATCACATGCTCAGCATATGAAGCATTAGCAGGACGAGATATTGGACCATGGCAATCTGTCATAATTGCTGCATTTTCCACATTTCTGGTGTTCTTCATCTCTATTTCTCTGCCAATGTGGAAAGAATAGTCAGCCAAGGCTCCATCAGTGGATGAATCCTCCTCTACACACCATTTCTTTTTTCCAGTACCCAATTCACCCTGAGCATGGGAATCCTCACATGAATGGTCCTCACATATTCCAATAATCTTGACACCGTCAATCAACTCCTGGATCCTCTCTCGATGGATGTGTTCAATCAAATTAGCCTCACCAAAAGAGAGCAGACTATGGTTTCTACTGGCTCTTTGAATTTCATTAACATGGTAAGTAAGTAAGAGATGCAATGGCTGGAATGCTGGCTTAAGTGTCCACAGACCATCGGAGTCATTACGAGTGTATACTTGAGGAGCAGCGTACCATTCATGACGATCTACTGTGACCAGTTTAGACTGCATGTATCACACGAAAATATATAAGGAAGCCTTCACATAAAAGCATGTATGCATATGCCCATCGGCATGCATGTGCAATTGCATGCATTTGCTTTTTGTGACCAACATTCATCACTAGTCAATAAATTAAGAATGAATTAACATAAATGCATCTGTTTGTGCATGCGTGTGGAGCAAATGCATGTACTTGCATGTTTGCTGGGTGCTCTCTATAAAATATGCACCAACAGAGAATGACAAGGAAATGAGATGGAGAAAAGAATTCACATAAGATTTTGATGTTATGAGAATATCTCAAATCTTAGAATATAATGAAATAACATTTGGCTATAAGTTCTACAAGTGACTAATAAAATAAATATGCACCACAAAATCGGCCTATACATAAAATGTATGAAAAGATATTGAACGAATCAGAAATAAAACTATCACTGGTGGAGGATGTTGTTTAGACACAAACAAAAGACTAGGTCTAGAATTACTCATTATTACAGAAGATATATATAAAGTCAAAAACGGCAAAGAAGATATGAAATAAGAATGTTCCCAAGGAAGCGAGAAAACTACCAGTGCTAACATGGCTTTCGAGCCGTAGCTTGTTCGTCTCAAGGTCATTTCAAAATAAACATCAAGAGAACATTATAAAATGTAATTACCTTCCTACGATGACGATTTTTATAGCTGACATATTCCAAGGGAATACGGGCACCCCTATGCAACTTAGAGAGAGCTGTAATCAGATCTTCAAGCACAGCAATATCTACACCTGCAAACTTCTTAATAATAGCATGACGAGGAACTCCAGCTCTGTAAAACATGTATCTGCAGGAAAAGAGATGCAATTATGTTAATCCAATCTAAGTACTGCAGAAGGGAACATGTCAAGGTAATTAACAACCTAGCGGAGAACATTGGAATTGATTATGAAAGTTTGAGAGAAAGAGATACAATCATATATACCCTGGTTCTGCAACATAGACGAGACCACATTGGAATTGGAAATTTCTAGCCTGTAATGAGCAAAATTGAATTTAATTATTAAGGAGCTAATAGTTCAAGGGAAGTTCTTCAAATGGACTATGCAAATAAATAATGAGAATACTACCTGTTGATATGACAGAGGATGTATTACAGCACCGCTTACTTCCAGGAAGTGATCAGGAGATATCAAGTGCAAGTCCTGAACCTGAAGCATAATACGTGGAATATATATAAATATATACACATATATGTACATACGTAAATGGGGACAAGGCAGGAACTCTTGCACGGTGCTTATTGGGACTTCTCAAACTTTATTTCTTTCTATTTCCATAAATTCCTTCTAACTTATGATATCTAGTCTACCTGATTCAAAGTTTAATATAAATATATATTAGTACACCCGACTTCAATTGCTAGTTTCACCGATGATAAGTTAAGACACCTTATTCAAATTTCTAACTTCATATCTCCATCTGCTCTGCGCCTGATACATTATAAAATACGTACAATTTCTTGGAATAGATTCTTTAATAGGCTAGCACAGAGCAAAATTGGAATCCACAATGAATATTTTAACAGAAAGCTCTAAATTTACATCAGCTGAAAGAGTAAACAGGAACAGTCTACCCAGTCATGAGCAGGCAAGAGCATATTCTACCCTTAGGTTTACATTCACTGGTGTGCCACCCCTTTCAATCAGAAGTTCAATCTTCTGATCAACAAAGTCATCAAGTAAAACCTCCATTTTCAGGAACCGGGTAATGACCTGCACAAGCTCATCCAACAAAGTGCAAGAATTTCAAGTTAAATGGCCCTAACTCAAAGCAAGGAAATAATGGGTGGACTATATTCAAATGGGATATTACAGATCAGTCAAGGGGTGCCTAAACCAATTGAACCACATTCAGCCAAATAGAAGCTAAGAGAAAGAACATCGCAGAGAGAAAGCTAAGAGCAGGTCATCAAGAGTAACATGTTTGAACACATCCACAGTAACCCAACCCCACCCCACCCTATGGCACAAAAGAAAGAGAAGAGGGTGAAGCTTTATCAAAAACACAATTACCACACATTTTTAAACCAAGACACTGAGTGGACACCATCAGATGTTTCTCCGATAATGAATACTTACTTCACCATTCATGCGAACAAGCACATCACCTGGCTCCAAACGCTTATGTGCTGGACCACCAGGAACCTGCAACAAATCCAAGAATCATCAGTCACCAGACAAAAAGCCAACATTAGTCAGTCAATATGCAAATTAACAGAGAAAATTACATGCATTTATGATATACTTACCACAGAATCAACAACAAGCATTCCAGTTTCCTCTGGAGGAGAAGCTTGTCTTACCATCTAATCAACCAAAGATGCATACCAGTAAGATTTTCTGATAATTGCAAAAACAGATATTTAGTGAAACTGAAAACCCCAGATTATTTACCTGCTCCGTACCAGTTTGAAGACCCAATCTGCGTGTATCATTAAATCCTTTATGAAGGAAGGTAACCTACTTAATGAAAAGGAGATAGCAAACTCGATGAAATCTTATTCCTTAAATTCTACTGAGATACCACACATACACTGTTTGAAATTTAATGTAAATTTTTTCCCCTTGGTAACAGGAACAACAGATAAACTAAAGGAGACATGCTATCTAATGTCACCTGAAGTGTACCCCTGGGTATAGAAACAGCCTCCCATTTATCCTTGAAAGAATTCTTGCCCTTCTGGAGAAACTTCAATGCCCTTACAACCTACATAATACCATATTTCAGCAGTGAAATCACCAGGAGAATAGTCTTCAACTAAACTTACTTTACAATTACAAGAAATTGAGACCGATATAGGAGCATATACACAACGTGAGGTTCCATGGATTTGCAAGCCAAAATTAGCTGCACTGCTCACCTGGCTCTGATTTAGAAAGTAAAAGAAACTTCTTTTGAATATCTTTTGCTTAGTAACCATAATATCATAGTTGTAGATACAACATTCAATGCGTTGCATTTTTTGGAGGCATTCAATGTTACCTAAAAAATGTTTCTTTAATAAAACTCCACTGTACAGAATTTGGAAAGGCCCTTCTCATGTCTAAAGTAACAATTTTATTTTTTTTAACATTAATTTCAATTAGAAAGGGTTCATCAGTCCAATAATTCATTTTCTTTTATGTTAAAAGGCCAGCAATTCAGAACTAGCTAATTACAGCATACTTTATAAAGTTTCCAGTCACAATTAACCTTAGACCACAAAACCTAACCAGGAAGAATCAAACATAAGATTCCTTATCAAGTACTTAGTTCATCCTAAATTTGTAGCTGGCTTTTGGCAACTGAAAATCCTCTTTTCACAAAAATCTTGTCATACTCATGTTGCATTTGCCAGGCAGAGTTCCAAGCAATTATTCAGATTATATTAAACTCAGATTCCCACTCAGCCAGTGACATGCTCGAAATTTAACAATACAAGGGTAAAAATCAAGTCATGATGAATTTACTCGTTCCAAAGGAAGAAAAAATGCAGATGCACTAGATCTCCTGCCCCCAGCATTCAGTGCTACAGCCCTGCCTTGCCAATCAATCACTGGAGAACCACTTGAACCACCTTTTGTCCCAGAAGCAGCCTTTTATGACGAAAATACACAAAGGAATATCACCAGAAAATTTCCCATTCTGCTATTGGTGAAGAATGTAAAATCACAATAAAAACAGAAAAGTAACCTTTTCAATTAATCATCTGTCCACCATCGACCACTTACCTGAATGTAGAATGTGTTGAAGTCATTATAACCATCCCTGCACCAAATAAACATCACTATCATTCACAAACCAACCAAAAATAGTAAGTGTGCGCCGAGAGTATATTAATGCATCTGAACTTCCTTGATCCAAAGGACAGGTGCATGGAATGATTTCCTTCAGTTGAAAGACAGATCCCCTTCAAACCAAGGAAATTCAGAAAAACATTTTACTGCATCTACTCACTTTCTGTAATTTGGAGCATCCCTATCCAAGCGAGCAAGAGTGCCAGCCAATATTGAAACCTGATCAGCCACAGTGGCAAGATGAAAAGATAACGTAAATCTGGCTGCACTTATGAGTACTGCAATAAACATATCACTAAGATTACCATATGGCACATCCCAAGAAGAAAATTCACTTTGCAATAAGAAAGTAAGATGCAAAGGTAATGCGGCAAGAAGAAGTGAGCATACCTTCTCCCCGCTATCATTGCCAACAACCCTAATTTCTAATCCAACAGAAGCAGCCTCAGGAGCAAGGGGAATCTCTTCATAATTCAGAAATTGTATAGCATTAGGCTCATACTGAAAGAAGCCAAAATCATGGACCTACAATAAAATAGAAAATTATGAGTTTCAAATGCAAGAACTCCAAAGCACAAACCCTTACTGTATTCTCTATCTATCAAACTGGACATCTTCAAAGATGAATAAGATAACCAAATAGAGAAAATCAGTGGAGATAAGATCTGATGCATTCGTTTTGATTTTAGTACTGATAATCGTATGGCAGCAGCTAGCTGAAGCATGCATTGTTATATTGAGAAGGTAAATTACCGATCTTAATTATGATATTAAGAAACTCTTTGACAACAAATACAAGTAAATGGAAAACAAGCTGAAAGATCGCAAATAAGGAAAGTTGAAAGAGATACACATCAAAACAGAGACAAACCTAAATTAAAGATAGCACAGGCCACTCACTGGATCTCTGTATATGGGATGCACTGGAACCTCCTCACGGTTAACAAACATAGCCTCTGCAACAACTGGTCCTGTAACGGCAACATTGTTTTGGATGTTTTGTCTTAACTTTAAGAAGATGAAAAAGGAAAAAGCAACATTTCATCCTGGGAGACAACTAGGAAATAGTATCGGTCCTCCACGGTCTTTGCGGATATGTAAATGAAAGGACCATAAACATAATGCCTGGAAAGAAGCATCTGCATTTCCCTTTGAGATGAGAATATTTGACATGAACAAGAAACAGTGTAGCTGAAAAATCATTAGCTTTCACGACAGTGTCCATAAAAACTGTCGACATTATAATATATTCCTCCTAATTAAGAAAAAGTTGATTCATGAATCATAATGATACGAGAAAATTGTGCAAGTCAAAGCCGAACAAGTAAACGTGTAAAAAAATCAACGTCAAATGACCCCTCACCCACAACCAATCAAGAACACGTTTCACTTTTAAAAGAAGCAAAGTCTTTCTACCAGGCCTGACGACATGGCGATTGGTGAGGATGATCCCGCGACGCTTATCGACGACGAAGCCAGTGGCATGGAAGGATCCGGCAGCGTAAGTGTCGAACGCTCGTGGGGCAGAGGTTCGGAGCACAACCACGGAGGGAACCACCTTGTCAAGGGCCTTACGCCAGTCTTCGGCCGTGGCAGCATTCCCCTTGAGGGCCGACGCTCCGTCGACCTCCATGAAGAGGTCGTCCTCCGCGGTGGCTTCCGCTCCGACCGTCCCCGATCCTAGTATCTCCAGAGGATCATCCATTGACGAGTCACTCAGCTCCCTCTCCATCCCGCGGAGATTCCGGATTCGAAAGAAACTCTCGGTTAGGCTGTCTCTCTCGATCAAGAAAGTGCTGCATTTATCACTACCTCCTCAGTCTAGTCCAGGACTAGTCAACCGTCAAGTCAACAGCCCGTTTGCATTTTCCTCAAGTCGTTTGTCTGGCTAACTGGCCTACACCTGGTATCATTATTATTGAAATTTACAGACATTAACTAATCAATTGCGGCAAATTGATTTCAATTAAGACGATTAATCCGTCATTAACCTCCCATCTAATTTTTTGTCTATTTCCTTTATACAACACGTTTTTCTCTCTGTGGCAAATTCTTCCATCTTTTTCTTGGTAGAATAATGGAACTCCATTGATGACTAGGAGGTCTCCGATGAGGCCTGGACTGGCAATGTTCTTGAGGAACTACCTTCTCACTCATATGCTAAAACAGAAGCCCTAGCCCCAGGAAATGCTGTGTGTTCTCGAACTGCACCTGCGCTCGACCATTGAGAAATTCCTCTTACGTACTTGAGGCACTTCCCTTCCACAGCTCTCGCTTTCTGTGGCATGGGGTATGATATATGGTAGGGAAAGCTAAGATTTCTTCCAGTCCAGTCATTACTAGTTTTCATTAGAACTGGAACAGAGGAACTCTACTGGAAGAGTTTCGCATTCATTGGGATGGGAGTAACATTTCCCTGTCAGCTTGCAGCTACAGAGCACAGTGGACCCAACAGAGGAATGAGCAATGAGAAGCTATACAAACTGCTTAGCTCTTTTCCACAAATATATCTTTACAGCCAAGCTAGCAACCATCAATTAAAGAGAAAAAAAAAAAAAAAAAACCCATTATGTTTTTTCTTTTTCTTTAGGGTCCCTTCACATCATACAATTCAATCCTCCCAACTTATTTGAAACCAGTCACCTGATACCACAGAGCCGGCCTGGACTGGCATTCCTCTCTCACAGTTATTCTTCTTCGTATCTCTCTCCTTTTTTTTTCTTCTCTTTTTCAGTACTTTCTACATTGGAATATTTTTTCACGGACAACCACCAACCGGGAAAATTTCACTTCGAGGAAACTTCAGAAGTGCAATTGTTAAGGGGCACATCAGTTGGTGTACATACCAGAGCCCTTTGCTGCAAATGTCTCAAGCTCTGCTCCATACTAACCTGCACCATCTCTGTCAGCATCTTCTTGGCTTTATCGGGCTGGTCATCACCATTGATGTGAGAGATGATATTGCAAACTATATTTTCTATGGTATCGGGTTGACACTCCGACCGTGGATATGGATTCTCCCTCAGCAATATCAACAGTGTCCGAGCCTTCACCTGAGATTTAGGAGTTCCCTGAACAGTTAGCTCGAGCAAGCCAGGGATTACCCCTTCTTCAAGGATGGGTATTCTGTATTTACACCTGTCACTCTGGCACATTGTTAACAGCGTCCCAACTGCACATTCCCGACCTTGGAGAGACCCGTTTTCTAATACATCCACAATAGCAAAAATGCCACCTTCCTCTGACGTCAATGCAGCTCTGCCCTCCTCAAAACTCACTAAAGATTCTATTAGAGCAGTGCATTTTTCAGCAACTTTGGAAGATTTTCTACTAGATTTCAGCAACACTATTATAGCAGGTACAGGTTGAGCTTCAAGAATGATGCTGAGATTGCCAGGGTATGTTGACAGATTGTAAAGGGCCATTAAGGAATCAATATTGGCCTGGTGGCTTCCTTCTTCCAGAATTCCCACCAAGACAGGTATTGCTCCTGAAGAACTAATAACTGGCTTGTTAACGGTTGAAGCAGATAAAGTCAGCAAAGCTGCTGTGGCATACTCTTGAAGTTCAGAACTACTTGACTGGAGAAAGCCGATTATTGGTTCAAGAGCACCAGCATCCAAAATGCCAATCTTATTTCTGCAAGATTCAAATAGAACAAAAGGAATATTAAGGTGCAAATCCACATTTCATATATAGGTTGTCAGTTATGAAATGTAATTGGCTGCAAGCTATCCTAATTAATTGACAAGGATATTGTCCCATTTGAAGGTGGATAGATTCACTTATTAACGAGTATCAATTTCCCTGCTTGCAGCAATATTTGATCTATGAATTTAGGCCAATGGAGCAAGAGAAGGCCCCTCTAAATTAATATACTTCCAATATGGCACATATGCAAAAGGTCCCCCCACTGGATAGCTCAGATGGGACCCCTGCCAGATAACAGCTTTCTCAATAAACATAACCATGCTTATTTGCTAAGCACAGGATCCTACTTGTAAAAGCTATTTAAGGCACAACGATGTCAATGAAACCAGTTAGTACATGTCCGCTTCCACCCTCCTTTCTATATTAAACTTATCAAATGGAACGTAGTTCAAGTTTATTTAGCAGTATCATGAATTTCGGAATTAGAGTTAAAAGCAAAATGAATTCAAGTGAATACTGAGTGCTATGCATCTGTCTTATGGAGGTCCGGGTCATCCTTACTAGGAATCTAGTTCGAATGAACTACAAAACGTCTTAGATAGGTCCAGATTGGGTGGTAGAAAAATGAGGGGAAAAAAACAGCTGGAGGGTACTAGAAAGATAACATGAGCAGCAGAGGAGGTAAACTTAAAGGAAAAATCATCAACAGCACAACTCATGAACCAGACAAGAACTCTTCTGGTACATAATTTGGATTCTATTTTTAAAAAAAATCCTCTCATGCCTGAGGAACAGTTAACGCCTTCAAAACTGAAGGGCAACCGCACAAAAGCATCCATGCAACAAATCTTATGTGCAGAGATTTTTGTTGTCGCAACTAAGAAATTTGATCACTACAATCCGAAGGGCATCTTCTCTCTCTATAATCCCGTAGCAGCTCAGAAAGTGGGACTTTAATTACGCAGGATATTACTTTTTCGCAGAGTCCCGAAAACTAATAGAAACCAATCAGGAGGAAAAGATGAGTGGAGAAAGCAAAAGCTACAAAAAGCAAAAAAGTACAAATAAGGGAATCAGCTTTAGAACATAATCTCAACCACAGTCACCGGGGTAGTTGAATCCGAGGAAAAAGCAAGCGAGCGAGAGAGAGAGAGAGAGAGAGAGAGAGATCTTGATAGAGAGGAGAAAGAAAAGATAAAGAAAGGTAAAAGACTGATATAGAAACTGAAGCAAAGTATCGTTCACCAGCTCGCAGCAGGACCTTATATCCTAAGGAATCAATATCATATTGGTTCTTCCTAGACCAAATCGGTTCTTCACAAAATACCATAGAACAACAATAGGAAACGCTTTGATTGGCTAATATGACGCTGAAACTTCAACAAATTATAAGACAATTGGAAACAAGAGCATCGCTTCCAATAAATCTATCATCTATAATGGGGTGAAATCTTCGGAACTAAAACCCGGCACCGGTCAAATTTTGGTTCTTTAATAAGAAAGATCAAATTTGGAGGGTTTCAGCAGGACGAAATTGATTAGAGGCATCAAGACAGATCTCACAAAACTAGAAAACAGTGATAATCAATGTAAATTCCAAAGCTAAAACAGTAAAGAGAAGACCCGACGAGATGGAGGAATAGGGAGATTACGTCTCGTCCTTGACGGCGAGGTTGAGGAGAGCGAGGAGTGCAGCCTCGTTCAACTCGGACGAATCAAGACGGAGCATGGACACAAGGGGTCTGACGGCGTCGGCAAGCTGGCGCCGACAACTCTGGGAGGTCTTGGTGAGCCGCCGAATATCGCGAGCTGCCTGGAGCTTGGACTCGGAGTCAGAGGCTTGAACGAGGCGGAGAGCTCGGGCGACGGCGGACGACACCGACCGAGGGGTCGTCTCTGCCTCCGGATTTGCGTGGCTCGCTGGCGGCGAATAGTCCATTCCAGGATACAGCTTGCTTCTCTCCGTCGGAAGGGAGAGAACGAGAGAGAGAGATATTTGGGAGATTTTAGAGAGAGAGAGATATTTGGGAGATTTTAGAGAGAGAGAGAGGGACAGCGAGAGAGAGAAGCGTGAGATGGAGAAGATGGTGGCGTTAAGCAACCGTTAAAGCAAAAAATAAAACAAAACTCTTTTCTGGGGGCATTTATTTTGCGAAAAAGCGAATTTTCATGATGATTAACTTTGATTAATTATTATTTAATTAATTTAAAAAGCTGCCCTTCTTTTTATATAATAATATCGCACCGCGTAATTACCAATCAATTTCTAAATATCAACTTACTTTCTAACATTATATCTAATATATTATATATTCTCGATTTATGGGTTAATTAACGATGATTGATATTTTCTTTCTCCTAGAACACTGTGCTGCCTTAGTGCCTAAATATTGAGTAACAATGAGGATCTTTTTTTTCCTTTTCTTATTTAATTTAATAATAGATTAAAAAAGAGGAGGTGGTAATAGTTAGAGATATTAAACGGGCTAGTATGGCTCGTAATCGAATCAAAACCAAACAGTCCAACCTAGAATCGGCTTGGACCACTCCTAACCCTGCCCGTAACCATTATTATTGAGTTGATAAACGGTTATGAGCCAGCTCAGAAATATGGACCAATTAAACTATAATCGGCACGAACCGTCACCTTATTGAAATGGCTTGGACGGTTAAAATCTTACAAATTAACAATTGAATTTTGTCGGACAACTTAAATTTTAAAAAAATTTTAAAGAATGGATAGTTTAAGAACCAAACCACCGGAACCCTTAACTAGCCTAATTGTAAATGATTCAAGGTCTATTTATATTTGCATGAATCATTACCCACAATCGGACTGATGCGTTAAATAAGCGGATCAAACCATAATTAGATCAAATAATTCTAAACTTATTTTGAACCGATATGAATCGCCACTTTAATAATACTAGTGGTAGTGGTTATAGTACTATTATAATAATCACCTCGTAAAATGATAATAATAATAATAATAGACTGACGGCAACTGGACTCCTGTCGGGTGCTGGCTTGGCTTGCCTTCCGCTTTGCCATCTCAGTCAATCAACCGATTTGATTGGACCGATAAATAATCAAGCGGTTGAGTGAGCCACGAAGCTTTTCGAGGGAAAGACCGGGTCACACTCATCGGTCGAGAAACACGGCCGTGCGGTGCGGCGGGGTGTGAGGGTTCGTAAGGCAATTATTGTGCCTCTCCACTTCGAGTGACGCGCAGGGAGTGGGCCATTGGCACTCGGGGATGCATCGGTCTTCTCCCTGTCCCACGAGACCCCGTGCAAGGCATCGCCGCCTCTAATCTCCGTCTAATGACAGTCATCATGGCGTTTGAGTGCATATTTCAGTCACGTATCACGCGGCCAATTTGTCCGATAAAATTCATTTAGATGTTGACGAGCGCACATGTTTAATATCTTAGAATTCCTTTAAAGATGAGAAATATAGTTTATTACACAACGTGCACATCATACACTTGGCTTAATAATTAGTCCCACTCATAGTTTAAAAACCGGACCGGGCCAGCCGGTTTGACTGGAAACCGGCTACTCATCCGATCCGGTTCCTACAAAATATCCAATTGTACGTTCAAAGAGAAAAATTCCAATTGAACCGACCGGTGAATCTAATTGAACTGGTGAGAAAACCAACTGACTTGAAATTAAAAACAAAAACAAAAACCTATTATAATGTACCTATTTTATTTACTAGACTTATATTTATATTTTATATTAAACTTTTGTTTAATATAATGGTTATATTAATAATTTTTGTTATAAATCATATTCAAATTATGATATTATGTAAATTTATTAGTAACATCATATTATTAATATTATTTATTAAACATGCGGTTCAACCTATTGAACCCCCAGTCCGATCCATGAACCCATGCCTACACTGATTCCCTGCCCGATCCGATTTTAAAAACTATCCCACTTCCTCTCCCCTCTATTGAATAGTCTTAGGCATAGCTTTCAAGATTGGATCGGGTAGTGGATCGGACCTATGTAATTATTTAACAAATGAACATTAATATTTTATTTTATTTTTATTAAATTTATATTTATACTTTTTACCACTTATATATTATATTATGATATATATTTTAAATTTTAAAATTATAAATTGGTGCTGAATATATAATATTTTAATTTATAATTTATAATTATATATTATAATATATATTTATAAAATATACTATTCAACGTACAAACTTATATTTTAATCGGTTGCGTCCAGTCAAATTTTAAAATACATGGCCTTACGTCGGTCGTCGACATACAGAGCTGCGAGCACTGGTCTCCATCTTCCGTGGTTTTTTTTTTTTCTTTTTTTTGGTGGTTATTCCCCTTCTTTTTCCGGCTCTCTTTCGCGCAACATGTGGAAACCGGAAGGACCATGAGAAACATGTGACTAGAAATTCTAGAGGCCGTGATTGTATTGGCCTATACATATATTTGATATTTATAGTTAAGTAGTAGACCCGGCAAAATTCGGCCTAGCACGATAACACCGTACTGGGCCGGGGCTTATCTTGCTGTATTGGCACGGCTCGGTAATTTTATCAAGCGTATTGGACTCAACGATCTCCGGGCCATGCCGACACGATAACCCCGATGAGGGAAATTTTTTAAAAAATTAATAGATTATTAGACACCGTTGAATGATAGAAAAAAATCCCCTTGTAATTATAGACAAATCACGGTAAAGGGATTATCGTGCTATCGGATGGGGCCGCTCTCGTCTTATCGTGTCAGTCCCGTCCGACCCTATATCCTAAAGGGTCGTGCTTGAACCAGCCTTTATCGTGCTGTGCCGACACGGTCCGATAAGACCGAACATGCATGATTTGCCACCTCTATTAAGCAGTTATGAATTTTAAAGTTGATTTTATTATATTACTTTTGGAAGCCCTAAAATGAGATCGAATAGGATTTCTCTTTACTTAAATAATATAAGTAATACAAATATTTATAGATGAGCCCACTAATAAAAAAAAGGAGATTTAATCTTATTTAAAAGCCATGTTTGGCTCAATGTCAAGTGTGTATCTTGCAGGAAAAGTTCAATCTTCACACCTTCCTTTTACCTTATTTGGGTGTTCAACTACTCCCCCAATCTTGTTTTACGGAGCCGATAGATTTTCTCGGATCCGTTCCGTTTTCGTGTAAAGTGATTGATTGCATCCAAGGAAGATGCACATCTTTTTTTTTTGTATAAACCGTCGATATCCATGTGGACTTTGTCCAGCTGACTAATCCGGATCGCCCCGAATTTGTCTATTTAAGGGGTTAAGAACTTCCCACCGTATGTGAGACTCGAACTCGAGTCCTCCCATTGAGATGATGAGTGCCGAACCACTCGATCACGCCTACGGTAGGTAGGAGGATGGGCATCCTCACTCTTACTAGCGTGAGCCTTTCTGATTTGAATTCGGAAAATTTGGTTGTTTTTCATCGCTCCATCATCCTCGCCAGCAGCGCTTAACTTCGCGCATAGTCGATGCGAGTTGAGATCTGGTAACCGGCAGCAGCCTACCAGTCAATCTCCCTGACTTACTGGGCTGTACGTGTCCGTCGTTTTGCCCGAGGCCTTTTCAGAAAAGCCCAAAAATATCCGAGGAGCTATTGAGGGGATGGTTTTGTTTGGATGTGAAATGGGATCTAATCGCATATCACATCCAACTTTACATTGTAATTACAATGTTTGGCTGGCATTAAGAGATTCCGTCGGTTATGTTTCTAATCTTAAATTTTATGGTGTGCTTGGTAATCACTTTACATTTGAAATACGCTACATTTTCATAGTACGATTATCTCTGTAATCATTTTACTGATACGTGCTAAACTTTAGCTTCTTTAAAACAATACAAGATCACATTACCATGTAGAATTTTACAATTATTCAATTTTTTTTATGATTTTAATTTTTTACTATTTCCCCTCATGGCGGAGGAAAAAATGGTGTGAATGTGAGCTAATGGGAATCGGAGTGGAATCCCGTTTTTGCTCCCTCACCCAGCTGAAAAGTCAAACGGACAGGGGTAGAACGGTCAATCAGCGTTAGGATAAGAAATGCCGGTGCCGGGCAGTCAACGGAGCCGTCCTACTGGCGTGGGGGGGCTGGGGGCTGGACGTGCTGGGCTGCCAATCAATGCTCGACTTTGACTTTTCACCATCGGCGACTCCCCACGGAGACGTACTTCATGCCTGGATCATTGGACGTGATGGGAATGGGACTTAGATCTACGTCAAAGAATACATATCTATAGTCTTTAGATCTATAAATAAATTAATAATAAATGGAAAAAAGAATAAATTAAATAAAAAATATCTCACACTCACGTGAATTATTTTATAACCCTTGAAGTTGCCTAGAGGAGCGGATCGAGGGGAACTCCTTCAAGAGAGGCGAAACTCAATAAAAAGACAAAAATGGCAATTTGAGTGGGTTGGACCAAGCTAACCTTGTAAAAATATGATAGAATCTGACAAAATTTAATTGAATAAAAACTCATATAATCTTTTTTTAGAGTTCAACGGGGGAGTCACCCCCAAATCCATCCCTAATCACCAAATTGGATTGATTACACGATGGCCAACTCCGAATCCGAGCTGTAATTCGATCGGCAAGGGGTTGACACTCATTTTGCCCGAGTACCGTACTGGTAGGGAACGCCACCCACTGAAAACCAGTGGCGGCCAACGATTGGTCCTGAAGTTCGGCCGACAACTGGATGATTAAATGTTATTGTCCTCCGGGACGAGCAATACAAGAAGAAAACCGGGCGGGATGTGGTACTTGGCCGGTTTATTAGCTGTATTCTTTGATCGAATCCGGTCGGGCTGGCTTCGGGCTCGGCCCAGCCTCCCTCGCATCATAGGCTACATATATATGTGTATTTGTGTGAATCTAGTCTCTCCCCTTCTCCGTTTCTCTGTGGTTCTCTCGCTCTCTCTCCTGTGTGATCTCTCGTCGTCGGACTCTGAACGAACTTTTCGGAGGAGGTTGAGTCGATTTTGTGTTGTGTTTGTGTGGGGTGAGCGTGGATCGGATCGATGGACGAGAACTCCGCCATCATAGCTCAGATTCTCAGGGAGCAGGAGGAAGAGGAGGGGCTAGTCAACCGCAGCGAGGGCAAGGAGAATTCTTCTGGATGGCAGACGGTGTCGTATCCCAAGCGCCACAAGAAGCAACTGAAAGCTCCCCAGGACGCGGACGCCCCCCGCTCCGATCTACGACCTAACGGCGTCGCCTCCGCCAATTCTCACGTCTTCCTGTCGCTTGAGCTCCATGCCGAGGAGCGGCTCCAGGCTCGGGCTGCTGCCGCCGCGGCTGGAGCGGCTGATCTTACAGCTAAAACGAAGCGTCATTCCGATGACGACGAGTACGACAGTGACGCGGCTGAGGCTCCTGTTGAAGATGGCGGTCAGGAGGAGGTGAAGAAGGTAAAGCCAAAGAAGCCTAAGAAGCCCAAGGTTACTGTTGCTGAGGCTGCTGCGAAGATTGACGCTGCTGATCTCTGTGCTTTCCTTGCTGATATCACGGTCAGCAGTGATTTTTATTAATTCTGTTGCTGTTTTGTCGTCGTCGTTCCTTTGATTAGCTGCCATCAGGCTCTAAATGGACCAGGTTTTTTAACTTTTCTCCTTGAATATCTGTGTTTCAGGCTTCGTACGAATCGCAGCAGGATATACAGCTGATGCGATTTGCTGATTACTTTGGCCGAGCATTTGCCTCCGTTGGTGCTGCGCAATTTCCTTGGTTGAAGATATTCAAGGAATCTACGGTGGCAAAATTGGTCGACGTAAGCATCTTATTCGGCAATTGTGCGTTGATTTAGTTGCTTGGCAGCAACACCTTTCCTGGCCAAAAGAAAAAAAAAAGAATAATTTGCATTTTCTGATCTGGTCTAATGGGGTTTTGCTTGAAACTTCTTTCTGCTACATGATAACATCTAATAAAGCATTCCGCACTTTTTCTTTCATTGCATTAGGGCGTCCGGTTTTGATGTCTGCCATCATATAGATCTTGTTGAGGCCTTCGTTTCTAGTTGTTTTCCCTCCATCAATGGAAATTGTGGCAGTGGCAACCTTTTTTCCTTTGAATGATTACTAGGCTTGCCTGTAAACGTCTCCAGTGAAATGCACTTTGAGATCATGGCAAATAGAAATTTCTTCTGTTATGGCATTATCCTGCAGATGCATGTGATTTTTATGGTCATGGTTTATTATGTGATAATCAGATCCCAATTTGCCATATATCAGAGGATGTCTACAAGGCATCTGTCGATTGGCTAGGCCAGAGATCTTCAGAAGCACTTGGGACCTTTGTTCTATGGTTAGTGGATACCATATTGACTGACTTAACTAGCCATCTTGGAGCTGCTTCAAAGGGATCCAAGAAGGTGGTTCAGGCTGTATCATCAAAGTCTCAGGTAATCTCTTAGGATTTGAGGCTTCAAGAAGTTGACAAAGCAGTTCCTGATTGCTTTATTTCTCATTCCATGAAGAGAGTTGAAAATAGAAGAGTCTTAGCATCGCAGTTGAATTTTCATTAAGATGTAGAAGCAGCTATAGCTGCAATTGATGTTGTATGATTATCAGAAATATGGGCTATCTCGGTTGAAATCTGTTAGAGATTTATAATCTATATTTATTTGTCATGCTTGACATGGTGGGTTGTTAGGCAGGCTTATTTCAATTTTAACAGGTGCATCTATTAGTTATTCCTCTTTAATTGTTCATGTGATAATATTCAGCATGGGTATGGTCATTCTTGATGTATGTTGTCTGCTTATTCCCAAAAAAATCTATAATAGGAGCAAGATTATCGATTATTTATCATGAACATTGTCGGAGAAGCTCTGGAGTCCGTGAATGGTTTTTGTGTTATTAAATATTTATGAGATCCTTAAAGTTCTGAATTACCTCTATCATGTCCATGTGTATCTTATCAGTTGAGTTTGTTACAATTGGTGCAACTTTGGAAAACAGGTTGCTGTATTTGTTGCCTTGGCTATGGTGCTGAGAAGAAAGCCTGATGCATTGATCAGCATAATGCCACAACTAAAGGAAAGCCCCAAATATCAGGGACAAGATAAGCTTCCAGTTACCACATGGGTGATTTCTCAGGTACTAATATGTTTTTGCACAGTTCTAACTGCAGAAATCATTTTTTCAAATTACTTCATCATTTAGATAGGATTTCACTTCAGAACTAAAAAATTTCCCCCTCTGCAGGCCTGCCAGGGAGATCTGACTGTGGCTTTATACATGTGGGTCCGTGTTCTTCTACCATTGTTAGGTGGCAAAAGCTGCAACCCACAGTCCAGGGACTTAATTTTGCAGTCAGTTGAGAGGTTGTTTATATTTTTGAATATTAAATCTTATAAGATCCAGTTTTTTCTTCTGCAGATTCAAGTCTAATTAGTGAGCTTACTAATTATCCAATCTTGTCTTGCACCAGAATTTTGTCCTCTCCAAAAGCACGTACTGTTTTATTAAATGGAGCTGTGAGGAAGGGAGAGCGCTTGGTGCCGCCATCAGACTTGGAGATTTTGATGAGAGTCACTTTTCCAGCACCTTCAGCTCGACTTAAGGTGTTATTCTTGAGTGACTGGAGATGACTTTCTTTTTACTTGATTTGTGTTAAACTACCGAGTCTATCCAATTGCAGGAGATTGAGCTCTTTGTGATGTGCTTTGTTCTTAGGCTACTGAGAGATTTGAAGCAGTTTATCCAACTTTGAAAGAGGTTGCTCTTGCTGGCGCTTCTGGGAGCAAAGCACTGAAACAAGTTTCCTTGCAGATATCGAGTTTTGCAATCAAAGCTGCTGGAGAAGGTAACTGTTGGTTACTGTTGTGTGACCATTGGAATTTTTTTAACTGGGATTTTGCAGTGACTATTATTGGAAAATCACCTTTTCAATTTAAGAGCAGGAATTCATAACTTCATAATCCTATGCAGGCATCTCTGACTTATGCAATGAAGCAAGTAATGTTTTCATTTGGTGCTTGACTCAGAACAGTGAATGCTACAAACTCTGGGTGAGCTTCTATGTTCATTTTTCTTTGAATAAAAGGATTTGTTTTCATGAAGTACACCCTCCTGTTTCTGTGCCTATTCTCAAATTAGAGTACCTTTGGAAACAGGATAAGCTTTATATGGATAATCTCGGTGCGAGTGCATTCATTCTGAAAAAGCTGTCTGACCAGTGGCGAATTCACTCTCCTAAACATTCAACACTTGATCCAGTAAGGGAAACACTGAAGCTTTTCAGGCAGAAGGTAACCAATTTTACCTGCCATATTCCTTGCTTCGCTGTATAGTATGTTCAATGCAACCGCATTTTATTTTTTTTGTGTGACTTACTTAGATTTCATCCTCTCTTGTGCTATGCCAAAAGAGGTGCAAATGACCTGCTGAACCACATGTAACTAACGTGCCACTTGGTTTTGTTTAAGCAGAATGAGACAGCCTTGGCAAAGGAAGATGATGGTGCACGGAGAGCCTTGTTGAAGGATGCTGACAAATACTGCAAGGCTATCCTGGGTAAAGTTTCAAAGGGCCACAGTTGTATGAAGTTTGCGGTTTTTGTGTCTGTTCTTGCCATGGGGGCTGCTATAGCGTCCCAAAACGTGCAAGGTTGGGACTCAAAGAAGCTCTCTGAACTATTCAGCATCTGGCTGTAACTTGTGAATTCGCCTGGCTTGGGAGTTTCACAGGTAATCAGTGATACCCCTGAAGATGCGAGGGGTTTAGTTTATTACAGGGCTGCTTCAAGCTCTGCGACAATGCCCCATAACAAAAACCTGGGGCCGAGGTATGAGGTTTTTTCACTTTTTATCAGAAGAAAGGAATGAACTAGAGGAGCACCGGGGCAGTGCAGCAACAACAGTATTGCCCAGTTCCACTGGCTAGCTTAAGACAGAACGTTTGAGGTATCAAAAAGATGGTAACTGCACTTTGTCGGACCCCGTTGGGTGGCTTTCCTTTTTCTAAGTTAAAATTTTCAAAGGAATTTCTCATGTAACTTTGAGTTTCTAATAGCACATTCACAAATAAAACAGTGTTGGCTAATAATCTATGCTGCTGCCATGCATCGCTATTGATTATTACGTTACTGCCACGCCTCTTCTTTTTTTACTTGACGAGTGAAGTAACGATAACTCGTTCCGGACAACAATGAATTGTAAGGCAAAGGAGGCAGCAGCAACAGGTGGGATATGTAGTCCATGGAAGTCCTGTCCCATTTCAGAAATTCAGCGAATTACAAAGAGCATCAGTTCAACATTCGATAGATACCTCTTAAAAAATAAAATAAAGACCCCATCTGATTTCCATCTTGCCCCTTCGGCACTTCCCAAGTTTCCCTCTCCCCTTCCTGTTCGCCACTCCAGAGCGGTTACCCTTACCCACTAATCCCTCCTCCTTCCTCCACCCCAGACGGTTCTTCGCTACTTAGCCCTCGTAACTGTACGTTCATCCATCGGCGGAATACTTCCGTCCCCTGCAAATCTGTTTCGCTCTTAAAAGTGATTGCCTCGTTGATTTCAGATTCAGGTCCATCTGATGCTTGATTGAGATTGGTTGATCCGCACGTGAGCTCTTGATTGTTGCGTATATACCATCAGCCGGGGAAGTATTCAAATGACTTGAAGAATTCGGGACTGTGAAACACGAATCCTGTTCGTTGGCATTCACCAATTGTAGTCACGGGGCTTTCTGTGGATACTGGATGATAGCACGGGTTGCGTGCTGTCATATATATATATATATATTGTTTACTTATTTATATATTTATTCCCCCCGAGGAACGGAATCAACTCTCGGACCCAGACGACGACGAGAAACGGCCACCGTCGACTGCTAGGTTGTTGAGCTTTCTATCAGGACCTCGGCCTGAGCCTTGAGCAGAGGCCCATCCTAAGCGTGCGACTGGGTTTGAACCTATGAATTGTACGGGCCCGGATTCGGGCCAGAACATGAGACTAAGGCTGCACCGGGCCCCTAGAATGAGGGTTCAAATGGGCCCTTAGATTCGGTCTTTGACCCAGCCCGTTAGTCTGCCTTTGACTGGACTTATTGCTGGGCTTTTGCCTGGCCCTTGGGTGGGCCTTTTAGTGTGTCCGTTAGTCGGCCTTTGATTGGGCATGTTTCTGGGCCTTTGACCGTGCCAGTTTCGAGGCCCTTGAGTGAGCCAGAGACTGGGCATTTCACTAGCCCGAGGCTGGTGAACGGCATGTCCAGATTTTTCAGTTCCGAGCCTATAGCTTACACGGCCTGGTCTCTTCTGTTCTAGAAACTTATGCTGAAATATCGCGTTTTTTGCTTGTAACGTTATCGGTCTGTGTGTGACAATTTCACCGGGCGAAGGAGGGAATGTAGGACAATCAGCCGAAGAACGATCCCAGGCCTCCAAGTTCCGAGTAAAGAAGTGCCACCACGGCCCTAAAATCCACGTCTTACCTTCCCGCCTGCTCGTGAAGGAAGTTTGAACAGCGAGCTGTAGCTGCTTTTGTGGGGACAGCCTGCTTCTTTCTCGCGGTCTCACACGCTCTCCCTCCGTCTGCGACTCCCAATGGCTGCTGCTGCTGCTGCTGAGATTAACAAGCCTCACCACTTCCTCCTTACCCCGAGGTACATTTAGTTCAGCCCCTTATGGACGGTTCTGTTTATTAAAACAAAAAAACAAAAAACAAAACTTTGTTCTGTTATTTTGTGCCTAATAATCTCAGCTCTCATATTTTCACTTGGGTCAGTTGAATTTTACAGTGATTGATTTAAAATTTCAACCTTTTGTCCAATAATTTCCTGACTCACTGTTTGGAATCTGATATTCGAGAAAAAAAAAAGATAGGGGTTTTCAAAAATGTTCATGAGAAAACCAATATAAATTGGGGAATTCATTTTTAGATCCAACTTTTCCTAAATCAGTGAACTAGTACTTTTCCTTACCAATCAACTAGTACTTTTGATTTTGCCTGGATTGTAAGACTTGATTCAACAGAATGAAGGTAATTCGACTCCTACAAACCCTATGTATATTTGCACATTCGTTATTCCTTTTGATGAGCTCAGTGAATAAAAATAGTAGTGCTCTGGCCATCGAATTGAGCTAGCATTTGAATATATATCCAGCAAAGAGGAAGCTTGCTGGATTTATTTTTTCAAGTTATCCTCTGTAGTTTTTACTCATGATTGGTAGTTTAATTTTCTCGATTGCAGTCTCGATGGAGAGTATCAATACTGCTTTAGATTCACATGGAAATGGTTTTCGTGCGAATTTGAGATTCTGTTGTTTCCCTCAGATGATAATAGCAGCGCTTGAAGCATGGAAGGAGGAGAACGGTTCTAACAAATCATCAATTTCAAAATGCTCTGGGTCCATGTACAGGAGCTTACTGGCTGGCCATTCGCTTCTCCTGTCTGACACCCTCAACCACATGAAAGAAAGTGCGGAGCTCGTCTTTTGGAAGAACAACTACATGAAATCAGACCAAGCGTCTCCACATAGAGGCCGTGGCCGCCCCCTAAGCCCAAGGGATCTATGCTGCCCAGTGTCACCCTGTCCCCTGCAAGGCCAAGGGGTCGCCCACCAAAGGACCCAGATGCTCCTTCCAAGAACCCACAAAGCCCAAGGTCACTTCAAGCACCGGCAGGCCGAGGGGTCGTCCGAGAAATATGGCCAAGCCCACTGGGGGCTTAGGTGGGTCAGCAGAGACAGCAGCAGTCGCTACTCCCTCGAGGCGGCCAAGGGGAAGGCCTTCAAAAGTTAGGATGGAGACAGGAGAGAGGGAGAGTTGTAGGCTCTGGTGATGAGATAAAATCTGGCTGTCTTTGTTGGGTGTCCGTAGAACCTTGTTCTATTGACTAACGCGTCTGTCGTGTAATCTGTATGTACAATTGCCAATGTGGAGAAGACTAGAGTGTAGTAGTAGTAGGTGCTCAAGCAGGAGTTGCTCGTTTGGTCGCCGTATTCCCATAGTTGGGACGTTATCGGTTGCCCCTGCTGTGAATAGTGGAACATTTTACGCTTTGACTTGGTCTAATAATCATTGGATTAGTTGACTTCCCCATAGTGTTCGACAAATTGAAAGACATGTTCAGATATTTCAGCTTCAATGTGGTAGCGCGGAATTCCTTTTCCTGACAATGACATAACTTGATTACTTGATGATTTGATATGACGGTGATCTACAGTAAGTTGAAGTCAAAGCTGATGTCTCTTGCAGCCTAATATAAGGAAAACAAGCTTGACCGACCACTCTGAAAGTATAAGATGAGAGGTCCTAGGTCCGACCTGGAATTTTGCCAAAAGGAAATCTTTTACTGCCATCGACAACTCTCTATCCACTTGTGTGGTCTAGCTATGTGTCTCGGCTTTTGAGAATTTTTCGCGGAACTCCATGAGTTGTTAGCTTTAACTGTCCATATGGTAGTTGTCTGTTGTCTTCCCTTTTCTTCATCTTAAGAGGTTTTGCCTTCTTCAAAGATCAATTCAATATATTATCCGAGTATTTTCAGGAAAAGGTTAAAATTTTGTCTCATGTTCTTGACCTGCAACGCTCCATCACCTTGCTGGCAGACAATTAAAAAGTACTATACGTACCAATGTATTATCTTAAGAGGTTTTGCCTTCTTCAAAGATCAATTCAATATATTATCCGAGTATTTTCAGGAAAAGGTTAAAATTTTGTCTCATGTTCTTGACCTGCAACGCTCCATCACCTTGCTGGCAGACAATTAAAAAGTACTATACGTACCAATGGTGGTTATTTGGATGATTCATTTTGAGACAGAATGGACAGAAAAGAAGAATAATTCATTTGATCTCAGCTGGGTCCCACAGTACTGCATCTTGCTTTTGTACAAAATTGACCTCGACCGTTCCCAATCTCCCCCCAAACTATCTGAATACAAACCTCCTCCGTGGGAATGGTGAATGCTCCCTACCCCTGAATGCAATTCACAGTTCAGAAAGAACAGAGAAGAATACTGCCGTGAAGTTGCTCATGTTACTCTTCATGGAGGAGTCTACAAGAATAGAGCACTCAAGACCAATGGCATGATCAACAACAAGATACTCATTGAAACACTGCCACAGCAAAGCCCTGCAGGTGATCCTGAGCTCGTTGAATTCATGGATGGAGCTGTGATATTACCTGACGTTCCATTTGTTCCAAGGCTGCAGACATAGATGTGACACATAAGAGACATAAGTATAAAACCTATCCTTAAGAGAAAAGTTGACATGATGTGAAAACAAGAACCCTACCTCCCTGAAAATATGCAAGAACCATGACCTGCACCAGTGAGACCGGAATGATGATGAGTCAACAGAGCATAAAGGATCAGATTCTTGACAGGAAAGGAACTGATACAGTTCAGATGTTGGATATTTTAGATAATCTTACTTGGATCCGAAGTGGTAATTGCAGCCACCCCTTTGAAATCGCATGTTCCAGGGGCCCTTCCCATCTTTTGGTAGTAAGCATTGACAGCATAAGTTGCATGAGCCACTACTGTATTCGGCTCATAGCATGATTTTCCTTGCGTCAGTGGCGAGCAGTCCACCTTGCCAGCCCCACAAGCCCAGTCCAAAGCAGCCTGCAGCATCTTCGGGTCTGCCCCTTCCTTTGCAGTGCAGTAGGTCTGGTTAGTAGTATCATTTGCCAGCACCAACCCCGATCCAATCAAGTGTAGGATGTAAACTGGGGTCCCATTCGCATCAAACAGCCCCCAGTTCTTCTCAGAGAGTGGCCCAGACTTCATGTCCTCATTGTACAGCTCATAGATATAGGTACTCACAGCAATCCCAGGGTGTTTGGGAGTCCCAGTCTTATTAAGCACATGCCTGATCAAATTGCTGTTATATGTGTTTGCATTGTCTATGGTAGCATCAGGCTCATTAGAGTCTCCTTTTGAAGGCCATCCTGACTCAGTCACTACGACTGGAACGTTGGTGAAGTTTAGAAAAGCCATTGCAAAGTATGCTGCATCAACGGTGGCATCAAAGACATTGGTATAGTGGAGAAGGGTGTTGGCATCAACTGCTTCTTTGGTAGGAAGAAGAGGCTTAAAGAGTGCATAATCTAATGGAATCACACCGTTGGATTGCATGTAGTCATAGTAAGGGTACACATTAAGCATTAGGTAAGAGCCTGTCGACTGCAAAAAGCTAAGCATTGGGACCAGTACTGAATTGAGAGAGCGGTTAAAGAAAGCCTGAGAAGGGGGAAAGGAGTCAAGGATGATAGAGGCAGAGAGAGGGGTAGAGACTTTGATCTGGCGGTCGAGGTTTGATGCCACAAGGGCTGAGTGTATGAACTTGAGGGCATTCACAAACACTGGAGCTGCGTTTGGGAGAGTCGTCAGGACATCCGAGCCGACAGAAATTCCAGTGATGTTGGTGGCTGGATAATGAGCAACAACATTGTTGGAGACCCATTTAGCTGCGGTGGAGTTAGACTGCCCGATTCCCAGGAGCTGTTCGTTGGGGACTGACACAATAACCTTAATACCTGTGTTTGCCAGGGCAGTGAGCATGCCACGGTCAGCATCATATAGGCGAACGTGTCTTATGTTCTGGGCTTTGAGGAGGGCCGCCACTTGTGTAGGATGTGGCATGTCTGATAAGTCCGTTCCAATATTCACACCGACAAAAGCATCTGAGACAAAGAAGCTGCATAATTCATTTGTTGCTTCACAAGAATCAGTTACTAATGTTTCTGACTAAGAAGAGATGCCACGAAAACATCCCAATACGGAAACTGACACTTTGTGGCTTATCATTGCACAAAAGATTCATTGCATCCACGAAGGCACTCAGAGAGTGTCCAGTGGAACAACTTTGAACTCGTGCTAAATGGAGGGAAAAAGATACCCAAACAATCAGCGTACAAACATCCAATAATCCAGATAAGAGAAACTAAGGAGACCAGCTAGCACCCAATTGTTAACCTCCAGGCAGGTAGAAATACTTAGGTGGTACAGGTCAACCACACAGTCCATGGACTTGCTTGACATGGTGGCATGTCATATGATCTTTAAAATTGTAGTCATTAACGGACAGAGAGCATATCTGCCGAATGGTTAAAAACTCGTGGGCGAAGTCCACAGCATGGTTCATTCTCTTGTGAATGGAGAACTAGTAGTGGAGAGCTTCACCTTAATGGGCTCGAATCAAGGTTTGCAGATAAGAGAAACTAAGGAGACCAGCTAGCACCCAATTGTTAACCTCCAGGCAGGTAGAAATACTTAGGTGGTACAGGTCAACCACACAGTCCATGGACTTGCTTGACATGGTGGCATGTCATATGATCTTTAAAATTGTAGTCATTAACGGACAGAGAGCATATCTGCCGAATGGTTAAAAACTCGTGGGCGAAGTCCACAGCATGGTTCATTCTCTTGTGAATGGAGAACTAGTAGTGGAGAGCTTCACCTTAATGGGCTCGAATCAAGGTTTGCAGATATCAGAAGGCATGCATGCGTCGACAAATAAATAAAAAAAAAATTGCTCATTTCGCCTAAAACTAATCGAAAGCCCTCAGCAGTAAACAAATCCTCGAAATGGTCATGTGGGCAGGGTAAGGCAGGGAGCAACCCAAATCTTTAGGTTGATATAGAACATTCTTCACACAGAACGCAGACAAGCAGACTAAAAAAAATGAAATAGCTAAACAGAAGAAGAACAATAAAAGAAAAGGAAAGAAGAGAACCCCACCATCATCAGCTGCAACAGTGGAAGCAGCTACTAAAGCGAAAGCAAGGAGAAGTTGGTTCAATGCCATGGTAGCAGCCTCCACAAATGAAGAGGCCCCCTGGAGATAGATTCTCAGGCTCGGACCAAATAGTGAAGTAATCGCGCAAACACAGAGAGAGGGGTCGATCCGGGGTTTGAGAGAGAGAGAGCAGTTCGATGGAGAGGCCTCAGGAAGGAGAGAATATATGAGATGACAGGGAGTGGAGAGAAGCGACTGGCTCCACAGATCACGTGGAAAGTTATTTTGTCGGAGAGATCGGACGGCTGAGGAATTATCTCCTTCGTTTGGAAGAAGAGAAAAAGGTAAAGGAGGGAACAGTAAGAAGGGGCAGCCCTCGTCCCCCTGCTGTTTATGCATTGCCAAAAGAGGTCTTTCGAGGAACCCAAGGCTATTTCCTCTTTCGCTGTTCTGTTCAGTCGTGAAAATAGCCGTTGCTAACACGCTCTTTTTCTTGTTGTAATCCTTGTTTGTGCCCGTTCCTCTATGGTACCGTACCTGCAGCAGGTTTTGCTTTGCTCTGCTTAGTTGTAGGCTTAAGTCCAAAAGACTAGAGGAGGCTTAAGAAAGATTTCAAATTTATTCCAAAAAGTAAAACTGAGCATAACAATGGACCAAAAGCGCTTGCTGCCTCAGATCTTTTGTGGTGTCTGTCTGTGAATTGGACAGTCGGACAGGGGGAGGAAGAGACCATGCTGTGCTCCCAATGCAAGCCCACCTTCCCAATGAGGAGATACGATACTCTCCTGTGGGCCCTCGGGAGGAGGACAGAATCGAAGAGAGAGAGTAACTAAAGTTGTACTCGAAAACAAAACAGGGTAGGACACAGAAAGTGAGAGAGAGAGAGAGAGAGGAAATAGGATCAGGTCCGTCCAGAGATAGAGACAGTTTGCAACGGTCACATTTTTCTCTCCCCTTTCCGATCGTCGACTTTCATTTTTTTTACCAGAGTAAATTGTTCCTCTTCTGCTCCTGCAGTTTAGAACAGTTGCACGCAGACTTGCGTCAATCTACGAATCATTACCCTGCAAATCGACAATCTTCCTCGCTCCAGTATACAAATTATATTTGTTTGTTTGCGTCACAGTGGTAGAGATGGCCAGGCCTGATTGACAGCAAAGTTGTGTCTGGACTTCTTGTACGTATCTTACCTGCATGCTGGAGTGGAGTGGAGTGGAGTGGATTGAGCTTACGTTCACCTGTTCCTCTCCCATGTACGGAAGAAGAGTAATGGCTACTTTGGATGGATTAGATCAAATCAAGAAGACAAAAATCACATCCGAAAGTTGGGCTGAATTTTTATCAAGGCTCGGGTTTGCGACTGCGCTGGAATGGATCCAGCTTGTCTTAAGAAACACTCCCAGCTTGTCTTGCCGACCTGTTATGCATTCATTTCCTGTTATCAATCAGTGAAGCCCTCTGTATTAACAAAATGGAATATACACCCCTATTCTAACGGCCCAAAATGGAGTGTGCACCCTATTCTAATGTGCCCAAGAAAAGGTTTGTGTGGATACAGAGATGGTCGTATTACTGGAGCAATGATAGGTGGCTGCAAGCTTAGGAACAGAGCTGGCCATTGGTGAGGATGAAGACTGTTTAACTGCACGGCCATACTCATGGTACGTAATACATAATACGCGTAATTAATCATGCGAGTAATGGTAATTGCTGAGAAGTAGGCATTTTCTTATCGGTACTGCGTTCCTACTCTTCATAACTTTACCCAGTACAAGTATATTACGTGCATGCGCTTGTGCATCCAGGTACAGGTGCTAAAACGGGTTAAATCTTCAAGCATTTCCAAGCAAAGAAAAGAACGTAGAGCATTATCAATCAATTACAAACAAATGTTTGTTGGAGTAGCTAATGATCAACACAAGCACAATCATCAAAGGTAGATAGATCATTACACGCGCTCGCAGCTACAGAACCCTCTGATCCATCCATGTTAGTTAGATCAGCAAGGTCTTCGAAAGGGTTCCCCAATCCATGGAAGAACTCTCTCCTTTTTACCTAGAGCAAGCCTTCCCCTTCCTCCTCATCTTCAAGGCGAAATGGCCCTAATTCTTTTTTTGACCTCGGCCATAGAAGGCCTCTTGCCGGGGTCAAGAGCAGTACATTCCATAGCGACCTGCAAGAGTTGGACCATGCTCTCATTGACATTCTCGTACCTCAGAAGTTCTGGGTCAAACACTTCAGCGATCCACTCCTGTCGAACTACAGAGTAGACCCATCTTGGGACGCCTAATCCTGACTCCTCGTTTGACCGCATATTGTCGGGAGACTTCCCTGTCAGTAGCTCCAGGATCAGCACACCATAGCAGTACACGTCTGCCTTCTGTGACACTGTTTGGGTCTCTGTCACCTCTGGTGGGAGGTAGCAATGAAATCGGCTCCTAGGGCCCACAAGAATGGCGAGGCCGTAGTCAGAGATGTGGGCTTCATAGGTTTCTGTCAGAAGGATATTTGACGATTTGATGTTTCCATGAGATATGTTGGGACCTCGAGAGTGGATATACGCGATCCCCCGAGCTGCCCCTAGGGCAATCTGGTATCGCGTTTCCCAACCAAGCGCAGTCCTATGACCCCCTTTATCTCCTGCAAAAATGATGTTATGATACTTCCAGTAAGAGATGTAATGTAACGGAAGTAATATAAATTTGGTATGAGGCACACATGATAGGAATTTCCGTAGCCACAGAAAATTTTGTGATGTAAGATGAGAGACGAAGATGGAGCATGAACTAACCATGTAAAATAGAAGATAAGCTGCCTGATGGGATGTGATCATTGATGAGGAGCTTCTCATCCCTGGTGTAGTAGCAAGCCCTTAGAGGTACCAAGTTCTCATGATCCATGCTTCCAAGCTCCTCAACTGTCTCCTTGAAGACGCTGATGGAAACCTTCATATCCCTCAACCGCTTCACAGCAACAGCTGTCCCAGAAAGTAGTTCAGCCTTATAAGTAGTACCAAAGGTCCCGTTGCCCAGTACCTCAGCTGGAGCAGTCAACAACTCTTCCAATTCAAACATCCTCTCCTTCTTCCCAAAGAACACCATCGTCGGAACCCTGGAAATGGAGTATTCTGTGATGTTATTTGCCAGTGACTTTTCTCCAGAGATTTGGAGATCTTTGTCCTTCACAGCATGCATTTCTACTGGAGAGAAATATATCATCTTTCTACAACGCAAAACTGTCAGGACGATAAGAATTAATAGGAGTGCGAGCACACAACCAATCACAATCCCTGCCATTGCTTCACTGGATAGCCTATTCCTACTCTTGGTCGTAGCTTCACAAGAGTTGAGAGGTTTTCCACAAAGGGAGTTGCCTTGGAAAGCACTCTCGGGCATACCTGAAAGACTCAGAGGTATCAGCCCACTTAACTGATTACGTGAAACATTGAACTGGTGTAGCCGAATAGTCAGGTTTGGAATTGAACCAATCAAGTGATTCTTCTCCAGATACAGTGTTCCCAGCCTGGTGAGGTTGTTGAGAGCAGGCAAAATATTGCCGAAGAAATTATTCGATGCAAGGTCTATGCGAATGAGGTTTTGCATAGAGAACAAGAAGGATGGTATATTGCCGGAAAATCTATTTCCCCGCAAGTAGAGATTCTGCAGAGATGTGAGATTGGCAAAATCAGGTGGGATAGGTCCTCTGAGGGAATTGAAACGGAGTGAGAGTGTCTTGAGGAAGGTGAGATTACCGATGGCATTTGATGGGAGGTGACCTGATAAACCCATACCTGGAAGATGTAGCTCTACAACATGGTCCTCGTAACAGACTATACCATTCCATGAACAAGGTGAGTCTGTGAGATTCCAGAGAAGTGGCCGTCCATGTAAAGTTGAACGCAGTTTTAAAAGAGCTTCCCTGTCTGAATTCAGGTCAGCATTTCCTGGTGACGGATACAGAATGTTCAGGAACAGGATCAATCCGAAGAAGATAGCGAGCTCCTGCTGGTTCATATCTGGAATCTGATGGCTTGCTATGTTCCCAGTAAGACAAGATGCTCGGCACTGGGAAGGCTTGTGACTTCTGGCCCTTACCAGCAGCTTTATGGACGGAAGACCTTGAAGAAACCTTGGACTTTGCAGGTACTCTTACATACCAATGGATGTAGAATTTGATGATTTCAGGGCTTTCACGGTTGAAGATAGATTGACGGAAAGAGGGGCAAGTTCCTTTGAGGGACTTTATAGTGAGTGGGAGTTTGTTGGGTTTTCTGTTAAGGCTCACCTTTTTGTGAATTCTCCTTTTATGACCTGACTGAAACTTCTGATTATATTCTTTTCTTTTTATTTTTTAATGGGTTTGGTACTATCTCCTTAAGTGGGAACATTCTTGGGCAAGAAACATGTGGATTCATCTTTACAGCTAGAGGACTGTTGGAGCAATGATTTGATAATTCAGATGAGATCAGGAAATTGAGTGTAATATACAGGTAGAGTGCTGGCTGTAGACGCATAGAAAATCTTTCACATTAGCAAGGAGGGGTTTCCATGACACAACAAATGCCTCTATGGAACGAAATTGAACAAAAGGAAGTCTTGGATCAAAGACCACCAAATTAATGACAGTGGATCTGTTTCTTTAGTTTCTGCTAAACAAATGCTAGACATTAATAAAAATTATTGGAAAGACAACCACTAAAGAGGAGATCGATTACAGTTGACTTGGAATATGGAATATATTTTGACAAAAAATTCCAATAAATAAACAAAAAAGGAAAGAATAAAATATTGACTGAGGCACCAAAATGGTTGAACCAGTTCTCTGGATTATGCAGTCACTGACCCTCAACTATTCCATGAACATCAAAATGACCCTAGGAAAGCCATTAGGTCTAACAGAAACATTAAAAGGAACGCTGACCATCACATATTTCAAACAACATTTTGATTAGCCTGACAAACTGTTAAGGATCATTGCGTGGCAGTTCAACCAGCTAACTACCCTCTAGATCCATAAAAAGAACCATTTCATTGTCGCACACAGTAATGACATAGTCAAGAAATTAGAGGGATTCCAAATGATCATCAACTATTAGAGCCGGAGGATTCCATTGGCATGTCGTATTCCCAGCAAGATACATATCTGTCCTCCCTGAGACCTGCATAATACACAAGACTGGTCAGTGACTCGGTGAGTCAAGGAGCCCCGGACTGGGAAAAGCTCCATTTCCCTTATAATGAACAAAGAGGGATGCAAGCGATCTCCCGAGATGACTTAATTACTCCATCACTCCATCTGGGAAACTCACAAACGGAACCAAAACTACCACTACTAACACCACTACCAGTCTAACAGTGATTGGATTGGATTGGAGCCAGAGGGAGACTAGCCACCTGGGACATTGATCTTGAATAAGATGTGAGGCATCGGGGAATTTTAGCCAATCCATTTGAGCAGCTTCTGATCCTGACCATTCTGGGAACACCGCCTGGGGGCTCCAGAACAGGCGTCCAATTGAGTTCCCTAACATACATGCCTTCTACCGTTTTCTTTTTAACAAATATCTGCTGATCTCCACTGCCTTGCTTTGGTTAATAAGGTGTTGGAATCAAAACTACTGGACATCTCTGGTAATACGTGTACAAATAAAAGAGCTGGAAGTCGGCTTGACTCGATTATGGAATTTCTTGGAGTTCTAGGCGTTTCTCTACATTCAAAGAGGACAAGTTTAATTAATTTGCTGGAGTCTTAAGAGTTGAGTTGAGTGGAAGAAGAAGAAGAAGATGATCCACTGGACTCATCGTCATCGCCTGTAAGGGGTCCATTCGAGATCTGGACCAGCCTGGCTAGTTTCATAGCCCTAAACCAATCAGCCCTCTATATATTTTGGTTATTTTGGGGCCTTCTTCATTCATGCAATCTCATTCACCTCACACAGCATAAGGATCGATCGATGGCCTGGTGAGCCCGCAGCAGAAGTACAACTATATATGGACATATCTACTTCAACACGTCTATTGAAGTGCAATCGAGCACACAAACCAGGAGAAAAGGAAAAATCAGCAAATTTTACAAAAGCCCTTTACAGAAAAGAATGGCTTTCTTTTTTTGTACGTGGAAAGCACATGTGCTGTACTCTTTGTGGCCATCATCAACAATTTACTTGTTGGAAAGGACACCATCTGCAGTAATTGAACCGAACTGTGGGTAGGAGAGTTATGGCTTTTTCGTCAAGTGGAATCAATTTAAGATTATTCCTCAGTAGTCATCAGTCGACAGGGAGAGGGCAGAGAATGCGCACCTCGACGACTAACTCCACGTTTCAGGTTCGGATTTGCTAGAAGGAAGACAGGAGAACTACTAAAGTATTCTGCAAGTAAGTATATATATATATATGGCCATGAATCCTTTAGTTAGAATGAAATGTCACCAATATAATCCCCTAAAAATACTCATGTAAGCCATGCATTATTCTTCACGACAACGACTGTGTGACTGTAATTGAAAAGCAAATTGTCAGAAGTGAGGGTTGAGTAGGATTGTGGGTGAGTCAAATGCACCTATTTCTTCCCGAATTCCAAGCAGGATTCCAACATTCCATTCAATTGCATTTGCGTGCGTTTGCATGCATGGTGGATGCCTTGTCAGATGCCGTCGAATGTAAGTGGGATCTTAAATTCCTCTTTGTCCGGCTGACACTCGGTCAGGATTGATTGGTTTCCGAAGGCACCTATAATCTATTGGTTTTAAATTGAGATTTCAACTAATATATGCTGATCCAAAACAGGCTGCTGATCATTTTCTGACCGTTGTGAACCGGGCCAGTACATTTGTATTGTTCGGTTTGAACGAAATAGTCCTATGATTCCTAGATTAGACTAGTTTATATATATATATATATATATGCACATATTCTAGACGAGATTTAGGCGGGTCAGCCGGTGGTGGGGCATGGAATCTGACTGGGAATCACACCGAAAGAAACTTTTATTTTATTTTATTTTATTTTAATTGTCTAAGTGGCCACTCCTCTCCTCTGGGAAGGAAGGGATACAATTTCCACGCAGCTGCCGCACTATAAAAGGCATCACTCCCTTGTCTCTCTCTGTCGGTGTGCTTTTCTCCTCGTGTTGTAGTTCCATCGGAAAGAGAGCCGGCGATTCAGAGAGCTCCTGAGTTTTTGGTGAACATGTCGCTGCTCTCGGACCTCATCAACCTGAACCTGTCTGACACGACTGAGAAGATCATCGCTGAGTACATATGGTCAGTTCTCTCCCCCACTTTTACCGCGCAGGAGGAATGCTGTTTCCTTTTGCACTAGCTAAATTCTTCCCACACGACGCTGTCTTCTTGTCCTTGTTGCTGTTTTATGCAACTCGTCATGTGTGTATGCCTTTACCCTTTTTCTGCTGTCTACGGTCGTGATCGTCTCCATCCATATACGCTCTGTGAATGGTCGAGAAAGGGACAAATTAAATAACTGTAGAACTTTTGCTTACTGGGGATCGATGGATTGGAGATGAAGCAGGCCAAAGCATCTGTTCACGTGAATCCCCCACTATCTTCACCTGGTTCTCTGAAATGGATGAATACAAGCATGATGGTGCTGCCAGTGCATCGATGCTTCCTAGTGCATGACTTCTTGTTTTTCCCTGTGTGACGAAAAGCAGTATCTTGGCACCTATTTTTCTCTCGTCAGCTTCTCATCCTTAAAGATCCCATGCTCCTTCTCATGATAGATAGTGTTTTCTTCCATAATTGAGTTAATGGAGTTTGATTTGTTTCACCGACTGCAATGAATGGTACCTTAGGAGTAGTAGATTTTTTATATTTTCTGAAGTTCACCTGTGTGTTTGGAATGGATCTCCTCATCATATACTGCTAGGTACCTGATTTTTTTTTTTTAATTTTAGATTCAAGTACATGGTCTCATCTAGGTCGCATATATAAGTCTTTTCTTTACCAATTCTGTTTATTTTTGTATTAATATTAACAGGATTGGAGGATCTGGTATGGACCTCAGGAGCAAAGCGAGGGTGAGTTATCTTTCCTTGTGATAGTAAATGAATATATTGATATTGTTCCAGTCCCTTCTGTAACTTTTCGGCGAGCATTCCAATTTCTAGATGGTCTTCTTTTTCTGATCGTGTAGACGCTCTCCGGGCCTGTTAGTGATCCTTCCATGCTTCCTAAGTGGAACTATGATGGATCCAGCACAAACCAAGCTCCAGGAGAGGATAGTGAAGTTATCCTCCAGTAAGTCCTCTGTTTTCTCTATCCAAGACTGGGCTAGTTCCACTTGTTACTCAGAATGGCAGTTTCCAAAGCAATTTTCCTCATCTCTGATGGTTGCTCTTTTGTTTCATTAAAATTTCAAATAAATAGTCCTCAGGCTATTTTCAAGGATCCGTTCAAGAGGGGGAACAACATTCTTGTGAGTTTTTTTTTACTTTTCCTTGCACTTTGTACCCATTAAATACTGCCAACACTCTGTCGTCCTCTCAACCTCAAGTTCAAATATCAACTTATGGATGATAAATCTGATTTCTGGTTGGAGGTCATGTGCGATGCTTACACCCCAGCAGGAGAGCCTATCCCTACGAACAAGAGATGTGCTGCTGCAAAGATTTTCAGCCATCCTGATGTTGTTGCTGAAGAGCCCTGGTATTTCTGCTGCTATAACATTCTCTTCTGTCCTGAAATAGCATAAAAATGAGAAGAAGTGCTTCCAATCATTGCTATTTAACTTGGACCTCTTTTAAGAAAGTCAAATAGGAATCCGTTTTCTGGAAGATCCTGGCTTTTGTGCCTGGTAGGTCTCCGAAATCCTTTCAATGACATGTGTTGAAATGATATGTATATGTGATTGATTGCGTAAAACCTGCAGTAGCATCATGGACCATGATATCCGAAATTCATAAAGTACTTGTGCACTTTTTGACCAAGAAGTTGTCTTGGTAACCCAAGAGGCATCTTCCTCTCCTAGACTTCGAACAGGCACTTGTGGGGATATTGTTATTTTTAATTATTGGGTTCAAGGATTCATGAGAGGAGCCAGATATGGGGACTGGGGAGACCCTCATGTCCAATATGGAAGACAGGGATATCTGACCCTAATATGTTGGTCATTGTAAGGAACAACTGCCATAAAAATAGTCCTCTATTCCAAAAAATTCAAGAATTTCTGGGGGCACTGGCACAAGCAAAAATGGTTGAAAAGTCTACTGTTAGAACCATGACCATCTGTTGGAGAGAATTGGATGATCAGCTGAGGGCTGTCCCCTCTTCTCTTCACTCTCCTTTCCCTAACTGATGTGGTTTGTTCAAGAATCGAAGTCTATTTGCTGCAAGAAAACTATAAGCGCACTAGTGTTCTCCGGCTTTCAAGCCTATACTTTCTCCTTTTTTCTCCAGTTTTGAATTCGGTCCATTTATCATCCATCTAGGCATAGCAATTCCTTAGAACGTAGTCTAACCTCTATATATCCAGTTCTTAATGTGCCATCCAAATAAATATCCTTTTTCTCTGCAATTTGTGTGCACAGGTATGGTATTGAGCAAGAATACACCCTTCTTCAGAAAGAGGTCAAGTGGCCTGTTGGGTGGCCTGTTGGCGGCTATCCTGGCCCTCAGGTATTTCAACTTTGCAATATCAAGCCTTTCATATTAGTTGAAAGTTTAAATCCTTCATTGATCAGACATAATGAAAATTCCAAGCATGTGAAAAGGTTGTGTATCATCACCGGTTAGTTTAACCTTTTATTTGGACATGATCCAAAATTTTTTATACCCTCTTGACAATATTTAGCATACTTGGAACAATCTGCCTCTCAGCAGCCTCTTATGTATAAGCCTGGATGACAAAAATTTAATTATATTTGCAGAATCTTCTACGATCTGGGATTCTTCTTGTATTTTTGTTGGGTTACTCTAGAGGCTGTGTACAAGGATTTCGAATCTGTGTCCATTGTCCCATTTTCATGCCTGGTCTGTAATAGTTTTGACAGAAGTTAAAACAGATGATAGACTCCATCTAGTGGCATGGGTATATTGAGTAAGCCTGGTTGTTCTATGGATATTATGTTTGTGTTGAGCTCAATCCATTGATTGCTGAGACCTGTTTCTGGCACGAATACGCATGGTGTTTGGCAAACAGATATTTACTTAACTTACAGAACTTTTCCACTTCTCTCTTCATCTTTCATCAGCAATTACTTGAATGAGGAGAGTCATTTTTCTCTCCTTTTCCTCATACATCCCCTCCTCCTCTCATCTCCTTTCCTACCCTCTCCTTTATTTAAAAACTCCCAAACACGATGGAATTGTGTAGTTTGATAAAAGTCTAGTCTAAGAATTTCAATCAGAACAGTTCATCGATATGAATTGATTAACTTTTAACGGATGCATTTCAGGGCCCATACTACTGTGGTGTGGGCGCTGAAAAGGCCTTCGGCAGAGACATTGTGGACTCGCACTACAAGGCTTGCCTATACGCAGGCATCAGCATCAGTGGTATCAATGGAGAAGTTATGCCAGGGCAGGTAGTATCTGTTGGTTGGTTCTGAAAAGATCACCAGTCGATTGATTAGTGATGACTCCTCATCATCATTCCGACTTTGCAGTGGGAGTTTCAAGTAGGTCCAGCTGTAGGCATCTCAGCAGGAGATGAACTGTGGGTTGCCCGTTACATTTTGGAGGTACGTACATATTCCGTGCTGACTCACTGAGATGGTTTGTTATCCTCCTGTTCTGAGTCGAGAATTTGCTTATTTTTTCCACCGACAGAGGATTACAGAGATTGCTGGAGTGGTCCTTTCCTTTGATCCCAAGCCTATTCAGGTTTATAAATCATGTCCGTATTCTGTAGTAAGGCTATGGGAAAGTGATACAACTCTTATACGTTTGATCTTCCTCCTATCAGGGTGACTGGAATGGAGCTGGAGCGCACACGAATTACAGGTAACATTTTTATCCATTGAACCGAGGATGGCAGTTGGAAAAATAGTCTAACACATGAAGCTCTCTGAAACAAAGTTCGTGTTGCATGTTTCTGCTTGCCTGGCAGCACCAAGTCGATGCGAGGTGATGGGGGATATGAGGAGATTAAGAAGGCCATTGAGAAGCTTGGGCTGAGGCACCAGGAGCACATTGCTGCCTATGGAGAAGGGAACGAGCGTCGCCTTACCGGGCGGCACGAGACTGCCGACATCAACACCTTCCTTTGGGTAAGAAAGGGATTCCCCGTTACTCTTATTCAAATAGCATCTTTCTCTTTCTTGTACTAGAAGCAGAATGATGGTGTCATTTCCTGTAACACGAGAACAAACTCGGGGTGTTGTTGGGTGGGACAGGGAGTGGCCAACAGAGGAGCATCGATCAGAGTTGGAAGAGACACCGAGAGGGCTGGTAAAGGTTACTTCGAGGACAGGAGGCCAGCATCCAACATGGACCCGTATGTTGTGACCTCCATGATCGCCGACACCACGATCCTGTGGAAGCCATGAACGGCCTCCATCATCCGCGGAGGAAGGGAGGGAAGGAGGGAGCTATTTGCTGCTAAATGCTGATGGAGGAGGGAGATAATTATTGTATGTGTCGGCAAACATTCAAGTTGTCCCGTCATTCGCTTGATTTGCCATTGTTGTGTACTGTGCTTACAATAAATAGGGTGATTTGGTCTGTGTATTGAGGATTGTTTTGCTTATGGGAGCAAGACAGAGCCAGCTTCCTTGCTTACTGTTGTTTTCTTGCAGATCCTGCTGTCATATCAGTGGTAATTCCAATAACAAGCCAATTTCCTCGAAATCTGATGTGCTGTAAGCTTCATGTTTTACTCGCCTTTTTCCCCTGTACAAGCATAGGAATTACCAGGGATGAGGCCTTACAATAAGCCCAAAAGTTGAGAGAGAGAGAGAATCGAAGAGCAAATGGCTGAGAGATGAAGGCCCAAATCTTCTAGTTTACAGGCATGGAACCCGAATTCCGAGCCGTCTGACTCGGGAGAGACGGGACGGCGGGACTGTAACGAACAAACTCAAGCTCATCAGTACGGCTGAGCCGCCTGCTTCGTTTCATTTGATCCTGAACTAGACCTCTTATATTCCTTCACTCTTTTTCTTCTTTTGTCCTCGCTTTCTGGGTCGACCCAGAAATGTACCTGCGGGCATCCGTTTCTAGTCTTCTCCGAAGGATTCGTTTTCCTTCTGGGACCATCACTGTCAAGACTTGTCCGGCAATATCCACCAATTTGGGGCCTCTTCCTCTTCGCGGTGAGATTCTTTCCTCTTCAGTTAGTATGTCATACGCCTGGGATTTTTTCTTTTTGTAAGTAACTTCTGGGAAATTTCAGTCTGACGTTAAGATTACCATTCTCTTGGACGTGTATTCTTAATGCATCTTTTCAATTTCTGAATAAAGTCCTCCTAGCGTATTGCTGGTCGGTTTATTTCTTTCAATTTGGTGGGTTGATAGTCATAGTTTATAAGCTCCACTGTTGCTTGCTTTCCTTACCAGCCCTTCTGTCTCATTCGTTGCTGCAGCCAATACGGGGTACTACTCCTACACAGTTCATGGTTTCACTGGGAGAAACAGTTATGGCTATTTTTCTTTCTGGTTTATGGCGTATGCACAGGCCGGTATGTCTTCTCTCATTCCGTTCTGCCAGAAAGATCCATCTTTGCCCATTACAGCATTCACTGTCCCTCGCCCAGCAGTTTCATATTAGTCTAGCTAGATCTCTTGGGATGCAATTACTGTCTAGGATAACATGTGTGTACTATATATAATGGTGCCTGCTGGCCCTGCACAATGCATAACCTCCTGGTGGATCATCAGTCGTTAAGTAGATTGTAGGTATTATCCATTCTCCAGTATAAGGATCAGCATGCATTTCTGTTGGGGATTATGGGCTTTCTCCTGACAGCTGGTAGCACCCCATTTCTCTGCTAATAAACTGGATTGACATGAGTAAACTTTAAAATTGCAGCTATACTTCTTGGGATACATTCAGATCCAATCTTTGCAGAAGGAAATTCTGTAGAGTCAAGGTCAGGTGATGATCCAGAAGATACTGAGTCCATTGGATTACGCAAGATTGTTGATGGCTCAGTCATATCAAATGAGCACACAATGAAGTGGAGAATATTTACAGATAATGGGAGAGATTCATTTTTGAAGGCAAGCTTCTCTTCGTCCTGTTAATACTCTGTGTTTTAGGCTTTCTATGATTTCACCACTTGTGATTTAGATTGATCCTCTTCTTCTTTGTTTAGGGAAAGCTTGTGGAAGCTGAAAAATTCTTCCTTTCTGCATTACAAGAAGCTAAAGAAGGTTTTGGAGACAGAGATGCACATGTTGCATCAGCGTGCAACAATCTTGTGGGTCCGCCAGTCTGTCACTCCTATTGATTCAATTATATCCTTACTTGCTTCTAAATTACATTTAATATCTTCTGGAGTTGTAAGAAAAGGTCATAACGAATGATGCTCCAACATCATCCAATATCCATTGTCGATGTTTCATTTCCATATGTATATCATGGAAGTTCATAAATGTGGGTACCTTATTTCAATCACTCGAAGGTTTATCCTGATAAAGTATCTCTATGGTGTAGCTTGCTTTTTTTGCTATACTTTGAGCAGTTATAGGAAAATGTTTAACTTTTACATCCATTTTTCCTGCAGTTTCTGTGGAAAAAAAATTGAGATTCTGAGGTGCATTTATTTGGATTCCTTTTTTCTCTCTGTGTCAGGCTGAGCTGTATCGAGTTATGAAGGCATTTGATAAAGCAGAACCTCTTTACTTGGAGGCTGTCAATATATTAAAAGATTCATTTGGTCCTGAGGATATTCGGTAATCATTTTGGATGCATATTCTTTTGCCCTTTTCCCTCTTTCTTGATAGATGCATATGGGTTCATATAAGAGCTGGTTAAAATCTAAACCTTGATATATGGATTAGAGAATAATGAGAATAATGAATCACACCATCCTTTAGTTCTTGATATATAAAGGAAAGATCAGTTTCTTTGTATTGCTAAATCCTTCATGAGCTGTAAAATGGATTTGAGAAGATACATCCAATGTGAGTCCTTACGTGGAGCATTTCTTCTTTTCATTTTTTGTAAGCTGTTCTTATTTTCTGTTCAGCGAGTTATTAGATTTCCAGGCAATTGATGAAGCATACTAATAGTCCCTACTTGGATGTATAATTATTGATAGGAGTTTGGCTTGATCCTGATATGAGGTCTGCATTTTAATTGCAAAACTTTTGTTATTCAACCGGATGAATCTGATCTATGGATAAGTCTAATGCAAAGAACCGGTGCTTGGAGGAGGATATACTATACTGACAACCTATTTCTTACATAATTGTGGTCTTCACTCTCACTTGTTATCCTCTAGTGACCAAGATGGTCAGCTTGTGAGTGAACTATTTTTCATAACTTTTGATACTATTCAGAGTCGGAGTTGCCTTCCACAATCTTGGTCAATTTTACCTTGTGCAGAGGAAACTTGAAGATGCTCGTTCCTGCTATGAGGTAACAAAACTTTTGCAAGTGTATAGATCTATGTGATTCCTGCGACTTCTCTTATTTTTTTTCTGGATGGTCATGGTCCGGGTAGGGTAGATATATCTAATTAATAACTTTTTGTGACTATTCTAATAAATTATTTGGGGCTGGATTATATTTGAATAAATTACATGTGATGTACTAATTTTTTTATCCTTGTCTTTTTTCTTGTTTTCTTGGATGAATTGTTGGCAGCAAGCTTTAAAGGTACATAAATGTCTGATTCCCATGCTTAATATACCTTTTTATTAAAAGTTCTGCATGCTCGCAGTTTGCATACTGTGTAGTTGATATGGGCAATTGTGTGTTTTCGACATCTAAATTCGAGTTTTTCATCTGTTATTCAGATAAAAGGACGTGTTTTGGGATACAGTCATGCAGACTATGCGGATACTATGTATCATCTTGGAACGGTAAATTCTATGTTTTCTTGTCACCCAGCATATAATCTGACTAGTTACACTGTTCTTATGTGCTGATGACATGTAGAAGCCATCTTATTCAAATACAGGTACTAAATCTACAAGGGAAATATGGAGAGTCTGAAGCACTCATTGTTGATTCTATCAGGATATTAGAGGTATGGTGTATGCTATGAGGGCTATCTGCTGTTTTGGTAGTCAAAACTCTATTTCTCACTGTCTGAATTATTGCAATGAAGGAAGGTGGCCAAGGACAATCTAATTTATATTTAAGGAGATTGCGTCATCTTGCTCAGGTGCCATTTTCCAGTTTAGCATTCCTACTTTTTTGGTTTAAGCATGGAACAATGATCCTACTTATGATGGCAACTTTTATTCTATAGATTGATATGATTGTAATATTCCCATTATGGGCATTAGAGATTCATATATATGTTTAAGGACATTACTTTAGATTTTACTTTAAAGTCAGAAGGATATGTAGTTTGATCTTTTTCTTCTTGCTACATCTACTTGGTGGGCTGTGATTTCAGTTTTGTAGTGCATGTGCTTTTACAGTTTGATTTGTCAGTAAAAAGTCATGCTTTCTTAGGTCTCATGGTTTTGTTCTATGTCCTTTTAGTTGTATTTGAAGTCCAATCGTCTTGTAGATGCTGAGACTATCCAGAGAAAGATTCTTCATACATTGGAATTAGTAAAGGTCTGATCTGATCTCTTTAGTTCTTTTAATTGCCACTTTGCAACCTTAATTTGTTGCTAAATTATAGATGGAATCCTCAGTTTTTTGAGGACTGTTGAATATATGTTCCAACTTACTCATCCACTCACAGTTAATAGTAGTTATAGAGTCAAAAGTATATTCTTCTGTATGGTCCATTCAAGAAAAATGATGAAATAAAATGGTAATAATTTAGTGTGCTTCTCAGACTTTCTACTTGTTTATATATAAGTAATTCTCTGTTGGGGAAAAAAAAGTTATTTTGAGGAAGAAAAAAGGCTTTACCTGTGTTTTTTGGGCATTTTTTAATCTCTTGGGAGATGCTAAAAGCATTTTTTCTTTCTTTTCTTTTTTGGATAGGTAAAAAATATTTTCACGATCATGTCCTTTATCTTAGTTCATCACAGAGAACTTGATATGTTTGGTTCATGACAGGGGTGGGATGCATTGGACACGGTAATGGCTGCTGAAGGGCTGGCACTGACTTTACAGTCAGCTGGGAAATTGAGAGAAGCATATGAACTTCTTGAAAGGTGAATGAGCATTTGATTCATGGTAAGTAACATTGGTTCTTGAAAATCCTAACATGATTCCATAGAATTTTCTGGCAGGTGCCTTGATGCACGGAAGAGATTACTTCCAGAAGACCATATACAGGTTCATGTCATCCTCATTTGGAACTCTTTAGGATATTGTCTGCACTTGAAGTTGGTTTCCTCTCCAAGATTTATCTTTTCGTCTTCTCTGGTCTTGATTTCCTATCATCTAATACTAACCTATTATAGGTTTAAAGCTGATATAGGTAACTGAAGATGGCTGAGAAGATTTGGTTTTCTAATTGTTTTAATCAAGAAACCTACAGCATGGCTTAAAATTGATGTGGCATTAATGGGCTTAGCAAAATATTAGTGTGATAATCTTTGTAGTAGCTGCAGTTATTTGTCCAAGATGGACTAAAATTTGGACCACCTAACTGTGGCTGAAGAGATATATTCACGTCTGAGTTTCTAGTTTCTAGAAAAGAGAATAACTGTAGCATGGTAGAATGCAGAGGCCAAATGCTCTTACAATTGTGCTGTATAGATACTGATAAAGATAAAAAAGAATTAGTTGAAGTGCTATCTCCAATGAAGAAGGATGGGCGGTGTTATTATGATGAGGTTAACTCTTATCCACTTGGACAGGTTGGGGCAAACTTGCTTCATCTTGCTAGAGTGGCAATACTATATGCCAACCAGCTAAGGAACAGAAGTACATCAGATGCTACCGTTCTGCTTGATAAAGCAAAATATTTCCTGGAGAATTGTATAAGGTTGTTAATGCCCAAAATAATTTCTTTAGTGTCTATTTCAACTTGTTGCCTTGTAATGCAATTTTGATATTATTTTCTAATTCAGTGTTTTGTCATTAGAAAGTAAATTTTGAGTTAATATTTGTAGTGAGGAAGCCATAGAACAAGTCATCCATCCTTTTTCTTCTTTTGGAGTATAGAACAAGTCGTCTGCATAAACAGAAAACAGTTCTTGATCAGAGCAGACTGTACTCAATCCGGTTGGCTGAAAGCTGTTAAATATCTTATGTATGGAGTGAAATGGCAAATAGATTTTTTGAAGGCAATAAGAGTTCTTTCCTATAATGACATCCAAAAAAGTATTCTGCTTCTTGGGATATGAACAGATGCAACAGAACAGGTGTGTTGGATATGTGAAGTGACAACAAGAGAAAATAGTTCTTCTTTGCTAACCTTTTTAAGAGTGTCATCTCTTACAATTGTTTGGATTATGTGGAAGGAGTTAATGTCTTGTAGTCACCCACTTTGTGTTTCCATTACAGGATCACAAAGCAGGTCCTGAGGAAACTGATGAAACGAAAAACATTATTCAGCAAGGAAGATTCAGTAGAAAGTAGAAGGAATGTGCGGATAGCAATGATCATTCTGGTCTGTTCTTCATTGTATACCCTGCAACTGCTGTGCTCACCAAATATGATGTTTATATTATTTCTGGACACAGCAACTATGCATGTTGATGCCAACATGTCAAATACGTCACACTGGCATGTGATTGGAAGACATTTCCCTGCAAGACTTCATTTTTTATCATCTTTTTTTGCAGGTGCAAGCCCTTGATTCTCTAGGGCTTTTGGAGATAACAAGGCAGGAATCGCTTGATTCAAGGGTCAGTTGTCATGCCCTCCTTCTGGAGAAATATGCTCTCTCTCTCTCTCTTTTTTTAATGACACTTCTCTGTGAATGCTATTTATGGAATTATTCATCTATTTATGTGTGTCTGTTGATTTTAATCATTTGAGTTGATACTCATCTTATTTATATTCTTCTGGTATGTCTTCTCCTTTTGAAATACTCTTGCATGGAATTGGGACAACAATTTGATTCTCATAATAATTTCCCCCCTAATCTGCATATAATTTGCATTATAACAAGAATTCTTGCATGCAAATAGGGAAGTTCTTCTTTTTACCATTTTATATTTCCTTAGATGCGAAATCAGGAGCATCAGGATACATAGTGAGGCTTCTGTAGTTGAGTTGTGAGGTTATTACAACTGCTGGTGCTGCTGCTTATTTGTGGTTAAGGTTTTGTACTACAGTTGTTAACTATGGTACTTCTGTGCTGCCAATCAGGAGGGCGATGCAAAGATTGCTGAAGCTGAAAATGCATTTTTGGGATGCATTGATGCTTACAAAGAGGTGCAAATACTTACTTAGACTATTTCTTGACAATTTTTGAAAAGTTAAAACTAATGCTTGCTTTAGACCTCAGTGAATCTTCCCTTGATTATAGAGTGCTCTGCATGTAGTTTGGACGTGAGAGTTCAACCTTGGATTCTGTTGAAGTGAAGACCGAGTACTTGTCATGTCTGAAGCATCTGCTGCGCTTGCTTACTGACGGTGCCCAAGCTACAAAGCATCCTCAGAGAGTAACTGTGCAAGAGCTCAAAGATGAGATCAGTCACGTAGAGTCTGAAATTTCTGCGGGTAGAAGACGCTAGGAGTAGCTCAGTGAATTCAGTTTATGTTCTCACCAAGATGCTCTGATTTCAAACAGTAGCCCTTGATTCTGGAATAAGAAACATGTTGGAGTGTCATGATTCTTTTCATGGAGATCCTCTCTGACTGCAGCCTGTTCTGGACACTTTGGTGGCATTGTGTAACATTAAAAATGATGCTATCCAATGCCGACAGCCCAGAAAAAAAAATGAAAAAAGGCGTAAAATGTAGTTTTCATCTGAGGTTGTCATGTCCATGTCATGCCATAACTCTGCCAACAGTTCCCAACTTACTCATCCTAGTTTAGTTAGCAGCTCTTGTTTTCTCCAGTACATATATCTCCACGTATTCTCCATTCCACCACCCACGTCCCCTTTGTACAGAAAAACCTCCTCCCATCTACTCATGCCTTATTCTTCTCTTTTCCCTTTCCATTCCATGTCTGCGGGGAGAAGGAAAGCCAGAGGGAGCACCGATGATCTATCTCTAACCAGAGCTGCTGCATGGGCCTGGTTCGAGCGCGGCTCAGGATCTGAAAGCAAACCGAATAGCGAGTATGGCGTCACAAGGACTCGCAGAGCCTACAACGGCCCATCTCGTTACAGGATCGAAGCTCTGCTAGCCAAGGAAGAAGGCGATCGTGCTGTTGTTCGGAAGGAGGGGTCAAACTCAGAGTCACACAGACCGACTCCGAGTCCGGCCCGTACACATGTTTCCCTACTCGATTCGTACGACCAAGTCCACATGATCACTGGCCAGCTAGATCGCTACTGCACGGATTCCACCGCCAGTAACAACGCATCCAAATCCGATTTTCACAGCAACAGCGGCAGCAGCAAATTAGTCGCGTGGGGTGGTCACGGTCGTCATCGGCGGAGGAGACCAAACCGCTCGCTGTCATCATCACCGCAGAGCATCAGGCGGAGCAGCAGTACGAGGAAGGTGGTGGAGAACAATGGCTCGCTCGGATTTTGGTGGTGGAGGAGGCGAGCGGTGATCTGTGGAAGGAGGGAAGATGTCGTGGATATTGCTCGAGAAGTGGCTTTCAGTTAGTCCGCCGCCACCTCCTCCTCCTACGCCCCTGTATATACAAAAGCGACAGCGCCGTCGTTTCTGTCTTGTCGTTTAGTTTTCCCAAACGGTAAACCGCACGCCGCACTTTTCTGTTGTAAGTTTCACTTTTGTGTCCACGGAGTGAACCGAATCGTGTCTCAATTTTGCGGCGGCCGCGGCAATTTCATATGCTTATGAATTTTAGACGATCACAGTCATAGCCAAAGACCCAGATATATACATGCCTCATAAACTCGATTATTACAGGTTCTTTTCAACTGGGATTGGCAGTTAACAATATTAAACGAACTTAAAATTGCAACCACCTATGATATTCGATTTACGAGTTCGACAATCATCCAGTGTTCAACACAAGAAATGTTCGAATGATCGAATGAGAAAGCCGGAGCCCAAACACAGAGTGAATTGAATCGACTGACCTCGGAGTGGCGTAACCGGTAACTGAATTAAGCTGTTAGATCCACCCTTTTTACACTACTAGGTGAATTGACCTCGGTACTAGGTGATGCTGCTTGCTAGCAATAACAGCTCAGAAGTAGCATCAATAGGATTACCGTATATTTTGCTGCTGTGGCTGGACTGCACTGGTGGGATGAGTTGTCTTGCAAATCAAGTTTCGGTCTTGACCGGTGCAAAGAGGAGCAGTCGTGGAGAGTTCTATAGCCACTAGGATGATTGTGAATGGCGTTCATTCTGCGATGCCGCGCAAATGCACTTTCGCTTACTGAGTTTAACGACTCTCGAGCCGGGGAAGACATTTTCTTGTGACAATTTCTGGGCTTCCTCTTCTGAAACTTATTTAATTGTTTAATTTAGCTTACATGAAGGATATTGCTGATTCCGTTTGTGAAGGTTATTAGTAGGTTCTTCTTAGAGTGACAATTGACAGTTTACATGATTCTGTCCCATCTGCAGCAAAGCGTAGGCAGATAACTGGTGCAAGATGACGTAGTATAAATGGAATTGGAAAGAAAAAGGCCAGGAAAGCAGGAGCTGGAAGAGGGGACTGAAGATACAAATGAAGAAGAAGAGAGAAAAATGGAGGAAAGTCTGCAGGACATGCTAAGGTGGGATGCATCCCTCGGAATATCTGACTCTTCTTCTGCTCCGGTGGCAATATCAACTGAAAAAAGCTGCATAATCTCTATATTGGCTGCACTCTTTCTCCGTCTTACTTTCCTAAAGCAGGCGGGTGGGTACTATCACTAACTTTTTTCCTGACCTCCCAATACCAACACAAAGTTCTCTCTGATGATGCCATCAGCTTCATGTATTTTGCAGGAGGGGTTCGAAAACAGTGAATTATGCCATCTCGTAGTTCTTGATATATAAACCATAGATCAGTCCCTCTGTATCGCTAAATCCTACATGAGCTGGAAGATGAATTTGAGAAGGTACACATGCAATGTGAGTTCCTACGTGGAGCTTTTAGCTGTAAGCTATTCTTATTTTCTGTGCAGCTAGTCATTATATTTCCAAGCAGTTGATGAAGTGTACTAGTAGTTCCTACTTGGGTGCATAAGTGTTGATAGGAGTTTGGCTTGTCCATTTTAATTGCAGAACTTTTAGTATTCACCCAGATGAACCAGGTGTTTGAAGGAGGATATACTCTACTGACAACCTAATTTTCTTACATACTTTGTGTCCTTCCCTCACTTGGTAGCCACTGGTGACCAAGATGGTTGGTCAGCTTGTGAGTGAACTCTTTTTCATTGCTTTTGACACAACTCAGGGTCGGAGTTGCCTTCCACAGTCTTGGTCAATTTTCTCTTGCGCAGAGGAGATTTGAAGATGCGCTCGTCCCTGCTATGAGGTAACAAAAATTTTCTATGACTTCTCCTCTCCCCTCTCCTCTTCGTTAATTCTCTCTTCCTTTATCTGTTCGGCGGGGTGAGTTTTCCGTAAAGGCAAAAGGTGAATGTGACAGACTCTGTGTTAGTAAGGAGGAAAAGCTTAAGGTGGTGGTGGTGGTGGTGGAGGGCAGAAGAGAAGATGGGCTTTAAAGTTTGAGCTCGGCTCTACTCGGGCTTTATTGGGCCTAAGTCCCCCGCCAAACGTAACAAGGTAGGTTTGGAGGTTGGTGCTTCAGCTCAGCAGTACGTTACACCGAAAGTGCTTGTGCATTCAGAAACAAGGTGCTGGCCTCTCGATCTCGAGTCGATACGCGTGGTGTTCGCCGGACCTCGTTGTTGCGGGCTATGGAGATGTCATAATCGGTACTAGGTGAGTGTTTTTTTTCCCCTTTTTTTTTGCATCCCAATACACTGTACACTACTTCTGCGTTGTATTTCGAATTTCCTGCCTGCTGCTTGCTCCGGGGAAGCCATAACAGCTCAGAAGTGGCATCAATCCGATCACCGTATGAAGCTCAATCTTTCGCTGTTATGTTTGTACTGTACTGATGGGGGATTAGTTGTCCCGTAAGTCAGTTTCAGTCTTGACCAACGCAAAGAACGAGCTGTCGCGGAGAGTTCCATAGTCGCGAGGGTGAGATTGTGAATGACTTATACTGCGATGCAGCGCATATGCACTTTAGCTTACCGAGTTTAACAACTCCCAAGACGGGGAAACATTCTCTGAGCGCTTCCTCTTTTGAAACTTCTGTAATTATTTGAGGAAGCTTATATGAAGGAACGATACTGCTGATTCCGTTTGTGAATTTTATTTCGAGGTTCTTCTTTGAGTTGAAATTGACGGTTCACTCTACATGCTTCTTCCTGCAGCAAAGTGTAGGCAGATCGCTGGTACAAGATGACACAGTAGAAATGGAGTTGGAGAGAAAAATGCCAGGAAAGCAGGAGCTAGAAAAGGGGACTAATGGTACAAATGAAGAAGAAGAGAGAGAAAGGGATGTGAGTCTGCAGGACATGCTAAAGTGGGGTTCGGTCCTGGGAATATCCGACTCTTCTTCTTCTTCTTCTTCTTCTCCGATCGCAACATCAACTGAAAAGCCACATGATCTGTGTATTGGCTGCACTCTTTCTGTTTCTTACTTTCCTAAAGCAGGCGGGTGGGTACTATCGCTTACTTTTTCCTGACATCCTGCTACCAACACAAAGTTCACTTTGATGTCATCAGCTTTGTGTATTTTGCAGAAGGGGTCTGGCTGCTGCTCGTGATATTATAAAAGGAGAATTGATACTCAGAGTCCCTGAATCAGCCTTGCTCACCACTCAACATCTACTGCAGACTGATCACTCTTTCTCTGTTGCAGTCCATAAACATCCGTATCTTTCCTCCTCTCAGGTATTTAGGATTTATTCCAATTTAGTGCTTAGGAGCTTGTTAATATTTTATTCTTAGTTTGTTCCAAATCAAATGGATGAATAAGGAGGAGGAAGAGGGGGGATGAGGAGGTGTTTGAGGGCATTTTAGAGCACTATGTAGATGAATCATTTTTATTTTATTGAGTTAATATCCATTTACTTAATGATTAAGTGGTTTTCACGCACTTATGTTTGTAGACCTTCCCTCATCTCTGCCTCCCTCCCTCCCTCCCATTTATTTTTATAATTTCTGACTCTTTTTTTAGCACTTGCATTTTCAACCAATACATCCAGTTATCTGATAGTGTTCTTTAGCTTAAAATCCCCAACTAATAGTTCACAATTTGGACCCAACATACTAGCTGCTATGTGTCTGCCTGCTCTATGAGATGGGCAAAGGCCAGGATTCGCAGTGGCACCCTTACCTGAGTAACTTGCCTCGCTACTATGACACACTTGCTACCTTCAATCAGTTTGAAATGCAGGCCTTTCAGGTTTTTATTTTGTAGATGATTCTCATTTATTCTCTTCTTCAAGGATTGCAATTGGCTGTTAAAATTTCTCTAAATGTATCATAGGTGGATTATGCAATGTGGGCAGCTGAAAAGGCCAAGTCTCGGGTTGAATCTGAGTGGCAGCAGTCTCAACCGATCATGCAAGAACTTAAGTTCAGATCAGGCTTTCTTACTTTAAGAGCTTGGCTTTGGGCGTTTGCGACTGTAAGATCGCTTACTCATTTTTTCTTAGCGATGATCACTCGGCTTCTCTTTTATTGTTTATATGCAGCTCTACAACCTTGTTGTAAAATATCTATCTTTGTGCCTTAGTCTTTGAGTGTATTGTCTTTCTGCCTTGACCTGCTCATTCTGCTATCATAACTCTAATATGTGCCTCTATTCTGATCCATTACTTCTGTGTTGCATCAAATTTGCACCATAATTTACCCACAACCTTATGGTCTACTTGCTTCCATTTGAAGTCCTTGTCTCTTCATTTCTTCTGGCCCCTTTACCATTCATCTCAGTACATTAATTTCAAGCTGTTTTAGATATCCTCGAGGACGTTACATGTTCCATGGGATGAAGCTGGGTGTTTATGTCCTGTGGGCGACTTATTTAACTATGCTGCACCTGGAATAGAATTCCAAGATGGAGAGGATACAGCACTTGTAAGGTCCATGCAATCAAGCTCTTTATGTATCTCAGAGACTACAGATGAGCCAGGAACTGAGCAATCTGATACATCTTTCCAGAGATTAACTGATGGTGGATTTGATGAAAATCTTAAATCTTACTGCTTCTATGCAAGGAGAACCTATGATAAAGGTGAACAGGTAACTAATATCTGGTTTTTGATCTGGCAACTTCCTGGCAGATGTTTCATTAGCTTTTGTTTGATGAAGCTGAATTTTTGCTTTGTCTGCTTTCATAACTTAATTTTGCCATCGTTCTACTGGTCATTGATCCAGGTTCTGTTCATTTTCCTTGCTAATTCACATATTACCTGTAGTCCAACATCAGTCAATTTTCATATTGGCTTTTCAACTTTGCCAAGGTTCAGTTTTTAGTTACATCCTAAAATTGATCATGTAGTTAGCATGAGATGTCAAACAAAAGTTATGGATTTTTCAAGGATCTAAAGAAGGGTTGACTTTGGATATATATTTATAGATATATATATATATATATATGATTTACATATTGATACTACAGTTTAGGTATGGAAGCTCCTTTGACTCTGACTTAAAAATGGAGATAATGTTGTTTTTGAGAACATAGGTATCGAGAGATTATGATGGAAATAAATTAAATGTAGCTAACCTTCCTAAAGCAGTGCAAAATTGATTTGCGTTGCTTTCATTTTCCTGAGCATCACTTGGTGCCACAATTCCTTGTTCCACTTTCACCTTGTTTTGCAAAAGTATTCTTATATCATCTCATTTCAGCTAAATAATTATGAGGGCAAGATTGCATTTAAAATGTATTCCTTTGGTTGCAGGTACTTTTAAGCTACGGAACTTACACAAATTTGGAGCTCCTCGAGTTTTATGGATTTCTCCTCGGCGAAAATCCTAATGATAAAGTATATGTACCCCTGGAAACGAGCGTATACTCCTCTAGTTCGTTCCCCAGAGACTTAATGTACATTCATCAAAATGGCAAGCCTTCATTCGCTCTCCTCTGCACGCTGCGATTATGGGCTACCCCTCCAAGCAAGCGGAGGTCACTTGGACACCTTGCCTACACAGGAGCTCAACTCTCCTCCGAAAACGAGATGATCGTTATGGGTTTGATTTTAGAGAAGTCCATGGCTATTCTAAGGAGCCTGCCGACATCCTTGGAAGACGACAGCCACATCCTTAGTGGCGTTGAGAAAATTCGTGGTCCTAATACTCGCGCGGAGCTCCACGGGTTGATATCAGAACTTGGAGGTGACTCGCATGCTTTTCTCGAAAGCAGTGGTCTGCGAGACAGTTCAGAGAGTACCCAGTATTTGTCCTGCAAGATTAAGAGGTTCTGGTACAGGTGGAAACTTGCTGTCGGATGGAGGCATAGATACAAGAAGACCCTCCTCGACTGCGTTTCTTACTGTACGGGAAGAATCGACTCTCTCCAATCTTGAGGGCTCTCGGTCGACTCGGAGGTCGCAGGCCAGTATTTGGGGATTTGCTGTCTTTTTCACGCCGCTACGTTGGATGGGTAAGGATATCGATCGTCCACGTCGGTGGACAACAACACATGCGTGTCATGTGATATGCAATCGGTGCGGTGCATCGACCGACCGACACCATACGATATGACCGACTTAGAATTCCATAAACCATAGCCGGAGGCTGCACAGAGACTTCACCTGGGGATCTTTTCGTTGTACGATCTCCGCTTCTTTTCTTGGTAACTAACTGAAAAGTGGTCGGCGGCCACAAGAAGTACTATGGACCAGCCAGAATAAACTCTCTCATTATTACCACAAAAATAAGACGAAAACAAAAGCAGATGATGCTGTTAAGATGCAAGTTCGTTCGTGGGGGGAATCGGAAGACATACATATGGGAACGCGCATTCTGGATCGGACTGATCAGTGGATCAAAGAATTGGACAAAAATGTTAGAAATAACTCTATGGTACAACTAGCCATTACCAGCCACATACACGCAAAAGCGAATTCACCACGCGTACAGTTGCATCCCCAACACCTACTTCCACGCACGCATGCAAAATAGCTGGACTTCAAAAGGTACGGCTGGAAACTCGAGTGGCTTTTGATTTTCATTCTTCATATTGCTTTGGGTACTACTTCTACAGTAGGTCTAGAAGAGGTGGCTGCTCGGAAGGTGGTTTTCTAGTGCCCGTGCGAGAGGTTGATGATTGCCCGTGTGCTCCTCTCCCTCTGCCTCTGCCAACTGCGGTTGAAGGAGGTGGAGCAAGCCTTGGTGCAGCTGCCTGTTCATTCTTGCTGGAAGCAAAGATGGATCCTATATCAGCTGATCTAGTCTCAGCATGACCATGGAGAGTTGAGCTCCCCTGATTTTGTCTAGAGTATCCGATAGAGCTCTGACTGCTAGTGCCAACCAAACCTGAATTTCCTTGGTAACTGCTGCTGAAGGTCCAATTGTTATTGCTGTTCACAGGGAACATCTCATTGTTGTACGATGTCTTAGAAGCACCAACTCCCTGTCGGCTGTTGATAGCTGCTGCTGATGCAGCGTTGCCATTTGAAGCCCCGGCAACACCAAGCGAGCCATTAGCTGGCCGTGGAGGCCAGTCAGCAAAAGGATCAATATCATCAAAGCTTTGAGTCAACGCAGGTCCTGCCATCATCGCAGTTGGTTGCTGTTTTTTGGCAACATGTGACTGGAGGGTAGGCGCAGAAGAAGCCCGTGGAGGCCATTCTATATCAGACACTGGGGAACATGTCACTGTGACTGATTGCTGACTGGATACTACTGATGCAGCAGATGGGATCGAGCAAGATAATGTTTGCAGAGAAGGTACATGAATTGGCTGACTGACACTTGAAGATAATGGCGGTGACATTGGTACTGGTGCTGCATTAGTTGCAGAGTTATGGAGGGCAGGTCGTGATCTCCCCTTAGGAAGGCCCCAGTCATCATCCCATGCAGGGACATTCTTTGGCGCAGCGCTGACAGGGATAGTACCCATGCTGGATACAAATACTTGGGATGACAAACCCACATCACCCAAAGAATTCTTCACCTCTGCACCGCCAGTCTCAGATACAGTGACTCCCCGTTTTTCCTCTATCCTCCTGTGATGATGCAAAAGTGAAGACCTGAGCCCTAGACCTAGAAAACAATATGAGAGGGGGACAAAAAGAACACTCTAGGGATGCCCTTAGCAACAGGAGATATGGAGCCAAAAATGATACCTCAGTATGTCCTTTACAAAAAGCATGTACTTGGCAAACTGCTGAACATTCAACTGCTGGGCTGTCAAAAGAGGTGTGAGCAGTGGGAGGATGTGTTCAGCAGCAAATTCTACACCATACTGAATCAGACACATTGATGGACACAGGAAGACACAGTTAGTCACAGAAAGAACTGCAAAACATTCAAGGCCAAACAAAATTTATGCACCTTGCTCTACCTGCTTGAGCATTGAGTTGGCAACTCCAAGGGTACACATGAGAGTAGGAGCAGAGTGGTCTACAGCGGTGCAGCGCTGGATAGTCTGCAAAATTTCCAAACAGGCATGTTTATCCAGCATCGAGACCAGCTCCCCCAAGCATAGCAAAGCATTAACCCGCACCTGCCAAGGAGTGAGAAGATGCTATATCAATATGAATGATAAACCAATAAATCCAAAAGGTCCAGAGCAACCATATGGCCAGGAGCATATAAGTTTTTTAATTAACAGCTTAGTGAAATATACATGCAACATAAGGAGGTCCAGGGAACATAATCCAATATATAATATCAAAGGACTTGGTTCAAAATTCATTCTTAATTAAGTATAATTATTCTGTATCATATGCACCCCCAGAACTTTCATTGAAGAAGACACACTGCTATTTTCATGTGATTCTGTGCTAGGTAGCTTGTCCTGCAAGACGCTACAAGATCAGAAAATTGTACAAAACCCAATCACCCTAAAGTTACAATACTGTGAAATTCATATTGTTAACACATCAAAGTACCTTTATAACTTGTAGTTCCATTGCTGTTACAATATAATTTATATTCAACTGAATCATATAGCTGACAAAACTTAGAAAAGAACTTAACTCTCGTAGTACTCGTTTTCTTATTTTTATTTTTTCTGAATGACAATAAGAAATTTTATTAATAGCACCAACTCACCAAGAAAGTGCTTGTGATCATGTACAAAAAGAAATGGAATGGTACAAAAGATCACAAACGCGACAATAATGCCTCTCATGCTGTCGAAAAAATAGTCCCCACTATCTTCCTGTCTTTGCCAGAAAAACACCCCACCAGCCCCCCCCCCCCCCCCCCCCTTTTCCATTTCTATAAAGCCTAATGTCCTGTGATTCTAACCCTTCAGATGCCCTCTTATTCCTTTTGTCTCCAGACAGTCCAAAAAATGAGAAGACGTATCATCCTAACTAACTTCTTTTTGTCCTTTGAACTACAAATTCCCAACTGTGCTCTCAACTCCCAACCGATTGTACTAGCCATTACCCACTTGATTCCCACAATCTCAAAGGCCCCAGCACAAAGCCCCCCACACCCATGGCAACGAAGTAACAAGTGATTAACCATCTCCCCTTCTTTGCATAAGAAACCATGAGAGATCATAATCTTTCCTCATCTCCTTGAATTATCAATGATGAGAACCCAACTCCACGTTGCCATCCACAATATTTGTTTCGTATTATATATATATATATATTATTTTTATTTTAAGATTAGATAACTTTTTCCTTTTCTATTTGTACATACAGATTTTTCAATTCCAGATTTCTGCATAATGAATTTCGTCATAAAACAAAACTAAATATTATTAGCCTAAATTGGAGTTAAGAAGCACTTAGTTGTTATTAAAATGGGATTTTTTTTATTTGATTCATGTATAAAATGAATTTGAATGCATTGAACTTAAAATCTTTGATCATATTATATCCTAATAAATGTACATCAAACACGCATTCTCTAATTATCAATAAAACATGAGAGGGTGGTAAGAGTATCTTTTCCTCCTTTTTGCGTGGAGATTAAATTTTGATATAATATTGTAGTTCTGTATGAATTATTAAATTAGACATTCCAAGGAGAAATTAGCTTGTATTTAAAATTATAAATACAATAATGCTCTCACCATGCTAACAGAGTCAATACTTGTAAAGATAAATAAGAGAAGGTTTTCACATTGAAAATTAAAAAACTAAAGAAAAACAGATTGAATGTTAAAAATCTAAAAGCACAGTTTCAATGCTAAAGACAACAGATTTATCAAACAAATCAAAAAGGGAAACAACATGGGTAGAGATCCTACCACTACTGCCACAGGACCCACTTTCATCATGAGATACATTAATGACAGCTAAATTTTCCAACCACAATTTTAAAATATTTTGAGATTCTGCAAACAGAGGTTTGATAAAGCACAGATTTAAAGAGCATTTCCTGTTCCTCAGATAGTAAGAGAACCCCAATTCCTATTCACAGATTTTGTACTATGATTCCAGGAATTTCTCTGGATTTATCTCCCACATTCCACATACTGTATCTCCCACATCCCTCAGACTGTATGAGCACAGTCCCAATGTAGCTTGGACTGAAACAAGTAATAAGGGCATGATACAACCAAACTGTTCTTGAACGTATGTGTTCACCAGTTTTACTATTGACTCAGCAAACTGCAGATTATGCGCTCATCTAGCTCCTTATGCATAACAATAAGGAGTAAGGCCCCTGAAAATATCTTCTCAAAGAACTTGTGCAGATTATGCACAAAATTAGATATTTCTCTAGGCACAAGGCCATACAATTGCCCCTGAGGAGGATTAGACACCTCTAAAGTATTAATAGCAGTTACTATATGCATTATCTATTAAAAAAGAAAAAAACCAAAGGTTCCCGTATGCACGTAGAGAGAGACTTTATCTGACATTAAGTTGATAAAGAGAATAGTCATTATGTTTCGAGGTAGTTATATTCAGGCTGGTTCAACAATTCACAGTTGAATAAATGGAAAGGGAATAATGGATTTGGAAGTTCGATATAGGCCCCAATGTCAAGAAACAACTAAATTGCTTAAAAGACTGATGTGATACATAGAACCACAGTGCTATGTTAAACATCCAAAAAATTTCCTTTTCCCCCTTATTTCCAAGATGGACAATATATTCATTATTACATAGATAAAAATACCAAGAGGATGCATACTCAATCACATAGAGGTATACAGAAAGATTCATGAATAAAGAAACAAAATGGTCTGTAGAGGTGATACTTACACCCTAAATATTTCAGTCAGCAGTAAAACAAAAGAAAAAGCTTTACCATTACTCAATTTTTTTCTTTTTCATTTTCAAACAACGCACGCTGTCCGAAGAACCTTACCATTCATGCAAATCTTATTCATGTCAGCTAGAACTTCCACCAGAAATGTTCAATTACAACTACTCCAAACACCATCTTATATTTCTCACACAATAAAAATCCCCCCTCTCAAAAGCAGCCTTTCATCAAATCAGATTTTGTAACAGGCAGCACATCAAATGCTGCATAAGCAACTAGACATATGAAGTAAAAGCAGCAAATATGCATATAATAGCACATCTTTGACATTTAATGTCATTTAATACCATGAGCATGTATTCAGAAGAACATACCGCAGCAACAGTTGTTTTAAGAGCTAAGCCATGAACACGAGGCAAAATTGCTTGCTTCACTAGCTGAGAAAACAAAGAAGAAAATTTAGCATTAATTTAACAGCACCAAAAGTATATTACAGATTTCTGGAAGAAAACAATATATATATACATGAAGGTCCTGCTTCCATTTTATTCATGCTGATGTGCATCTTCCTGTCAGCTAACATTCAGAAATTTGAGTAAAATTCTTACCCGTGCACATGTTACGTGTATACAGAATTCCTTGTAGTCAAACAAATGGAGTTACAGAACACAATCACAGGCTAATGGTAATATCTTAGGCAAATCTTAGATCGACAAAAAAAGGGAGATACTGTTACATAAAGTGGCACACCTTGAAGCCTAGCAATGCATTTTAAAATCATGTGGTCATTGGTCTAAAGCAGACAACACAAATATTGGGCCAAGCTAGTGCATTCAGTACCAGTGCTGCTCAATGTGTAACCTTGAGCAACGGTGGGCAAACCTCAGCAAGAAAACTGAGTCCCTAACGAGAGTGTTAACAACATGGGCAAATTCCACGACAAAAACACAGTAGAGATACTGGATATATACTTTTTTGGGTCATTTCTTGATACGTGCATGTCATCAATGCTCAGGACACATGCCAATCTTCTCTGTATCAGTCCAATTTTATCAAATGTACCCAAAGAGAGATGCTGGCTATATATAAGTGACTACAGCTTAAAACCTAGTGACACATTTTAAAACAATGATGTCCTCAGCCTGAAGGAGACAATAGCACTTGTGCATTGGACTTTTGCACTAATTGGTGCTAAAAAGATGGATAAAAGATTATTTTCATGGAAAAACTGTAACACCAAGTCTTGCATCGAATTATAGTTAGTAAATCCAAGAGGACACCTTGATACTAAATCCAAGACAGCTCTTACACTTTGATGGATTAAATATTTTTTATGGGCAGAAAGATGCCAAACAAAAGCTTTAACATGATACTAGGGGTTCAGTTCTCATCCATCTGCCCCAATACAGGAACCTTTTGTTTCCAGGCCATGACCAAGATAGAGTTCACTGTTGCAAATCAATACAGGATAATGCAGCAAATAGGCCACCTAAACTAAATAACAAGAATTCACTTTAGTCCTCTCTTTAAGCCACAAGAAAGATTAAATTCATTTATAAGTGCCAGGGGGTCTAGAGGTTATGGTGTAGACAACCAGAAATATTACATGCAAACAAGAGAGAGAGAGAGATTAGGCATACTACTGGTAGATAGATATATCTCCTTCGCCACAAAGGAACCTATCTGATCAACCAAATCTATGTAATTCTTCAACTAGGGTGCTCACTAACTACATGCAACCCCAGAAAAATCTAGTTTGTAGTTGCTCCTACCTTCAGCCCTTCTGCCAGGAGAAACCGCTTGAACAACAGGATCTAATTTATGTAGATATATGTATATCCTTCAACATATAGGAACCTATCTGATCAACCAAATCTATGCAATTCTACTAGGGTGCTCACTAACTACATACAACCCCAGAAACTACTAGTTTGTAGTTGCTCCTACCTTCAACTCTCCCACCAGGAGAAACCGCTCAAACAATATGATCGAATTTATCCCATTATCAAGCAATTCATTGGAGATGGATCTGACACCTACTTTTGTATGGCAACAGGTTACACTTAGCCCCTCCCTTCCCTCATTGTGCATAAGAATGTCTATGGTACTGGCCAGTCCTTGTATTAGACTATCTGAAAACATAAAGGACAATTGCTGGAGCTGGACCGTGATTCAGACCAACATAGGAGAAAGGAAGGTAGAGCCATATGGTTACCCAAATTCCAAAGCCAATTCTCTACCACCAGTGCCTGGGACAATCATAGGAGAAAAGGTGTTCAAGTTCCCCAGCATAAGTTCATGTTGCCGCAACCCTTTGATTCCTAGAAATTGCTTCTTCTCATGGTTAACTACCTATAACAGGCCAAATACACTCTAAATAGGATCCTAAGCTGGAATGAAGGTGTCAATGCTACTTGTGTCTGGTGGTGAAGAATTAGAAAGCAAGAATTATTTGTTGTCCTTCTCATTCTCTTAAAAAATGTGGAACAGAATGCTGCAATTGAATGAAGTGCCTAGATGCAGTAGAAACTGGGACTTCAAGCTTTATGGTGCTGCATGTTAATACGAGGGCAGATCAGTTCATGCTATGATATGTAGACTGGCCATTCATACTTATATATGCTTCATCTGAGAGGCTTGAAATAAGGACACATATGCTCCCATCTTTCCCTCTGAAGAACTAGTAATATGTAGTGTCAGGATGACTTGAACAAATAGGGGTAAATGAGCTGCAGGAGAAAGACAGCAAAACAAAAGAAACTACAGGCAATTGAGGAATGTAACTTCTCTGCTCGTTTGCTTTCTACAATTCTAACTTGTTTTATTTTTCTTTTTCATGATTTAAGCGCCTTCAGACTTGGCTTGTGAGCTTAAGGTCCCCTGCACTTGTTCAATTTAAAGAGAGCAATGTTGATTGACCAGGAATAGAAAAAGGATAGGATTTCCATTTTTTTCCCTCCTCATTCTTGTCGTCATTTATTTCATACACAAAATCACATTTTCTACACAAGCTCATCTAGTAAAAATACAAGAATAAAGTCAGAGTTACTATGACTTTGCCTCAGCTAAAGAGAAGCTCTGCCATCCACCAGCACAGCGGTGTAACTAATTTTTCCATTTGATAAGAATTACCAACTCAAATTCATCCCCAAAAAAAAAGTTAATAACATATTAGACGAAGACATAACTATATACTTGCACTAATATGAACAAACTTTCCAAAAATCTCAGCAGAAACAGAGTCCTAAGAGCATATCCAAAAGAAACTTAGTATCAAATTGCTTACAAAGATCAGTCCACACTGCAAACAAATAAATGGATAAATGGATAGATAAGTAAATAAGAAGATGCCCTGAAAGTATTATGATAAAGAAAGCAGGTAGGATACAAAATAATCACCTGGATGTCCAGTTGCTTAGCAAGAAAGGCAGACTTCTTCAAGATTTCTTCTTGTATGCGAACATCATTGTCATCATAAGCTCGAACTAATGACGGAAGCACATGAGGTATTAACTGTTCTTGACTTGTCTACGACAAAGAGTACAATTAATGATCAGTTATACTGTGTCTAAATACAATTCAAAAAGGGTCCCAAAGAGGAGAGGGCTGCAAAGAGCAGGGAATCAGAAAAATGGCAGCCCAAACCCCCACCACCCCCCAAACCCAAAATAAAAATCATAGCAAAGGAAGGAGTTGACCAAGATGTTGATCGACAGATTTATTTCAATCCTCATTAGGAACAAGTTGCTGAGTCGTACCTTGCCAATGATTAGCTCGGCATGTTTCACAAGAAGCAGCAAAGTCTCACCGACTGCTGTGCTCATGACAGGAACAAGTGCCGGCAGTGTTGATAGCTCAAAATCATTTTTATCCTGCAATTTAAGTTTCAACATTGTAGAATAAAATTAGCAGGCATGCAATGGTTTCACCAGCATGAAACCATCTCTAAACAAGTAAATCATTACAGGATAATTATTATCATGTCAAAAAATGAAACCCAGGTAAAATCTTGACAAAGAGATCGATGAAAATGCCATATTTATCATACAATCTCTCTGCTTCACTCTTTTTCACAGCTGGACTCTTCATTCTAATAAGAGCATAAATTAGATCTAGAATGGTATACTGGCAACCCAAGTCAATATAGAGACCAACTCAACTTCTGCAAATGTGAAATAGAAGTGCTTGCTGCATATACCAACATGATGGAGCCAATACCTGTGATTCTGCTATAGTGAGAACCATTGGTAGTATCATTGGTTGCATCACCAGATTCCGAAGTTCTGCACAAAGTGGTGGAAGTACCTGCATGGCCAAACTCAGAAACATTTAGATACTCCAATTGAGATAGACCATCAAATAGCATATCCATGTAAGCAATGTGATGACAGAAAAGGCAAACTGATGCTTACAAAAAAAAAGAAAAACTTGGATACTCTAGTTAAAGTAACCCGCTCCTTACTGTGAGTTAATTGAACAACAGAATAAGAAACCAAATTCACAATCACTTTGCAATCAATCTGACATTGCTATAATTTTTTTTCCAGATTTTCCATTACATTATATGTGAGGCTTCTTCAATGTTTTCTCAATTATGTCATATATGTGTTAATATGTGATGCTCTTAGAAGAGTCAGAGACAAGAACCAGCTGATATTCAATCTCAAGTAGGTCATGATTTTCCAGGGTGCTGCTGATTGTAGAATCAAGTCACTTTGGCACTAAATGTTAGATAACCATTTCTTGGTAGGTATTAACACATGCCAATAGAAAGGAGGGAAAAAAAAACAAAGGCAACATACAATGATGGATATCGGTACTATGACCAGTGCCAAACTATGTTTACCCATAATTCTAGTAACAGGTGTCTTAGCACCACAATTTGGGCTTTCAGTTTCTAATTGGTTATTTATTATCAGCAAAAGAAAGCAATATTAGCTAGAAATAAAATCTAGAAAGTCTTCTGATGAACAATAAATAAATTGCAAGAAACAGAGTCAAACCTTGTAGCGCAAAACACGGGAATCAAAATCTTTCCACATATCTGACAGAGCTTTTAAAAATTCAGATTTCTGCATGTTATCTCTTTCCTACAAGAATGCAACATTCATTAGATGGCCCATAAAATAATATCAGCAACATTAGCAACATATGTGTTGAACTTGTTGACACGGTAACTCCACCATAGACAGAACCAACAGGAAAAATACAGATGCGTACAAGCATATGATCAAGAAAACGTAGAGCGCGCAACCTAGTGTCATCCCGCAAAAATGGAGAACCTGCAAACATGAAAGAAAGACTGTCAAAGATATGCACTAGCAATATTGCTCGCACTAATCATTGACATTTATCTGAGTAAACCAATTAAGACCCCAGTCACTTCAACACTTCATGCGCCTGTGGCCCAACCATTTCCAGTTTGATTAGATTGAATCCTCAGAGGACAAAACAACCAGATCAAGAATGCCTCCAATACAAGAAGTCCCAAAAAATTTTCATCATCATATAAATCAGAGTAACAAGGGTTTTCAGAAGATAAGCATCAAGTCCACCAAAATTAATGAAACTATTGAAAATCATAAGCAAAAGATTACACACTTAAAAATGTATTGCTTGGTTGTTCTTGTTGTTTGTGGTTGTTTATTATTGCCATTCAATATATATAGGCTAAATTTAAACAATAATTGATAAAAAGACCTGTAAAATCAATAGCCGTTGGTCTAAAAGCTTCATTGGTGGAAAGCATCCTTTGTAAGTCGGGAACCAGCTCTGGTGGAATAGATGAAAAAGCCTCTCTTGATAGGTATGTCAAAGTGTTCATGTACTGCAGAATGCACATATAAACAACCACTGTGAGTAGAGAACATGGAAGAAGTATAGGAACGATTGCCTTCATATCAGCATGTCTGGGTTACTCATTTAAAACATAAATTTTCCATGTAAAATCATATAATTGCACAATAAAATGGAAACATCCCCGGACAGAGATCTACCATTAGGAAAAGAAATCCAAACAGGGTGGAATAGTAGAGAGAGAGGATACAGTCCTCAATCAATAAAAAAAAGGGTTGCACCTCACAAAGCATGATACAATCTGAATCTCAAAAATGCAAATTTTGTTAGGGTTCATCCTTATTTTTTGGGCCTCCTCATCTTGGTCACATCTAACTTCATTTTTTGGCCCCTAAAAAACGAAATATCAATCCTTCAAGTTCACATGGTCCCAAAAGAGGTTTTCTCAAAATCTCAGCCGGTGACTGACTCAAAAACAACAACAACAACAGCAGCAATCTTGCTGCAGAGATAACCTTCCGTTATTAGCTGAACCATGATTGTGATAGTTCTGTCCAGTCGAAGAATTGCACATCAAGCAAGTGATAAGAAGGTAACCTAATGAAGGAGCTAATAGGAGGAAAAGGAATCCCAGCCTATGGCACTGTGGGACTCCTCAACATAGTCCTTGCTTCTACCATGGTTTATCTACCAGTTATATATATCACCAAAAATTAGGCAGGTTTGTGGTTCCACAAGTGATGGATAAAGATTAATCAGTCTTCTATCCTAAAGCATCATTTGCCTCAAACAAATGCCATAAGTCTGATAAAATGGTTCATTCACCAGCTCAACTAATTACAATCACTTGATGTCCAACAGTCAATCACAATGCATCAACAAATTCATAATTGAACTGAGGTTACTGAAGTCCAAGCGTATAAAAGGTTTAGAATGATAGAACATTTACAATCTTGTTTTAAAAACCAGGATCTGATGATGTGCTACTACCCAGTGGAACACCACATATGCTTCCAGATGGAAGAATAAAGGAAATCTATGATAGATGATCACAAGGATTAAATTGTGGCACCATATTTTGCCTTCTCAAGCCTATTAAGGAATCAATGCACAGATTCCCCGCATTCACTGTTTAATTTGAGATAATTCAGCTAATGAAACAGAGACAGAGAGTAGCAATGCACTGATCGGCACACCAGTGCCAACAAAAATCCACATGTTACAGTCACAAGATACTTTACAGCATTGCTTCTTTGAACAAACAAAATGTGGTAGAATTAAATCATTCAGTCGGAGACGGTAATTTCCAGAAGCTCCAAGAAAGTGAGACAAAATTTATCTAATGTTCCATTTATAATACTTCATCAGAATGAAATGTTTTCTTATGTAACTTTGAGTGGCAACAAACCAATAAATGAACAATAATATGAGAAGCATATCCTGTCAACTGAAATCTCCTTTCTCTATTTACCGGGGAAAATAGAAATCTCTTTTCTCTAAGTCAAAGCCAGTTGTAAGAAAAAACAAGAATTGACAGTAAAAGAAATACCATCTTCACATTGTTGTGGCAATCAAACAAGGGCTTCTGGGCAATCAAGTGGTATGCAACACACCCAAAACTAAAAATATCAGACGAACTCCCAACTGAAGGAACTTTACTCCGAACCAATTCAGGAGCGGTGTAATTTAATGATGGCTGAAGGGGTAGTAGAGAATCCTCAACATCATACTCCTGCATAAGCCACAGTAAGTGGTTATGAAGGCATATCACTATCTTTTTTCTTAATAATATACAGTCTGTCAAACATAGAATCACATCAATGTCATAGCAGTTTACTTCTACATCAAGAAGCAGGGGAAGAACCATCTTTTTCCTTTTGAAAATTAAGAGTGCCCATAGAGCAATTCAGATAATGAAATTCAAATTTTGTCGTACATACAAATATTCCAACCATTGCATCAGCTCATCATACTTTTCCCAAAAACAATTTTCTCCCACTCTGTTTTACTATCATCAATTTACTTTCTTCAAGCAGCTTCATGGCCACTCCAAGTTCATTAAGCATGCTGAAGGGAGGAAATAAGACTTCATTACTCAATTCAGCAAGCAAAATAGTTGAGAGAAACCCTCTGTTACCGTCAATTCCGAACTTAACAACCATAATATTGTAATGAAAAAATGTATCTTAGATCAGTTCAATGGTTAGGCAGATTTTCTAGAATCTAAGAAGCACCAAAACAGTAAAATAAAGTCATTGAAATCTTCATTTTATTTCCAACCTGTTTTCTGTTAATAATATATCCATCTATAACCCCATCTTGGACAATGTCGGACAAGACAGTGGATTAAAAGATTCAAGGCCGCCATATTTCTATTTATGAGCATGGGATTATTATTGGTCTGCCATAACTTATAATTTCTACTGCCTCTGACAGTCTCTTTCCCCTGTGTTAGACTTCCCGCTTCAGCTAAGGAAGAAAAGAACACCTGGTAATATTATACCTAAAAGCATAACCCGTTTCTAACTTTACAAGCTAAGCGCAAAACAAAAATACCAAGTAATGAATTTTCATATATTCCAATTAATTTTTGTCATTCTCCTCATCTCACGGATGACACACTCACAGCATAATGAAAGGCTGGAACATTGGCCAAATCACCAGATGCTTGGTCTGTAGAGACAGCAAAACCAAATCCACCAAGTTTCCAGGCTCCATTTGCAGTAATAAGGATATTCTGTGAAGTGCATAATAACAAGATGTCACAATTGGGATCAAATCATTATCCTAATAAACATTTTTAAACACAGAAATAGTAGGTATTGGAAAATTATAAACAAAAAAAATCAACAGCAAGGTCCTCAACCTTAAATTATGAACAAAGGACATCGACAAACTTCAACTTCTAGCAGTTTACAGGTTTCTGTCCATAGAAAACTCCTAACATAAGATCCCATAGAAATTCATTGTTCGGTTGTCTTCATCATCCTCCCCTCTTTCCAATTGATCTTCTGTTAAAATATAACCTTCTCCAGAAGAGGCAATTTCTCTCAAAACCATGAGGAATCTTGTTCTTGCAAAAGGTGTCTTGCATGCTGACTTTTCAACAGTTGACTGCATGCTATGATTGCTCTATGGATTTTAATAAAGTAAAGAGTTAGTACCATTTGTTTGATCATTTCCTTTTTCTGCCTCTTCTTGAAGTCTCTGTGCACGCAATTGTTCGCTTTATCTTTCTTAAGGGATCCTTATCTTTTAGGCATCATTTGCACATTCTTTCTCAATTTCAGACAATTTTTCAGATTCATGACTGTTTTTGATGCATGTTAAGGGTTGTGGATGAGCTTAGGTTCAATTGTTCAGTTTATTTGACGACTTGGCAGCAGGCACCATGAGTGATGACTGGTCAAGTTCAGGAGGTCACGTATATTAAATCTACAATCTTTGACCTTGAAAAGGAATCCCATGTGAGAAGCCCAAATGAGCAAACATTGATGAATGATTGTGATGAACTAAAAGGAGGACAGGAAGCCGCAAATTCGTAGTTCTTTTCTTTTCCCCCCTTGAAGGTTTAAAATACTTGAGAAGCTAAGGATGCCTGACATTGAAATAGTTTTTAGAAAGATGAAGATTGGTGCCAATTAGCTTCATTTGACTCTTTTATATCATACAGAAATTTGGCAATTGACAATTTAAGACGAAAAATGAAGAATTTGATTGATTGATGCTTCCTTTGCAATAACGGGAAGAATTGGTAATCTGCTGCTTTATTGCCAGTTGACTTATAGACTGCAGGCCGTAGCTTAAACAATAGTGGGAGTTCATCGGGCTAATGCAGGAAATGTTGATCGGGAACTCAAGGTATGGTTCAGCATTCACAACACACAAGGCAAAAAAGGAACTAATTAGGATGATAATACTCTCCATCTTTTGGGATGTCTGACAGGAGAGGAATAGGCAGGCTATGGAGAGAATCACAAAACATCAGCTTCACAAAAAGATGGCTAAGAGATGTAAATTTTTGGTATAATCAAGAAGGTAAGGAGGGTTCCCAGATCTTGTGAGCATGATAGATTATATGTCATGTTCATGAACTTGCTTGCATACAGTCTTGACATTTATAAACGAGTCTACGCACCTTCTCAGTGCTTGACTAATGAAATCTTTAATTGAATAATCCAAGAGAGAGAGTCCTTCAGCTCTTTGCCTATATGTTAGATTGTATCACCTACACAGCCTTGGGCAGTCAAGATGCCTAACCAGCCAGAGATTAATTTCTTATATAACTTTAAAATGTCAGACCTCTCTAGTGTTGTCTGCTCTAAAATATTTCTGACTTATTGGGTGTTAAATTCAGTTCATATGCTTGTTTCTAGTTTGGTGAATCATTCATAGGCAATAAATCCCATAGTCTTAAATCACTTCAACATTAATAATAATAGTTGCAGCAGAAAAATGTAGCTTGGACTCACATAACAATCACTGACAGACCATAAGAAGATGTTAACTGCAAGTAAGCTTCAGGAAAGGAGCAGTGCCAAAAGAACTGACCTCAGGGGATATGGATCGGTGTACAAGGCGTGCATTACTGTGTAGAAAGTCCAAGGTTTCTGCTATTTGTAACAAACCATGCTTCACCTCCAAAAGTCCCATTTCCTGCAGGGCAGTACGAAATTAATGAGTGGAGAATGATAAAAGGCATCAACCCAGAAACTGGAATTTGTTTCAGGAGATATCTTCAAACATTAGTCAAAATTTGAATGAACATGTTTGTTCAAACTTCTACCACAACAAATTATACCTTCTTTTTAAAAAAACTTTCTCCGGCAGCACAAGTTCAAAAACTTAAAAACTGCAAGAAGATTTATCAAAAAGCTCAAAATCCACTTCCTCTGCATACTGATGGCGAGAACTCGACCACCAAAAGCAGCACCCTTATGAGATACGCATCACGACCTAAGAAATAGTTTGGACTGCGTTGGGAGATGAGTTACCCAAGAAATAGAACTGCACCTGGATCTATTAATACAATCCATTTGTGTTGGGGAGATGAAGAAAGTCGGCAGACAAAACCAACCAGTCACACAGATTTGTCGAGAAAGTTATGAGAGGATGTATTAAAGAAAGAATATCATCCCATCACGAATACCCAGAAAAAGAGTATTTCCTACCATTCCCTTAAGCTCCTTAGGGACCTGGACAATATTCTCCAGGTTCCCGAGTGCATTGGCCACGGAAGCAAACAGCGGCTCAGTGACCATCGCCATGGCGTTCTTGTTCTCGTCGAGTGCCTGCACCACATGGACCACACCCGGGTGCCTGAGGCGGACCAGCCTAGCCGCATCGGCACGAATTATGTCCAGGAAGGCATCCTCAGCAGCCTTGGAAAGGCCAGCACGGGTGCGCGCCTCGGACAGGACTCGCTTGTCCAGGACCCAGACGCAGACCTGCGGGTACTGCTGGGGACGAGCGGAGTCACGGGCAGACTTGGCGGAATAGAGCTTCCAGGCGAGGCCGGGCCCAGCAGAGCCGATCTGATCGAGGAGCTCATAGTCTTGAAGTGGTCTGGGCCCGGTGACCTCCTGCACGGTCGTCTGCACCGTCTTCTCAATCACCGCCGCAGTCCTCGCGAGGGCCTGGGTCAGGGTTTTCATGTTCAAGGCCATAATCAACCGCTGCCGGCGGATTCAAGAATGCAGAACAATGATGCGGACGCCTCAGATGGGATCGGAAGTGTCCGCGACGAATCAGCGGTGCCCGGGAGACCGGATGGAGGTGGAGATCGGGGGAGATATTATGGAGGGACGAGGCAGATCGGGAAAAATCCTTGACTTGGAGGATCGATTCCAGAATGCCTCCGAACCAGACCTTCTCCCCTCTCGGTCTACGTCCGCGGTGATCTTTCCAATGTTTCGTGCGCTATCTTCCTTGGACTTGGAGACAGGGAGGGCGCGTTTGGTCTGGTCGGAGTTGCTCAGCCAGGGCCCCTCGCTCTCCTTTTCGAGTAAAAGGGCAAATTCTATTTTTCTTTTTCTATATATCTATATATTTTTTTAATTGATATTATAATGAACATTTTTTCCCAAAAATCATATATGCTCATTCCACAGCTCTTCTCAAATTTATCTGTTCACAGTTTTAACATGAGCCCAGATATTACCCTTTTTTTTGTTGCTAATGCTATTCGATCTAACCTCGTTAAAATTTATTCAAAGTTTAACCGGTAGAATGCCAAACAAGAAGAGAGCTTCTTCAAGTGCAACCGCTGCTAAGGGCAACAAAAGCAAAGCTTGCTTCCGTTCCAATCGCATTAGTTCCTTGCAAGCTTCTGTCAACCCAACACCGAGTCCAACCGAAGGAAGCGACTAGCGCCCACCAACCCTGTCGAGAACGTCAGTCATCCAAGTATTGCCCGATCACATCACAGACAGCAGGTAACCGAGACCTGATTCATCGCCTGCCCATCCAAGTTCAACTGGATGACGATAAATTCTCCCTTAAGACTCTCTGGGCACAGCAAGTATAAAGAAAAGTCTGTCTGTCACGTTGTAACACACCAACAAGAGACTGTCAACAGAACATTTATTTGACAGACACGCTTTTATTAAGACAAGCCTTCAAATAAAAAGTTCACAAGTGAAAAGAGCAAGGCAGACACGACAAGAACAGACTACTCAAGTTTAAAATATATAATTAAAAAAACATAATTTAAAGGGTTAAAAAAAACAGAGGGAGAAAATACAATCCATGGCCAAGCTCTAAGAGTATAGTTTGATATTAGGACCATCTCTGCCAGGAGCACAATGCTTCTAAAAGCAAAAACAGAGTCCGCTAAACCTTCACCCTCTTCCTAGTCCACCACTCTGAAAACATGAAGAAAAAAAAAACGCCGACATTATTATTATTGTTGTTGTTGTTGTTGTTTTCTGACTGATAATTTTATAGCTCTGCTCTTCAAAGAGGAGCAGCAGGAGAGGAGGAAGCTCAATCTCCTCCACGGGCGCGGGGGGTGGAGGGGGGGGGTGTCTCTCTATCGCCGGCCTCCTCCAGCTTTTCTAACGGGTGGACCCATGTCCTCATCATCTGACTGGATGTCACCGTACTCCCACATCCCCAGCCTCTTCGTCCGAGCTCTCTCTTGGTATGAATCCAGGTTATCAAACACTGCCTGCCTCTCCTTGGACTCCCACCTTCTCCTCCTCTCCAACCTGGCCAGTCCTACCTGCATTAGAAAAAAAAAAAAAAAGAAAGAAAACTTAATTCAGGTCAACCAGCTCGAGAAACCAAGACAAAGTCCTCCACTAGGTCAATGTCTGATGATTTACCGACAATAATAGTACTGAATGTGGAATGGTAATAGATTCACAAAGTTTAAGTGAAAGAGAAGACCCTAGAGTGATCCCCCAGGGACTTATTATACAAACCTCCAGCATTGCTGCATTTATGCTTTCTTCGGAGTCTGAAGCACAAAGGGTCACAATAAGAACTGTTCCAGTTCCCTGTCCTTTTACTTTTCCCCCTGAGGTATCCCTCTCCTCAACTGTAACTACAAATTCCTTAGAACTGTTCAGTGTATTCTCACTTAAAAACTCTGCTGCCTCTTGACCAAAGTCCTCTTGTAAGCTTGGAACCTTTATGTATGCGAGCCTGCATAACTGGGCAAGAGGAGGTCCAGCTGACACCGATGGATCAAGAGGGCGCAACCGTGAGTAAGGAACAACTTCCTGGTTCCCATAGTCAATGTAGAACACCTCAAACATATCTTGTGGTGAAGCTACAGCTCCTCGAGGTGCATTGACAATCTTCACAAGAGATATGGCACAAGTTCAGTCAGTTATTCTTTGAACTTTTCAACACAATTCAATATTATAGACAGCAAGCAATGGAAATTGTCTTATGCAAAACTGCAGTTTATACCGCCAATAAATGTCTACAACGAACACCAGAGCATTAACAAAGGCGATATAAGATTATTCAAAGATATGGTCCACGCAAGATGGAGGATGCACTGCTGTAGAGAACAAATGGACAAATATTTTAAGCCTGTAATAATTGACAAGCACTACTTCGAACTTAAAACAACACAATAGGAGGAATTTCCTCTTACAAATCCAGAAATGCATTCAATTAAGCTCTGCTTGCAATGCTACAATGATAGCAGAATTCCTTTTCAGTAGAAAAAACGGATAGGAGGATTCCATCATACATGCTAGTTAATACATGTAAGACAATAGAGCTAATTTATTTCAGCGAAAAGCCAGAACCCATCTTAACTCACCATGGCTCTGTTCCAGGAATTGTCCCCACTGAACTGAGCAAGAACAATATCACCCTTCTTTGGAGTAAATGTGCCAATAACTGGAGCTTCCTGAATATTCAAGGAAGCAAGTTGATGCTGAATAGATGCCACTTTCTGGTCACCCACGCCCTGTACATAAAATCTACCACCATCCAGAACTTCCGTTACCTCAACCTGCAGAATGATTATTGACAGAAGCTAAGAATCGAGCGATTAAAAATTAAAGCATTCATATCCACTATAAATAAAAACCATCCACCTTAGTCACTTCCTTATGTTTGCTCTCCACAACCGAACCATTAGATGCCTCCTGTCCTTCTACATAATCCTCCCATATCTGCAAAGGCAGAGTCAATTAATAGAGCTCATTTTACAAATCCACTCATGAGAATAGTTAAGCATTGCAAGATGATATTCCATCAAAATGCATTTCAAGATGATAACGCTCCATACATACTTTCAGATTCTGCCTCTTGGCAGATTGCTCAGCACGCTCCAGAAGGTGTGCATCAGGAATCCTGTCGGCACCAAACGAAGTTTGAAGCTTAGCGAGACCGGCCTCAAGAAGTGTCGTAGCCACATTGGTTCTCGATTCCCATAGAGTTCCTAGGAAAGTTCCCGTTCTATCAACAGTTTCCACTTCGATCTGCAGAGAAAGCAAACTTAACAGCTAATACAAGGAACTGAATGGTGAACTACTATTCCTAAGGAATCATCACCTCCACATCTCTCTGCAGTATCTTTCGTCTCATCAGGGCAATAGCTTCATCAGAATAAGGCTCATCTCGGCCAGGGCATCTGACACCCGAGAATGAAAATGCAATACTGCACGTCTCCTTAGGTATCAGGAGCTTAAAGCGGTGGCCACTGAACACATATTCCACGATTGCTGGAATCCGACGGATCCGCTGTAGGAATGGCAGAAAATCTCTAGCTTTCTTTGATGAAGCCTGCAAAGCATCAGAGAAAACGATATTAAATGAACCTTTCAGTGAAAAGCAAAGATAATCCACAATTTAATAGCAATTCTCCTGACCATAACAAGGTCGGTTATGTGCATGACAGGAGGATCCTTGGAAGAGTGTATTCCTTTTTTACCAGCAATAGCCCGGGATTCAGCAGCTAAGAGGGCATCGTAGTAATTTGACCTTTCCTCAAAGTCACGATGTCTAATAACAGTACCGAAGCCCCGTCCAATCACCAATTCTGCCACATTAGAACCTGCAGGATGCCCATGTGCTGTTGATGGAGTGGCAGAAGAAGCATCTTGAACTTCACCCTTGACAGGAGAAATCAGGAAGACTGAACCAAAATCCATCACTCTTGCATCTGAAGATCCATTCACAGATGAAGCTCCATCAGCAATAGGGACCTTCCTTGAATATTCCATCTCAACTTTCACCTGAAAATTTCATTTGAAAAAAAAATTTTATCATCTAAAGATATAGGAAATGATGCCAAAGCAAAATGAAAAGCAAAATTTTCACACTTGTCGGCCTATAAGACGTGTCCTTAGTAACTCCCTGGCTTCCCGAGCAAAAGGAGCAGGCTTTTCTTCCCTGCGAGCATTGCCCATCTTGGGGCACTTGATACTGGACAGATTTACGCGTCGCTCTGCCAGTGGACTGCCATAGGGGATGGAGTCATCAGCCACGACAATGCAGTCCCCACTCACAACTTCCACCACCTGATCACACAAAAAATGGTCAGCAAACTCACACAATCAGAAATAATACATAGAGAATTAAAATAGGATAGATGCAATTACCTTCCCAGTAAAGTTCTGATTGTGAATTGCCTTAGTATTTGTGGCTGGAGGTACATAGTTTGTCCAAATCCTCAGTCGGCTTTTCTTTGCTTGAAGTTCAGCAGACTTCAGCCGTCTCTTGGCCTCTTCTTCCATCATATTGGCACTCCATTCCACAAATTTAGCCAAACCCTTTGAGATGGTAGAAAAGGAATGCAAGTTAGAACTATGTACAGACGTGTGATAGAGGAGAAGAAATCATCATAGAATGCTACCTTACAAGGATCATCTCTAAAATATCCTAAATGGTAGACATGACATGATCTACCAATCAAAAGAAGCACTAGAGGATGCAATTTCTTCACAGGTATGTATAAGGGAACTTGTGTATGTAGAGGTGTTTCATTGACGTCAAAGGCAATAAATGGTAGTTTACAATTCAGGCTCTAATATATTTGTCTTGCACTTTTTTCTGCCCCCTAATTATGAAGGCAATAACTTTCATTAGTCGACCAAACAAGACAGTAAGGGAGTGCAAGACATTCTATTACAGTGTATTGTTGTTCTATCTGTAAGTAATAAAATGCGTACATGAGGTACTGTACGGTATCAATTCAGGGTAAACGCAAATAATGTACGGGTATAGCTCATAATAATACATTTTCCACGAGCTCTGGTGCAAGGTCCTTTGCCATTTCCCCATCAGGATAGTATACTGATCCAATCAGATTACTGAACTTGTCAACACCTTCCAGTACAATCCGGACCTAAAAATAAATATGCCCCATTAACCTCAGTTAAGGGAAAATGCAATAATAATAATAGCTAAAGATAGGAATAAAACTCACATCTCTATTCAATACACGCATCTCAGTGAAGTGCTTCGCTTCCAAAGCAAATGGATCAGGAGCAACTTCATTGGATGTAACCGCTGAAGCCGCAAGCCTCTGTGCAGATGTTAAAGCAGTGCGTGACTCATTAGAAGCACGCGCTCCATCTGGTTCATCCGATATGGCTTCTGCTTCCTTGACAGATTCCACTGCAGCCCTTCTACCCATTGATGGTGCCTAAGATAAGCACGTTTCATTTATACGGTGAAAGTAGATAGGATCATGGAGACATGATCCAGAACTTAGACAAATATAGGGCAGAAAAGAAGCCACCCTCAATTTATGTTTTCCATTTTAAGAGATTTGATCCTAATAGAATTTCCAACTTACATATATAGCTAGAAATGCAAGTGTCATTAAGAATCCATACCTGGATTCCAGCAACAAAAACCTGGACAAACTGAAACTCCGGAAGCAAGTAAACCCGAACAGTACTGCCATCACGAACTTGCTCAACAATGCCTTGCATAGGTTTTCCCTTATTGGCAGCTAATAGGCCCATGGCATCCAGGTTACTTGGATCACCAACAGCAGACGGAGGAAGACTTCTTATCGAAGCTTGCGCAGCTCCAGGTGCCTGTAAGCAGAGAGAAAATACACTTGTTGAGGAGCGAAAACATCAACAAGAAGGATAAAGCAAACTGCTCAAAAAATAAATGTAATTGAAAGCCAAACCATCCATAAATGCACACTGAAAAAATATTGAAGCAAGCTAAATATTATGTAGCTTAAAGGATAATCAAAATGGCACTTACAGTGAGATGCACAACAGAAAATCATCACACAAATTATTATGGAAGTTAACAAACATGCTTACAAACTTTTTTTTAACATAAGAAACGTATCTACAAAGTTACCGTCATTGCTAATACAAACAGTACCCTTATTGTTAATACAAATTATTATGGAACAAGTAAACAAACATGTTTACAAATTTTTTTTTAACATAAGAAACATATTTAGAAAGTTAACGTTATTGCTAATACAAACAGTAAGATGAGACCAGATACCACATCCAATGACATCAGCCAATGTCATCCGCAAAATAGATACTTAGATAGAAGATGGATCTCAAAAACTGAAGAATATGACCAATGTCACGACAAACTTGTACCAGTTGATTTGTACAAGCCTAGGCATTTTTTGCCATAAAATACGTTGTTCATGGTTCATAGTTTTTTGTGGCTCAGCATCCTGCTACAGTACTAGCATGGCAGAGCAGTGGCGGCATTAACCCTTGGTCAGTTTCAGTGATCATGTATTGCATGGCCGTAATGGTGGTTTGTTGATGAAGCTCAGCTAGGTTGCTATTCGATTAACAGTGGCCACCTCTTGGACATTGATGAAAAAGAGTAAATGAAAATAACTAGGTAAATAAAGAGAGCAAAATATGCCTGTTAGCATGCTTACTCTGACTCGCATGATGTACCAGAAAGGAAACCAAGTTTACAATTTAAGTATAAGAAACCCTAGAAGTCATACAAGGATATCATCAAATGAATCTTAAAAGGCCAGAGCATCATAAAGGCTAACCTTGCTCCAACGACCAAGACCCTGTTGTTTTGCTTGCTCTTCGAGTCGAACCAACTCTGCAAGGAAAGGACTTGCCTCTCCTTTTTGCTGACCTTGTTCCCTAACCTGCAAGAATCAGATTCATCACAAACCTGATGCTAAATGGATCCACCAAAAACATACACCTAGAGGGGATGTTGCAAGGGATCAATACAGATAATAACCTTTGCCCATCCTTCAGACACGACCTGAATTGCAACATTCTTGTCACCAAGAAAAACAGAGCCAAATTCTCGACCTATGGATGGAACAGTGTAGTCCACTTTGAAAGTGACCTCCTGTCAAAGTCAGATTTGAAAAACATGGATCCTGATGAGAGAGGGAAAAGGGGGATATGAGGTGGAAATTATAACGAAATTACTTTTAGAGCATGCACCTTTCCTATGCAAAGCTCCCTCAGATACTCCCGGCTGTTCCATGCGAACGGCTCATCAACACCACCTCTACGGGCCTAGAGAGAGTGTAACAACTAACACGGTCAGCTCATAAAATAATTCACCGGCACAATTAGAATAGGAGAACGAATTATAATAATGAGCGCGACTCATGAAAAATGTCAAGAATCACCAGAAAATGGAATGGAAAAGAAAAAAAGTAAGGCACTCACAACAAGAAAACCATCTTATAAGAATCCATGCAATTCAACGCTAACTTAGTTATAAAGGAAGAAGAGATCAGATTGAACTAGGAGCTAGAGAAGAGAAAACTTAATCTACACCAATCTCTTTCAGCAAGTATGGCCGCATGGGCGACACAAACCCATCATGCAGAAACGGATCACTGACTACACAGTCTATGGACAAGGTGAAAGTCGCACTAACCAGTCTGGCCGCATGGGCGACACAAACCCATCATGCAGAAACGGATCACTGACTACACAGTCTATGGACAAGGTGAAAGTCGCACTAACCAGTCTGGGAGCAATTAAAGATGATAAAGTGATGGTTTTCTCGGGCGGGGGCCCTGCATTGCTGTAGGTCAACGCAGATATCACCATGCAATCTCCGGATGGGACAGCTTTAACTCTTCCTTTCAACCATGCGGTTCCTGCCATCCCTGCTGTCAGGGTATCTAAAAATCCATGCAGAAAAAAAAAACTTATTAGAATGCATTTTCCGACAGCGATCCACAAATTCGCGGACAACATTCATCCGATCTGTGAGTCGGACGATCATTCAGACAGAACACGCTAAGTGGAACGAGATTCAACTCTGATTGATGCAATCATTGCCCACGAAAAAAGATACAATCAGATGAGAGAAACAAACATCAATGTATAGATCGGAGGAGCAACAGCACCGTTTGACTTAAAAACAGAACCAAAACAACAGAAATAATCCCGCTTCTGCTCGGACTACGAGCCGGCAATTGCAAATGTATGAATCAACAAATCTACGACAACGAACAGAACCCAGATGAGAATTGCGATCTCCTTCACCTCACCTGGAATAACCAGGTACGGGGGGACGCGCGAGAAAGGGAGTTCGGACGCAGATCAGAGAAGGCCAAGATGGTCTCGTGGTAGAGAGAGGCAGAGCGAAGAAGGTAGGCCGACACGGAGGCGGAAGCTCGTGATCCGCCCCGAGGACGAGAAGCAGAGATATTTATAGGGAAAATGAGACACGGAGGAGGGGGAGTGGGGGAGGGAAAGCCTTCACTTAGCCAGCCGAGCCGACAGCTCAGAGTTTGGGCTGGGCCTTGGAATGTGTCGGAAGCAGAGTCCAATCAATAAAAAAGGGGAAATTATAAATAAATGGTTTTTTATAAAAGGGAAATTTAGAAATCAAATTAGAATTGGATAAGTAAAAAAGAAAAAACAAAATTTGCAGAAAAAGTGAAAATTTCTCGATTAAGCAAACACGCACCTAAATTTTCCATTTAATTTTCTTATTTACAATTTTTTTTTACGAATATGTACGCAGTCAGAAAACATACCGGTAATATAGTAATATTATTTTCCAAACTTTGAGCTAAATCAGTGGTTCTCTCACTATACTATCAAATGAGTAATTCAAGAATCGAGTCCCCAATTGGAAGGGTCGACGGAAATTTTCCCAAGGATCCCGACTTGATTGCAGATTAGTCTCGAGATATGTTTCGACTAATCCGGGAATACTGCACGGTGCAAACAAATATATATATATATTAGTAAGATCTGATTATAAGAAATACGGAATGTTCATCTTACTGATTATTTCGAATTTATTCTATCATATTATCAGAATGATAACATAATAATAAATTTTATCCTCCCACAATTTTATTTTTATTCCGTAAAATTCATCGCTTTCCCATTCTATTCTATCTTACCGAACGCAACCATCGGGCACGTTAGGTCATTTTTCTCTTTAAAACTTTATTTAACGGTTTTATTTTTCTTATTTGGGTGTGCGATGATATCATTACATAAGAATATATTGAATGATGCCTTCGGGTGGGCCCTTTCAGGTGATCCACCGGGTTTGGGGCTCTTCGGGTGAACGGATGCTAAAAACTGGTTGGCTGAGGGGTCTGGGGAGCTGGTTCGCTTCAGTGGACCGCCTCAAGAGCCTGCACAGGAAAGGCGACTACGGGTGCGGTTGTCGTACCTGGGAGTGATGCCTCACTTGGCCAGGTGTCCCGCATGCTTTGCCCCGGGGGGATTGAGCCGGCCGTGAAGGAAGGACCCCACCTAAGGGAGTTGGCAACCGGCGGGAGGGCCTAGGATGGTGGCGGTGGTGGTGGTGGGGTGCACTTTCAGTGGTGCAGCCAGCTCCACATCTGAGTGATTTAACTTGATGTTGAACATGGGTGGTTTCCTGCCCGCACCTGACCAGTAGTATCTATCACACGCATGAGCATCACCTTCCGCTATGGATTCCTCCAAGCTTAAATCCTTTCCTGCTGCCGAGCATTCTAAGCACATCTATCCGATCAACTTTTCGTTAAGAGGGAATCACATTACATTGCTGAACCATCTTTTTCATGCGCATCTATCTCTTGAGATCCCAATTATGAGATCAGACATTTCACGGTCGGCATTATCCTCAGGGCACTAATACACAGGTCTGGGCTACTACTAATACAATGCATCTTGCATTGCCACATGAGCCACATCTTGACATGCCTAAAGATGAAGAGAATAATGACATATGATCTCAAGACTAATCAAGCAAATATATATATTATACATATAGATATAGATATGAAAATGGACCCAGTGTACGCTGTCCGACTATGTTTTGCTGATGCAACTGATCCATCTACCTCATGCTGGTAGCCTATAGGATTGGATGCTCTATATCCTGAATATCCAATGTGGAGAAGAAGAAGATAAAACATCCAAAAAATATAAAACATTTCCAGTTTATATGGCTCAGGGCAGATGCGAATTCTGGTCAGTACGAGAGTCTCCTTAAGAGTCTTTCAGCTGGTCTTTGACTCCTGCATAAGTAAGCTGATTATGCTATCCTCAGCATCCTATCTTGGCCAACCAAGAGAGCATCTCCTCTTTCCTTTAATTTATTTGGCCAAGTAACCGGGGAAAAAAACATCCTCAAGAGGGAGAATTTTTCTTTTACATTCCATAGCCATAGTAAGCCAATGGAAAACCCATTCACCATGACATACTATTCCTTCAAGTGTATAAGTCAGCACCATCGAGTGTAGAATAAGCCACCCCTCGATCCATGCCATGACCCCCAGCAATTACCCTGTTCATTTGGGTAGTCCACATAGCTTTGTCTGTCATCCACCATCTCCGCAGATCCTACAATGTAATAAAAGTTTAATCCATATTTAATCACAGAACCATGCTCATTTGGAGATCAACTCGCTGCTCCATTTCATATACATAAAGGGAGGAAGGAAAATGTGCAAGGCTGAACAGAGTAGTACCTTCAGCAGTTTGGGTGCACAAGGTTAAGGGGAATGATGAAAACAACCTCTTCTCAAATAGCAGCTTCCCAGACCTGATACTCCAAATCCTCAAACTGTAGTCCTCTCCCCCTGATAATTCCACATATAAAAAAGAAAGGGGCTCTAAATTAAAAGGAGAGAAATCTGAGTGGAGGAAGCAAAAGAAATTGAGACATCTGAAACAAGTTCATAAGCTCAATAAGGAATAAAATTCCAGCTTTATCAAGGAACTAGGATAGGGTCCCCAAGGAATGAGCCCAAGGGAAATCCTAAACGACCAAAAGTTATCTTCACAAAAATGAATAAGCACCTGACACAACGAACTTCTCCAATGGGTCAACTCCAAGTTGGAGATGAGTATGGGTATTCACATGTCCTTCATAGGACTGCACAGGGCCTCTTCCCACTAGGCGCTGATCAAACAGCTTGATCTGCAAATCAATCGGCACGCACAAATGAGATTTTCTCTCTTCTGTGTGTCTTCTTCATGGATAGCAAACTCTTGAATATACTTCTAAATATATGGATGCAAACTAAAAGAGTTGAATGAAGCATGAAAACTTACTGAACCATCCATCGAGCTTGCCAAGAAATACTGGTCATACAACTGAAGCGACAACAAACTAGAGTTCAAAATCAGATTACCATTATAATACTGCAGAAAAAACTTATACATAGAGGAAGGAACATGTCCGCTCAAGTCCATTTTACCTGGAAATAGATTTCGGCATATAAGCAGTACAAGATGGATATATATTGCCATCGATCTGCAGACATTCAGATTCTTTATATCACTGTGGGTATTCAAACTTACCAAAATGCTTATAGAGTAGAGGGACCAAAAATGAAAAGTTTCTGATTCAAATATAATCAGGTTAACATATTCTTGTCATTTTTCCTTTTTGTGGCGAACCAGAAATTCTTGTTGGCTACACAAAGAGCCCAGGAAACACTGAAGACTATTTTCATATCCAAAGTTGAGCAAATCAGAATATCTGAACCCTAAAGTGAAGTGCTTTACTCTATTCCTGAAAAATCTCAAAAACAAGGATGATATCAAATCATCAAGACTACCTTAAACCAATTTTTAGAGGAGCTACCATCATTTGCATTTGAGGTTGACCAAGGTATTAAATGTTTCCTAAGCCTTGCGCCAGAGACCCCATGTCCTTCTCGGATGTCAACAGTCAGAATAGCCCCATTTCTGAGTCCACATAACACACCATTTCCCTACAACATGAAGAAAATGAGTCACAATCAAGATTCTAGATAAGAGTGAACCGTGGACAAGAATATACTGAAAGGGAAGGCAAAGCACAAGAACACAGGTTATCCTATATTAGTATCCTCAAAATTGATGGTCCTCAATTCCTGGGGCATCTGCATCATGTTTTGAAACTTTTTAGGACCTATCTTTCTTGATCTACCATGCCTTTTGATGAGACACTGCACCTAGAGTCAGTTCTTATTATAATTGCACTACTCTTCACAGCCAGGAAAATGGTTCAACATTTGTTATGATTAGAGTGAGAAGAACAACATTTCATTTTCCAATAAAGTTATGGCTAGCTTTTCCAGCACACACTCAGCTTTCCATACACAAATGAGCATTTCAGGCTAGACAAAAGCCTCTCTCACCAATAACAACCTCAAAATTATACTTCTCGCAAGACTCCATAACATCATGTGTCCAACTTACAAAAATCCAAAGGAAAATAACAGGACACCATCAAGGTAAAAACATATTTATTTCCCTCCCCCCCACCATTTCATCAAGTGAATAGGTCATAATTTCTTTTTTTTTAATTACCAAAATGGATAAAATTACAAACAAGATCAATAGGCATCCACACTAGGTTTCATTGTATCTTAAATACGATAGATTACCGATTGATCAAATTGTTGGGCAAGTACATCACTTCTGCCACGCAACAACCAAGATACTTTCCCATTTTCCAAGTCTATTAATGCAGCACCTCTGTTCGTTCCTACAGTCATAAGTAGAGGTAAGCTATGACAAACAATAATGGTAGCATTGAACTACCTTGAAAAAGAAGTGACAAGATCAGATTTCCAGTCCACATCACGCCAAAGATTTTGTTAAGTGTGGGGGGAAGAAAGGAAGCACAGCTTATAAATCATTCAATCCAAGCATGTCCTTTCATCTAGAACTTGTCTCCTGTCACAGAGAGGGAGAGATGAAAAGAGGAAGAGTGAGCAGGAGACATGCCAACCACTGCTTGATTATTGATAGAGCTACAATCTGCTGTCCATATGGTATAACTGAGAGAAGCCACATCATGGACCTGTCCCAGGTAACTGCCGTGCGAATGAGAATCAAATGAATCAACTGGATTCACAACATAAACTGAACCACCAAACCTATCTGAGCCCAAAGTAGTTATCCTGACTCAAAAGTTAAGGTTTCACAGGTAACAGCTAGCCTCTACTTTTCATTCTCAGACATACGTCAATGAATCAGCATGACTAGAGAGGTATTAAAAAAAATGGTGAATTCAAGTGAAACAGGTAAAAGTGGAAATAGGTAGATGTAGCCGTAATCAAACAAGGAAAAAGTCCACTTGAACAACATAAATGATTGATGGATACACTGTGTAGTTGGCTGTAGAACCCAAAGCCCTTGTCACAGGGTAAGGCTTTCGTGGAGATCTAATGCAAGATATATCTGAAGAGAGCTTCACATATCTGGGTAGTCTCCAAAGTTGAGCAGGTGGCTTGTCCCATTTATCGCTCTTTTCACTCCGTGGCAAAACATGCCTTGGAATGCATTTCACCCCATGAGTAAGGTGTTCACCAGCTTTTCCAATTATGAAAGAACTGCAGAAAAGCACCAGACACCGCAGAAGTTAATCTAGAAAATCACCAAGGCATGAATTTTCACCCGAACACCAATATGTGCCAAAATAAGGCAGTCAAGAAGTTTGGACAGATAACAGGATACTCAGCACAAGTATAGGCAAAGGAAAAGGGGAAAAAAGGGAGGTTCCTTTTGGTTACCTCAACAAGCCATGAACACTGCCCGCTAACACAACATGAACCCGTGTTTCACCCTCTGGCGTAATCATATTCACTGGTATGATTTCTAAAGCACCCTCCGCAATAGAATCACTCTCCTCATATCTCCAGACCTGCGAGGTTTGACTCTTACGGTTGATCATTATAACGTAACAAAGAGGGTGACAGCAGCAGTGAGTAATTGTCGCTCCTCACTGTTACCTGAGGTCGGGAAACCTGGTTGCTTAGGATTTCAGCCACGAAAGCGCATCTCCGTTTCCTGTCCGTCCTGAAAGGTAAAATATTTCCGCCCAACTCCCTGGCCTGCACAAGTGTTGAAATAGAGCTGCCGTAGGAATAACACTGCAAAAAAAAAAAAATCCTCTGTTTGTGAGTGCTAGCGCAGAAACAAAGGCAAACAAAACAGGTGAAATGTGTAAGCCGCCAGGAATTACATCTGCTCCCGTGGTGGCGGAGGCAGGCGGCGTTGGCTTCGCCGAGGAGGAGGCACATGATGCCTTACGGATGGACTTGGAACCCGGAATCGGGCCTTTGACAGGGAAGTATCTATTCTTCTCTTCATCGTAATAGAAACCCGGTATCTCTGCAGCCACAGCAGTATTTGCACCCCAAAATTAAAAAGTTTTGAGGTCTTTCTTGCCTAGTCCTTGTCGTCGTCATCACCGTCATGTAATACATTCATCAAAAGTACAGAAAGAAACAAAAAAAAAAACCCTGACCTTTGGGCATGTCTCCGGTCTTTGTCCTCGACACCGCCTCTCCTTCTTCTCCTTCTCCTTGTCCTTTCCTCCTTCACCGCCGGCGCTCGTGAGAGCGAGAGCGGGAGTGGGGAAAACGGGTTGCTGGAGTGACGCAAGGGCGGCGGCGGATGTTGGGCCTGGGCCCGGGCCTGGTTGTTACGTTTTCCCGTCTTGGGCATGCTCTTATGTTATTTCCTGGGACGAAATTGCCCTTCACCGGCAGAGAGAGCCCAGCTGAGCAGTAGCTGCTACAGTAGGGCAAGGAAGACAGCTGTTATTCATGTAACATCCCAAGCGTTTTCTACTTCTGTCTTTTTTTTTCTTCTTTTCCTGGCCTAATCATCTCTTTTTCATGCCAAGATCAAAGCACATCACCGTCACGTTGCATTTACAAAGATGTCCATTTTCAGTCTACATATGCATACACACATCCATGACCCCTGTTCAGATACCCAGAAGTAAGGCTTCTGGGCTCTGGCTGACTGGAACAGTAATAGCTCTTGCAAAGGGCAACGCTTCAGACTTCTCATTTTGAGAGCCCATCATTCAAGGTGGTATGGCACACAATAAGAATAACAAGTTGATTTGTTAAGCACAAACACATGATGGTGCTTTTACAATTTTTTTTTGCCAAAAAGGGTAATTCTATCTATCTGCTTAACCCAAGAACAAAAACTGCTGTGAAAAAGAAAGGCAAAAATTACAGTTAGCGAGAAGGTGAATCCAGAAATTTTCTGCAACAAACAAGCTTAACAAGAGAAACGGAGAGGATACCATCTCCCTCTAAACCCAACCTTGTGCCTCTGTCCGACTGCTTCTGAATCAGGACAAGCCCACGCAACACTTGGCCAGATTCCTGGGATACTGGCAGCAGTGTGCTCCGCTTCCTTTGTTATATCTCATACCACATGACCTCCGATACCTCCACGCATGGACATCCGACCTCTTAACTATCCAGCAGAATCCTTGAGGAAGGGGCGGACAGTACCCTGGTGTTGAATTGTTAATCTTACTGATTTGCTGGCACTAGTTACATTCTCACTTAACTCGGACCTGGAGGATGAGGTGGACTTCCTTCTTGAAGATGGATCGCAACTCTTCATTGGCTTCCATGCCTATTGTCCTGTGCCATTACCAAAATATTGAAGTAATACAGATAGTACTGCAGTAAACCACTACATGTTTTAGAAGCTAATCGAGAAAACAAAATGAAGTTCTCTCTCCTCTCCTTCCCCTCCAAAGACGCCATTGCTGACTGACCCTTTGCCCTCTCCATTCTCCTCTCCAACCAGCCTAACGTGGTCAGATTGCACAAATACACATCCCTCAGTTGCAACCAATTTGTGCCCTAGTCTGATTGACTTCCTCTGACTTTATGGTGCAAAGAAGGCAGAATGAAGGAGAGCTTGAGCTCAAACTTTTTCATTCGTTTAGTTGAAAAGCATCAGTTGGCTGAGATAAAAAGGACGAAAAATAGAATACTCTTTAAGGGTTATTCTCTTCCTTGTTTCTTTATATTATATGTAGACATCATTTTCAAGTGGATTCCAATTTTCTCCAATCCAAGGCATAGATAGATGAGGAGGAAAATAACAAATATATTCGTCTGGCAGGCCCCACTCAGCATGTGAGGACTCTCCATGTCAGATTCTGTGAGCCACAGTCATTGTCAACATGTCACATCTCATTTTTCTGTCAAACTGGAGGGAACATGTTATTTAGGGCTAAAGGCAACATCAAGTTGATCACTCACGATTTCACACACAAAATAGAAGTTTGCACCAAAATTGATGAAACATGAGGAGTTAGCATAGCTTAGGCTGTTTACTCATTGAACAAGGAGGACCCTAAAACAAAGAATCCAGTCGTCATCTTGCATGGATTCAAAGTTTTTCTTCCCAATCTATCTTTGATAATACAGCTCAAAAGTTACTGAAAATTGAAAACTCCAAGAAAAGGCATACAAAAATTTAAAGGTTCGTACCTTACTCTAGAGCCATTCTTCCCAACCAGAATCTTGCGTTGGCTTTGCTTGTGGGTGATGAGATGCTGCTCAATTCGCAGAGAACCATCTCGCAACTGTTTCCAATCAACCAAGCGATGCTCAACGGTGTATGGAATTTCCTAGAGATGGTCCAGTCATTTACTTGATTATGGTTCCATCAGAGTTCACCCATAAAAGACCATAAATGTGAAGGCAGGCATATCTAAAGAGTACAGTGAAACTGACAGATACCTGATGTATATAGTTTAACAACTTTTCTCTGACCACTTCTAGAGAAATATTTTTCATGGTTTCTTCACTCATCTCAAATGGATCTTCATCCCAAGGCCTTTGAACTGCCTGTGCAAATCATATTTATACGCTCAATTCATGGCTTATAAAGTGCAATTAATCACTAAATCAACTTCCTAAAGTGCCAAAATGATTTACAATGCAACATAGAACAGATTAACATTCGGAGAGAAGCCCAAAGCAAAGTATATGGATTCAGTTTACTCAACAGCCAATAGCAAGAATTCATTTTCAAGTTGGCCTAACAGTTTCTGAATCTCTACACCAAGTTTGAAAATGAAGAAACAACATAATCCACCAACAAGGGATTGTGAAAGGCATGAGGTTGTAAGGCACAGATAAGCAACAAGAACTAATAAGCCTTTTCCCCACTATTGCATTGACAAAAATAGATATTTCCACATCATCAGACATTCAAAAACCACACTGCCAACAGAACATCCTCCTGGAAGCTGCGATAGAACTTGCTGTTCACATGTAAAGATGATGCAAATGAACAAATGGTCGATGTAAACTTCAATCTACTTAAGTGGGGTAAAAAAAAAAAACTGGGCCTTGCCTGCTCCATCAAGTACTGAGTAAGATCTTTCACTCCAGCACCCTTTAGTCCCGAAATCATGAAATACCTTTCCATATGAGGAAATAAAGTAATCAGAAGCAAGTTTAATGTCTGCATCTTGTAATTCAATAACATTACAGAGACTGACCTCTCAAATGCTGGAAGATCCTTAAATTGTTGAGCTACCTTTAATAGATCTTTCCTCTTTTCCACTAAGTCAATCTTATTCATGCATAGAACCCGTTTTTGTCTTGGGTGGGATTTTGCTCCCATTCGCTCAATCAACTTTACCACCCTTGTGTCGGGCCTGAATAACAGTGAAATGGATAGGATTACATAGGGCTTTGCAACAGCAAGAGAAAGGATAGAGAGCCAAAAAACAAAAGAAAAATCTATATTATTTTTTGGTTTTCAAGTCATCCTTCTACTTCATATATGCATTTACACAACGCATAGCATTTATGCATTACCTTTTACTGGACTGCAGTTGAGCATTGTAAAATATGTACCTTATGGAAAAATAAACAAGCTGAAAAGCTTATGAAAGGATTAATAACCTGGTAAGGTGCCTGTGGACATCAAATATCACGATGAGAACATCAAAAAGGCCAATAGTACTCCAAGCACTCTCAACACGGACTTTCATATCTTTGTGGGGAAGGCCACTGTTTGTCAACATAAGTCCAGGAGTATCAAAGAAACACTGCATTTTGTGTAGTAAAAGAACAGTCAGATCTTCCAGAGGTCCACTTCTTCAAAGGAAAACATAAAAAACTCAACTCGAAAAGGACATACAAAGAAAGCTTGTCACACTGCAATCCCCAAGGGAAATGTAATCAGAGGTAATGCATTAGAATTGTATAATATCTCTCCAAGAGATTGATGGAAAATTACAGAGGACAAATAAACAGGAAGAAAAAGCCCCAAACAACAGCAACTGTTACCTATAAAAGATTCATTCATTGAACATTGAAGATCAAATCAAGGCAGTCACAATAGCCTTGAAGCTACAGAGCAAGTAAGCAAGAATTGGCTCCCTAGACACAAATAGACATTTTAAGACATATTGAATAAATTGTTTCTTTTGTCCCTTCCCGGCACATGAGCACCCTGCAATCCATGCATCTAAGTAGGTGCCCTCACTAAGGAGTAGACGACAATTGTAATCTGACTAATTAAAACAAAGATAAGAAACCCAGAAGTACCCATATTTCTGAGTCTTAGACAAACGTGGAGAAGAAATTGTAGACAGCAAAGAATGAGGAAATCAAAGGTCGATAACCATTTTCAAATGTCGCCGCTGGATATATGGGTGGAAAACAATCACCAAGAAACAGGACAAGTACGAGGGAATTAGACAATCCAAAGAGCAACAGGAATTTACAATTTGAGTGTCGCCCTTGGTCATGACTCCTAAGACTTCATGCGTAGTTGTGTTAGTTTTCCGAGAGACAGCTGCGACCTTCGTTCCTACCTATAATAATAATAATAATCAAAAGACGGAGAAAGCAAACGAAGTAAAGCACACTGAAAGCCTTGAAAATGAATGCCAAGAATATCATATGCACACAAGAGCTCATATTTATGAGACAAACGCACCAGACAATTGGTGAGAGCAGACTTTCCAGCATTAGGAGCACCAATTATTCCAACGGCCAAGGACTTCTGATCTTCCTCCTTCACCGTCATGTCTTCATCATCGGCGGCCTCTATGGCAGCTTCAAGCAGTGCCCTCGCGAGTACCCTTTGCCTATTCTCCTCTTCATCCACCGAGATCCTCAACCTTCCTTTCTGGGGGATCTCCTCCCCGAACAAGAGCTTATCAGCTCTGCTCCGGTACTTCTCGTCCCAGGTCGGCTGCGGAAGCGTTTTAGTGTCGGGGGATGCGCCGGGCAGCGTGAAATGGGAGCTGTCGAAGACAGCATCGTTATCATAGGCATCGGAGTCGGAGGAGCCAGGGGCGGTCGATGAGGAGAGATCAGCCTGAGGCTGGGCAGAGTAGAAACGGTAGGAAAAGGTAGTGGCGGCGGCGGCTGCTGCTGAGCTGGGGATTCCGGTTAGAGCTGAGAGAGCCCTCAGCGCCGTCAAGCTCTTCATCTCGAGCTACCCCCAAAGACCAGCTATCACCGGTCATAAACAATCGCTTCCAACAATGATGAAGCGTGCGGAATCGCCTCGCCAGAGGCGATGAATTTATGAGTGCCGCGAAGCTGTTCGTCGTGACGCAGCAGTCAACTGAGCTCAGCTGAAAACCACCGAATTAGGACGGGCTGTAAACACAAACAAACTAGAGCGAGAGGGAGGAGAAGATTGACACACGACGACTGAACTGAGTGCAAGCCTCGGCCTCAAGGTTAAAGGTGGAGGAAGGACCGGAGACTGGAGAGGAGGTGATAAGGTTTATTGAGGGTTTCCACACACACGGACGGAAACTGAGAGTCCTCTCTCTCTCTCTCTCTCTCTCTCTCTCTCTGAGCACTGGGCTCGGCTGCAAGCACGTATCCATTATTTCCTTCTCGGTTAGTTTTTTGGGCAATCGGGTCGGGTCGGGTCCCAGCCCAAAAGAAGATAGTGTGTGTGTCTGTGTGCGCGATTTACAAAGAAAGCATCTTCTTCTCCTCTGGTCTCCTCTTCCAGGAGACGAACTCTCTACAGATTACATTTACATTAAGCAGGGGGAAGTGGAATCGCATCCCCACCAAATGCAGTATATATATATTCAGAGAAACAAGAGCATACAAGAAAAAAGAATGGGGGGATACCTCTTTTTTCCATTCATCCCACTTCTTCCTATTATTACAAGCTAAGAGGACAGGAGAGGAGAGAAAAGTGGAACTTCCGCCCTAATCGTTCCGCGTCAACTATCATTCTACAGTAATCTCGAGGATGGTGGTGAGCCTGGGCTTCCTGTATCTCCTGAGCAGCAAGGAGGAGCATACCACACTCACCGACGAGGAAGCCATGCATGCCCCCGCGACCCACGGCGGCAGCATCACCCTCACCCACGGGAAGAAGACGCCCGCCGCTATAGGGATTGCAACCACGTTGTAGGCCATGGCGAACACGTAATTCCACCGGATCCGGGTGAAGGTCTTCCTCGAGAGGTCGATGGCCGTGATCACATCTTCCAAGTTGTTCCTCATTAGCACGTAGTCTGCAGCTTCGATGGCAATATCGGTGCCCGCCCCAATTGCCATTCCCACATCAGCAGCTGCCAGAGCCGGAGAGTCGTTGATCCCATCGCCCACCATCGCTACCGTGCTCCCATCCATTTGGAATGATCTGACAGCCTCTGCTTTCCCTGCTGGCATTACCTCGGCCATCACTTCTTGAATACCAACCTGCACAGTTTCAATCCATTTCAAGGAAAAGCGGATCATCAACCTCTTAGCCATACTCAGCTTACATAAAAGGGTAGCGTGGTTACTGCAGTAATCGTTTCATTAAACCACGCCTGACATTGTGCAGCACTTATCTTCCACCCCACGCAGCATCAATCAATAAGGCTGTAGCCATGCTTTCCTGTTTATTCATTCTATGCTTATTTTTCTCTAAACATTGACATTATAGATTCATTTCAAAAAGCTCAGCCCAACCAGCAAATGGAAGATGGAACATTCTGTTTTACCAGATTAAGCTTTTATGAAAAACAGAACCACTTAAATGGACGTTTCTCAGATAGATGCATGTCTAGGACTATCCATATAATTTGCAAAGTGCAGCAAAATTAGAGTCCTAAGATTAATATGTCACTGTTTAAGCACCGACCTCTTTGGCAACAGCCCGAGCTGTTCTCCAGTTATCTCCCGTAACCATAACTGGCTTTACACCCATCTTGACAAGGCCCTCAACAACCACAGTAGCCTCCCGTTTGAGTGGATCAGCGACTCCTAAGACCCCAATTAATTCTCTGTCGCATGCAACTAGTATGCCCGTTTTTGCGCTATCTTCAAGTTCTATAACATAGTTCTCTACATGAGAGGGTATTTCAATTCCACTCTCGATCAGAAGCTTCCGGTTACCAACCTGTTAAATTCATGTTTACATCAAAATAAGCAAAAAGCCATATCCTTTAGGGAAATTGATGGTAAAGTGGTTATTCCCTTTATTTCCGGGAGGGGGAGAAACTCACCAAAATTCGCTTCCTGTTGATAAAGCACCGGACCCCTCTTCCAGGAAGAGCACAAAAATCTGAGACCTCAAAGAGCCATCCAGAATTTGGCTCCTTTCGGTTTTTGGGATCCTCATTATTCACAGCAGGCTCATCAAAAAAATGGAAATGACGAGCATAATCCATTATTGCTCTTGCCATTGGATGTTCGCTGCTAGCCTAATCCGCCAAGAAAGCAAATTAAGTTAAGAGAACATAATTAGAAGAAAGCCCGATACCATCAGATCTTCCTGAATAAATGAACGGATGCAGCAGGATGTAAATTAATCCAATCCCCATTCCCGGACAAAATGGATATATCTAAAAGTAGAGACTGATGGCTACTATGTTTAGATAGGAAACTAAGGATCTTGTTGGAGGATAGATGTGGCCAATATTTAATTCTGGACCAGATTATGTTTATCCAGGCTCGTGCTTCAGATTCATTCCTACAGGAAGTCCCAGTTCCTATTAAGTATATGACACATCTGTAAGCGGAAAGTTGGATGGAGGAGATTCCAACACTTTGAATGAGCAGCAATTGGCTAAAGGAACAAAACCATGGATCTCTACCATGATGCCAACAATCTTCCCTCTTTTTCTCTTAAAATCAAATTGTAGAAAGCAAGTTACCTCTGCAGAAGCCACCAACTTCAGAAACTCTCCACGTTCCACTCCATTGAAGACCTTCACTGCAGTAACAGTGGCTTTTCCTTGAGTGAGTGTACCCGTTTTATCAAATATCACATATTGAACCTTCTGGGCTCTCTCCAAAGCATCTCCTCCTTTTATCAACACACCATTATTTGCACCAACTCCAGTTGCCACCATTACTGCTGTAGGCGTGGCCAATCCCAGTGCACACGGACAAGCAATGACTACCACTGATATAGAAAACATGAGGGAAAAGACAAAGTAGTTGCCATTTTTTGGTAGCCAATCTTCAGGGTAAGCTCCCAAAGAGCCAGCTATATACCTAAAATGTGAAAAATCATCAGAAAGAGTTTATTAAGCTGACAATACAAAGACAGTAAATAAAACATGCTGACACAGAACTTACCAGCCTAATAATGTTAGCAATGCCAGAGCAACAACCGTGGGAACAAAAATGCTAGCAATCTGCAAATAAAAAGAAAAGCAATAATATAATTAATTCATCAAGTATAAGAAGTTTATGTACCACCTAAAAGCTGCAAGTTCAAATGTCTGATGGTTGTGATTGTGCTCTCCATATTTACAAAACAGGTCTTCCGTGGTACTTTCTATAATTTGATCGATATCATCTCAATAATTAACAATATAAGTCCAGTGCACAGGATACATATGTGCGCATGCACACACACACAAAACTGAGATAATGCCAGCTGCAAAATAATCCAAGAAAATGGTGATAGAAGGCAATGAAAATAAGCACTATCATTATTGAAGTAAAGATTTTGAATGTTCAACTAGAAAACTGTAATTACCAAGATTGTCAATTGATTTAATATTATACAATTCATCTCTTTAACTATGCTTAACCTCTCCAGCATTCTCATTTTTCCATTCTTCTCTCTGGAGGCAATTTAAGAAAGACAAGGGTGAATTTTTAACATAAAAAATCTTTGTAATAAGCTTTTCTAGTCAGGACAGTATATTGAACAGTGGCTTATTCTCCATTTACCTGTATCTCAGGAGGGGAGAAAGAACAAATAAAGCACAGTCAAACTTCACTGGTAAAGCAAACTTACAAAATCAGCAAACTTCTGTATAGGAGCTTTGGACATTTGGGCTGTTTCAACTAAACTAATTATCTGACTCAGGACTGCATCAGATCCCACTCTTATAGCTTCTATATGCAAAACACCATGCTGATTAATTGTACCCCCTATAACTAATGAGTTAACTTCCTTGAGAATGGGGACAGATTCACCAGTAACCATACTCTCGTTTATATAACTTGATCCCCACAAGACCACTCCATCGGCAGGCACTTTAGTACCAGGAAGTACTTTCAATGTGTCACCGGGTTGAATTAGCAAAGCATCTATTTCTCTCTCGCCAATGCACCTTCCACCTGAAATATTAATAATATAGACAAATAGGTTACAAGGCATTGTAACTTATATCACATATTATCCTGGATATCAAATAATGAATCCTGGAAATTCTTTGACAGACTGCAACTTTTAAGTGACATGATATTTAGAATCAACTCTAAAGCGGTCAAAAGGGAGAAAACTCACCTTTGTCCTTGATGAGCAACAATGCAGTTGCAGGTGCAAGTTCTACAAGTTTCTTAATGGCATCTGACGTTTTCCCTTTTGCAAGAGATTCCAGATACTTTCCCAATAAAACAAATGTTATTAGCATGGAGCTCGTTTCGAAGTATGTGGGAGACCAAAACCCAGTGACTGCACCATAAAGAAGCGCACAGACAGAATAGAAGTAAGATGCAGATGTTCCCAGCGCAACTAAAACGTCCATATTGGTTGAACCATTTCGAAGAGCTCTGCCTGCGGCAACATAGAAGCGCTTGCCAATCACAAACTGGACAACACTAACCAGCACCCACTTTAACCAATCACCCATCAAAAAGGGTCCGCATCGCCAGAGCAGTAGAGAATAAACTAAAGGTATTCGAGGGCAGACTACCCGAATGAGGAAAACAGGAATCTGCAGCACCAAACCGTCAAGGCAATCATCATATTGATACTATCTTCAAAGTGAAATGGCAGGAAGTGCAAGATGGTCTTTCTATACAAAAATAGCTAGAGAGAAGTCAACATGCAGAAGAGGGAACAAAGATATCCGAGAAATCACTATACTGAAGACAAGCACCATGCAAGCAAAAGAATGGGTACTCACACTCAGGAAAAGACTTGAGGTGAAAAGCCGAAGCATGTTAGTCGTCTCGGCAACATCTTTAGAGGTCATCCTTGTGTAGGGGTTTGTAACATGTAATCTAAACTTTCCATCGCTCCCTCCCTCAATTCCATCAACTAAAGACCTGGGCTTCACTATTTCAGGATCAAAGAGAATTTCCAGTTCCCTGGATGTAAGGTCAAAACGAAATTGTCTTACCCCCTTCAGTTGGCTAATTATGCCTTCCAGAAGATGCACGTCTACCTCACTGAATACCCCAGCTACTCCGAGTATAATTTTGTCCTGCTGACTGCTTTGGACAAAAGAAGCTTCAAATCCCGCATCTTCAATAGCACTTACAATGCCATCCTTACTTATTAGGGTGGGATCGTACTCCACTTCACCTAGTGATGTTGCTAAAGCCACTACAGCCCTCTTGACACCAGGAAGACTTCTTAAAATACCCTCAACAGAGTTTACGCATGCTGCACATGTCATTCCTCCGATAGTGAACTGCCCCAAAAGTGTACCATTATTCTTTGTCTTGAAACTACTCGGCTCAGTGAGAATCTCTGCCTCAAAACCCGCATCTTCAATTGCACTTTTTATGTCCTCGTCCTGAACCATGTCAATTCACAGTATTACACATCTGGAAATCAGACACAAAACTATAGGGCTAAAGAGAGGTCCAACACACAGTAATGGGCAAGATAAACTCAGAAAATCACAGTTGAAACTTCTGGAGAATCATTAGAAAGCAATGTAAGATACATCCATGCATGCGTGGAAAACTGAAAAGCTGTGCTGGCTCAAATCATAGAAGAACTATAGTGACTAATGCTTGGGGGAGGGTGGAGGGAGGGAAAGGTAATGCTTATTCAGTCTTAGTTAGAAAAAGGTCCACAAGAGTTTCGCTTCGAGGTATCAAAGGCGTCTACAAATAAAGCCTCAGCTGAGGCGATGTACGCTGTAGAATTACACATAGCTCTGCAGGCAACTAAAACGACTAGTGTTCCATTGACGCAATTCCACGTGCAGTAAAGTGTTCCGAGAGTACAGGAGCAAATAAGCTGTGGGGCAAGAACAATAGAGCAACTAGGAGTGAGTAGATGAAAGTCTAAGACTTGCCTTGACGAGATTAGGATCAAAGACGACATCGGCCTTGTTCTGCAACAGAGCCACGGAGGCCCTGAGAACCCCATTCAAGCTCTTGAGAGCCCCCTCAACGGAAGTGGAGCAGGCAGCACAGGTCATCCCGGTCACTCTAACCTGCATCCGCTCCATCCCCTCCTCCAATGCATCCGAATTGTCCACGTACGAATCGAGGAGCCTCACGTCCTCGGTATCCCCGACATCCCCATCGGAGATTCGCGTGAGCTGGAGGTCTTGGAAGCCCGGCGCCATCGGAGACGGGGTACCACCGTGAGGGAAGGGGAGGGGGGGCGGTGGGGATCGGGGACGCAGAACTCAGCAAAAATTCCTACAGAACAGAAGGACAAAAATGGCGTCTGAACAATTTGGAAAGGCAGGGAAAGAGAGAGAGAGAGAGAGAGAGAGGATTTTCCGAGGGAGCCGGTCGAGACATTATTTATATTTTGTTTCTTTTAACTGAGCCGCGGGATCATGTGACGTTCCAATTTTGTCCCTGAAGATCTTTTGGCGTCCCCGCCGCATCCTCGTGTACTTACTGCCGGTTTCTGGTAGGAGGCTTAACAGCGTCCGATTTATAAGCTCCTGTGTACAAATTATACAACGAATCCCTTACACGATAATTACTATAAAAAAAAGTAACTTTAAGAGATGCAAATGTAATTTCTTGATGATTAATTCTAAGTACGACGAGTTTATTACATAATACATACTGAATATTTAATCCTGATTTATTAACCATAATATCCAAAATCAATGGATAACTAACTAACTACCTACCTACTCCATAAATGAAGATAAAAATGGAAATATATATCCCTAAAAGCATTTCGTTATTTTTTATCTTATATATTATACAAATTAATGACCAAAAATATATATACATATATAGTTTATATAATTACTAAAGATTCGATTAGAAAAAGGGTGGAGAAGTTGAAGGGCTTTCGGTTCGGTGGATCAACAGCTCCCACCTGATCGAACCATCCTATCTATCTTGTCTTGGAAATATGGCAACGAGGCAGTACAAGCCAAGCCAAGGTCCTCCCACACCTTTCACAGACCAAATCCACAGCTTGCTCACTCGACACGTTTTGGTAGAACGCGGTGAAAAGAGAGTGCACCGTGGCATCGATGCGTAAATTACATTATAATTTATACGTAGCGAAGTTAACGGTGAAATCTTTCCTCGCGTCTTCCCCCTCGTTGTGGCTTAGGGGCAAATCCGGAACTACGGAAATGTAAGCACGGAGTAATGATAATAATAATAATGATGAAAACGTGCTTCAGGCCTCCTATTTTCCGATGTGAACGTCAGACACACGGCAACAGACGGACCGGACCGGACCGGACCGAGCCGTCAAGCAGCTGTGTGGGGGAGGGGAGGGGAGGGGGCCTCGGCTTTTGACTCCATCCAACCTTCCATCGGATCGGATCGGATCGGATTGGAACGTCAGCTATATAATTAACCTCACACCGCGTTGTTCAACCCGTTTCTAATTCTGCCGACTATAAATCTATAAGAATCTGTTCGGGCACGATTGCGCGGAAAACCCGGTTCGAGAGATGCATCCCTGTGATCTGAGAATCATCGTACGTGTTTTATGACGATAGGGATGGAGTTTCTGTTTCACTGCGGTGCGGGTGCCCCGTCAAGGTCAAAGTTAGATGGCGGGTGGTTGTTGGTGGCCGACGGGTCCCACGCTTGCTTCATCCCTAGCCTACGGCGTTGGTTGGCCCTGGCCGGACGGGAACCTCCGCTGCACCCCGCGCCGCCCCCACCCCCCGCCCTCTTTCCTCGCGGAATTGGAGTTCTCGTAGAAGCTGGAATCATCACTCTTCTGGGAAGTCGAGAGAGGGAGACGTGACCGATTCTCTCGTCCAATTTCTTCGACACCGCAGAAAGCATATAGTTCAGGTTAATTAAAATGTTAAAATGGAGGGTAATTAGTGGGAACTGATGATCAATCAATCAGTGCGCTACCTTGGACCAGGCATCTCCTGCCGAAGACAGAGCCATTGAAAACTGACTTCGATTTCCACTAAAAACAGATATGACAGGGGAAAAAAAAGGGGCAATGGCATATTGGAAAAAGAAGCCACGTAGAGATCATGAATATGTATATATATATATGTATGTATACGGGGTGACATTAATAAAGACAAACAGCACTGTCGATGAACAACACTTACTTGCAGTGTGGGAGGATCATTGATTAATGGGCTGAAGAGGTTTATGCAATATAAGTTATGTCCGATGCACATTTATGGTCGTACCAATCTAATTTCCTTGTACTCAGTGCCACTGGATTCGAGGGGGAAGGTTCTTCGGACCACGTCGATCACATCCTCGGATCGGAGCCGTTCGCATCTTCGAGCATTAATATCCACGAGTTTCTGTTAAACGTTCTTTGAATCCTGCCCCTAATGAGCTCGTTGCACTCTCCTCTTCTCTCGGTACCATTCTACCATAATTAGAGAGATAGAGAAAGTGAGCCGGGGGTTGGGTGGTGGACCAGACCACACAAAAGGCAAAGGAGCGGTGTAGGAAAAGTCTTAGTGGAATCTCTCGTCCGAGCCCGCTTCCACCCACAGATTGCCAGGCCAGTAATATTGTTTGACAATGGCAGGTGGACTCTCTCTCTCTCTCTCTATATATATGTGTGTGTGTGTGCGTGTGTGTTTTCATACGTGCGTAAGTAGGTATGTATACTATGTTTAATTGTCTGATATGCTTCTTTTTTTTGTATAAACTACCGGTATCCAGTTAGATTGACTAATCCGGATCGCCCCGAGTCGACCTATTTAAGGGGTTAAAAGCTCCCCGTCACAGGTGGGATGATGAGTACCGAACCACTCAACCACGCCCACGGTGGGTTGTCTGATATGCTTCTGGATCTAAGCTCCCACTGCATAAAAAATATTCCCATATATTATGTTATGTGCATTTTGGAAGGTAGTAAGATTTGAAACTATAGTTTTTAAAATCGGATCGGATCGAAAATCAGAGTATGTATGAATTTATAAGTTTATGAGTCGGATCGGAGTCAATAGATTAAGTCGTATATTTAATAAATAATATTACTAATAAAATTATATAATATTATAATTTGAATATTATTTATAATAAAAATTATTAATATAAAATTATATAAAATAAAAATTTAACATAAAATATAAATATAATATAATATAATATGTACGGTTTTTATTTTAAAAAAATGTTAAGTCGATCGATTTTTTCACTAATTCAATTGAGTTCATCAATCGGTCCAAGAACCAGCCAATTTAACTAGAGTTAATCTCTTTAAAACTGCAATTCGGTCTTTTATAGGGAGCAGACAGGTGAGTAACTAATTTTTGGTGGAACCGATCGAGTTGAGCGAACTAATTCGATTTTTAAAACTATATTTCAAACTATTCTCTATCTCTCTTTCTCTCTATATATATTTTTCAATAATCATTCTTTTATAAATCTAATATCCAAGAATTTATTGGATTCTATTATTCTATATTTTAACTGTCTTTTTTTTCCAATCATACAATCCATTAATAAGTTAACAATATATAATAAGCTAAGTTTATAGTTTAAATCTCTCAAAAATCAGTATCTTTGATATAATTAGCATACTACAAATATATAAAAAAGGTCATTTTTATTTTTGTGCACTACACATACATACATGTATATATATATATATATATAAACACATATAACTGCGGCTGAACATCCTGCAGCACATTACTTAAAACATTTTGATATGAGTATCAAATTTCTTATATATTAGAGATGTTTTAACCTTAATTTTTCAATGTACAATTATATTTCTTAACGATCCTCTAATTCTATATGGATAAAGCATCATAGTCGTGCAAATCAATTTACTATAAAATACTAATGTAAATACGTGTAATGTACTGAATCCACGTAAAGAGCTCTCGAGTTCGGATTTGCTGGATGCAGCAGCAGCAGCAGATGGCAAAGTCAAGGATTCAGCCAACTACACTACAGCGACCAACTGAAAATTAGTTAATACCAAGAAGTCAGTCACCAAATTGAGATTTTACGAGACCTTGCAGGCCCCCACCCAAAATCTTAATCCAGCTAGCTTCCATATAGGGGCACCCCCTTTCTTGTTGGATTTTTTGTTCACCAATAGATCGGGCGTCGACCGACTCGATGATATCATACATGCACTTCAACTCTTCCTTTTTAAGTCCACACGCCTTCTTCAGAGAAAAAAACAGAGATTTTTTCTTAACGGTTCCCCTAAGAAAGAGGGGTAAAGTTTTGCCTTAAAGGAGAGAGAGAGAGAGAGAGTCAATGGCATGTAGGAGTGCTTGGTGACGGTGCACTTTGCGCCTGTTTTTATTTTAGCACGATGACTGGACGAGCACATCTGCCTGTAAGATGCTGTCTAGCTAAGGTTGTTGCTGCTCTGAGTGGGTGTGATGCGGTCGGCGCATCGATCAGTGTCACAGTCATAACTCTACAGAGATCACACGCATGCCCATTTTATATATATTTTTGTGGAGCAATTGTGCCTCCGACGGATCTTTTAAAGATGTTTTTTTTTTTTTCCATTTGGCTGATGAGCTGAAATCTATGTGGGGTCGAACCTCGGTTTTTCAAGGGGACGAAATCGGCTTTATTGCGCTGTTGCCTTGGGATGCTCCGAGTCCTTTAAGATTTGCATAGAGTCATGTCTTTGACTGTTTGGTCGGCCTGTTACCGAACCCTCGAAGTAAACAATGGGAAGACTTTTATATTCTTGGGGACCACGTGCTTGCGATAATATCTGTGCATGAGGTTCACATGACAGTTCATCCTTGCCGTAGGGCTCGATGGCTGGCCACGCTACAAACAGAGATAATGCAGTGTGGGTTGGCTTTTGTTCCCCTGATGACTCTGCAATTTTCTTCTCTATCCATCAGTTAATCATCATTCCTTCCTCGTGGACGTGTAATAGTGTCAACTGTTGGATCTGATCAGGGGCTACGCTTGGGGAGCATTGCTCCGCTGCAGATTATGACTTGCAGGTACATGTGAAGACGAAAAGGATGACCCTCGCGTTTACCACCGATATGAGAGAATGATCCCATCCATGGTTATACCCAGCTTATGGACCCTGCGTACACTTGCTACGGTACTATCTTTAGAGCGGTTGGGCTGGACTAGTTCGGCCCATGTACTCATCGTGATGGGCCATCGGATGAGAATTGCAGCTAGCTTGCTGCCCCCTTCTCCTTCTCACCCAATCCAATTGGAATGAATCTAATTGAGGGGTGAGATTATAAAGAAGTTTAGTTTCTTTTCATAATTTCCTTGTGTGGAATACCATGAGAAAATCTTCTTCTCCTTATCAGTTCCCACTTCAGTTTTGACAAATGATTTCTTGAGAAAATTATTCTTCTAGAACATGGACCCGGCATTTTAAAGTTGTGGTCTTGGTGGTGTTATTCTGAATTGTGGTGGCAACATGACCAACAACGCCACAGGTTCGATGATTCCACAGTTCCTAGGTGTTTTCTGCATTTAATACAATGGTTCAGCGTAATCCGTTGTTTGTCTCATTTTATAATCCAACTACAAATATTTGTGGCATCGGGCTATAAGGGTTGGCTGTGGACTGCACACGTCAGGTAAAGACTGGATCAACCACTGCAAATTTTGCAACTGAGCTGCCGTGATCAGGTGTGTAGCTCTTTAATCTCGCACTGTTTTTTCGAATAGCAACAACCATCTTCTGCAGTATGTCCTGACTTTCCTCCTCCTTTGCCATGAATTAGCCATCTAAAGTTCTGCAAGTTTTTGTTCCTTCCCTCACAGGCCTGTGTCAATCCTGTCCAGTCAGGGGGAGAGCAAGTTCCGTAATATTCTCAGGAGGCAATCGAGGTTTGATTTTAATTGCCCCAGACAAAAAAAAAGAAAAAAGAAAGGGGCCGGTCATGCCTGTCTTTGGATCAGTTCATGGACAAGGCAGTTAACTCTTCTAAGGGAGTGATGCGGAGGTAAAAGGGCGGGACATAATAAGTGGGCAATAATGGCGAGTCGAGGGCAACGGAGATTCTATGCTGCATGAAGACTTTATGAGCTCAGAATTATGAGACCGACCCATCTTACTCCAATTAGATCGTGACGCATGCAAGGGTTAAAGAGTAGAAGGATTCGGAAGAGAGAGATGGGGCAGGTGATTGAAGAGAGGTCAGTCGGAAGCAACAAGGAAAAAGACATTCTAGGCTGGCACAGAGCTAGAATAGAACATAGAGAGAGGGCGAGGGAGAGGGAGAGAGAGCGTGTCACTGGGCGATGGGATCAGTGGGGGGGGGGGGGGGGAAGAGAGAGAGATGAACAGAAGACGGTGGCAATTGGTCAAAGGAGGAGGCAATGATGCAGCCCTGAGGGGGAGCATTCATGGTTGGGCCCATTCCTGCTGCTGAGATGATATTGGTTTCCTTGAGTACAGTGCTTCTTGTGTGTATGTATGCACGGAAGAGTCTGCAGAGATGGAGACGTCAACAGGGATGCCCAACCGTTTACAATAAAGCTGGCAGGGGATGCCTGTCTTGCTGATCGATGGGTGTCATTACAAGTTGATGGAATTTCTGCAACATGGTGGCGCCCATTAGACTGACAGACTTTACGCCATGTTGTTCTGTGACCCAGTGACATGCTTGGAAAATCATATACATTTAACCTATACAGTACATACTATGTCAGCTATATATGTACACTCTCTCTCTCTCTCTCTCTCCCTCCATGCATGCATATCTATGAGAGTCACATCACATCCAATTGCCAGGGGCAGGCAAAGATTCCAATTTGGTTAGAATTTTCAAGTCCCGCTGTGGTGGGTTCCCCTTTCATTGCTTTTTAGCAAAACACAGAGAATCATTGGGAAGTTGTGGTGTGGATCTATCCTTTGCCATACGATCCCAGGGCAAGGTCAAGAAGGTCAGCTGCCATTGGATGTCCAATTGAGCGCAACACAGAGAATTTGCGGAATTGGAAATAATACAATGAGAGCATTAATGTCTTCCCAATGCCCACGGCGACTGTAGACTGGATTGGAATATATTTCCCGTTATCACTGTCCCCCTCAGCTAGCTATGGGACTCTAGCTTTTGCTAGGAAGCATTCGATGATGACCATAGCAATAACGATAGATCTCTGATACATTCTTTTCGAGGACATCAACATTTTCACAGCAAATTGGACACTCAATATAGAAATCTTTCTATAGTCACGTGCAGTTCTTGATGTCTCACTGAATTTCCGATATGAGACAGACGGAAACGGGAGAGGCGGACGAAGAGAAGCGGGGCCCTTGTTGACTGATGCTGCCAAAACCTCAAATCAAGTGACGGCTCAGAGCTTGCCTGCAGCTGCAGCCTTTCTGTGCCAAGCCCTTCCACCCGACAGATAATCAATTGACCATTTGTCCTTGGTTGGTACCTAGGAGCGAATGCATGCATCCATCCTTATTTTCAATAACAAAATAAGCAATCTCTATTTAACGTTTAAATAGAGAAATTAAGTAGATAGCTCCTCATTAGCGCAGGTTCCATTACTCCACCAAATAGATACAAAACTGGTGAGAATGATAAACCAGAGAGAGAGAGAGATAGAGAGCTCAGTGCTGCCTGCTGGTCTTCTTCTAGAAAAGCAGAGAGGAGACGAGAAGAGAGAAGAAGACGGAGACGATAGAACCCTCCATTTGCCGACGGTACACCGACCAACAAACGCGAAATTTGACACGCTTCCCCACGCGGGGCCCACCCCCCACTGTCCCTTCCCTTGAGTTTGACCAGTCACGGGATGCAATTGCTTTGCCACTGTCGTTGCTGTACTGCAGTATGACCCAAGTTCCCATAATGCCCGCACATATATATATATATATATATTAGAGAGCAAGCATAAATCATAAATTATGGACTTAATTAGTCATTTGCTCTTATTAATTAATCATGCGAATTCGTTCCTAATAGTCGCTTTTTCTTGCTTCCTAGCTGGCTAACTTAGGAGAAAGGAGCCCTCTGAGGTGCCCCCTTCCTCCTGCTCCCTGTGGACGAAGACGTAATAGCAATCCCAGCTGCAGAGAAGATGCCACTGCTGCCTTTACCGCTGCGTTTCTTCTTGTCCCTCTTGGCCATTTCCACAGTGATCGCATCTCTGTTACTCGAGTCCACACAGTCCGCTGCATTGCGACTGCTCATACCCTTCTCGGGCTCCAGGCCTTGATCATCCTGATCGTCTAGGATGCTCGAGGAATACGTTGCGGTTGTATTACTGATCGTCTGGTGGGCACCGGCTGCTTCATCCCCAAACTGATCAAACGTCCCGTCCATCCTTAACCCCTCGAACTGCGAAATCGAGAAATCCGACTCGTCAAACCTTTGCAGCACGTCTGACAGGTCCTCCCCCTTGTACACCAAATGATCCACCTGCATAAGCCTTGTTCTTCTAGTTATTTTCACGGAAAATTGGGGTCGAAGGAGAAGAACATCAAAATAACCAAATGAAACCAGACCTTGCACTGGAGGGAACAGAATTGGAAGGGCTCCTGAAGGATCCTATCACAGTTGAGGCAGATGTTGGCTGCTGCAGAGCCCTTGCCGCTCCTCGACTGTGGCCTCTCATCCAAGAATATCACCTTTGCTCCGTTAATGGTGTATGGCTGCGTTTATACACGCACATATATACATTAGTAAATCTATGCGTACAGTAATTACATCATATGTCCGATGCTAAGACTCTTCAATCAGCAATATAAATATGTATGTGTATATGCACAACACCTGAATGTAGGAGCAATCAATGAGCTTCTCGAGATCGCCCAACCTAATAACATCGTGGTAGACATATCTTCTCACCTGCACATATCTCTCCAGTAGCAAAACCTCATCATTACTACAGCTAACTAGCTGTGACTGATGATGCATCATTTCAAACAAGATTATGATCAGTTGACCCCAAGATCTGTGCCGACAAACTACTTCTGTGCTCACAGATAACTTTAGGAAAACAAAGGGTAAGAGGGGTTAAGCTTTCACTTTCCACCGAAAGCAACAGCTGAAGGAGGGTAGGCTTTATTGTGAGAACGGGTGGAAAAGGAAGAAACATGTAATATGGAAAACAAACCAAATCAACATACGTAATGGAGAACATGGGGGGAACGCAATAGATTATGCACATATATTATATGTATGTATATAACGAAGTAGTAACAGGACGTAAAAGTGTATATGCGACCTGAAGGAGGGGATGGGAAGGGTGGGAAGGGAGGCAGTGGGGGCAGAGGCTGAGGCAGCAGCGAAGGCAGAATATGTTCTTCTCATTCTTCCGGCGGTCGGAGTGCTCCCCACACCCCTCGAAGAACCCTCTCTCTGGCCCCATCACCCTCTCCAGCCATCCCGGCCTCCTCCCGCTTCCGCTTCTCCCCGCCACGGCCTCCTCACTGCCCATCATCGTCCATACAAATCAAGCCCGATCAAATGCTATAAGACATAAATACCCAGCTAGCTAGCTACCTAGCTAGCTGGCTGGCTGGAGCTAGAAACCAAAACCTCTCCCACCCTCCCTCTCTCAGTAGTCAGCTTGCGCTCCTTCGTTCTTTGAGATGATTACTTATCTCTCGTGCAAATTTGCTACTCATGTAGCTCAAGCGCTGAAGCTGACGTTGCCTTCTTCTAGCGCTCCCCTTCTCCTCCTCCTTCCTCTTCTTATTCTCGTTCTTCTTGTACTAGAGAGATGAGTTCATCAGATATGAAGGAAAACTAGAGCTCTCTGTTGTACTCCTCTTCAGTTTCCTTCTTCCTGGATAAGCTAATTTAACCGGCCTCTGGATGCCATATGACCCTGTAAACCTAGCTAGCTAGCTAGGGTAGCTATGCTCTAACTAACATCCGTAACCAGCTCGTTAATGTACCTCTACACGAATTTATGTACCTGCGCTTCCCACAGCCGATCATACATGCAAATTGAAGTGTCGGTGCACCGACTCGTGTCCGTGTCCCTTTCTAGCATTCCCAGTTGGTCCTGTTTCCTAACCTTGTAAGCGAGAGTAACTCTTGTCTCTGTAATCACTGTGGGTATGGTAGAGTGGTTTGACACTCATTATTTTAATGGGAGAATTCGAGTTTGAGTCCTACCTGCGGCGGGGAATTCTTAATCCCTTAAGTGGGTTAATCCAGGATGATCGAGATGATCCGCATTAATCAGCTGAACAAAGTCCAACTGGCGATTTATAAAAAAAAAAAAAACTCTTGTCTATGTGATTCAGTACGTGCACATACATGTCTATCCCATTTTGTGCGTGCATCATACAGCATTCGAAAGTTCATTGTAGTTGACTAATTATTAACTGCACCCCACGATTTCAACTGTCGAACCGCCAATCGCATCTTCTGCTCCAAGTTTCTTTCGTTCCCCAGTCGGGTTTTACAGTAGGGTCCTCGATCCATTAATAGATCATAGCTCAAAGACTCTAGCACATAGATCCCGGTTCAAATCATGAGCGCAATCCGATCCAAGGGGAGCTCAATTTCTCATTCACATTTTGCTAAAATTTCCAACAGTAAGAACCCTTTAGAAGGTAAAACAGGTTGTCGGGGCGGGTCGTCGTAATTGCTATTTCTCGTACTTCTTCTTAATGATAATTAATACCAGTTGATCATCTTTTGACCTAAAATTATAGCAGATTCAATCTACTACTTGAGGGCCATCCATGTGTACACATATATATATATATGTAATATCGATCCATCCCAAAGGCAACACGTGTATATACATATAGTCTACTTGGGATACATATATATATATATATATATCTACGTTTCCTGCCTCGCAGGTACACAGTCACTTGAACCACCAAAGATATCGTTGCTGTCGTCCTTGATTAATTAATCAACTCTGGGAAACGTGCCCCGCGGGCCCAAAAAGCATTTCCCTGCCTCAAATATTCCGCGTCTATTACATAATAAACTTGTCATATAAGTATTAATAAGAGAGTTGTATTTATACGTTTTAGGATTATTTTTTTTTTATTTTTAGGTTTTTAAAAAAATTTTAAAAAAGAACATACACCTTCTTCTCTTACTGGGAGCTTCAAAAGGTTATGTGTAGTATGGGCGCCGTCCATTGTACGGTGTGACCGGAGACACCGACCAGCAGCACCACCGGGATGGCTTCCCTTCCGGTTTCTCTGCTCAGATCGTTTGGTGTGAAAAATGGAATTCCAGGCCATCACTGGGCCTATATTTCCACGGCCCAATCCGATAAAAGCCCATCTGAAAGCCCATTACTGCATTGGGGCCCACATGCACCGTCCAGTCCATACCCACCCCAATGGCTGGCTTCGAGTGCAAAGTCTGCTGCTGTCGGACACGCGCGTGTGACTTTGTTTGCCAGAAGAGAAAAATAATTATAATAATAAAAAAATCAAATCCTTGCCGACTTTTTTAAGGTACTCCAAGGGCACATCATGATTACAGCGTCGAAGAAATGCCCTCAAAAACAAAACTCATTAACCCCTATTAATGTGACGCGTTTGTATAATTCTTCATTTGAAAAAAAAATATATATATATATTTTTTATTAATAGTATCTAATGTTATAATTATTTAGACAGTATTATATAATTTAAAATACATTATTAATTTATAAATATTAATGATTAAAAATTTTAGAATTTAAATCTAACCTATAATAGAAGAATTTGGATAGGGCTCCGATGGACCAAAAGTTGAGTGGGGAAGTCAAGGGAGAGCTCCCGATACTGTCCTACCACACTATTTAGGTGAAAATTAAAAAAGAGGGAAAGAATAAAAAATGATAATTGAAAATGGAGGAAATTGGACGGGAAAAATGAGAAACTGGTTCGAGGGTACCCAGAGAGAGAGGGAGAGAGACACAGGGCGGGAGAGAGGGTCTACTCCATAGAGAGCTGCGGCTGGTGACTTCCCACGGAGAGCGGCTTGTGAAATGTCTGCGAACCCGCCGGATTAGGGGAGCTTGTTGGCCCAGATGGAGGAGAGGGAGGGGGCGTTTCTGGGAACGAAGCACATGTATACTGTCTGTCCAATCTGTTCCAGGTAAAGATGTCCTTAGTCCGATCAGGACTTCCCTCGGTTCTTCCATTTTCTCTATCAAGTTCGGATTTTTGAGCTCGATCTGGATCCAACTGTGCTTGCCGGGAGGCGATTTGTGGTAAAATATTGTTTTTGATGGAGTCCGAGAGCGCTGCTTAGATCGGTAGGTACTTGTTCGCTTAGAAGCCTAATCCGTTGGAAGTCGGGTAAGGTGGACCGATTGGCCTGTTTGACCTCTCCCTCGGTCAGTGATCCGAGGCTGTTACGTCTGGATGTTGAGACTGATTTCTACGACTGACTCTCCGTCCATGGTTTGCCTTTTGCTGTTCAAAGAATTTGATTTACTCTCAAACCCTACCCCCCCCCCCCCCCCAAAAAAAACTTTGATTCAGTCATATACCCAAAGACAGAAATTTGATTTTGCTGATTTCTGTGAAGTAATTGATGGCAATTTCTGTCCAGAGCGCTTCCTGAAGCTTGTTTGTGCTTGATTTCCGTTTCAATAAGAAGCAAAGCAAAAAGAAACTGGTGATATAGATCCAACAGAAAAGGTGGCAATGTTCTTTCCGTCACTTGAAATTTGCATGCTAATGGTAACATTTGAACAGGCTCAAGGTGGTTTCTTGAGCTCCTCCAAAATGATCCCACTAGATAAAATCTTTGTTGCTGATTTAAGTTCAGGACTTATAATTTGATTGCTTTGTTGGCATTTTTTGTTCAAACGAGATCTCTTTCCCGCTTTGATAGTCGCTGATTGCTCATTGACCTTTCCAGGTTGTTGCAAATGATTTATGCGAGTTCGTTAACATCCCTTTCAAGTGTCTCTCTGTGTTAAGTTAAAGTGAATGGAGAGAAATGCAGGGAAAGGTCGAATAGATCCTGCTCAGAACTTTGAGCAAGTCCATTTCAGTAATTTGGAGGCTAGAAATGAGGGACTGGGTCCTGCCAATCAAAGATTTTTCCTAGATCTGTCAAGTAACTTCAACACCAATATGAGGCACCAGGATTATAACATGTCTGTTGGAACTAGACCTGTCCTTAATTATTCCATCCAGACCGGTGAGGAGTTTTCTCTTGAGTTCATGCGAGAAAGGGTGAACCCCCGGCAGCAAATTGCTCCAACAGCTTACACAGATCCAAGTAACTTAACTGGTTACATGGATTTGAAGACTGTCCTGGGTATCTCCCATGCAGGTTCTGAGGGTGGATCGGAAATCTCGATGATAAACTCAGTGGAAAAGGGTTCTGTCTCTCAGTATGAAAGGATGTGCTCTTCTGCACTAGAAGAGAATAATCACCATGATTCAACACGGTCAATGGCAAGCGCAGACTCAAGAAATAACTGTAGTGGTGTCAGTACTGCCATTGATAGTAACTTGTCTGGAGCACACAATAGTGGGACAAGAAAAGTCAAGTTCCTATGCAGCTTTGGTGGCAAAATTCTGCCCCGCCCAAGTGATGGGAAGCTTAGATATGTTGGAGGTGAGACGCGTATTATCCGGATAAGCCAGGATATTTCTTGGGGGGAGCTCATGCAGAAAACTTTGGCAATATTTAATGAAGCTCATATGATTAAGTATCAACTTCCAGGGGAAGATCTTGATGCATTGGTCTCTGTATCATGTGACGAGGATCTCCGAAACATGATGGAAGAGTGTAATTTTTTGGAAGGATTTCAGAAGCCTCGGATGTTCCTGTTCTCTAGCAGTGATTTAGAGGATGCCCAGTTTGGTGTCGGGAGCACAGAAGCAGAAACTGAGGTCCAATATGTGGTGGCCGTGAATGGAATGGATGTGGGCTCGAGAAGGAATTCAATTGCTTTGGCAAGTGCCTCTGGGATTAACTTGAATGATTTGGCTAGTTTGAATGCTGAAAGAGATGGGAGTCAGGCCAGAGGAGAATTTACTGGAAATGAACTTTCATCTAGAATTCAATCTACTCAACCTCTGCCCCTAAGTTATGCAAATTCTGATGAATGTAATTTACTGTTCCAAAAAAAGAATGATGGCCTCCGTGATGGAGGGCTCCAACACCATCCTCTCTCTACTCCTCAACTTGGGGAGGGCTTCTCACAAGTGGAAGGTATGAGTCTTGCCCCCTCATCTGTCGCTTTGGTGCACGGTGCAGTATCACACTCTTCTGATTATGCTGCAAAAGAAGAAAATATCATTCAAATGCATCTTCATGGACTTGCAGTTTCGTGTGGTGTAGGTGAAGAACATCATCAGCCCACTGGGTGGCAGAAGCAGGATCTAAAGGTACCCACAGGAGAAGAGAGACTTAAAAGAGATACCTCGGGCAAGAGAATAACTGAAGTTGAAAAGGTTCAGTTCCAAGAGAAGGAAACACTAATTGATGAGCCAAAAGATAAGAGGGAGGGCACAGGCAAAAGGCTAGATGAGACTTCACATGAAGGCCCTCCTGCACCCGCCAACAATGTTTTAAATCCAAAATATGCGACTAGAGAAGAAGCATCAGCTGCTCGCCCTGTTGCTGATATGAAGACATCTCCATTCACTAAGATTCTGAATAAGAACCAGATGGAACCTGTGAAGAATTCAATGGCCCCTGAAGATGCTAATCCCATTTTTACTTCTGATCCAACAGATCTCAGCTACTTCGAGCCAACTGCGGTGCCCCAGCGGGTCTTCCATTCTGAATGCATACCAAGAGAGCAGTCAGAGTTGAATCGTTTGTCGAAGTCCGATGATTGTATGAATCCTCAACTTCTGATCAATCAAGTGCTCTCTGATCATTCTCAGGTTACTATAGATGCTGTTGACACAATGCATGGTGTTATGGCTTCTCAAGCCGAGCAGGCTGCTTTGTATGGGAATGCATCTACTATTAAGAATGGTGTTAAGAAAATTCAGAGGCAGAGAGATTCTGCAGATGTCTCTTGTATGAACATAAATGCTTCTGAAGAGACTCTTGTGCCAGTGCTGAAACGAATAGATCTCGAAATTATGCAGACATCTGGTCCCCAAACATCAAGTCAAATGACTTCTGGTAGGCTTCTTGGTGATCCTTTGTTGACATCAACTGAATTTCAGTGGGATGAGATTGTCTCTGACAAGAACAATGGGAACCTTTCCAAGGATCATGAGTATTTGCTTGTTCAACCAGAGCAACCATCCACGGCCAAGTCTCGTGGAGACTCCACGGCCAGCGTTACCAATCGTGAGCAAGGAGACATTTTGATTGATATTAATGACCGGTTTCCTCGAGATATCCTTTCTGATATATTTTCAGTGGCTAGGCTTTCTCAAAATCTTCCTAACATTACTGCCCTGCATGGTGATGGAGGTGGATTGAGTTTGAATATGGAGAATCCTGAACCAAAGCATTGGTCTTACTTCCGGAATCTGGCTCAGGATGAGTTTGTCCAGAGAGATGTTTCTCTCATGGACCAGGATCACACAGCCTTCTCATCTCCAGTTACTCATGCTGAAAGTAGGGCCCCTCTCGATTACAGCTACCAGCCTCAGAAGGCTGATCTGGTTCCTATGGCTCCCCATGTTAACTATGTGAAAGATATTCAGGAAGTCTCCTCTGGTGTGATGGGTCCAAGCATCAGGAATTTGCATGCAGACTACAGTGCTTCACAACTTAAAGGAACAGAAAGTGTCTTGGATGCAGTGAACCCGATAATGCCAGAATCAGAGTGTGAGGTGCATCTCTTTGATGGTGCCATTCTTTATGTTTGATAGTCAAAAAGTGCTGCTCCTAACTTCATAATGCTGTTTTTTCTTTGTTGACTTAAAGGATGGGAAGTCCGAGATCCAGAATACAGGGATTCTTCCATTTGATCTTACTCTTGGTGTTTTAGATATCAGGACCTTGCAGGTATGGTGCCTCATATATCAGTGTTTGAGTATCTGCCCAATTAGCTAGACAACCATGAGGAAGAAAATGGACAAAATTGGCAACCATCTAATTGCTTGTTGCTGAATGGCATGTATATATGTACATCCTTAAACTGGTAGTGAAATTTCATAGTACATGCCTTACCTTACATTTGGAGGTTTAAAAAGATTGATATTTATTAGAGCTTTGAAAAGGATTGATATTTATGTACTATGTATTTTTTTTCATCAAGGTTCTTTTTCAATGTTTCCTGCAAAACTAAGTGAGATGGGAAAGTGGAGCTTAATGTAGGGAGGAATTAAAGTATAAAAGTGAGTAAAATTCGCCAGTATTGTACTGTTTTGAAGTATAAAACTTGTAACTCACAAATAGATTGTCTCCATATATTTTCTATGCCAAATTGATTCTGCAAGTATTTTTTGGGTCATCATAGTACTACTCAAAGATCAACATATGGCTATAGTTGCTACAAGAGTTGATGCTAAAACTTTATTAGTTTAAATTTATCTGAAAATTTCATTGATCATGTCTAGGGCTTCTGGTATCATATAAGAAGTGTTTGGTTGCATTTCAGTGTTGACAGATTAAAACCGTGGGCACTGGAGATAAGGCATATTGTAAAACAGCTAGTCATGGCTCATTATACTTAGTTAAGTGGTTCAATAAATTTATGGATTCAATTTTGGTCCAGTTGATTATTATTTACATAATGGCATTTCAGATTATAAAGAATGAAGATCTTGAAGAGTTGAAAGAACTGGGTTCTGGCACATTTGGAACTGTTTATCATGGAAAATGGAGGGGAACTGATGTTGCAATCAAACGCATTAAGAAAGTTTGTTTCACTGGCCATTCGTCGGAGCAAGAAAGACTGGTTAGTTCTATTATGATGCAGCTTTTGGACTAACTCTGCTATAATATTTAAAGACTAGCTTATGACAGCTAAAGAGTTCTTAGGACCATTTAAATTCATAGCCCTGGAATAATCTGGTAATTATGATTTGGAAATTTAGAGACAAGTATTTTTTTCTTTGCCCATTAGGACATCATTCTTATCTTTGCTGTGTTTTTTTTAATGTAATAAACAGAGAATTTTATTAATCAGGCACCTAGGAGATGCAAAAGATCATATGCAAGTCCTATACAAAGAATTTCATTAGCATGACATATAATCAACCATGTTCACGCATGCATTAGTCCCATCAGTATACTCTTGACTCTGCTTAAAAAGTACATCTCCAGAACTTCTATCGACTCAAATACTTCCCTGCGATTACAAGTGTAAAAATTGGAGAGAGGTATCATCTTGATTGACCTCTTCTCTTTGTTTGACAAATTCCAAACCATGCTCTTAGCTCCCAATCCAACATTGCTACACTAGCCAAATGAACTTCCATTAACCCAAGAATTGCAATCCACAACCTTTGAGTCTACCGGCAATGTGGAAGCAGATGGTTAGCCGTTTCTTCCCCTTCATTGCGAAGGAAGCCTTAGTCAAACAAAATTGGCCCATGTCCTTTTCAAGTTGTCAATCATTAAGGCTCAGCTCCATGCAGCCTCTAAGAGGAAGCACACCTTCCTAGGAGCTCTGTTTTGCCAAATTTGTTCCCATAGAGAATCCTCTTGACCTCCAAGCTCCTCAATCAACTTAATATATATCTCAATCTAGGCCTAAATTTATAGGTCATAAAGGATTACCAAATGCTTCTAACTTTCAATCCTTCACTTGTTAATTGAATTGAATCTCTCACAATCAAACATTCATTCAGTTGTTGCCCATAATACAGCATGTATCCATGAGCAGCTGTTAATGTAGTTATACATCAGTCACTACTTAAAAAAAAAAAAGGGTAGTTATAATCATTTTTTCTTTTTTCATCTAGTATCCATGGTGAATAAAATGTTCTTCTTGAAACACTTTATGCTCATAAATGCAAGTGTAAACATTACAATTAAATATCTGACAGACTGTAGAATTCTGGCGGGAAGCTGACATTCTTTCAAAGCTCCACCATCCCAATGTTGTTGCATTTTACGGGGTAGTGCAGGATGGCCCTGGAGGGACAATGGCCACTGTAACCGAATACATGGTTAATGGCTCTCTTAGGCATGTTTTGCTCAGCAAGGACAGGTAAACTCATTATTTTATTTGTTTCTTTAGTAAAGTCTATCAGAAAAGTTCATGAAATACTGTTAAAAACCTCAGTCTCGATTTTGATAATTTCATTTTTGTTGGATGTTTAGGCACCTAGATCGTCGAAAACGCCTCATAATCGCAATGGATGCTGCTTTTGGAATGGAATATTTGCATTCCAAGGACATTGTGCATTTTGATTTAAAATGTGACAATCTGCTGGTTAACTTGAAAGATACGGCACGTCCTATTTGCAAGGTACTTCTGTTGGGTTGCCAGTTACGATTATGTGCATCTCCTCACAATGAAGCATTTGGAAAATGAAGTGCCCTAAGCTTTTCTTTTGACTATTCTGAGCTTATCCAATTTGGGTTCTGAAACTTCACTGTAGGTGGGTGACTTTGGCTTGTCGAAGATTAAAAGGAATACTTTCGTTACTGGTGGTGTCCGGGGAACCCTTCCATGGATGGCGCCTGAGCTCCTAAATGGCGGCAGTAATAAGGTCTCTGAAAAGGTAACTTTTTGTTTTCTCATTTTGTATAACAAAATCAACCCTCTTTAGGGACTTCTGGTTCAATTTTTCCTGCAGCTCCTCCAGTAGTTGTGTGGAGACTACCATCGATTCTCTGCTCTCCTGGTCATTGAGAAGTCCATGTAGCATGGAGTGTCTGACCATATTTTTGCAAATGGGCAGGTTGATGTCTTCTCATTTGGCATTGTCCTTTGGGAAATTCTCACTGGTGAGGAGCCATATGCTAACATGCATTATGGAGCGATCATAGGTTTGTTGAAACTTAATCTTCTCAGCAGTTGCTTGAGATTGGGTTTTGTTTTTAAATTGATTCTTCCTTCGGTGAATTGCTCTTACTGCATCTTAGAAATGGAGTTTGGTGCCACTCATTTTTTCTTTAGCCCAGTTGGTGCCACTTATTTGAGATTGTTTTCTTTTTAACTGACATTTGAACTTGTTAAGTGCACACATTTTTCTGTATGTCTTTGAATATATACTGGATTTTGGTCAATTTCCTGTTGAATGTAGATTTATCATAGATTTCCTCTTCGTTTGTTTAATTTTGCTTGTCCTGTGACATACATTAAGTTACTGAAATGGGAACACAAATTTGCTTCGACCTTTGCGTGTCAGCAGTATCTGGATACCCTGAGATATGTGGTTCAATTAGTCAAGCAAATAGGCCATTTTGTAGTGTTGATTTAACTAAGTTTTGTGAAATAATTAAATTCTTATACCATATATGCCATCTTTGCTATGTAATAGGATTGAAAACAATTAAGATAATCACAAGTATGAAATCATCATGTTTGTTTTTTGCAGGAGGTATTGTGAATAATACATTAAGGCCACCGGTGCCAGGCTACTGTGACCCACAATGGAGACTGCTCATGGAACAGTGCTGGGCCCCAGATCCCATGGCCCGCCCTTGCTTTGCTGAGATTGCAAGACGCCTACGAGTAATGTCAGCTGCAGCACAGTCTAAGCCATCCAAGTAATTGATCGCCTATTTCATCATCTCTCATTCCCCCACCGTTTGTCATCATATACCAGCTGCAAGTTCGAACGAGCTATCAATCATAGTATGTGCCATCAACAGAGATTTGGTTGTGTCCTTATGGGAAGCAGTAGGATCCATGATCCTCATCGATAATAGTATGTGCCATCACGTGTGTCCTAATGGGAAGCGGTAGGATCCGTGATCCTTCTAATGGCTCAGTTGAAGTTGTGAATTTCTTGTGGACTATGAGACTTCTGTTTCTGTACATCTATCTATTAGTTGTGTATCCAGATGAAAATGACTACACATACCCTCAGTTTTATAGATTGTATTTGATACCCTTTTTGTCTGTGCCAAATGCTGAAACAGAGTATTGTGCATTATTAGACTCATGCAGAACTTCTGAAGACTTTGAATGAGAAACCTGTGCTTGTGTATCCTGTTTTATATTATGGCAAGTTCCATCTCTACCTACGGCAGTCTCTAACTGACAGCTGCCTCTTGCAGATTTTATGCACGAAAACAGACATGATTTTTCTTTTGGAAAAGGTGTAATCTTCATTCATTTCCCTCAGTCTATCTTCAAAAAGACGTAATGTTGCTGACTACAGCTCAAAAAAACCCAAAAAAAAAACCCATGCATGATACACTTGTCCAACGTTTAATAGGCTTTCACAGGGAATTAAATTTGTAATAAACGGCTATTTTCTCGTAGAACACTGACTCCTTTCGCTCTGATCACTGTGTTACCCAGTAAGCGGACCACTCCTGCATTTCTACATCTGCTGAGAAACTCCTCATTTAACTCATAATGGCTGCTCTTCTGACCGGCTAAAGATGTTGTCGTGCTGTTAGTATGCGATGGCAAATTAACAGCCACAATTGAACTTCCTGCTGGGGACATCTGAGTTGGGCTTCAAGGTACCATCTTTAATATGCAAAGTCCTCTTGTTTGCTCGGTCTGCTGTGGCCACATAAGCTGCACTCAGCCGAGTCCGAGCATCCTTCCATCATAGACTCGAACCTCACAAATAAGAGGAGGTTTATCAAAGAGTTTCTTCTCGAAATCACCATCTTTCTTATAGAGATCCCTGTACCCTTATCTTGTAACTCAACGGAACATGTGGAAATTTCTTCGCCCAATTCGTTTTTCCAGGAACCTCTCGACCTCAGGGACCGTGCATGCAGACAGGAAGATACTTCACACAGACAAAAACCACAACAGAATTGGTCGCAGGAAGATTGGTGATGAAGTGGGAGAAAATCGGGAGACCCCACTTTGCCAGCTCAGTGTAGGTGAGACCAATTCCGGGAAATCGGACCAGTCCCAGGCTGCGCCCAATCCCGACGATCCACTCCACGTGCATCTCAAATTCATATCTTTTCAATGTCCCATAGTGCCACACGTACAATACGACAAGCAAAGGTCGCTGCAGACAGAAGTGGAACCCACGTTGATCGACCTTGAAGAGCACCTCTGAGAAGTAAGTGCAATCCACTGCAAAGGATAGGCCAGTGAAGAAACAGGACGAGAACCCAGTGGCAGTGACACGCTAGGATCATGATCAGAGTCATGAGCAATGCACTCACTCACATGCGTAACTATAACCACTGCTGTGCCTGTCATACCTATTGAATGAGATACACAGAGGGGATGGTGATACTGAAAAAAAAAATGGATGGGATTCTGCGTAAGGACAACCTACCATAAGCATTTCCAATTCGGCTCCGATTCTTGAAACCGTCCGTTACAGCGATACACAGAATCATCAAGATCCGAGTATAGATCTGTCCTAGAAACTTCTCCTCCGAGGTATGCACCACCTTTTGACTCTCGGAAAACATCAGGTGCAGGTGCTACTTGATTACCGAGAATGTAGCGGGAAATCGTTGCCTGACTTGCCACCACTGCCGCTGAAGTTGCAAGTGTAAACATGGGCCAAGTACGTGCCACCTGCGATGAAAGATGTAATTAGTTAATATCAACGGCGAACTTTTGTCTATGAGTTAGTGAGAAGTCGAGGATGCTCATCGCCACTGAATTCTGAACTCTTAGGACAAACAGGGGATGGATCGTTGCAACAATGTGCTCCTTAGCCGCCACAAGGTAGGAAGCTCAACCCGCATAAAGGGATCATTGGTTTCGAAAATAAAAATTTGAAATTTACGTTTCCACTGTATGATCGAATCCCACTACTATTGACTAGCCTAAGGGAAGGCAAGGAGACGCTCGAGCCGTGTGAAGGCGATCCTGTGCATCCGAAGCTGGCCCCATTCCCAGTTGGAATTTGGGATAAAATAAGTGGTTCCGTTAGTCATGGAATTTAATTTATCTATAGAATCAAGAATTCCCATCAAACTCACCCGTGATGATACGAGGAAAGGTGGGGTGAGGCCCAACCATCCTATCCGCCTCGGAGGTCAGAGCCCCCTGACTTCAAAGTTCCGTGCGTTGAATAATACAATACGTCGATTGCCACCCATATTCATCATCTGCCATTAGATTTTGCTGATGTGGCTGGTGATTGACTAAAGCATCAGAGTCCAGACTTTGATAGTATTATAGCAATTCAAAATAGAATATATTTTAACTTCAGAAAAATAAAAGATAAATGTCTATTATGACTATAGAATGACCACAAAATTTGCAAGATTATTTAAACAGGGCGGACGAGGGGTTTTTTTTTTTTTTTTCCTAGCAGAAGAACGGGACGAGAATCAACGATAATTTATTTGTTTCTTTTCACTGACGGCTTTTCCATTTCCCCACCACCACCACCGTCCTACTTATAGTAGTATATCGGACCTGATCGAGATACAGCGAACCTCGGCAACGGGCTAGGGCCCCGGCCGGCCGAACTTGATCCTTCCCCGGCCTTCACTTTCCGGTTCGTGCTGTAGTCCAGCGGCCCAGATCTCCGTACGTTCCTGTGCCTGCCGTCGTAGCTGTGAGTGCTCCCGGGATCACCATCGAAATACTGCTCTCGGCCATGAGCCGAGGAGCCCTTGAAGTAACCCGAATCGTTAGCCCCGTGCTGAGGGGTTGAGTCTCCCCGAGTGTGCCGCGAGACGGGGGAGGAGTGGACCAGGGACACCGCAGGGGAGTGGCGCGGTGAAGCGGTTACTAGCGCAAGAGGAGTTGAAGGCAGGTTTCCGTAGTACTGACTGTATATGGAACGGAGGATGGTGTACGGAACGTGGGCTTCGAGGGAGCTCCTTGGAAGGAACGGCGAGATCTCACATAGTTGGTCGAGGAAGATGAGTTTAGCCACGAGGTGAGATCTGCACAGAAACGCACGCAAACATTATCAGCAGATCCTCTTGGAAAAATTAACAGCAGCAGCAGCAGTAGTCCAGCAGACTGAACTCTACGAAGCTTTTTTTTTTTTTTTTCTCAAAACTATGTGTTTCCATGGAGTTTTCAAAAGCATCCCCTGGCGGCTGGCGGTGTCAACAAAAGCAAGACCTAGCTTCCACCGTACCGCTAGCTTTATCCACTAGTGCCACCTGAGTGGCCATAAACCAAGCCACCAGAGTCACATAGCAGGATCCCGGCCATTGATGCCGGTTTTTCAAGAACTATCTTGAAGACAATTTCACTGACAACATGCATGGAAGGCACTCAACGTACACTCTTAATTTTCTGGAACACTATGAAACGCCCTTGTAGGTCTTCTGTTAATTCCATATCATATACATACATAAAGACATACACATTTACGTATACATACATAAAGGAGAATGATGAAATTCATGATGTGCATTAATTGTGATAAAAAAAATGTGTCATTAATTTGTATTTACGGCAAATATTACAGGATTTCATGACCCATATGTATAACAAAATAGTATGCTAAAGTTTGTTATTAAGACAGTATCTCTGCATTTATTCATAATGTTTTCCTTTCAAAAAGGAAACAGAAAAGAGAAATTGTTTTATGCTTGTTATTTGAATATTGTCAGCCAATATAAAATGGGCTAACTAAAATTTGAGAGCTTGAGTCAACGTGAAATGTTACCTTAATATAACTTGATTGGGAAATTACATGAATTGGCCAGTATCTTGACCGGGATAAGAGTATAAAATATTCATTTAGAACACTTTTACATACAGTTTTAAGTTCGAAAGCTAATATGATAAGGAGGAAAAAACACGTGTAACAATTCAAACTTGAAGGCTATGCATACGATAGGATTAGAATAATATGTCTATACATACAGCACTCAGTTCAATTCCTGTAAAAGAAAACTAAAAGAAAAACTGCGGGTCTGTATGAATTAAATTAAAGAGGATTCTTATCATTCGAAGCCAAACTTTTTACTTACTAATTAACAAAACAAAATGTCATATTTATTGAAGACGTTCTTATTTTAGAAAGTAAGTCTACTGGGGAAAAAAAAGTAATTCTAATTTCCCAAAACAAATTTCAGAAAAGTAATATTTTTAATAAAAATGAAAACTGAAATTACAATTGTGCTAACCAATACTGTGCAAGGCACCGAGAAACGACCTAGTCGAGAGTATATCAGTTTCTGATGGATCATGAGATCGTACTTGCTTACCTGTTTAGTTCATTCCATGAATCCAGCACAATCCCAGCAGAAAATTTGACAAAGAGCTGCATTGCAGACCTTATGCTGGCTTCAGCAGACAATCTGTTATGCATATCAGCATCCGATGTATCACCAGCATGGCCATTTGAATAAGATTGTCTCTGATGGTGCTCCCGTTCAAGTCTAACATACTCGCTTCCCGCAATGACAGCACTTATGCACCTGCAAAACAATAACTTGTCACATGTTGGTTGCTAAACCAGACAAAGCCTCTCTAGATAACAAGAGATCAGCATTATTTACATGGGGAAAGAAAATACAATTGGAAATCATGATTTAGAGATGGTCAATTTTAGTGTCACAAATGCTGTATTTTGATTTGATCTACCATGCACACAAAGGCACAGACTCATTGCTTTGTTTTAGTAAAGCATAAATCTGATCAGAGAGGCATCTGTATCAGAGTCAATACTAGACCACTGAAATGACTCACAACAAACCTTGCTAAGCAATGAACATTGTTGCTAAACCCCCCAGTCTCAATGTTGAAGGCAGTAGTATTCCAGATATTGGAAGTCATGAAGGTTGCAAACAAATAAGGCAACAAGCTCCATGAGCCATCATTTGCTCCTCCAACCTCTTCCATGATTGATCTAACTGATTCAGCATCATGATCAGAAACCAATCCAACATTGTTTGCCACTCCACGTAACCTCCTAATCTCTTTCTTCTCTGGTACCTCATCGGGAATATGTTTAACCACCACACTGAGCAATGAATATATGAGTGGGGCACCTTCGTCGAGCACAGATCCAGTAGCTTCAGCCAGAAGGCAATCAAAAGCTAGGGCTTGCCCTGCCTGGATACAAAACCCGACAACAGTGTCCATATCGAGGATCTGCTTTACGGAAGCATCTCTTTCTATTCGATCACCGCAATGCATGCTTCCAGCAATTGACTCGAGCAAATCACGGTTTGACCTCAATGTTGTGTCAATGCAGTTTAGAAGAGCCGCTGTATGTTCTTTCATCATTCTGTTTAGCCTGTCAACCCCATAGCCACCAAATATATGGACAAAAGCCTTAAGCTCTCTGAGGTCAGTGACTGATTCAGCAAAATATCCTCCTACTGGCCTTGCACTCTTAAAGCAATTGTGGATCGGAGCAAAAAGGATTCCTGCACCAGAAACATCCTTGACAATGTTATCTATATACCAGTTGCACACAGCTTCTGTGGCTGCTCCTGCATTTAGTTCTGCTGGTTTCTCGAGTGACTGCAGACAAGAAACTGGACCACAGAAGGCCTCTGTTAGGAGGACTTCTCGAATGCCCTGGGTAAGGTCCATGCTGATGTGCTGCTCTGCTAGATGGATTATACTGACATGTCTTCGAAGATACGCCTCCATTATGGTAGGACGGTTTAGGTCATTATCAGTTTTCAGTAAAGCAAGAAGTCTCCTCCTGAAGTTCCCAAGGATGCATTCTCTCATGTACTGCACATGAACATTCTTTCAATAATAGAAGACACCAATATGCTGCCAATTGGTGTTCATTATTAACTAGAAGATGTGTAAGATGCAATTCCAACCATTCAAGGAGAAAAAAGAGAAACTGAAAGGGAGTTAGTATGCTTCACCTCTCTTAAAACAAAAACATGGTTTAAGACACATATAGGTTCCATATCATTCAAAACTGAGCATAAATTGGTCAGCCTCTGCATTGCAGCTTCTAACCTGCAGATAGGACAACCAAGATTTAAGAACCCAATCCATAATTTTCTGCAGTTTCTTACTATAAAATGACATCATAAGTAAAATAAAAAAGGCGAAGAGGTGCAGTAATACATAGAAACTCCGTACATTTTTATCGAGTTATTATTTTCTGGATAGCTCTCATGACCAGGCAGAGGCAAATGAACAGGTCCTCTTGGAGATTTTGCTGAAGGAATTGAAACTCTTGCGGCGTAGTTCATGTGAAAAGCTGCTTGCTCTGGAAGAAGCTGAGAATATTGTAATATTAGTTCAATGAAAATGATGCATGAGATTTCTGGACTATGCTTCCATTAGCAGCAAGTTACCTGACTCTCCAGAGCACCAAATCCACCTTCTGAGTCAAGAATATTTACTAATCCCTCCAACCCTCCCATAATGGATTCTATGAGGGACTCAACATAAAGAACTGCATCTCGACCAATTTTAGTCACCTAGCAGACCAAAGATCAGAGAACAGCAATGAGTTTTTTCCTCGCCCTTTTCAGAAAATTAAATCATGCAGCCCAAAAAAAATGACCTTAAAACTGAGTTATAAATATAAACCTTGTTAACTGACCGACAAATTAATGCATTGACAATGTAATGCTACTGCCAGATGGTTCTTATGTTCTGCTGGCTACACAGGATCCAATGTAACAAAAAAATTGTGTTCAGAGATGAGATTAAATTTGCAGTTCCACTACCTCCTCAGGAACAACTAGAGAAGCACACTCGGGAAAACTGCTAGCAACCCCAAGCCATGCACAACAATGTTGAGGACGTCCTTCTGGCCCAAACATAGTATTCCTGAATACCTGTTAGGACAATTAACTCTGGGTAAGAAACCATCAAGGAAGACCCTTGAATCATAATAGAAAGCAAATAGCTAAATCTTCATGGGTTTACCACTGTAAGATGCTGGTGGTAGAAATACAACTTCTTAAGGCTACCATGCTTCGACAATTGAGATTCTAGTTCATCAACACATCTGAATAAACAGGAAACCAAGCAGGTTGGTTATTTTTGTATTTTCAAGCACACTCAAGAAGTGTACCTACAAAATAAGTGCATGTATGAAGCATTTTGACAGGAAATTTTAGTTTATTAATAGAATCAGCCAGAGCAAGACTATCTAGGACAACCCATCAATATCAGCAACTAGCAGTTTGACTCATAGAAATGTCATTATAGCTCTTTCATACAGCTAGTGGGGAAAAATATAGAGCTAAAGGACAACAGTGAATATGTAAATTACACTCAGCACTCATATACTGAAGACAAGCATATTTTTAATGCACAGCCACCTCAAAGAGCCAAATATCAGGTCTATAATATCGTACAGTCATCAAACTATGCCCTAAAAATGTTGCATGGCGGGATAAAGATATCTTTTTATGGCCCAAACATAATTACTATGTTATAGTCAGCACAGAGAAATTCATGTCAAAGGCTCTACTTAACAGTAGACAAACCAGATAAATAAGTACCTGGACCAATTGTAAGCAGCATTTCCTTCAGATAATAAACCTTCCTTCCCAGTAGACACAGTAGCTTTCTCCAAATGTCTAATGTTTATTGATGATCGAGAAGATGTGACAATCATCAATATTGACAACCAATCCTTTCGGAACTCCTGATCAGTATAACTTTCATGAGGATGCACAAAAATGCAGTAAAAGTTGTTGACAGAGGGTTACTATCAGTGAAGGTTCAGATTCTGTTTTTCAGTAAGTTCAAGTTCAAATAAACATTTAAAGTGAATTCAGGGCTTTTAGAAAGCTCTATCTCGATCAGAATCAGATGAGCAAAATATAAAGCTCTTACAGATAGATCACACGTAATGGCAGAAACGTTTTCACCCTGGAGTTTTGGTATGCTCTCGAGCTGCTGAACAATCTTCTGAAACAGTCCCTTTAAGCTTGCTCCTAAATCAAGAGCAACCATTCCTGGAGTGCCAAGTAAGAACCGCACTCTACCAGCACAAGAAGATAGATAGGACAATGCATATCCTCGTATTGCTGCATAAAATTTTGTCAAGCAAAATTTACTGTGCAAGTACTAAGAACACAAGTTCTATTTTGAGCCAGAAAGCAAACTTAAGACCTGGTTTTGATACTTAGTATCATCCAAGGAACTGATAATAAGCTAAGCCAACAATACTAGAACAGGGGAAAAATGATAAACACCTACTTAAGTATCTGACCTGTGATATACTTGCGCACCAGACAGCACAAACGGTCCATTCCATCTAACAAGAACCCAATAGTTGGATCACTTGGATCCTACAAAGCATAACCAAATAAAATAGAAACTTAAAAATTTATAGCTGTTCTCTTAATATTTAATTAACTTATGCTTCTCCAGCAACTGCAAGACATGCACAGGGATTGAAATGGGATTAGTGGACTCACAATATCCACAGGAACCATGCGAGCCACTTTGGATTTTGATGATGCAATTCCTACATGCTGGAAGTACCAAATGACCTCAGATTGAGCTAAAGCCAATGCCGAAAACACCATCTGTTTGGAAATTCAATAAGAAAAGGTGGAGGCATAATCAGCCCAGTAGTTTCCTTAATGTATGGAGAAATTTCTATATGGAATATAGCTTGAAATTAGAGATTACCAAATTTGTTAATTCACCAAACAGCATACCTGAATATTTGGAGCCAATAAACTGGGCTGATCTGTGAAAAACACCACCATTCTTCCAATCTCTTGTTTTAGCAATATTCTTCTTTCACGGTGAATTGCATCACAAGATACCAATGCTTGCTCATGCACTTCACTTTGGTCATCAAAAGTAGAAAATTTTGTATTAGACTAGAGTTTACTAGATCTGAATAACATATTAACTATATTTTGCTCATAAACATTAGGAATCACTTGACATGTTCATAACATTTCCATCACCAAATTAGCAATAAATTACAAAGAATATGTCTCACTCATTTTTCACGGAAATACTTTCACAAGCTGACTTCAGATTAAAATATCTGGTCGTACCCAATCATTTTCTCAACTTGCTTCGCAACGCTATACTCCAGATCTGCTTCTTTTTGCTTCGTGCGTCCTGATTTTGCCATTTTCTTGGATTCTAGGATCCGTGGTAAAACGTATAATTGGTAATCCTCATGCAACAGCGTATACTGCAAGTTAAGATACAGTAATGAATGAAACTCCAGCTTCTCCTCATGCAATAGCATTTACAGTAAGACTCACCTCATCCCTGAATAATGTGAGAATCAAATTTTCCTTCAGAACTACCTGAAAAGGTGAGTAGAAAGAAGGGCAAGAAAGATGAGTGAAACAAGAAAATGAGGAAGATAACTGCACAGGATAATCAAATATCTGGCTGGGGCTCCCCTAAGTAATTTTACAGGATATTGCGATTCAATTAAAGGAGTACAAATGAACCAACTCCAACTCAAATGGGCTAAATCTATTTCATTTTTTCAGATTAGTACATATTGCCTCTCACTGCACTATGAGATGAATCCTGTAGCTTATGCATAGGTCCAAGATAGAAGAGGGTAAAATGAACAGAATCTGCAGCTTACCAGAGCAATGTCAATGCTTGTGACACGAAGGAGCTCATCGGGACAAACGAGATAACCAAGTAATACCCATTCACGATATGAAGTCACATTTGCTAGATCTTGCGCCCTCTGTAGGTATGTAAAATTGTTATTGTCAAAGTTTCCTTATTTAAAACAAAACGGATGACACTGATTCAGTTAAACACTCAATTATTTAGTCTCATCACAATTCAAACACTTACCATTGGGTGAGCAGAATTTGTAAGTATATCTGGATATCTGGGATGATATGGGCTCAGAAATCCCTCATTCCTAAGCTTCCTTGTATCAGTAGACAGAAAAATGATGGGACCTACAGCCTCTAGAACCTGCAAAAGAAAATTATAGGTCTTACATATATGAGGATCCATTCAAAAGGGTAGAGCAAATTATGGATTAAATGATTTTAAAAAAGCAGAAGATTCTACATAATTTTGGGAACATCAGGAATGCATTATATCAGAGAATATGTTACAGATTGTGTAACTCCCTTTTAGTCATCAGTTGGAGAAAAATACATTGGCACAACATAGGAAGATTGAAGATGATAATTACCTCCCCTATACGTGGGCTGACAAAATTAAGGTCTTCTTGCAGTCCTTTCAATGGTGGATCATAAGAGTCTATGAATTGCACCAATCTGTAATCCATAAAAAGAAAAGCTATAAGATTTTTGTGATAGAAGGTCTCATTATCATGCATTCAGCTATAAGTTTTTTGTCCTATAAACTTTCCAAGAGAAACCAGAACAGTTCATTCCTATTCTCAGTGACCCAATCATTCACGAGGCTGATGCACTTCCTGTTAAGTTCATGCAAGAAATCATCCCACACAGCAATGCAAGCCACTTTTGACAATAAAATTTTACTGTGGAACCGTACGATGCAACCCTAAATGAAATAATTTCCTACCGATGATAGAAGTCACAGTCTCGTTCATTCCTGCACATCGAGTATAGAAGATTGTATGTCTGCAGTAACATTTTCCTTGGAAGCTGTAACCAAGGCATCATGTTTCATCACTTATCAGAGACAAAATGATATATTTTCTTCAAGAAAGTATAATATCACCCAGACACAGCTGGGAAACAACCAAATAGACACTAGTTACAGTCCAAAGCTGACTTGCCTTCTCAGAGAAGAGATTGACACGAACGAAGAAACAAAAGAGATCCATGAAAGCGTGCAGTATGAGCGAGTTCTGATGGGGCTGCAAAATGCTGTCTCAAGTTATTAGAGATGTCATAAATAAACCAATAAATCATTACACAAACTTAGGCATATGTTTCAAAACCATTGAGAATGCACCATGCATGACAGAAAATGGGGCAGGAGTCAGACAACAGTAGTCTATAGGCATTGTTAACTTGAATCCTCAGACATGAATGTTGTATCACATAAAAAACAACTGAATCCAAATCATACCAGCAGGGTAATGACAGTACTGCTGAGATCCAAAATTAGCCGCAAGGCCTGCTCCCGGTAAGCCATTAAGTCCAGGAGGAGCTGATCCACAAAATTACCAAATAAGCCATCTAAAATTTGGTGTTGGAATTTCTGGCATGGGTGCAGTATGGTGCATGCACAGTACCAGAAAAGGTAAAGAAAGAAAGAAAGGCTTCACTTGAACACATAAGATATGGAAATTAAGCTAGGCCAAATCTCTCTAAATGAGTGATAAATCAGGTGAAACTATCCTTCTGGTTCTTTTCCAATATATTGCTAGACGATAAGATAAAAATTCCCATATGAAACTTGTATCTGCTGGTCTCCGGAGGAATTGGTCTGTACACTGCTTACCTGAACCCATGGTTCCAAGCTCTGCAGATGAAGTTCAGCAGTACTGTGCAAAGCATCCCAGGCCGCCTTATCAACCTACAGTAAGATTTCACCCAAATTATTCACCTAGAAAGACAAGAAACCCAGAATACAGGGTAAGTGAGAAGGAAATGGTATGATGCCTTACACGCTCAAGTTGTAATTTACTGAAGTGCTCTGGGAATTTCTTGGCAAGCAACAGACAGATCCTCGGATGATTAGGAAAGATGCCAGATTTCCAAAAAGACTCCGTGTAGATATTACTAACTGGGTCCGGGTAATCAAGAATTTGGTTCAGTCTATACATTTTGGCCATGAGACCTTCTGCAACTTCATTTAGTTGGACAACCCACAGAATGTTCAAACTCTTGTGGGAACCACTTGTACTCAGGGGCCGTCCATCAGGACCGGTATTCACAGATGTCTCGGACATTGTACGAGTCATGTCAGGGCCAAGGTATTCGGTCCATCTTGACGGACCTTCCCATCCCCTTGATCGTGAAGGGATTGGCACATCTTGCCAAGATTTTTCCATAGTTGAAGACCGGTTGTGAGTAACTGCGATTCATACAAGTACAGGTACTTCCCTGTTCTTATTGATGCGGGAGATCATAAGGGATACAAATTAATAACGAAACAGTAATCAAAGTAACAATTTCTAATTACATTTCATTTCATTCTTCTCCAAGTAAATAAGGCACTTTCGTAGCACAAGCTACGAAAAATTGGACTTGGGTACACGGTCCAGCTCAAGCTCCCAGAAAAATTGAACCATCGCTTACATTGAACTTTAGTACAAAAACGAGGAAGTCAACTCTCTTTCCTAAATTAAAGAACGGAGCAGCACTCTCCAATCACGTCGTTTATCAGAAGAGGGAAGAAGATACTCCGCAGACAGATGAAGTAGGACATGAATTGCCAAGAGTTTACCAAAAGCGTACTCACCAAATTAAGCTAAATCTAGTAAGCTCCACCGGCTAGTTCACCACAAGCATCACACATAAAGCAAGAAGAAGTAGAGAACAAATTCGAGAGAGTGAGAGAAAGGGAAGCTCGACATGCACGAACTGAAGCAGGAGGAAGCTCACCAAGCCTCAGACAAGAACATGTAGATGGTGGCCGCCGGAGCTACTAATTTAAAGCTCACTCGACTTCCCGCATTTCATCAGTAAAAAGGGAAAGCAAATCACGCCCACAGAAATAGAGAGAGAGAGTAACATACGATTCAGAGCTGGGGAGCTGCGAAAGCCGAACAGGCCCGGGATTGGGCACAATGCATGAGCTTCAGATCTGAGCTCCACGAAGAGGAGCAGTGCTCGGAAAGGGGAGCATAGGGGCAGGTTTTTCCAAAAGAAAAGTAAAGAACGGAGGTAGAGACTCGAAGGAAGGACGGGCACAGGGAGCGGGGGGAGGGTGGACGATCGCGACCTTGCTGTTATATCAGCAGCTCCTCTCCTCTCTCTCTCCTCTCTCTCTCCTCTCTCCTCTCTCTGTCTGTCTCTTTCTCTGCGTGAGTGTGTGTTAAGATGGCGATGGTGATTCCGCCGGCTCAGCCGGAGCAGCTGAGTTAACTCGTTGACTCGGGATGAGTTGCGACGACCGAGTGAGGCGCGGAATGAAATGAAACATTTACACGCGCGCACGACGGCGGGGGATCTGCGGGGACGGACAGGGTGGCCCGTCGCTGTACGCACTTGCCTTCCCTACGCGTTAAAACTCTTAACCATCCTCTCAGTAACTGATATTAACATTAATTAACCACCGAGACGGTTAATCTCTGCCTTAATTGCTTAGTTCTCAGTTTTAGAGACAAATTCACGACACCATATTTTTTTCTCATCTGAACCATCCGTTATTTAGATTGATACACTCTAAATTTTGCATTTGTGTACGAGTGTTGCTAGCTGAGTACTCGCACAGGAGGTAATATCATTATGCACAGCAAATGATAGTGTTGCTTTTAAGCAACTTCATTACCGTTTAGGTTCACAATCCTCAGCACACCAAGCACTCTACCACTTTAGAAAGACAGGCAACGATCATGGTCAATCATCATGCCATAAAATCGACCACCACCGCCCCTTCCCGGCACGGAAGAGCAAATGGGAGACCCGGCGTAAATCGAGCTGGGGGGGGGGGTTCTACTTCGCCGTAGATTCTTCGGGTTAGTGGACCTGTCATCAGGAAAATGGAAGTGGGAGTTGATATCATGAGTACATGATGAGACTTCGTTGGATTGAGAATTGAATAGAAGAGGAAGACATGCTTGGCTTAGACATAAAGACACCATTATTATGGTTCTTCGTCTTCCTCCTCCTGCAAGCACTAGTCTAAGAACAGGGCATACATCAATGGCCTCTAGCACTAGCTTGCATAGGACATAGGTCAATCTGATGTCATGTACATCCTCCACCCACCTTGCCCAAAAACACCGTGACGACAAAAATACCAATGTACAGATGTAATCCATAGATTCCGTGTCGAGGTTCGACTTCATTTCCTTCTTCTCTACTGCTTCCCCCCCATTAATAATAATACAACGTCCCTGACAAAAATGGAAGGTAGAACTGGGCATATCACTAACTGACCAGCTTCCATGTTCTTGAGGAGAATCATGATGAACACAAAAAGGTTCTTCAATTCAATCCAACAACCGGTCAAACCTTGAAAAAAATTTCCACATCCCAGAGCAGATCAATAATGTCATATAGGGAGACATGGCATCAAACATCTCCCCACCTAATCTTTGCACATAGCGATAACTTGGCCTATGCACTGTTATCTGATACTGCATAAAAACTAATGGGGCTGCTAATCTTTCAGATGCTCGCTTGATGAACATCCCCAGGACCAAGATCTTTTTTCTCCTGTCATGGGCTGGTGATCACCAGCTCGCGACTTGGTTATGGGCCCGGCTTTCACGAAGAGAGGAATATGAGTTACTCTGCAATCTGCATAGGAGGCAGTTTCCAGGAAGATGCTGATGGCTTAGTGTGTCCTTTAATTCCTCCACGTGAACAGCTTGAGTTGTCACATCTATTCCCACAGTAGAACAAGGTAGCTACTTTCAGATTATTCATGATGGCGATCTCACATGCTTGAGGTTTACGGATTTGCAGTAGCTTAACATGGCACCAGAAGAAAGCTACCATTTCCAGATTATCGGAAATTGCCTTTCCTGTTCATTTACTGTCTGCATGCATCAAGTCCAGCAAAATAGTGGGGGCGAATTAAGGTTTTCAATAATACCTGTACATTATTTGCTGTAAAGCTCATAGAACAATAGCTCCCTCAAGAAGCTTGTTACAGCTGAAAGATATTTTAAAAGAAACGATTGCTATTATCTCATAATGAGACTTCTCATCTTCATCAGCCGTGCGGTTCCTTGTAACAGGAACTTACTCAAAGATACGAACGTATGAGGCATCCTTACCAGGAACCACTCCTCCCTTCATCGCAACAAAGGTTGCCCTCTCAGAATCTTCAGTTATAGGCTTCCGATCTTCTAGTCCATCTTAGTTCGAGCTCCTTACTAAGAGGCATAATAGACCACCTTAGAAGACTCAATGGAATGCAAAGAAGTTCACTGCACTGTAGACCTTGATGAGAGCAACTATGCCGGTTTAAGTTTGGAAATCCTCCCGGCAAGCTTTCTCGAACCGTAACCACTGTCAGTCTTGGATACATCCTGCTTAGCATGGGAAAAGGCTGGCTTGCTTGGATTTCCACTTCGTGGAAGGTTTAGCCAGTATAATTGTTGAATTACCCACTTGCTGTCACTTTTCTTGCAATGCCTAGCTGATTGGTGTGATTAGGACTTAACAGTCAATTTGGCTCGAATCTAAATCAATATTGGGTTTTTGGATGCCACAAGGTGTGCACAACACCTTAAGTAGCAAGAACTTGCCAAGTAAGATTCATTTTGAATTCAAACTGACAATTTTCTTAACTAAGTCGGACCAAATGAGTTCTTTATTGTATTATTTAGTAAGGCAATAATTCATCGACAATTACCCAATAAGCTATCATGCGACACTCAGCCACACTCTCATTGGCATCTGTAAATCATCCCTTGTAAGTAGTATCCTAGTTGAGGTTGAAGACTTTCTTTTGTACAAAAGGAATCGACAATGGTGTATACAAGTATATATAAAGATGCCTTATCTTCTTTTATTGAGCGAGAAATTCCAACCAGCAAGACAACACGCACAGGTTTGATGACACAACAGTTATTTTCTGCTCTCCTGCAATTCACAAAAGGCCTGCTAGTGAACCAAGATAAAAATTGCAGCTTTGGATGAAAAAGTTGGCACTGAATGAAATTTCACTCTCACAAACACCATAAAAAGATTTTGTTTCATCCAAAATGAAGAATCATTGGAGTAGAAAATGAATCAAACAATAAGAAAGCGTCGACCCTTGAGCAACAACCCTTTTATTCAACATATTCTATTCAGATGAGATCAGCAGCATCAACAATGCAAAAGTTTGAAATGAGTAATCAAATCTGTGGAGAACTCCTAGTTAATCCACTGGAAACAAATAGGAGGAAAAAGGAAAGACATAGCTCAGATCATGAAAGAACCAGGTAAGTTTTCAAGTTGGTTTGAATCTTTGCATCCCAGCAAAAACTTCAAGTCGAGCCTTCAGCTGCATGCAGATTTTGCTCCTGAGCATAACAGCTCAATGGGCCTCATCTTCTTCTTCACAGAATTTTGAGTACCTATCTGAGTCCATCAACTTTACCACCTCACCTGAATCACTCAACTCAACCTTAATAATCCATCCATTCTCAAAGGGGCTTGAATTGACCTATTACATGGGGAAAAAATTAGTTCTGTTAGACAGCAGAGAGAGCATCAACATTGAGAATAGCATGAAAAGAATCTCGTGGCACATTTGGATGTTCTCTCCATTCTCAAAGATAATCTTCCTGAAACCCTTCCAAGATAAATGTCACCTCCATAAACAGAATTCACTTCAACATGGGAAGCAAAGGATACTCACTAATCCAGGAGAATTGCTGAGCTCCTCATTTACTTTGATAACGTTTCCTGAAACAGGGGAGATGAGATCACTGGTAGCTTTCACACTCTCAACAGCACCAAAGCTGCCACCCTGTGTCACAGTGGACCCCTCTTCTGGTAATTCAACATATACGACATCACCCAGATGGTCCTGTGCATGGTCAGTTATGCCAACAGTTGCAGAACTGCCCTCAACCTTTACCCATTCATGAGAGTCAGAATACTTGAGGTCCTTGAGAACTGCAGCAAATTGAAGGAGCACCAAAAATTAAAAAAAAAGTAAAGCAAAAGGTCAGCTCTCCTGATTAGAATCAACATAAAATCCAAGGAATTGAAACTCTAGAGATACCATTCCAAGACTATTATTGTGACTTTACAAAGGATTTTGTGGGGGAAAAAAGATGCGGATTAGAGACCTGTTGAAGCAAAAGAGTAAAATGGAAGCTGAAAGTGACAAATGCAGCAATCTGGAACAAGCCCTTTAAAGAAATGAAGATTGCCTTTCTTTTTTGTGAATGAGTAATCCTCAGAGCCCTAGTAAAAACACTTAAAAAGGGAATTTTATGTGTAGAATCTATATCAAGTGCAAAGTTCATCAAACTCGGATGAATCACCTACTATCCTTTGAGACAGAATGTTTCTCACGCAATGATCAAGTACAGCTCCATCAGGAATTAATGGACAAATACAGTCTTTTCTCGCTAGTATTGCACTAAAGAAATGCAACAAACCCTTTACAAGGGGAAGTTATCTTTCTGATGACTCTTTCTCCCTCAAGCTATTTTTCACATGTAATGAGGTCAGGTAGACCTACCGATCAACATCAAGCTGAGATCAATCAAACCACTCTGATCACGACAGAAAACCGGAAACAAAGACTCAGAAACTTTAGTCTACGCGACAAAGCTCAACAGCAAAAGCTACGCATCATTTCTGATAAAACCATATCGCCCTACCGAACTGATCAATGAGGAATGATTATCAGCAGAAAATCGATCCACTGCCAGATCACAACACCATCCCACAACCCACAAATCAAAATCAGATCTTTTCAGGCCCCGCTGTGAGAAAAAAGAAAAGAAAAGAAGAAGACCTTTTTCTCAAGAAGAAACATACTGCACATCCTGAATCAATGAAGTTGAGATCCAACTTCTGACGCGTCAAATGGGCTTACCACCCCGAATCAAAAGATGATAACAAGGAGAAAACTTTATTTACCGGTAGCAAAACCCCTGTTGAAGACTGAGATCCTAAGGTGGGAAGCCGCCCTTGAAGCCCACATCATCCTAGAAGCCATGACTGCAAGCTCTCTTCCTCTCCCGCTTCCTGTCTCTCTCTCTCTCTCTCTCTTTTCGTGGAGCAAGCAGTCTGGTGAGTCGGCTCCCACTCAGTTGATGAAGCTCAAAGTAATATATAAAGAAGCAGAGGGTTGGTGGGATGTTCCCAACTTGTCTATAGTGCCCGGGGTGGTTGCATTCGAATTGGAAATTAAATACATACAACCCTCCCGAATCTTTTCTACACGAAGATGAAATATTATATTAAAAAAAACAAATAAATAAATTGACCCAAAATGGAAATTGAGATTATTTTGTAGGCACAAAATCTTAAGCGTTTCCACCTATTCATGTATTTGCTGTAATTTACCTTATGTTTCATGGTAACCACATAGATACACGGAATCTTTAAGGTGGCTATGTAAGAGGTTGTCTCGCCTAAAATATTACTTCTTTTTTCCAGGAATATGTCTGTTTCTTTTAAGTGGAGGAAAAGATTCTTCTTCTTTTCAAGGTCACACATCCGACGTTCGTGAAAGAGTGTTCATTCTCTTAAATCTAGCATCAAACACTGGGAGGTCAGCTAAGATGAGCAACTCCGATTTCAAATTCCAATTTTGTCAATTGAATAATTGGTGTCAAGAGGGCTCCACCCCAGTGCTCTAGCATGGTCTAAAACTCAAATTAGTCATCATTCATTGGATTTAATTCGGTCAGGTGGAACCACTAATGCTTAACATTCTATTGTTGGACATAAGACCGTTCCATTCTTCCCCTGCCCGTTGTATACTTACATGGCATTAAATGCATAGACAACCCACTGAGCTGTTCTTGGAAATATGAGGAGTCAGTCCATCATATGGGTGATGAAAGCCCATGATCCTGTCCTGTGCATTGTCCTGAGGACCGCGGTGAGTCAGAGATGTGCGCGGCGAATTTTTGCTATCCCACCATCAGTGTGACAGCCCGAATCAGTCATTTCCTCGAAGATCGCTGAGCATCTTTTGTAGAATTTCTTCCTCGAAATACCCTCCGACTCCAAGCCTCGATTTCCAGTTCAAACCATCAGGCTTCGACCTGAAACTGATGCAACAACGCCTTCCTACTAAGAATAAACATTGGAATGGGCTTCCAAGAATCGATATTTCTGCGATCACTTGCCGAATGTCTGGTCTGTCAATCTTTTTCAGCTTCATCACAAGTCCAGTGGCCCGCACCAGCAGACGAGATAGCATCGTACGTGTTATCAGCAGTCTCCAACTGGTGTTTCGCTCCGAAGGGCAATTTTTTACACGTTACTGCTCCTTCCACCGTCCGAAACAGAGTCTGCCAACCGGACTCGCATGCGTTAACATGCTGCCTGCTTTTGCATTACCAAATTTATTTCTTTTACACATGATCTGACATTTGATTACTGTACTACCTTCGTGTATTAGTTAGTTCGAGTGAATATTTTCTTATTAACATTTGAGGATAACTTTATGTATTACAAAGATTCATGTTGTCGTTGCTTTTAATAGGGGCAGTGGCAGAGACAATGGTGAGAGTGTTCTTTTTTTTACCCCCTTTTGAGACAGAGGAGCTGTTGGGTTTCCATTCCAAGGACACATCAGCCCAACTAACTTGCCGGTTTGATCGGTCTCCATCATCCATCATTGTTGGATCCCCTGCAACCTCCCTAACGAAATGCAATCCTCAGAAGAAAAAAAATGCTGCAAGTATAGAAAATTCAATTAGGAAACCCAAAAAAAAGGAAAAGAAGAAAAGAACTAAAATCTTTCGTTCATTCCAACGTATTGTTGATGGGAGAGAAAAGAGAAGGAGATGCAAGAGTTCCCGTGATTATATGCCTCTTCTTCGTCTGCATCATTGCTGGAGGAGTCCTACTCTGTCTTTACATTTTCCTGCCTGAGACAGAATCCTCCAATTGGTATTACCTAGCCGGAATCGTTCTGGAAGCGATCCCCTGGGCCTTCTGGCTGTTTGCTTACCTTTACACTTGCTTTAAGCCTCGAGGAGGAGGTGGTGGCGGTTGGAAGCCTGATTCATCTCGCACCAACAGTGGTGCGGCTGCGGCCATGGAAGGTCCGACTTCGCCGGTGGGGTTGCCTGCAGGAAATGGCCCTAAGCATGTCCATTTCGGGGAGGTAGTTGTGGTGGGGAATGGTGAGGACTGCGGCAATAATGCTTTGTCAGGAGCAGATGGGTCGATCAGAGGACGACAAGAACGTGGAGATCATTATCTCAGCAATGACAGAACAACTTCGAGCACCTCTAACAATGTGGATCTCTCCATCGGTTCTAGAGAGAGCGAGATGCCATTAAAGTTTGGAGCCTCATCTTGTAAATGAATATTGTTTTGATGTGCGGGAAAACGTGTCATGTTCATCAAGAACCAACTTCTTTTTGACGCACTGATGATTTTCCCCCCAGCAAGATGATGAAAGCGGTGTCACATCTTAATTCGTCTCCTAGATTTTATCTATTTCCAGACTATACTTCAAGTAACATGTGATGGTGCTTGATAGAATTAGAACAAAGTCAAACGTGATGAAATTCTTTATTTTGTATGTCCTGCATAAATATAGCAGAGATCGGTTGGCATAATCAGTTTGAGAAACTACGATTGAAGTGTTAAGCAAATCATTGCATGTATGGAGAAATGCAAAGGAAACTTAAGATCGAAAAACTTGGAAACGGAAGCTCCGGAGTTACTGTCTTTGCCTGGGATGCACTTTCTTCTTCTTCTTCTTCTGCACTTGACATTTGTAATCATGCACACTGCTGATACAACCAAACTTCCTCTTGATCTCAACCCACATGCCAAACTTGTGCTTCTTCCTTGCACCTCTCTCATTCCCACTGTTCTCGATCTCTTTCTTCATGATCCCACACTCCCTCTCGAGCTCCATCACCTTGTTATTCATCCTCACCATCTCACCCCTCAGCTCGTCCTCCATGCAACTCCCATCCCCATCCTCTTCATCACTCTCATTCCTCGATCTGTTGTTCTCTAGTCCACCACAGACCTCCTTAGTGACTACCTCTCGCAGCTTCAGCTGCTCAATGAACAGAACCTGAACGACAACTCTCAGGGGTAGTCTCTCGTTCTGAGCAGCATGCCGGCACGCTTCTTGTGACATCTTCTGACAGTCCATAACCCGACAAACCTCTTCCCTCTCTGATTCTGTTAGGTACCTGTGCTTGTCCAGGAAAATATCAATGGCTTTGTAGATTCCATCGGAGCTCCGATCATTACCCAAAGAGACTGCAATGGACATCTCTGCTAAGGAAACAAACTTGTTCAGATTCAAGTCTATATCCGCTGCCACCTCAGTGAGGAAATCTTCGATGAGATCTGCCACTCTTGTTATCACCTGTATGCTTGAACCTGTACAGCTGCCGTAGAAGTTCTTCAATATCCTCTTGACACACCCAATGTCGTATTTGGCTTCCTTAGCATAGCCCTGAAATGGTACGAGGAGATCTTTGACTGTTGCCTGATCAAGCTGTTGACCAATCCTGGCCTCGAACCCATCCCTACAGTCAGATCTTGCTCCCAAGGAAAGCGAAAACCTTAGCATTTCAAACAATAGAGGGCACGGGAGAAGCCCTTTTTCCTGAGGCAGGAGCCTCTCTATCGCTTCAATAGCTTCTCTTTGAGAGTTACTCTTATGAAATGAGACGTTTTCTTCCCCCTCGGAAAAGCCAGCACTAACCCACCTCGTCACATATCCACAGAGAGAAGCAGCCAAGTATTCCAGGGGAACACCATGAAGTTTTATGGCATTGATGATGGGTTCATAAAAGTGCAATGGCAGAGTAGTCAAGTCCTCAGGCTGCCAATCATCAACAAAGAGCTTCCTCCTTGCATTTGGTTTAAACTCATCTGTCTTGTCAGCCACCTCGTCGTTGCAACTCTCTGCTCTCAAGTTCTTGGTCGGCTTCCCAAGAAGTCGAGGGTCAATTATCACCTTTGCAACGATTGACTCCAGGCAGGCATCGATCAGCCCAAGACTTGCAGCCTGTGGGAGGACTTTTTCTGACAGCCGCAGGGCTCTGATGGTATCATACCAGCTTGGAAGGATCCTATTTTCGAAGAAATCAAGGGCTTGACTCAGTAGGTTGTTGGTGCTGTGATTCTCGGTCATTCCCAGATGGGATGCAAGGCAAATGAGGGGAAGGACATTCTCTGCAGTGAGCTGAAGATCAAACCCATGACAAAATCTTGCCACGAGCTGAAATGTTTCTGGGTTCGTGGGGATGTCTCGAAGGACATAAGAGACGTTGCCCTGAGAATTTTTGTCCTCGAACAAAGAAGCAACCCTCTCTGATCTTGCTGCTAAAAGTTCCTGACAAGAGTGCGGAGCCGCTAGTTTGCAATGAGAAAAGTTCTGTATGATATAAACCAAGCACAGAAAGGGAAGCTACTGGATTCATTCAAGTTGAAAGCATTTTTTCTCTTTTCTTTTTTACAATAAACTTACTCGATCCATCAGGAAAGGCTCACCGCGAATCACGACCTGAACAACTGCTGCGGAGCTGGACTTTGACTTCAGTTTGAGCGACCTGAATAGAGATAGTACTAGCAAATTCATGCGAGAACAGTGAAAGCAACAAGTCAAAAGGGAAGACAAGGTATTAAGGATCATGTTAGTCACATAGATGATTCTGTTTCCATGCGAGTTTTGCTGGACATTCCGTCAAAGAATCAATATCTATATACTTTTCCCATCTTCTGCTGCAAAAGAGAGAGTTGGTACAGGATAACTGCAGGGTTGCTTGAGCCGCCTTCTCCCTCCACCCAGCGTCTTCTACAACGGAAGAAAGTCAAAATCAGATGTTAGAAGTTGTATAAAGGCCCAGGACATATCAGAAGCTATCATTGAGACTTGTTCCAACACAGTGTGGAAATGAACATGCTTGTCCAACAGTTTCTGGAGTCTGAACTGTCCGAGGGCCAAGATGAGACCACTCTTTACATATTATAAGACAACTGAAGATCAAATTCAGTAAAACAGAGAACTTGTGGATGGGTGCAATTAGCAGTACAAGAGAAAAAAAAAATTCAAGACACCAACAGCTTACATGGAGCCAGTGAACCATGGTAGGGATGAATTAATGATACAAAAAGAAAGAACAGAAGCAAACGAAGGGAAGAGGGTAAAAGAAAAGGCTTACTTGCTGAGAGAGATGCTCGAGTTCTGCAGATGAGAGTTGATGGAGGCTGATATTGATGTTAGGTGTTTCAGGCTCTCTCTGGCATAGAGTGACATGACAGAGTCAAGGCGGCTGAAAATCCCATGTGAACGTTCAAACTCTGATGAATGCTCCCTGAAATTTTGGGTATTCAGTTACTGAGGATCAGATTTGGTGAGAGAATTCTGGTTCACTATAAGGTTTGTTCTGACTTATTAGAAATGATCTTTCCAGTACAACTGAAGTCCTGCAATCTTGGGCCTTGGAATTGTCCCCCCAAAAAAAAAAAGTTCCAGCAATCTTTTTCATCTCAAAAGAATAAATAAATTGTACAATCTTAAGTTCTTAATGATCCCTTTACATTTCATCTTCTCAGTTTATTATGTACACACAGAAAAAATACACAGGGAAAAGACAATCCATGACAGTAGGATGCGACTATTGCTGTTACCGTAACTTTGAGCTTGAGCTTCAGGGCATCTACTTATTCCCCATGGAGAAAAGCACCTTCTGCATCCTAGGACCGTTCCTTTATCTTGGATTCTGCAGTAGTACCAACTATTAGACATTCACTTACTACTTCAGTATCTCTTTTGTGAGCTGGATTTTTTTTGGTATAAACCGTCAGTATCCAGTTGGATTTTGTCCAGCTGACTAATCCGGATAGCCCCGGGTCGGCTCATTTAAGGGGTTAAGAGCTTCCCGCCGCAGGTAAGACTCGAACTCGAATCCTCCCATTGGGATGATGAGTGCCGAACCACTCGACCACGCCCACGGTGGGTTCTTTTGTGAGCTGGATTTCCTCCATGGATATTATGTCGACTGAATAAGTTGTTCACCACCTTGATTCTGAAATTTTAATGCCAATCGAATAACAACACCATGAAATGGACTGTGTGCTAGAAGAAAACCTGTTCTAGAAGCACACAATGTCCCCATCCCATCAGAAAGCCGGGCTAAATACAAGCACCTCCCTTAGACTGCTCATTGGATTTTGTCATAAAAGGGGAAAAAGAGCCGCTCATGATGATAGGTATTCAAGTTAATGATAACCCACTTCAAATTATTATCTCGGGATCAAGTCTTGCAACACATTTCCTCCAACATTCTCAACTTCTCCTACTTGCTCAGAAGAATTTAAGCTTTTCCTGAAACTTGTGAATTTCCAGACAATGGTACCATACTTCTACATCATGATAAGAACCTAACATCATCAATGTCATACACCGGATACTGAGAGCGAGTCTTGCTGAAGAAAGAAAGCTCTATATTCACATCAGGAACAGTTGATAGGCTAGAAGACTGGTAACAAAAGGTTACAGCATCACCTAATTGCAAGATAAGCTAGCATATACACATTCTCCACCATCTTAGGACCCATGAACCAACCATCCTCCACTTCCCAGTTGAAACTGTCATTTGTCATTATTGAAACCCCAAAGTACCCGAAAAAGACAAAAATTGAACCATAAAGCTAAAAGTATATCAACACTTTCTCCAGAACCTTTCATGGTAAAGTGGGTAAATGTCACTATCTACATGTACACCACCCGAAGTGTCATTTTTCTAATAAGAATATTTCACAACATAGAGTCGAGATACGAATAGTTCCTGGCTCGGTTGTATTGAAGGAGGCTGCCATAGGTGCGGTCCCATACTCCAATAAAAAGGGACTCAGTGTCAGGGCTAAATGATATACCAGATATCTCCCCAAAGAAGTCAACCTCCTGCTCCTCCTCAAATCCTTTCCTCACATCATACACGTGAACGAAATCAGCTGGCTCCGCCATAGCCATGAACTGCCCATCCGATGAGAATCTTAGAGACCTGATAGCACCAATATTACCCTTGAGCACAGCAAGTGATTTTGACAGGTTCCGGATGTCCCAAACCCGGCACGTCTTGTCTTGGTTCCCTGTGGCGAAGATATGACCATCGGGGTGCCATGCAGATGCAAATGAGAAATCCAAATGTCCCCGTAATGGCATTTTTGTCTGCAATAGGAAGAGGTCTTCAGACTGGATCTTCAATCAAGGGAAAAAAACAAATAAAAGAGAGAAATTCTTTTTCTTTTAGTGGTAGAGGTTAAGGAGGTGGGACAAAGCAGTGCTACCTTCCCCGTTTGAGAATCTACCAACATTCCAATGGGGTCATCACCAACAATAACAAGAAGTTTGCCATCAGGACTCATAGAGCTATGCTGCAAAAAAGGGAAAAATAAAAACCGTAAGACAAACTTTACTCCATAAAGCCAACAAAGCATCCTGAAGCCCTGCAAAGTGGGGTCATGTGCACCAAAATTTCATTCTAACACCTAAGCCTTGTGATATAGAAGGATGTAAGAGAAGTTCACTCGCTCAGAGTTAAAAGAAGAAGATAAAATAATAAAGTGTTAGAATCGCAAAGGGAAGAAAGGGTAAAAAATTGCATGGCCTCCTATGCATTCACTGCTCCAGTTATGGTCTTCTTAGAGTGATGTAACACTAACACATGCATATCAGACAATAGCAAAAATTTCATTGACTATGAGTACTTACATTCACTGGCCAAGGATACACATAATGCTTGCAAAGCGTAAACCTCTCCATATCGAAGTCCCGAACTCCACAGTCATTATTTGATACCATGAAATGCAGTGCCCCGCTGAAAAACAAATAATCAAGAGTAAGTTTTTAATTCCAGTTTACAAACTCTCCTTTTGTTACATCCTTTTCTTCTAGTCCAATTTTACTGGGAAAGAAACCCTGAGTAGCTTATATAATGAAAAAAATAACTACAAATCTAAACAAGCAATAAGTATCAAATAATGGGAAAGAGAAAAAAATAATGGACCTTGAACTATCATATATTTCAACTGCATTTGTAATGGCATTATCATCATATGTTGTTCTTGAACAGAAGCTAACACCTGGATGGTCCAAGTGCTACAGCCAAAAGATGGAAACATTTATCAGAAATGAAAATCAATCAATCACCAGGAATGATTGGAAAATGAGTGTAGGCTCAAAAGAATAGCATAGCATAGTCATGACTGGAGAGCAAGAAGATGAAAGGTACCTTGCATATAAGCTCCCCTTGAAACCCCCCAGCAATTAAGAATTTATCATGTACAGCAAGGGTACTGACTTGTGTTTGAGCAAAACCCTCCAACAGATTCTCAGGATGTTTCTATAAAATGCAACAAAATAAAGATCAAAACATGGAAACTAAAATCTTGTCAGACAGTACAACCAATCTCACATAAGCATATATCTACCTCACAAGGAGCTACATGCTGATAAACATCAAGGACTTCAGTCTTCTTGCATGTCAATGATGACCAGTGAATGATGGAGAAATTGGACAACAGGTAAACATCATGCTTTGTGGTGGACCAGACCAAGTTCCTCAGCTACGATGAAAAGGATAACCTTCAGCTTAAAATGCTCAAGCAAGTGGTCCACAAACTTAATAGCAACACTACAATAGATCCATCTTAAGGCTATCAAACGAGAACGCTTCATACTTGAAAATGGAGAATTGTCGATTTCACTGATCTTGTATTCTGCCAAAATTTGTAGTAATTTCCTTCTCGCTTTGTCAGTTTACAAACCTGTAAACATTTGGAGAGAGTTACAGGGGGAGGACTATAACAATGTGAGTATGACAAAGTGCATACTGCTCACATAATCTGTATAGCATTCAATAATAACTTGCCTTCTCAGAAGATTCTCCTGATTGTGGCACATTTTCATAGTTCTTATACTGTTCTAGCCTAGTTTTCCTATATTGCTCACGAGTGATCCTTAATCTCTCCCAGGGTATTCCCTGTACATCTTTTCCTCTCCGAGCATCAGCAGCCGATATATCTGTATTCCTTTTGTCCTGCAAGAGAACACCAATTTTTCGTCCACAATTGCAAAAGGAAAGAGCCAAACGGTACATCAATCTAATTCAGAAATATTGGCTGGAATCCCTCTAATAACACATAGAACTGTGTCAAAGCATTTTGGCAAGTCATCTGGAATTACCAAGAAGGCATATTCATCATCATAGTCTGTATCAGATTCACCCATTAATCTTCCATGAAAATACATTTCATCATCCACTTCTCCCATATCTTGATCATCAGCTGCATTCTCCATGTGATACTCTTGAGACATGTTGCCAGAAAACTGAGTTTCGGGGAGTTAGAAAATGGTAAGATCTTACAACTGCATGCCACAAAAAGAACTACGGATCACAATTAGAATTCCAAGTGAGAAAAAATCTCCTCTGTAATCTGTCATTGATACACCCAAATTATTAGAAATTCTTCAATCATAAAACAATATCTACAAGCAAGTCAGCCATGAAGATACATCTGCATCTCTACCGATTTTGGACGTAGAATGAAATTATGCTCCCAGCGCTTTCATCAGCAGAAAGAGCACTGACGCTACAAAGGCAAGAAACCTCCAAGTACAGCATAAACAAAACCAAGCAAGGAAAATTATCGGGAAAAAACCAAGCAACGACATTTTACTTATCACTTACCTTTGTCAATCTCTTGATTTCAAAATCAAGATGGGGTGAATTGAGAAAGACCGACAGATAAATAGCACGTTACAGAGCAACAAGAGGCAGAAAAATTCAAACTTCTCTTAGTTCATGAACCAAGTTATAGAGCAACGGTATTTGTTTCAACAAATGCATAATCAATATTTCAACTGCTTCAACCCTCTACACACAAACATGAGCCGGAAAGAAACTCCACTGTAGGAAATACAACAACCGCCCAGCCGCCCAACAATCCAAAACGAAAATATGCGCTTGGAATTGCAACATGGAACGACCAAAACAACAAAGACAAGAATCGGAGGAAAAAGCATAGAATAAAAATCCTCGAACCGAGTGCTGCAATCGCATAACCAAGCGGGAGTTAGGGCGGCTAAAATGGATCGTGAGCATTAAGATCTAAAGAACAGAGAAGAGATTGCAGAAAACTTACAATGATCTAATAGCTGGCTCAGAGACGGATCATGAGACCGATTGAATCAGATTATTGCGGCAAGTCCACCGGGAGGATGCGATTTCATCTTCACCAACCCATAGTCCCAATCACGCTGTTGCCCTCCCCTCTCCGGCATTGATTGATTTGACGCTGCGTCCGAATCCGCGTTTTTTACCATTTTGCCCTTGGCATTTTTGGATGACACGAACCCCGGCCCCACTATATCAGGCCTTCCGCTAATGGCTAGTGGGGCCCGCCCCTTCGGCTAAATATTTAGTGAGTTCACTACGGTGAATCTAGTAAAGTGGTTCGGTACTTATCATCCCAATGGAAGGGTTCGAATTTGAGTTTCACATACGACGGAAAGTTATTAACCACTTAAATGAGTCAATTCGGAGTGATCTGAATTAATCAACTAGATAAAATCTAATTAAATACTGACGATTTATACCAAAAAACATATATTCAGTGAATTCGTCCTCTAATGTCGCTTATTCTTGGGAAGATTGTCCCTTGTGACACCGTGAATTTTTTTTAATAATGTCATAAATTAAAAAATTATTATTATTATCACAATTTTTTATATTTTTTAAAATATCATGAGGTTTTTTCTGTCAATATTTTCCTTTAAATAATAAATGCGGCATGCCAATGTAAATGTTATAACAACATACCATAATAATCACATCGGTGTACATGTGATATAAACAACAACACGACATGTCCGTATTTGAGGAAAATATTGGCAGGGTAAGTGCCCGTGACATTTTAGGGAATAATTTAATTTTTGCTATTTTTTTAGTCGTCGGTATTATGAGAGATCTTGCAATATGTGAAGAGATACCATATGATCAACTCCATATTTTTGTAGCCCAAAAATCTATACATGTGTCATTATCTGAATGAATTTTACTTGCAAAATATTTATTCTACCTGTCGAGCCTTCCCTTCTGACACCCTCAATTGATATGTTGAGTTCGGTCCTACATTGAATCGCGTAGTTATTTAATAAGATTAAGTAGAAGGTCTCCCATTGAGCTAGATATCGGCCGGTGTTCATTTGCCTTCCACCAAGAAATACATCGGAAAAGTTCAAAGTATAGCTTTAAGCGGGACAATCCAAGTCGATGGGAAAAGCTTCTCTTTTTTGGTCGTGTTGGTTGTGGTCGTGGTCTGGCAATTTGCTCTTCTCCTCATCTCGTTAACAACATAGAATCATCACTCTCTGTCTACTGAAAAACGTGTGTAACTTATTTTTGTGGGTGAGAAGCTTCTTGGAAGCTGGTGTTCACCCTTATCTCCTCGAGCTTTTACTGCAATGGACTTGCAGACAGCGGAGCACATTCAAACAAGGCTATACGTGAATAATCGAGGGATGAGGTAGTGACATTCACAGAAGGTTTTGCTTGGCAAACAGGGGTCTTATGAGATATGAGTCACCCAAGAGAATGCCAAGTGAAACCACTGATTTCTATAGTTTCTTCTGTTTGTTCTCACTTCTCATGGTAGTACAAGAGAGGCTCGATTGCCTGCATCCTGAAGTCATCATGTGATGCATTAGTCATGGATCCTCTGGGATTGTCGTTTGACTATCATTTTGTATTGTTACATGATCCACAATAGAGGATGGGAGGAGGCTGCATCGATGTTTGCTGGGGCCTTAAACATGCATTGCTGCCTTGCTTGATAGTTGACGCAGCTGGAGGAAAATCTTTGGAAGAGGTGTGCAATGTGCATTCCTCTCTCTGATGGAATTTTCTTTTGAAGTCGAGTTCAACACAGGTGAATGCTCTTGTCCATATATGCATGCCGACAATGAAAGCAAGTCTAACCTGTCCAGACATACTCCATTTGGTGATTTTCATATAACAAAACAGATGGAAAGCAGAGATTTCATTGAAGTAATGGATTTGGTGCTTATCACTAAGTTATTTTCCGTACATGCAGCATATATCAACGTCAAAGCAAATGCATCCAAGCTCGTGCTAGCTATTTTAACTGGAGTTTTCTCTATTCACCCACCAAGTCTTTGGACTGTTTGATTTGCTGAAGATTGTTTCAATTATCATCCTCATAGTTATAATTCAGGAGGGAGTCAGTATAGTTAATGTGAGCCTTTGTTTTCTTTTCCATCGTTGATGAAAATGCGATTTAAGGCTGTCAAAAAACCGTGCTTAGATGAATATCATGTGATATTGGCTCCAATGAGAATACGGCTTGAATTTGCGATGTAACATATGGCTTTCAGATAGGAGAAACCTGTTGACATTCCTAATGCTTGACATTAAACTTACCAAGTAATTGAATTTCCTTTTAAAGCACTTTTCTCTGGTTGGCCTGAACCATGGAGATGCTTGACAAACTTTGTTGGAGAATATTGGAATGTCTCAACTGTTTCACCTCGCTTGGCATGCACATAGGAGCTCCAATTAACTTAAGATAGCCCCTTGTCCCCAATACCCAGTTTGGTTGAATCAGTAAGATGCTTTTTGATTGGACTATGGCTGATGAAAGTAAGGTAATGGCTCAGTTGGAGGGCCTCAGAATCACTCCCAAGATTTTCTGAGTCATGTGGTCTTGTAAAATTGCAGCGTTTGACAATGTTAGTCATGTTGATGTACAGCTAAAGCCATCTATAGAAGGCATCAAAATTTTAAAATTTTCTATAAGAACTATTTATGCTCTTTTGATCATCTCTACTCTGCCTTGAGAACATGACCGATATGCGAGCTGCCAAAATGCAAAAGGACCCACAAATAAGTGACAGATAAGGGGAACTACAATGTCACTGAACTGCCTCTCTTCATCCTGAGCAAAAGAATTTCTTCTGATAAAATTATATGCACAGACTCTGGGCACATCAGTTAGTCCAGGAACCTAGCAGCAGAGATCACATTACAGAAAGGTCATTAGTCCGAACTCCTTTCATGTCAATATCACTTAGAGGGATCAAGCATTCCTGGGCGTGAAATTTTGAACTTGGCTGCTGATAAGAGGAGCTCAAGCATGACTCTAGAATTTGGTGAGGCAGAACCATCTTCGATTTAGCACAGGAAGAACTCACCTACTATGAGGGCTCTCAGTAGGGGAACCGAGAGGGCAACCACAATCTGGGGTCTGCTGTTGATTTTGTGAAGAGAAGGATTTGTACATTGAGAGGCCACAAGCCAACGGTGGTGAGAGGCTGAGAGCTAGATCCGAACTGGGAACACTTTTTGGATTATACACTTGTCATTCATCTAGGTCGTCTAACAGACACAAATGAACTATCAATTGTTGAATTGATCAGATAATGCATCTGAGCTAAAGCAAGAACTCTGTCCCAACTACCAATGTATTATTCTATCAGTTTTCAAGTCAAGTCAGTGGTATCTACAGAAGTTTTTTTACAGTAGTCTGCTGAATGGAAGGGAAACTTTCCCAAATAAAAAATGGTTCAATCAACATGATAGCAATAGCAATAAGAAGTCACAGAGCACTGTTATTTCTTGATTCTAAACTTTGCACGAAAATGCTCTAGTAAATGACACTTAGAAATATCAACAGTCTGAGTTGATCCAATAAGATCCTACTACCCAAATGCACCTCCAGGATTTGTTTAAATCCACGCCATCTGAAGCAACATATGTATCCCTGACCATCTCGATAGCACTTGTAACTACTTTCTTTTGGTTTTACATCAAATTTATAAGTAAACTGGACATAATGTAAAGGTAGGATTCGATAGAGGGGCTTTCAAACAGAACTCTGAAATAATGTTTCTTTTTTAACAATTGAATGATGATTTACAGCCTATAGCCATGCAAATGCTTGGCCCATCTTCTAGCCATGTAAGGGTCATGGTAGTCCCAGCTCTCAACACAGCTGCTCCTCCTAACATTAATGCTCCCATCTCTTCCTCCACCTTCTGTACAGCTCTCCTTTCTCTCCCTTTTATTCCCAACACTAACACTCACCATTGTTTCCCCTGTCCTGGTGCATTCCCTGATCCCACCTTCTACATAGCTATAAGCTATGTAAACATGCTCATCCTCGCACAAGTCAAGCACAACTCTCTTCTCCTCACCACCCTTTAGTTCGCCGAGCCTGATGATCAATCCTTCTTCCCCAATCCTCAGCTGCAGTTCTCTGATAAATCCTCTAAGGATTCGAGCTAAGAACTTCTCAAACTCATGCATCACAAACCCATTAGACGCCCCAAAGCCAAATCCGACATGGAACTGATGGACCGGGATTGGCATCTCTATATTCATGGAATGGTAGGACCTTGTAAGATTATCAGAGAGGTGCAGGATGCATGAGTGATGGTTCTTATGAGCCCGATCCTCAAGTATCTTCATTGCCTTCTTAAACCCTTCAGTCGGGTCCGCCTGTCCAGTGTAGAAAAGGCGATCAATCACTTGTATGGCTGCTCGTTTCCCACATGAAGTCATGCGCTTGAGGGGAAAGATTCGCGCTGCAGCTGATGAGTGGGTAACAATTGCAAGCCGATCAATAGGCCTCAAAGAGAAGACCATTAAGGCCATGGATTGCTTGAGAAGCCGAAGATGAGGGCCATTGGGGCTCGCAACTAGGACCAAGTCTGTTGCCTGCTGATGGGACAGCTTCACTAAGAGGTAAGCTCTGCCTGAAGAGCGGATTGGTGGATAACTCCGTGGTAGTTGGTGCAATAATGAAGAGGACCCTGTCAGATGGTTATGCAAGGGCAAAGGAGGAATTTCACTAGTTCGGTATGAATGGAAGCTTGGATACACTGGTTGGACTGGTATTAAATCGAAATTGAGGCGGGGATAGCTGAATGAGCTGTCGGGCTCTATTGGGTCATCATCATCATACCGAGCTGAGCGAAGCAAGGATCGCCTGTGGACCCGGAAGGTGGCAATAGAATCGTCCAGGATCTGGAGGATTGGATCTGTCCTGTTGCCGGCTAGGGAGAAAGGCAGGCTCGGGTTGCGGGGCAGCTGGGTCCAGTGGGCCCGGCAGATCGGGCAAGTGATGCTCCCATGGCGCACATTGGAGGAAATGCAGTCGAAGTGAAAGGAGTGTGAGCATTGGGCTGTAAATATGGCCTGACAAGGGCTGCTTCCTGTGCTGTAACTCAGAGGATCCAAACAGATTGCACAAATGCTCTGCCCACACAAAACACAGAGTTAAAATAGATATCAGAGACATCTTGGAAACACCTGCTTTTAAGTGTCACACCCATATCTGCTTACATGTTCATCTCTAGTTTAGAGAAACTTGCAATATATGTGAAGTTTATCATCCTGATCTTTTCAAACAGGTGTCCCACATAAAGTTTGTAACTTTTAAAGCATGTTACAAGTTGGTGAGAGTGAGGAAATGAATGGCTTGTTTTTGAATAAATACGGGTGGGACAAGAGTTCAAAAAATGATTTCCAATGTCTTTACTGAGCAAAGATCTAGCAAGTTCATGGAAGTTCATGATTACTTGCAGGGAGAGCCTGGTGTAATAATTCTCGGGGCCAAGACCAACGATCAAAACCAGTAATAATTCATCCTCGAAATGGGAAAATTCATGAATTATTTTCCTTTTTCAAGGGCAAGAACCGCATGCTGTAGTGGGGAATGAACTGCAGACCCACAGGAGCCAAGAATATGTTGAAAAGGCAGGTTTCTAGGCTTTATGTGTCCCAATATTGCTCTGGAAAAACAGTTCTCTGTGACCCACTGCTTTAATAAGTGGGGGAACTGCATAACGAGATCTGCCATTACTAGCCCTCAATCTCATCCAAATCTAATCTAACTATAAGGGCCTCTAATTGCTTTGAAAAGCCAGCGAACAGAAAATTATTTCAAAAGAAAGTAAGGCTTAAAATTGATGCAAGGTATAGTAGTGGTTTGATTTCTGTGTGGGGGCTTCACAACAAGTGGGGCCTGGGATTCACTACTGTGCCTATGTGTCAGGTGTGCTCAGCTCCTTCACATGCGAGTGATTCACAGTTACCCCCTTATTTTTAACTAGAAAGGCGTTTCTTTCAATGTAAAATGTCTGCATGAAGTTATCTGACTCAAAATTTTTGAATATGGTCAGATAAGCTTCTACCTCTAAAACAAAATAAAATCCTTAGATTACAATCATAGTTCGCAACACCCACCAAAATCTACCACCAACTTTCTTGTCTTCCCAAACAATCTATTGTAACATAACAATCTCATACTTTAACCTTTTAACTCAGGGGAAACTTTACGGTGATTGGCATTTTCATTGTAATATTAACATTCTCTGTCATTTAACAATTGAAAGCCCTACAGTTCATTGGTAAAAGTCGTCTTGTAATCTGCAATGAGACTGACATATGATCTATGGATTTAGCTGTACTGATAAAGACAGTGAAATGAACCATTGGACTCTGAGTTTTCAGAACAATTGAAGATTGTGAAATATGCAGCACCCCTTTGTTTAAAGGAAGAATACATGGGGAAAAGATGTAAAAAAGCAGCTAAACAATAAGAAGAAGAAGAAGAAGAAGAAGAAGAAGAGGAAGAGGAAGAAGAACATTAAGTCTTGGGTTTTGTCAAAAGTAATGCTCACATTGGATTCCATAAGAGCTTTGAAATTCTGAGGCTGAAGCCAAATTGTATGAAACGGCGACAAAATGGCAGATGGGTCCAGCACACTATCTGTGTTAGCTGCCCCTTTAAAGAAATTGTCTTTTTTGCAATTTGAGACATTAAAAGAAAACATGAAACAGCAACAGATGGCGGAATTGTGAATCGCTTGTAATAGGAGGAGCACTACCTTAGGAGAAACGCTCTTGGCAGTGGATTCTGCTGCTTCCTCTGCATTTCCTTGGATGCTCTCACGCTTCCTGGGAGACATTGCCGGGGAATTCGAGACCTGCTTAACGATTCACATTAACAAGGCAAAGAACATAGTTGTCAAAAACCGAGTCAACTTCAACAAATAATCAGAGAGACAGAGACCGAGACAGAGAGAGATGGAAATTGAAGGAGGTAGAGCAAATGAAGCAAAATGGGCATGAAAATCAAGGGCCGCAGAAGGAGACAGGAATTATCTTGGAGCTTGAGATTGAGGCACAGGAGATCTCATTCAAAGGCTAGAACTTGAAATAGAGAGAAATGTTACATGACTAGTGTCAGGAACCGAAGGGTCAACAAGAGCTTGCTTCATGGAGAATGAAGCGCATGCTGCTGTGACTATCTTCTTCGCCGCTTTCCTCAGCCCCATTCTAGTGATGATGACGATCCCTCCTCTCGAACACTGTTCCTCCCCCTCCCAATTCAAAACTTCTGCTCTGTTTCTTTCTTAGCCTCTTGTTGTTGATGCATTTGTTGGTGTTTTGAATTGTTAAAAAGAAAGCGGGGGGAGAGAGAGAGAGAGAAGACAAAGTTCAGAGGAAATATTGCAAAAAGAAAAATGGTCAGCAGCTTCTGCTGCTTTTCAATTATTTGGTCACACCCACATATTTCTTGGCTTCACCATCCTCCACTTTTCCCCCTCACATTATAAAATGTGCACAGAGCAGCATGACACAGTAGCTTACCACAGGAAACTGCCTATTTGGTTAAGATGTTTTGACAGGTGATATTTACAGTCCTCTACTGACTCTGAATCATCAAATAACACTACAGTCCACGTGCATCTTTAAGAATTACACAATCATATTGGGTTTGTCTCATGCCTACACTGCATCATATCCTGTAGTTTTACCTCAAAGAAGACAAACATCTCTTTGCAGCAGTAAGTGATCTGATTTATCTTCTTGCTGGTGTTATGGAAGGAATTCCTGGCAGTCGGTTAAATACACGTATCATCCGGGCAATTCTCAACAAATAATTTGGGGGGAACCATCATAAGCTTGCCTCCATTGAAGAGTTTCATACACGGAAGCTTAGAAGTGTCCTGTTTTAAAGAGCCCATTCCCCACTGACAAGTTGTCTGTTTCCCCTGCACTAATTAATGCTGCTACTACTCCCCCCGTTGGGAATATACGAAATTTCCATGGGTTTCACCTTTTACTTCAGCTCTCATTGAGACTCTGGGAGTCTGCAGTATCCGAAGTGAACCAACTGATGGGCATGAAGCAAAAAGGGGGATAAAAAAGGGGGGGAAACACCTGATGGGCTCCCACGAGCGAATCAAGAGTAGCTCTAAATTACAGACATAGCATCTACCATGTGAGTATCGACCAGTAGGGTAAACTAGAGTACCGGCCAGACCTCGCCCTCAAAGAACTATTTAATTTCACAGGGCCAAGTTATCTTACTGAACTGGCCAGAGAAGAACTTCACCGCTGGATTATGCCAAATTCCGAACCTCTTTAGCTAGGCTGAATATTTCTAGCCCATCAAGTGCCCAATGAGCCGAAGAACTGTTGCCGGTGAAACCAGATGCCGCTCTCAAAAGACAATGCGGGCGTATTGTATGTGCCAATTGCCATTTAACTGTTATTCTAGTGAGTGCTTCCAGAGTAGCACGTATGCAAGAAGGAAGTCCGGGTACTTGAGTTCCACTACACCAAGACGAGGAAGTCGGGATTTGTGGCCTACCCACATTTACTACATGCAACGAGCATCGAAGCGAAAAGTTCCAGTTATAATATGGGCCGGGGATTGTCTTTTGATCTGTCAACGATAGGGATAAAGCATAAGCAGGATCTGAATACAGATGGGTTCGCCATAGCTTAAGGAAGGAAAATTGTTGAGAGGGTTCGATTGTACCACTACCACCATCAAAAGAACAAAAAAAGAAAAAAACATAAGGAAACCAACAAAAGAACTGGTTGAGATGATTCAGCCAGCAAAGGTTTCCCGAAAGGTCCAATGGACACTGTCGGCAGCACAGAATCTACCATCTCGTAAATTACACACCAACGTTATCAATGTTTTATTTATTCATACAAGTCCTCGGAGAGCTGAGAATCTTCCCCAAATATCTTCAACTAGAGCCAGGTGATACTAATTACAAAACTTAGAAACCAAGGATAATGAGAATAATTGCGCACAAAACTTGTCCGGATGAAGAAGACTCATTTACAGCTCATTAACACGGAATTGATTACATGCATGAGGAGGCGGATGCTATTGGCTTCAGAAGCGGAGATCATGGGTACATTCCGGTGATGGCCAAGTGTCTGGTAAACCTGATCGAAGATGGGTCTCACATGGACAGCTATCATTGGGTCAGCTGGGTTAATGGCCATGGCTACATCAGTCATCCAAGATAGCTTCTTCGAGGTATCATTGCTAAGGTCACAGGCCAACTGCTGAAGGAGGGCCAGCAGCACTCCTTGACTCAGTGGCATGGGGACCAGGGCCAGTACCCTCTGTAAATCAACCTGTAGATAACGAGAGAGAAACAGAAGCCGGACATGAATGCCTCGGTGGTGCTTTAATGAAAGAATACCTGTTTGCGAGAAGATTACCAGACTTTGAAAATGACAAGAATTAGAGAAACCCTTACGAGGCATCATCATCCAGCACCAGATGATGGTCAACGAACATGTATGCAATGCACAGGAAGGAAACAAGGTTACCTGAAAACAGAGCCAGGAGACTATAGCAACATCACATCTGTGAAGAGCCATAGCAAATGCTTCCTCATACTTGTGCTCTGATACCAATCTCGACAGATCTTTAGTTGGATCAATCTTCACCTCAGGCTGCTGTCCAGATGCAATGTCAACCATCAGGAATGAAGGGAAAATCATCATAAAATGCATTTGAAACAACAACAGAGACTACCATATGTGGGGGCACTAAGAGAAAATACCATTTCGCGAAGACCAGCTAACGGTCCATTACTGATCTGATTTACCAGTGGACTGGCCATGCTGGAGCCTGCACCTGCCGCCGCTATTTCCATAAGCTTACGCTGACCTTCAGCTAATTCTCCACTTAAAGTTTGAGTTATCGATGAAACTGAGTTGATTGCATCCTAAAAATAACAGTATCAATCAACCAATCATGTCCAAGGGCAAGGGAGCAAGATAAGACATACATGACAAGCAAAATGACAAAATGCAACATAAAGAATGCCATAATGTTCATGTATGTGGTTCTTATTCACATTCATGAAGCAGCGATGGAAATGATGCATGGTCCAATAAGATGCAATAGCAATTTCCTTTCTCATTTTGCTGAATAAGCAGAAAACAATTTAAAGTATATGTTCATAGAGATGCATCAAAAGATGTGTTTTTTTGAAGAAAGCATGAAACCTACCTTAATGTTTTTATGGAAGACCTTAAAAGTGGAAACGAAGTGTGCTATGCATGCAAAAAGATGTAACAATAAACAGGAACTATTTTACAAGGTAAACTAAGTCAAAGAATGCAAGTAATCCAGTGTCTTTATCATTGCTCAGTAGAAAATGACTACATTCAAGTCTTCCACCATTTTCCAAAAATGAAAATGTTGTTGACTATTCACATTACGTAATGGGATGAGATGCATACCCTCAAGGCGATGGCCAGGGGAGAGTGCGTAGAGTCACATTGCTGTTGGGCAGCAGTCAAGTGTTTGATGAGTCCATTTTGAAGTGTTCCATCAATCTGGTCAAACATAGCTTTGCATTGCACCTCAAATGCAGGTATAATTGAAGCTTCAAGACTGGACCTTAGCGCATCCTGAATCATCACCAATCCAAAATCTTTATCAGGAAGAGAGCTTATCCATAAATCAACATAAATGCAATTCATAGCATTACTCCAGCTCTGGTCGATTCCTGAAGATAAATGACTTAGAATGCAAAAACATTGATGCCATCTTGTTTATGCATTATCATCATGATTTTTTGTAGCCTCTTCCCTTTGTAACATAATATAGTCCCTTTGCAACAAAAGCAATCCATGTTGCACAACAATGACCAGAGCTGCACTTATTGCCAACTTAGAAGGGGGGAAAAGGCAAAATAAACAAGCCAATTATCTTAACAAATAGAAAATTTAAGATCGCAGGATTACCTGAAGTGCTTGCTTCCCAGAAGTCTGAAACTGTGCTTGGATTTGACTGGTCAATGTACCTTCCAGTTTTGAATTAACTGCCTTTTCCAGTTGAGTAACTGCTTTCTCTCCCACACCTTTCTGGTAAAGGATAAAAAACAAACAAACAAACCGCAGTTAACAATTCTATCCCTCAACTCCCCCAACCAATAATTAACATCCCCCATAAAGGAAAAACTATTGAGAGCAATCCCAATTAACTAACAATCTCTTCAGATTCTTCTATAATGATAAATATTAAAATGCAAATATGCCATACAGAATATCCAGAACAGGGGGGGTGGGTGTGGGGTTTAAAATTCAGACCGCAAAACAGAAGCAGAGTGACTTGGATTATTAAAGTCTAAAGCCTACCTGGAATGATTCCGTGATAGCTGAATATATGCATTTTTCTAGAACTGGAGTAACTCCTTTAGTCACAGCTTGTCCAACAGCAGCTATTTCCTTCTTGATAATTTTCTCCATAATTGCTGGCAAGTCCTTGTTTATGTATGTGGTGATCAGATGTGTTGTCTGCTGGGTACGATCCCGCTCCAATTTCTCATTTTTAGTATTTTCCTCTTGAAGTCGAGCCCACAAAGCATCAGTATTGGCCTTGATCACTTTCTCCATAGTCCGTCCTAATGATGCCTCCAGCCTTTTGCCCTCCTTGTTGACTGGGACAGTCACCATTGCACTAATTTGCTTCTGCATTTCCTTTTGCATGACCATCACCTGCATGGAAGGAAATGCCACAAAGATAAATGCAAAAGACTAAACATGGCCAAATATTTGAGATACCGATGGATGGAATGGTAAAAAGATTACTTTTACAGGATACTTCAAATAGTTTTCACTGCACGAGTCTAAACTAATAATGATGATATAATAGTAAATGCCCCTAAAGTAATACTTGACAGATGAAAGGATTACACTATTTTACTCACAAAATATAATGCAAAAGCCTCCAAAACAGAATCCCGATAATGCAAGAGCGTCCAAAACAGAATCCCAATCCATGATTATTTGCTCACCCTATTTATGGTTTTAGCTGAGCTGATACAGAAACTGTAATAGTGCACAATACAAGAAGTGAAAATCTGTCAAAACAATTACCTGATCAAGCATTTCCTGCATAGCCAATAGATGAGAAACTGCACTATCAGTGGATGGGGCACCTGAACTACTATCAGGTCCATTTGATGAATCGGTGGAGTTAAAAGGACTGGATTTAGGTGAAGATGGACCAGCTTGAGAACCTTTTCCCTTCTCTTTCTTCCTCTTAACATTGGTGGTTTGGCCCTGCGTAACTGGCAAAGAATACAACTCACCAGCCTTTTCAGGGGCATGGTTATTCAAATCCTGGACTGTTTCACCATTAGTAGGGCTCTGATCTGGTCCCTCACTTATGCCATCATTAGCTGAATTATTAGTTTCTTCCCCACCATGAATGTCATCAGAAGAGTCTCTGGCCATCTGAATGCCGAGATTGGACGCTTGAGAGTAGAAAGACTTCTCCTTTCTGTCAATAGGAACATGTGATTCTCTCTTGTATTCATATTCCTTTTTTTGAATAGTTCCACCCTCACCTACAACTTTAACCTCCACCTCAACATTCTCTACACTATTAGCAACTACCACATCTTGTACTTTCACCTCTCCCAAGTTTGCTCCTTGACTGATTTGAGACTCTGAGGAAGGAGCTCTTAATAAAATCTCTGACGGGGTTACCAAGTGAGTGGGATGCTTGAAAATTGCAGGACCCGAAACAGAGGGCAATTCAGGTTTATCATTCTTCTTTGATGTGTCACATTGAGGAACATTCTCATTCGCGATGTTCATTCTCCTGTCAACTACATAATCAGACATTGCTGAGTCACCACTATGGTCAGTGATTGGTGGAAGTGCCTCATAATTGCTCGCTGGGCTTCTAAAACCAGAAGATATACGAGAAAGTCCAGGACTAAGAGAGATAGGAGAGGCAGGAGGGATATTTTCCAAACTTCCGGGTGAGGCCAGGATGCTCAACTTATTTTCAACCCCCAAAACTGTAGTCTCAGGCAGGCCAGTTACCACTGTCTGAGTTAAAGTCAATGGCTGAGAGACTGCTGCAGCAGCACCTGAATTTTTCAGTAACATCACAGAACCATCATTATTACTTAGAGAATCAGCCATTGCTGACACATTAGACTCTGACTTCTCTAGTTCCATGTTTTCCAATGGTGGTGGAAGGCACTGGGACAAGGCCAAGGCATACTGCTGAATAGCTTGAGTCTGAACACAGTAAACTTGTACAATATGTTCTCCATCAGCCAAACTTTCACTAGTTCCTGTGACACTCAAAATGGGCATAGTTACTGTGAACTCAGCAATGTAATTCATCCGAGTGGATGTGGGATTAACCCGGTAATCCATATGGATGGCATATATAGCATTCTTCTTGGCATTTGCAAGCAAGAGAAGGCCAGCATTAGGCAAGGCCACCACCTGATTGAAGAATGCATCTTCAATCTTGGCCTCAGTGGAGGAGCTCTTCAGCTCAAGGGTCTGAGTGCACTTCCACAATTCAGAATCACTGGGCAACAGCCAACCCTCTTCCCCAGCCGAGGTCCATAACTTTAGCTCCCGATTCACTGTTCCCTGCAGATAATAGACATGCATGAAAATAAAAAACTTATAGTAGTAAGGATGATTGTATCAAATTCTATTCACACGTTTCATCTTTGAAAACTCCTCAAGCTCAAGTTTTTATAATAAAAAAATTGCTCACTTTAGCATGGATCCAAAGCCTGGCCAAAATATAAATTCGAAGCATACAGTCTGATTTTTGTGTTATAGTAGTCCATTTGTGTGACAATATTTGTTATATGTTTTAATCATTTGGTCTTCATGTCATCCCAATTTCTGTTAGGACGTATCAAGATTCAAGGCTAATGAGTTGGGGTGTGCTAAAATATGTTTAAGTATAGTCCTAGTTCATCTTTCCAACAATTTAACTTTTTTCCAAGGAGGCTTGATATTTACCATACTAATAGTTAGAATATTAAGAAACAAACCCTGTGAAGTATATTTAGAACTGACCCCAGTGATGAGAACGATGTGATCAGGTCGGTGAGGAGCCACCAAAAAAGTGACAGAATTGACAGGATGGCCATCATGTGGCCTTAGCACTGCAAGTGGTACAGGTCTACGGTCTTCCCAAATCTTCACCTGTGGAATGCCAAGTAGTGAGAGAAATAAAAGAAGTTCATAAAGCTTTAAAAAGAAATGCCCCCATAAAGAAAAAATTCAACTGGTAAAAAGCAGAAGTACAAATCTAGAAACCATCAGAAGCTTGCATTCCCTTGGTAATCTATTTGAACATTGAGTGTTCTCAACCATTACTTATTTATAAGGGTCTACTTTGTTTTTACATGCCCATTGAGAGAAACAACATTTTAAAGTTTTCCCAGAGCAAGATAGAACAAAACAGATACACACTGTTCCATCCAAAGATGCTGAGGCCAAACGAGTAGTCATCCACTGGCACATAGAAAGACCAGTGACAACGCCTTCATGTTCACCAATGATCTGAACCCCATCAACTGGCTTCTCCAAGGGGCATCTCAGGGGCTCCTCTGCTGAAAATACTCCACCTTTTCCAATTCTTGTGCTATCAATTTTTAGAATATGATTTCCAAGTGCAACCATCAGAATTTCCTACAAATTGGCAGCAAACAATTGGATGAACTGCCAAAGACCAAAAAATTACACAGCATGGAAGACAAGACAAATGCCATAAATATCTTTAAAAACCAAGCTTACTTGCTTGTGTGGATGCCAACAAAGTTGTGGATGAACAGATTCTTCCTCTCCAACTACTTGAATTGCAAGAACAACTTTTCCAGTAATTTGAGCCTTTTCTTCTTCATCTGGACCTTCATTAATCTTCCATATGAAAATCCGACCATCATTGCTTGCACTGCAAAGAACAGCAGTCAGCAGCGTTTCACTTATAGCCCTTGAGAACAAGTTGACATGCTGAAAGTGTTACCTGGCCAAAAGGTGAACATCCTCGGCAAAGAAAGCCATATCTGTCACTCTCTGCAGAAGGAAGTGACTATAAGAAGCTCACATTAGAAAAAGCATAATAAACAAACCAAGACAACGCAAGAGGACCATCATTGGAAAGTATAGCTCTTGCAACATCGAGTAGAGAGATAAAAATAGATACAGCAATAATAATGTACATCGTGACTCCCAGAATATTGCTAATATTTACATTATTTAAAGCAGATTGACAGATTCTATTTGGTCACTCAAACCAGCATCGTAAAAGTGACTCCATTTGCCAGAAAAACAACCTGGGTATGGCCCCGGAGCAAAGATCGCAATGCAGTGTTAATATTGAGCACTCTTATATTTCCCATCTTCAACCCATAGCAGATGTAGCTCCGATTGACAGCAATCTGCCGCCCCAATACAAGGCCAGGATCTGATACGTACTTAGTTATCGGGGTGACTTCGAGCTGGGTTGTACCTCTCCTTGGAGCCTAACATCTATATCGTAAACCACATGGTCCCCAATCAAATGCCTCCCCTTAGGGAGCTTACTGCTCAGCATCCTCATCGGGGCAGGCTGCCCTGCAGCTGGCATATTAGGCAGCAGTGCAGCGGGGACAGCCGATGTCGTCCCTGGAGGCTGAGGGGTGAACAAGAAATCAGGCGGGGCAGAGGGGGACGGACTGAAGTGGTGGGCGGCAAATCAGGAGGCGTTGTAGGGTTTTGCGTGCCTAGCAGGGCCATGAGGCGGGCTCCGCCTCCGGGATTAGAGTTCGGGGGAGGAGGGTAGGGGTTGGGCCGGTGAAGATTAGCAAAGAACTGATGGTCCTGCTGGTGCTGGTTAGGGAGAGACTGCGGCGGAGGGTGATGGAGGTACTGAGCATGGTGAAAGGGATATGGCCCAGTGGGCGGAGGATAAGAGGAGGGCGTCGGATAAGAGGCGGAGGAGGAGGGCGGCGAAGGGGCCAAGCCAGGGTTTGAAGAGGGCCTGAAGAGGGCCTGTGGATTATTCGAATTGGCGGGTGAAGCCATGGAACGACGAATCTTGGAAGCTCTCAGTGGGGCGTTCTGTGAACTGATCGAATCAATAGCATCTGAAAGAGTGAGATCTCCTTAGAGGTTGATGGTGACAATGATGGAGCGGAGAAGCGGAGAAGAAGATACGGATCCGGCAATCGAGATCGGATTAGCAGATCAAACCCCACCCATCTACTGTCTTCGTCCTTTCTTGAAGACCCACGAGAGACTGATTTCACAATAACAGAGACACAGAGACAGAAAGGAAAAAAGGGGCATTACAATATTAATACTTCCATTAGATACAGGGGACTTTCCCTACTTTCTACTCTCACGTTTGAAATAAAATATTACTAGCTGTCCTTGTCCTTCAGAGGTTTGTGTCATATACATCATCATCGTCACAAGCCCATGGCCGCCATTGATGGTGCTCGCATCATCACCATCAAAGCCCATATCCTTCTCCTTAAGAGATTTGGACGATGAGGAATCGCTGGCCACCTAAACTTATCTAGAAGACAATCTATGTACTAGTGCTAATATTCTTGCTGACAAACGAATTATGTGGGAGGGGTTGAGTGAAGAAGATAGCGCAGAAGATGAACCATCCGTATGCTGAGAGCTCCAGGTATGCCAGATCAACTTATCCTCTGCGTGGTATCAGGATGAACATATAATCAAAAAGGCTGAAGATAAGTTAGTGGAAGTGATTGATTACCTCTCACGAATGAAGAGATTCATGATCAACAAACGTTTTACCTTTTTTACGTAATTGCCCAGCTGAAAAAATCTGAATTTTGTAAGGGTTGATACATAAAAGTGCACCGGAGAGTTTCCTGATATGGATAAGCAGCCCTGGGTTGGATATTGACAACTTGTACTAGGGCTCCCGCACAACTTACCAAGTAGAATATGCTGAATTTACAATGTAACAGAAATGAACCCAAAAGCACATCATATAGATACAAACCAAAAATTGATCTTGTTACTGGATAAGTCCTGATATTTGGACACAAAACTGAAAAATCTTGCGAAATGAAAGGAGGCATCTGGGGAACCTGTGCGACACCCTCCAACTCTTTTACTGCAACAGTCTCCTGAAAGAGAAGGAGCACGATCTCTGCCTCCTGATGGACCTGGGATTCCACCATATCCCACTCTGATTCCATAAGACTGCAAAGGCCCAATAAGAAGGCAATGTAAGCAATGGACTTGCAGATGATCACCTCGTTTCCTCGAGCTTTTACTCCATTAAAGCATGGGCTTGCAGACAGAAAAGCATACTCAAAGGGCTATATGTGAAATACTTGGAGGACGAGACAGTGACGTCAGTCACGGAAGGTTTTGCTTGACATTTGGGATCTTACGTGGCACGAGTCATAAAGCAGACACCAGGAAATGATGGATTTCGAGAAGGACTTCAGTATATCATACATCAATGCCATGTAAAACCAGTGATTTCTAGAGTTTCTTTAGTTTGTTTTCTCCCTCGTTGTAATACTGGAGAGGCTCGATTGCCGCATCGAGAAGTCCTCACATGCTGCATTATTTACGGATCCTCTAGATTGTCATTCGACTATTGTTTGTACAGACGTATGGTCCACAACAGAGGATTGGAGCAGGCTGCTTCAATGTTTGCTGGGGCCTCAAACATGAAATGCTCCGTTGCTTTAAGCTAGAGGAAAATATTTGGAATTGGTATGCATTCCTCCATCCAGTTAAATTTTCTTTCTTAGTCAAGTTCAGCTCCAGCAAATGCTATGTCCTTCTGCAATGTTATATAGTATTGTAAGGGTTGCAACATTTGACACTGTTAATCATGTTGATGTAGAGCTTAAGCCATCCATGGAAGGCATCAGCATTTTAAAATTTCTTTTATGCTCTTCTGATCATCTCTACCCTGGCTTGAGAATAACAAGTCTACATGAAATTCTGCACCCCATGACCGATGTGCATGCTGCCAAAATGCAAGGGGACCACAAGCAAGTCAAGAGACCAATCCGAGAAACTACAAAGTGGTATTAAACTGCCTCGCTTCAACCTGAGCAAAAGAATTTCTTCTGATAAAATTACACACGCACAGCCTAAAGGCACATCAGTTAGTCCAATAACCTAGCAGCAGAGATTACGTTACAGACAAGTCACTAGTCCAAACTCTTCTCATGTCAATATCACTTAAGAGGGCTCAAATCATTCCTGGGCATGAAAATTCGAACTTGATTGCTGATAGGATGAGCTCAAGCTTGATTCCAGAATTTGGAGAGGCAGAACCATCTTTGATTTAGCACAGGAAGAACTCTCACCCATCTTATGCTTCTTTTTTGACCTTTCAGTGTGAGGGCTCTCAGCAGGGGAACCGAGAGGGCAACCAGATTCTGGAGTCAGCGGTTCATGCTGTGAAGAGAAGGATTCATCCATTGAGAGGCTCTTTGCTGGGGCCCTCTCCTTTGTAGCTTTGTCGGGGGATTCAGAGGTGGGCACTGGGGTTGTGGGGTCAGTTTTGTTTTCTGATTCTTGGCCCTTATCAACCGATGGGGAGTCTACAAGGGCTCCGCTGATTCTCTGTTGCTCTTCAATAATCTTCTTCAGGTACTCGCCCTGTGCTTCTATTCTCAACTGCAGCTGCTTCTGGACCTGTTCTTTTGAAATTAGCATAAGTTCCTAAGATCTGATTCGTAGTAACATTCTACTTACTAGTTAAAAAGATTCTCTGTCATGACAAAGCAGGCCTTATTATTCTACTCCTAAAAATATAATTTGTTTTTTGGTTGGGCCATCAGCATCATACAACTTAGTAATATGAATTCTCAACTAATATCAATAATTTAATCCTGAACTACTACAAGCAGAGTCAAAATTTAAAAAAAAAGGGAATGTACCTCCAATTGTTCATCGAGTCGCTTGCGTACCTCCATCTGCAACTTTAGTGCTTCTGTAATCTGCATCCCTCTGCCAATGTAAAGAGACCATGGACACTCCATAAGATAATAAACAAGATCTTGGAAACAGGTTGATTTAGCATAAGTTCTATAGAAAATTAGAATTATTTGTGGCGTGATTTTCTCCTATCTCAATAGTCATTATCCTGAGAATGCGCAATCATCTTTTATATGAGATGTTAGTGTCCTAAAAAACTGTAGAATAGAAAGAGAATATTTCATTTTAGTAAAAATTCTGCTAACCGACAAGAAAAAAGATTGACTTCACTTACGAGGAACCATCCATGCTGGAAAGCAGATCTGTTGACTCTTTCTTGTCAGCTTTTTTCCCTTCATAGAAAGGTAATGAGCATCAGAGGCTCAGAATAACCGACTTTCATACACATGCACCTCCTGCTTAACAGTATTTGCTCAGGAGAAACAGATTAACTTTCACAAGATTCTAATAAACCAATCCTACACGATCACAATGTGGCAAGGAAAGAGAAAAAAGAAAAGGCCAAAGGCCAAAGGCCACCTACCATCAGATGAGGAGTCCGGAAGATATTTTGCAAGTCGATATTTCTGAAGACATTACAGGTTAAAAGTTAAAAATGACCAACAGAGACTAAGTACACTAAAAGTGAAAAAGAAACAAGTCCATACCTGTAAATGACTTTTAACATGGTATATTGTCAAACCTTGAACACCCATAACCCTTAGAACACCTTTAGGTGTAGCCCCTGAGAAAAAAATGAAAACAAGAACACCATGATGAATCTCCTGGTAGAGACTCCAAAAGGACACTGTTCATATATCCTCTCTCATGATAATAAGACCTTCTCTTAACTGAAGATTATCAAATATTACCGAATGCATTAGAAACCCCACAGAAAAGGTAGAAACGTAAAAGAGCACATAAGAAAAGGACAAACAGTGACAAGGGTGACTCACTATCTGGTCCACCGAGCTGAGCCACAGCATTAACAAAACGTTCATGGAGCTCGTTTGTCCAGCGCAACCGCTGCTTTGAGGCTAGGTTAGAATTGTTGCTGGCATTGTTCCCTCCATTGTTGGGTTCCACAGTGCTGGGACCACTCTCCAAATGCTGGACATGAGTCAACGAGTTGCTGGGAGCTAGATTCGAACTAGGACCACTTTTTGGTTGATACATTTGTCATTCATCTAGATTATTTAACAGACACAAACTACCCATCAATTGTTGAATTTATCAGATAAAAAGCATGTGAGCTCAAAGCAAGAACTCTGGTCCAGTGTTTTCTATCGCTTTTCAAGTTGAGTAATTGATGTCTACTAAAGTCTTTTTACAGCAGTCCGCTGAATGGAAGGGCAACTTCCCAAATATAAAATCGTTCATGTAACATGACTGCAATAGCAACAAGAAGTCACGGTGCACTGTTACTTCATGGAAATCAGGATGATGGAATCTTATGTTTCCTGAACTGTGGGGTGGTCGTAAATTCATAGCTAAAGTATTGCCATCCAAACTTTAGCAAGATGCTTCATGATATCAAGATCCAGCTCACTCATCAAGGTTGCTGTATGAAGTTAACAGAAATAATGCGATGAATGAAATTCCTAAACTTTTAATGAATTCATATAGGTTCGGCTGTTGCTAGAAGAGCAAACAAATTTACAAGATAACGAATAAACACAAGAGACGTGAGAACGGTGTTGTAATGTTTTCCGCAGCATGAACGACATCTTTCCCTAGATAAAGGCTACTTGGCCATGTCTTTAATTTAGGTTCAAAAAATTGTTGCATAAATTAAGCCTGCAGGCATTAGTCTCATATAAGTATGTTTTGTTCAACAAGGGAGAGGAAACAAACACCACAATCCCAAGACTGTAAACTGCGCCTACATTCTCTCCAAAGGAAGAAACCAAAAGATGATGTTTAATAAAACCTGAGCTGAAAATTATGGCAATCCAGTAACCTAACCAATCAATTAGATTGCAGCTATTCGGAAATCAGCCAATTCGATAAAGGAACAACCTTTTAACCCCAAAGAACAGAAGCACGTTCTGAAGGAACAAAGTTCTTAGTGCGCCGACAAAGAGTAGAGGCAAAGGAGCCCAGAGCTCAAAAACAGGCAAAGTCACAAAATCTTCTTCAAAACCCATTATGGAGAACAGAGTTCGAAGTACAATAACAGAATCTCTCGAATTTCTACTCAATTCTGAATACGTCAAATTATCAACAAGCAGCGGGGTGGAGAGAGAGAGAGAGAGAGAGAGAGAGATTGGGAGCGCACCCGGAGAGCAGATCTGGAGTTCCAGGAAAACCAGAGCTGAGAACCAGTAATAGACGAAGAAGGGAACCTGAGATTGACCGAAAGTTTGGAGCTTTGTTCCGGGGTGAAGAAAGACGATGGCCAGAGCGGAGAGGAGCAGAGCAGAGCAGAGCGCAGAGAGAGAGAGATAGAGAGAGAGAGAGAGAGAGCTGAGGTCAAACACCCATTCCAAAGCAATCCTCTTTTTCTTTCTAGTTTCTAATGGGAATTTTCCTCTCTTTATTTTCCCTCACTTTTCAGTCCTCGTTTGACTCACCACGCAGTCCAAAAAAACAAACACATTTCCTTGGTACAGGACAGATCTGTAGCTCACATTTTCCCGGCCAAAAAGAAAATAAAATTCAGGAGCAAAAAAGAAAGAAGGCATTTTCGTGTTCAAAGCTTCTTACTGTTCCTTTGATCTTCAGCTCCAGCTCATGTACGGAATAAGCTAATCATGTTTGAGCATCAGCTTATCAGGACGGGGCCTAAAGGCAATGAATGGAGGCAGCAAAACGATATATTATTATATTTTTGGAGTCGACGAGGAGATATGTTGGATGTAACCGTCAATGCCTGAGCATAGGAATCTTCTGAGAAATATTCCGTCCTACGTACGAACGATCCCCGCGACGACGGCGATTTCGTCTCTTTTCCATTGCCTCGAGCCCCAGACCGATGGAGACATCCTTGGATTGCACATGTGAGTAAAGTTCGTGCGTGTCAGGGGCTTAAGTCGAACGTATATCGTATGTGTTTGAGAAGTGGTCAGGTCGGCGAGGTTCTAGTTTGTGACACAATCACAAGCTGAACGGAATTTGCTGCACAGGAAGATTACTTGAATGTTGTAGAACCCTGGAAGCAGCTGCATCGCTTTATTGTATTTTCAATTCAGTAAAATATATTCCTGGATGATTTCGAGAGCTTCATGTTCATGCCGTCTTACTAAGTCATTCCTTCTTTTTCTCCCACAATCAGCATCTAATGGCGTATGTTTTCTCAAGTGATGCCCCTTGTTTTCTCTGTCGGACCATCAGGAGTTGTCTAGTATGTAATCATCTCATGCGCACACTTCTCTAATGACGTAGTGCATTGGCAAGTGCTCGGGCAAGTCATATCACAGAAGTTGAGGAGTTTTCCAGATTAAGCAGAAGCAGGATGAAGAGATGAGCAGAAGCAGCTGCTGCAGAGCTGCATCTTGAAGTTTTTACCTTGACAAACAGAGCAAATTCCTTGAATAACGAACTTGGGCTGTGGTTTTTTTGTCTAATGCCATTTCTGTAAGGTAAATGAAGGTGCTAATTGCAGGGAGATGGAATGGCATGAGATCAATCGGTTTCACAGTTAAGGTCTAGCGGTCTACTGACCTTCTCATTTGATATGTATGATAGAGAAGTTGAGAAAATTGTGTCTATAAATCATGCTGCAGAGTTTTACACTTCATCTCCCCCTCTGTTATATGTATCTGAATGGAGAACATCTTAGTCTGCTGTGACGTATTTCACAGTTAGGCTGTCATTTTGGTTAAACAGCTGTACGGAAGGTTCGGTGAGGTTCACTCTGATAAAGCTTGGTAAAAATGACACATTAAAAGGAAGCTATGATCTTAGAGATCCTTCAGCCTTAGACTCCAGCGGCCAGGTCATTAAGAAGTTCTTGGCAAATGGAAATGCATTGCCGGCGGCGAGTAACACAGGCAGAAAGCAGTGGTGGGCAAGCTGCCAAAGCAGCAGTTGCCTCAACTTAGAGGCACGCCGACGTGATTAGGGACATGAGGATAATTTATCCCGACAATTTACGGAGCTGAGCAGCTTACACCATCACTGCTTTCCAGCAAAAGAATCGAGCCATGAAACGCTTTTGTCCGTAAGAAATACAGGGCCATTAAGCTGAATCTAGATGGTAATTGAGCCCCCGGAGAATCCTTCCTATTTCTGTGACAACTGCTGTATCCTGCTCCATTACTCCAAGGATAGTTCTTTTCTGTATAATCGACTGTCATCCTGGTTGCCAACTTTTATCCATAGTAAACATTCTCTATATGTTGAGCTGACTGGTAGATGCTTCTGTACACGTCAATGATTCTGTATCTGTTGTTCAATTTTTGTCTGTATTACATGTGTGCCTAGTCCATGTTTCGTCAAAATTTGAGATACTTAAAGCTGCACCTGCGTAGTTGTGCAGTATTTGCTTAGGATCATATCTTGTTAGGCACCTTCCGCATAGACAATGTCAATATGAGTATTCATATTTCACTAATTTCTAGAATACCATTAGATGTTTGTCAATCAGGGAGTCTAAACTTTGCACAGAAATCCATCGGCCTCAGCTTCTTGGATCTCATGGCCCATCTTCTAGCCATGTATGGGTCATGGAAGTCCCAGCTCTCAACACGACTGCTCATTCTGCCAGTAGTGATCTCATCTTTTCCTCCGCCTTTTGTACTGCTCTCCCTTCTTTCCCTTTTATCCTTAACACTCACCACTGCTTCCCCTGTCCTGGTGCATTCCCCGATCCCACCACAGCTGCAGGTTTCTGACAACTCCACTGAGTACTAGAGCTAGAAATTTCTCAAACCCATGCATAACAAACCCAATAGACACCCCAAAGCCAAATCCAACATGGAACTGACGGACTAGGATTGGCGTATCTATATTCAAGGAATGGTAGGACTTCGTGGGATTATCAGAGAGGTGCAATATGCAAGAGTTATGGTTCTTATGGGCCCAGTCCTCAAGGATCTTCATTCCCCTCCCGAACCCTTTGGTCGGGTCTGCTTGTCCAGTATAGAAAAGGTGATCAATAACTTGTATGGCTGCTCGTTTCCCACATGAAGTCATGCACTTGGGGGGAAAGATTCGCGCCGCAGCTGATGAGTAGGTAACAATTGGAAGTCAATTGACAGGCCTCAAAGAGAAGACTATTAAGGCCATGGATTGCTCGAGAAGCCTGAGATGTGGGCCACTGGGGCTCACAACTATGACCAAGTCTGTTGCCTGCAGATGGGACAGTTTTACTGAGAGGTAAGCTAGGTGCGTATCGGTGGATAACTCTGTGGCAGTTGGTGCAAAGATTGAAGAAGGCCCTGTCAGATGGTTGTGCAAGGGCACGGGAGGAATTTCACTCGTTCGTTACGAATGGAAGCTTGGATACACAGGCTGGATAGGTATCAAATTGAAATCAAAGTGGGGATAGATGAATGAGCTGTCAGGATCTATCAGGTCATCATCATCATAACAAGATGAGCGAAGCAAGGATCGTCTGTGGACCTGGATGGTGGCAATAGAGTCATCCAGGATCCGGAGGATCACACCCGCCCTATTGCAGGCTAGGGACAAAGCTAGGATCGAGTTGCAGGGCAGCCAGGTCCAGTGAGCCCGGCAGATCAGGCAAGTGACACTCCCATGGCGGACATATGAGGAGATGCAGGCGAAGTGCAAGGAGTGTGGGCACTGGGCCACAAATATGGCATGTCCAGGGCTGCTCCCTTTGCTATATACAATTCAGAGGATCCAAACAGATTACACAAAAGTTCTGCCCACACAAAACATAGAGTTAATATTAGATTTCAAAACTAGACGTCTGAGAAACAACTGCTTTTAAGTGTTATACCCACATCTGCTTAGATATTCATCTCTACTTGAGAGAAACTTGCTTTAAATAGATGCCTCACGTAAAGCTTCTAACCTTTAAAGTATGTTATAAGTTGGTGAGAGTGAGGGACTGAATGGCTTATTTTGGAATAAACACGAGTTGGGACAATGAGCTCAAAAAATGATTTCCAGTGGCTGAAGAGCAAATAGAGCAAAATAGCAAGGTCATGGAAGTTCATGATTACTTGCAGGGTGAGCCTAGTGCAATAATTCTCAGGGCTAAAACCAAAGAGAAAAACCAGTAACAACGCATCCTCGAAATATGAATATCCATGAATTCTTTTCCATTTTCAAGGGCAAGAACTGCATGTTATAGCGGGCAATGAACTGCAGACCCACAAGAGCTGAGCATTTGTTCAAATCTGTGACCCACCGCTTTGACAAGTGGGAGAACTGCACAATGGATTCTGTCATTTGTGGCCCTCAGTCTCATCTAAATCAAATCTTGCTATACGGGCCTCTAATTGCTTTGAAAAGCCAATGAACAAAAGTATTCCAAAAGAAAGTATGGCATAAAATGATGTAAGTTTTAATGGTGGTTTGACTTCTGTATTGGGGGAGGGTGGGGCTGGGCCTGCTTCACTACAAGTAGGGCCTGGAATTCACTATGGTGCATTCAGCTCTTTCACAAGATTTAATTGTATGAAACGGCTACAAAAACGACAGATGGGTCCGACATACTTTTTTTTTGTTAACTGCCTCATGTAAAAGAATTGTCCTTTTTGCATTTAAATTGTCTTATACATTCAGGGGAAAAAAGATTGTATAACAGAAACAGATGGGGGAATTGGAAGTCGCTTGTAATGGGAGGAGCAGGACAGAGGGGCCCTACCTTTGAAGAGATGATCTTGGCAGTGGTTTCTGCTGTTTCCTCTGCCTCTCGTGGGATGGTCTCACGCTTCATGGGGGACATTGCTGAAAAATTCGAGATCTGTTGAAAGATTCACATCAACAAAGCAGTCATTGTCAATCCCCCTCCTGGTATTAACAAGGCGCATATAGTTATCAGAAACAACTAGTTATGTTTTGGGTCAAATTAACTTCAAGAAATAAGAGTGGGGTGAGGGGAAGGAGAGATGGAAATTGAAGGAGATAGAGCACATGCAGCGAAATGGGAATGTAAATCAAGGGCGGAAGAAGGGGAAATGAATGATCTTGGAGCTTGAAATTGAGGCAAAGGACATCTACTTGTAAGGCAAGAAATTGAAATAGAGAGAAATGTTACATGACTAGTATCAGGAACAGCAAGGTCGACAAGAACTTGCTTCCTGGAAAATGAGGCACATGCTGCTACGACCATCTTCTTTGCTGCTTTCCTCAGCCCCATCCTCGCGATGATGACGGTCACTCCTCTCGACACTGTTCCTCCCCGTCCCATTTCAAAACGCTTGCTGTCTTCCTTTCTTAGCCTCTGATTGTTGATATGTGTGTTGGTGTTCTGAGCTGATAAAGAGAGAGCAGACAAAAGTTCAGAGGAAATACTGCAAAAGGAAAATGGTCAGCAGCTTCTGCTGTTTTCTAATTATTTGGCTATGTCAACACATGCCTTCTCCTCAGCATCTTCCTTTCCCCCTCTATCATTATAAGATGTCTGTGCAGAGCGGCAGGATAAAGCAGCTTACCAAAGGACACAGCGGATATGTCTGGTTAAGGTGTTTTGACTGCCATATATCGACTCCGAAGCTATTTCTGAGCAGTACAGTCCCTGTACATCTTTTACAATTACACTATCATGTTGAGTTTGGCCTCATGCTTACAGTGCAATATCTCTTGCAGTTTTACCAGAAAAAAGACAGACGTCTCTTTGCTGCAGTAAGCAGTGGTCTGATTTATCTTCTTCCTGATATCATGGAAGTCAGTTTTTCATCCTTGCGCCTGTCATTTGTAAGTATACCTATCCGGGCAAATTTTGATGAATAATTAAAGGGCCACCATTGCAAGTTTGCCACAACTGCAAGTTTGCCCCCACATCACCCCGCCCTGTCTAGAGGATTGATGTACATTTTCATGCCTGGAACCTTAGGTGTCCAGTTAATGCTGCTTCAACACCCAACATGGGAATACAAAATTTTCGTAGGTTTCACCTTTTCTTCAGCTTCCATTGATTCTCTGATAGTCTTCATGCATACAAAGTGAAACACCTGATGGGCTCCCACAGCATTAACTCCATCCAGAGAATCAAGAGTAGCTCGAAATTTTAGACATGGCATCTACCAGGAAAGTGTGAACCAGCTGGGCAAATTCGGGTCCCATTGATGGATGATATCAACAACTCATCCCCGAAAAGGCAATGGGTGTCACAGTTCCAAAAGTCAGCTCACTGAACTGGCCAGAGGAGGGCTTCACCTCCAGAGTATGGTAAAGTTCCGAGCCTTGAAGTTAGGCTGGATCTTTCAAGCCGATCTTTGCATCATGAGCTGAAGATCCACTCCAGATCAAAGCAAATGCCACTCTCACAAACGATGTCCATAGCAAACAATCTAGTTGACAATATCTTTCGTGCAAAATAGTTTCTTTCCTTTTGCTGCTTACCAGTATGTCTCATGTCGGGATGAGCTGTTGCCATTATCTCAGCTTCGCGTTTCTGATAATCTGCAATTTGATAAGCTGCTTGCACTCAATCCATGCTCATTTCCGTGTTACAATCTTTGTTCTTTTCTGCCCATTTCATATTTACAACTAACGGAAGACCAAAAAAAGAACTGAAACGTCACAGTTATAACACAGGCTGAAGGCTTTTATCTTTTGATCTGTCAACGATCCAGATAGAGCATCCGCAGGATCTGGATAAAGATGGATTCTACGGCTGGAGTAGAAAAGCGGAGGAGATGGCTTAAAAGAGGAAAATTGTTGGGAAGGTTCAATTGTGCCTTGAAAAAAAAAAACCAACAAAGGAACTGGTTGAGATGGCGCAATCATGTTCAGTGAACTCGATCGATTTTTGGGTACCACATGATGCAAGAAGGAGAAGAAGATAAAAATGCCGATTAACTTCACCCAAAATGAAGGGTCAAATTCAGATAACCGAGTTGATGCTATTGGATTATGAATTCAACAGGAGGTTAGTCGATTAGCCACTCAAAGTCAATGTCTAGCTTACAGTCTTTAGTTTCGATCAGGTGGCCATGTTAATAATTATTGGCAGCAGTTTCATCGATGGACACAACAACATAGTGCTACAGATTGAACACATTTAGAGTAACGCATGCACATAACATAATTGCTGTTCTTGTCAAAGATAGGTGTCATCCACTCAAGGACAAATCTATTTGATCTTAACTCATCTAATTACAAAACTTAGAAACTGAAAAAAAAAATGAGGATGATGGCGCGAACAACTTGTCAAGAAGAAGAAGAAGAAGAAGAATCATTTACAGCTCATTAACACCGAATTGATTACATGCATGAGGAGGCGAATGCTACTGGCCTCAGAAGCGGAGATCATGGGTAGATTCCGGTGATGGCCCAGTGTCTGATAAACCTGATCGAAGATGGGTCTCACATGGACAGCTATCATTGGGTCAGCTGGGTTAATGGCCATGGCTACATCAGTCATCCAAGATAGCTTCTTCGATGTATCATTGCTAATGTCGCAAGCCAACTGCTGGAGGAGGGCCAGCAGCACTCCTTGACTCAGAGGCATAGGGGCCAAGGCCAGTACCCTCTGTAAATCAACCTGAAGATGACGAGAGAGAAACAGAAGCCGGACATGAATACCTTGGTGGTGGTGCTTTAGTAAAAGAATACCTGTTTGCGAGAAGATTACTAGACTTCGAAAATGACAAGAATTAGAGAAACTGACATGAGGCATCATCCAGCACCAGATGCTAATCAATGAACATGTATGCAATGCAGAGGGAAGGAAACAAGGTTACCTGAAAACAAAGCCAGGAAACTATAGCAACATCACATCTGTGAAGAGCCATAGCAAATGCTTCCTCATACTTGTGCTCTGATACCAACCTCGACAGATCTTTAGTTGGATCAATCTTCACCTCAGGTTGCTGTCCAGATGCAACGTCAACCATCAGGAATGAATAGAAAATCATCATAAAATGCATTTGAAACAACAACAGGGACTACCATCTGAGGGGGAACTAAGAGAAAATACCATTTCACGAAGACCAGCTAACAGTCCATTACTGATCTGATTTACCAGCGGACTGGCCATGGTGGAGCCTGCACCTGCCGCTGCTATTTCCATAAGCTTACGCTGACCTTCAGCTAATTCTCCACTTACAGTTTGAGTTATCGATGAAACTGAGTTGATTGCATCCTAAAAATAACAGTATCAATCAACCAATCATGTCCAAGGGCAAGGGAGCAAGATAAGACATACATGACTAGCAAAATGACAAAATGCAACATAAAGCATGCCACAATGTCCATGTATGTGGTTCTTATTCACATTCATGAAGCAGCGATGGAAATGATGCATGGTCCAATAAGATGCAATAGCAATTTCCTTTCTCATTTTGCTGAATAAGCAGAAAACGGTTAAAAGTATATGGTCACAGAGACGCATCAAAAGATGTGTTTTTTCAAAGAAAGGATGAAACCTACCTAAATGGTCTTTATGGAAGAACTTAAAAGTGGAAACAAAGTGTGCTACGCATGCAAAAAGACGTAACAGAAAACAGGAACTATTTTACAAGGTAAACTAAGTCAAAGAATGCAAGTAACCCAGTGTCTTTCTCATTGTTCAGTAGAAAATGTCTATAATCAAGTCTTCCACCATTTTCTGAAAAAGAAAATGTTCTGACTATTTGCATTACATAATGAGATGAGAGGTGTACCCTTAAGGCAATAGCCAAGGGAGAGTGCGTAGAGTCATATTGCTGCTGGGCAGCAGTCAAGTGTTTGACGAGTCCATTCTGAAATGTTCCATCAATCTGCTCAAACATGGCTTTGCATTGCATCTCGAATGCAGGTATAACTGAAGCTTCAAGACTGGACCTTAGTGCATCCTAAATCATGACCAACACAAAACCTTGTCAGGAGAAGAGCTTATCTATAAACTAAAGATAAATGCTATTCACAGCATTATTTCAGCTATGGTTGATTCCTGAAGATAAATGACTTAACATGCAAAAACATTGACTTTATCTAGTTTATGCACTATCATCATGAATTTTATGGTCTCTTCCGTTTTTAACATAAGAAGGCCCATATCTCATTGTCAACACAGAAGCAATCCATGTTGCACAACTATGATGAGAACCGCACACACTTATTGCTGATGAGAATTCAATATCCGAGCATTACCTGAAGGGCTTGCTTCCCAGAAGTCTGAAACTGTGCTTGGATTTGCCTGGTCGTTGTACCTTCAAGTTTAGAAATAACTGCCTTTTCAAGCTGAGTAACTGCTTTGTCTCCAACACCTTTCTGGTAAAGTATAAGTAATAAACAATACCACAGTCAGTTCTATCCATCAACTCACCTAAGCTATCATTAGCATCCTCCACAAGAAAAACTATCAAGAGGAATCCCAATTAATTAGCAATCTCTTCAGAAATCCTTCTATAATGATAATAAAATGCATATATAATATGCAAAACAGGGAGAAAATCAACTGTTGATAGAGTATATATTCCAATAAAAAAAAAAAGGCTATTCATGCTATGATTCATTCTACTCTACACACGTAATCTCATGGTAACTGACAGACCATAAAACAGAAGCAGAGTGATATGGATTATTAAAGTCTAAAGCATGCCTGGAATGATTCCATGATAGCTGAAGATATGCATTTTTCTAGAACTGGAGTAACTGCCCTAGTCACAGCTTGTCCAACAGCAGCTATTTCCTTCTTGATAATTTTCTCCATAATTGCTGGCAAGTCCTTGTTCATGCAATTGGTGATCAGATGTGTTATCTGCTGGGTACGATCCCGCTCCAATTTCTCATGTTTAGCATTTTCTTCTTGAATTCGAGCCCACAAGGCATCAGTATTGGCCTTAATTATTTTTTCCATACTTCGTCCTAATGATGCCTCCAGTCTTTTGCCCTCCTTGTTGACTGGGACAGTCATCATTGCAGTAATCTGCTTCTGCATCTCCTTTTGCATGACCACCACCTGCACAGAAGAAAATGCCATAAACATAAATGCAAAAGACTAAACATGGCAAAATATCTGAGGTATCAGTTGATGGAATGGTAAGACAATTCTTTCCATAGGATACTTCAAGTAAATTTCACTGTGTGAGTCAAAATAACCTTTTTCTTGAAATTTCAGCCAAAAAAAAATCATTAACTTCACAGCAACAAGGTGCGTGAAAACATGTACAAAAGTTAGCTGAAAGCTATACAATAGCATGACCATGCATGTAAATCACTCATGATTACTAAACAGTGAGAATTCCCAATAGAGCCTATACACATGACCATGCCAAAATTTAGACATCACAAAGCCACACCTCCATAAACTTGAGATTGTTTGATCCCACTCCCTTGAGTGCCCATCCATTCCTCTCCTCCGAGACAACCCAAAAGATGTAGAGTGGTATCAATCTAATCAATTCCTTTTATACTTTCTTGTCAGATACTCTAAACCATGCTCTAAGCTACCAATCAACTATACCCACAGTAACCCAATGTAACTCCTATTAACCAATGGAGTCTAACTAACATGATAATGATGATATAACAGTAAATGCCCCTTCAGTAACACTAGACAGGTGAAGGGAACATGTTACCTTGGCTCATAAAATATAATGCTAGAGCATTTAAAACTGAAACCCAATACATGATTATTTGCTCGACCAACCAATGGTTTTTAACACAGCAGATACCGAAACAGTAATGGAGTGCATAATACAAGAAATTAAAATCTGACAAAAAAATTACCTGATCAAGCATTTCCTGCATGGCCAACAGATGAGAAACTGCACTATCAGTGGATGGGGCACCCGAACTACTATCAGGTCCATTTGATGAATCGGTGGAGTTGAAAGGACTGGATTTAGGTGAAGATGGACCAGCTTGAGAACCTTTTCCCTTCTCTTTCTTCCCTTTAGCATTGGTGGTTTGGCCCTGTGTAACTGCCAAAGAATCCAACTCACCACCAGCCTTTTCAGGAGCATGGTTATTCAAATCCTGGACTGTTTCACCATTAGCAGGGCTCTGATCTGGTGCCTCACTTACACCAACATCATTGGCTGAATTATGAGTTCCTTCCCCACCATGAATATCATCAGAAGATTCTCTTGCCATTTGAATGCTGAGATTGGAGGCCTGAGAGTAGAAAGACTTCTCCTTTCTGTCACCAGGAACATGTGATTCTCTCTCATACCCATAGTCCTTGTTTTGAATAGTTCCACCCTCTCCCACAACTTTAACCTCCAGCTCTACATTCTCTGTGCTATTAGCAACTACAACATCCTGTACTTTTACCTCTCCCAAGTTTGCTCCTTGATTGATCTGAGACTCTGAGGAAGGAGCTGTTGATAAAATCTCTGACGGGGTTACCAAGTGAGTTGGATGCTTAAAAATTGCAGGACCTGATACAGAGGGCAAATCAGGTTTATCATTCTTCTTAGATGTACCGCCTTGAGGAACATTCTCGTTGACAATGTCCATTCTCCTGTCTACTAAATAATCAACCACTGCTGGGTCACCACTATGATCAGTCATTGGAGGAAGTGGCTCATAATTGCTTGATGGGCTTTTAAAACCAGAAGACATATGAGAAAGTCTAGGACTCAGAGAGATAGGAGAGGCAGGACGGACATTTTCGAAACTTCTAGAGGAAGGCAGGATGCTCAACTTATTTTCGACCCCCGAAACAGTGGTCTCAGTCAGGCTAGTTACCATTGTCTCAGTCAAAGTCAACGGCTGAGTGACAGCTGCAGCAGCACCTAAACTGTTCGGTAGCATCACGGAACCATTGTTATTACTATGAGCATCAGCCATTGCTGACACATTAGAATCTGACTTCTCTAGTTCCGTGTTTTCCAACAGTGGTGGAAGACACTGAGATATGGCCAAGGCATACTGCTGAATAGCTTGAGTCTGAACACAATAAACCTGTACGATATGTTCTCCATCAGCCAAAGTTTCACTGGTTCCCGTGACGCTCAAAATGGGCATAGTTACTGTGAACTCGGCAATGTAATCCATCCGGGTGGATGTGGGATTAACCCCATAATCTATGTGGATGGCATATATAGCATTCTTCTTGGCATTTGCGAGCAAGAGAAGGCCAGCATGAGGCAAGGCCATGACCTGATTGAAGAATGCATCTTCAACCTTGGCCTCAGTAGAAGAGCTCGTCAGCTCAAGGGTCTGAGTGCACTGCCATGAATCAGAATCACATGGCAACAACCAACCCTCCTCCCCTGCCATGGTCCATATCTTTAGCTCCCGATTCACTGTTCCCTGCAGATAATAGTCATGGACAAAATGAAAAAAAAAATTTTGAGTAGTACAAATGAAAATTTTTATTAGTAAGGATTATAAGGATGAATACATCAAATTCTATTTATGTGTTATCCATGCCAATCCCCCAAGCCTCAGTTTTCATCATAAATTGCTCACTTTAAAAAGGATCTAAAGCCTGGCCAAGATATATAATATATATGGACTCAAAGTACATGGTCTAATTATTGAGTCATTGCAGCCCCCTTGTGTGACAAAATTTGTTCGTACATTCTATTTATTTAGTCTTCATGTTATTCAAACTCCTATCAGGATGTATCTGATGAGTGAGGGTGTGCACTAAATTATGTTTGAATATAATCTCAGTTCAACTCACTAACAATTTAACTTTTTCCAATGTGGTTCGATATTTACTAGACAAATAACTAGAAACTGCAGTGAAATAACTCCTGTGAAATATATTTAGTACTCACCCCAGTAACGAGAACAATGTGATCAGGTCGGTGAGGAGCAGTCAAAAATGTGACAGAATTGACAGGATGACCATCATGTGGCCTTAGCACTGTAAGCGGTACAGGTCTACGGTCTTCCCAAATCTTCACCTGTGGAATGCCCCGTAATGAGAGAAAGAGAAGAAGTTCATAAAGTTTTCAAAAGAAATGCCCCATATAGAGGGAAAAAAAACAACTGGTAAAAAGCAGAAGCATGCACAACTCAATGTGAAAGTAGTCTAGAAAACATCAGAAAGCATGTATTTATAGTGAATCTATTTGTTGTGTGTTCTCTGTAGTTTTACTTAATTATAAGGACCACTAGGTTTTTATGCAGCCACTGGGAGAAAGAACATTTTGGGGTCTTCCTAGAGAAAGACAGAAGAAAGCAGATACAAACTGTTCCATCCAAAGAAGCTGAGGCCAAACGAGTAGTCATCCACTGGCACATAGAAAGACCAGTGACAACGCCTTCATGTTCACCAACGATCTGAACCCCATCAACTGGCTTCTCCAAGGAGCATCTCATTGGCTCCTCTGTTGAAAATACTCCACCTTTTCCAATTCTTGTGCTATCAATTTTAAGTATGCGTTTTCCAATTGCAACCATCAAAATTTCCTACAAGTTGATGGCAAACAATTAGATGAACAGCAAAAAATAACCAACAAATTACAACCACACAGCATTGAAGACAAGATGAATGCCATAAATTTCTTTCAAGCCAAACTAACTTGCTTGTGTGGATGCCAACAAAGTTGTGGATGCATAGATTCTTCCTCTCCAACTACTTGAATTGCAAGAACAATCTTTCCTGTAATTTGAGCCTTCTCTTCTTCATCTGGACCTTCATTAATCTTCCATATGAAAATCCGACCATCATTGCTTGCACTGCAAAGAGCAGCAGTCAGCAGCTTTCAAGATATAGCCTTGGAGAACAGGTTGAAATGCTGAAAAACTTACCTGGCCAAAAGGTGAACATCCTCAGCAAAGAAAGCCATATCTGTCACTCTCTGCATAGGGAAGTGACCATAAGAAGCACATGTTAGAAAAACCATTGTAAATAAACCGAGACAACACAAGAGGACCATCATTGGAAAGTTCAATTTCCTGCAATATCGACTAGAGAGATAAAAATAGATACAGCAATTACAATAGACATCGTAACTCCCTGAATATTGATCATATTGACATTAGTAAAACCAAACATAATTTATTTCATCATTCAAACCAGCATAGCATAAGTGACTCAATTTGCCAGAAAAACAACCTGGGTATGGCCCCGGAGCAAAGATCGCAATGCAGTGTTAATATTGAGCACTCTTATATTTCCCATCTTCAGCCCATAGCAGATATAGCTCTGATTAACAGCTATCTGCCGCCCCAATACAAGGCCAGGATCCGATACGTACTTAGTTATGGGGGTGACTTCGAGCTGAGGTTGCACCTCTCCTTGGAGCCTAACATCTATATCATAAACCACATGGTCCCCAATCAAATGCCGCCCCTTAGGGAGCTTACTGCTCAGCATCCTCACCGGAGCAGGCTGCCCTGCAGCCGGCATAATAGGCAGCAATGCAGTGGGGACAGCCGATGTCGTCCCTGGAGGCTGAGAGGTGAACGAGAAATCGGGCGGGGCAGATGGGGACGGGCTGAAGTGGTGGGGCGGCAAATCAGGAGGCGCTGTAGGGCTTTGGGTGCCCAACAAGGCCATGAGGCGGGCCCCGCCTCCGGTATTAGGGTTCGGGGGAGGAGCGTAGGGGTTGGGCCGGTGGAGATTAGCAAAGAACTGGTGGTCCTGCTGCTGGTGGTTGGGGATAGGCTGCGGCGGAGGGTAAGGGAGGAACTGAGCGTGGTGGAAGGGGTATGGCCCGGTGGGGGGAGGATAGGAGGAGGAGGGCGTCGGGTAAGGAGCGGACGAGGAGGGCGGAGGAGGGGCCAAGCCAGGGCTTGAAGACGGTCTGAAGAGTGTCTGCGGATTATTCGAATTGCCAGGTGAAGCCATGGAACGACGATTCTCCTGTGAACTGATCGAATCAAGAATACAACCCAGAGATGGAGAGAGAGATCTTTGTTAGAGGTTGATGGTGAAGATGATGGAGCAGAGAAGCGGAGGAGCAGAGAAGAAGACAAGGATCCGCCAACGGAGATCGGATTAGCAGATCAAATCCCACCCGTCTTCTGTCTTCTTCCCGTCCGGAAAACCCACGAGCGACTGATTTCAGAACAACAGATAGAGAGAAACAGAGACAGAGAGAGAGAGAGAGAGAGAGCGTGGGGTATTATATTATTAATACTACTATCAAAACAGGAGACTTTGCCTTCTTTCTAAACTCTCTTTTCGAAATGAGGTATTAGTTGTCCTCCTCCTTCAGAGGATTGTGTCATGCATCATCGTCGTCACAAGCCCATGACCGCCATTGATGGTGCTCGCTCTCTCCACCTCTCTCCTAGACACAAGCACATACACACACACGCAACTCACGGAGACAGTGGGTCAGGTGATTTTCAATTCCTACTGGAGCAGCGATTGATTACAGTGCCCACCCATTATTATCAAAATCAGGGGAGGTTCCTCTTGATGAATCGATCGTGTCTTGAAATTCCGGCGACCATTTTTGCTCCTCTCTTTCCTTGAAAAAAAAAACTCAGATTTCATGGAAATGAAAAGGAACCCTTTTTCTTTGTTTGGTTCAACTCGGTGACGAGGGAACAGCATCAGTTGGTCCCCTTAGCACGGCACGCTCATCAAATCTACAAGACAGGGAAGGATAGTCGAATGCTATTTATTCGCATCGGCACCCCACTACAGAGAGTAGCCAGCATCAAGAGTGCGACCAACCTGACAAATTGTCTTCTCTCTCACACGTTATCAATACTGAGGGTTGGTTAAATTCAACCATTGCTTCCAATCTAACTTCCCTGAATATATTTCGAGATCGACGAGGGCAGCAGTTGTACGCTGTCTTCCTGCGGCGGTCGACATCAAAATATTCGTGTTCATTTCTCAAGGCAAGGTTTGATTGGAGTGATTTTTCCATCAAAAAAGTGTGAAAACGAGTCAAAAGCTCCATTGACAATGAGAGGGATTACTCCAACCTTTGAATTTGGGTGACACGACAGTAGACATGACCAAACATTGGCGTCCCTGTTGAGTTTATGTCGAGTGTGTGGTACAGGCCGAAGCCATGCAAACTTATCGTGAATTATGCGATCCAACTGATGACTGATGAACGGAGATTCGATCCTTAGTTTAGGATTTTCCTAGTTTGACTAGGGATTTCGTGTTCCGGGGTTGTGCAAGGATGCAAAGAGACCGAAACACTCTTGCCCATAGACTTGGCCAATTATGGCTCAAAGATTAGCGGCTTCACATTCCTGATGACAAGCAAATTACATGAGAGGGATTAAGCAAAGAGGATAGCAGGGAAGATGAATGATTTATGTGATTAGCCTTCGGTATGCCAGATCAAACTATCTCCTCTGCAATAATATCAAGATGGACATATAATCAAAAAGGTTGAGCATAACTTTGATTCAAGTAATTCATTACCTTCTTTACCTTAGGAAAGATTTATATCTCGGGTATTATGAATTGCGAAAACTCATTATTGACAAATTTTTACTTTCTATGCTCACAAGAGAGATTCAGACCTCACATCGGTGCAAAGCATGGAAACCACAACTTGATCACAACTAAGTGAAACGCAAGAATATGCAGTCCTCGGTTGGGTATTGACAGATTGTAAAAGGGCTCCGGCACGACTTGCTAAGAAGAATCTGCTCAGTTTACAACGTCATAGAAATGAACCCCAAAAGCAGATATTATAAACACAATCAAAAAAATTGATTTAGTTACTAGACAAGTCCCGGAATTTTGACACAAACTGAAAGATCATTCAAAATAAAAAGAGGTGTCTGGGGAACCGGTGCCGTGAGTCTTAACTGCAACAGCCTCCTGACTGAGAAGTACCACCATCTCTGCCTCCTGATGGTCCGGGGATTCCACCATATCCTACTTTGATTCCATAAGACTGCAGAGGCCCAGTAAAAGGCAATGTAAGCAACAAGTTTCTCCATGATATTCGTCACAAATAAAAAGAAAAAAACCCGGTCTTCTCACTAGATCAGCCAGACCCCACAAATCAATACGTGCAAACGAGCTGGCCCAATAAGAGGCTACAAAGTCAAGTAATTTTCTTACTACTTAATGGTAATGCTCTCTCACGAGTAGAATGTTGTATACTACTGCCGATTAGACTGGTGGAAGAGATCCTAACTTAACATGATTAAACATGTCACTTCCGATTCCAATGGAGACAGAGAAAAACTTAACATATATAAACTAAAAAGAGTCCTCACCTCATTGGAAACATCAAACACACCATCCTGAATTTTCTTGTATATGGTCGCAGCAGTCTTGATGAAGGCCTGGAGAAATTTTAGATTTGTCATCATTCATGAAGGGAGAAGCAAAGTACGAAAGTTGTAATCTTGAGGGAAAGGGCAGCTGATAACACATTGAAAGCTATAATATGGGACTGTTAGAAATGGTTATGTAAACAAGACTTGCCAACCTCTTCTACATTCTGAGCAGTTTTTGCAGAAGCTTCCATAAATATCAAACCATGCTCTTTTGCAAACTGTTCCCCTTCTTCTGTGCTTACAGCCCTTCTGTGAGCCAGATCACATTTGTTGCCAATGAGCATTATTGTCATGTTTGCATTTGCATGCTGCCTGGCATCCTCAAGCCAACTGGCCAGATGATTGAAAGTTTCTCTCCTAAATGGCAAAAAATCGAAAGGATCAAGCATCAACACTGCTAGATGGATGTCTCGAATTAATCATCACAGTTTCAGAGAATTAAAAGAGGAAGTGAGTACCTCGTAATGTCATAAACCAGCAATGCACCAGCAGCCCCTCTGTAGTACGACCTGGTGATAGATCTAAAGGACTCTTGACCAGCCTGGCATTAAATATATGGCATTCCAAATGAAACTCTAAATAAAAAGCAATAAATCCTGAATGGCAGTGCAGAGGCAGAAAGCAACATCAACGTGAATGAACACCCATATGTCAATTTCCCATGTTCTAGGAAAACTCTCCAACTCATCCACAAAAGCAAGAACTGGAATAAAGCTTGGAATAAAAATGGAGATATAATACATGCTCTAGGAACTTAAAAGAGATTATGCCATGCGATTTTAGCAAACTACAAAGATCAGAGCAATAAAAAGGAATGCAAAAGAGAAACGTATACAGACCGTATCCCAAATCTGCAGCTTGATAGGTTTGTTGTCGATAGTGATCATCCTGGCACCGAACTCAACACCAATAGTCAAGTCATGCACCGGCTGGAACCGCTTGTCCGTGAACTGAAGGAGAAGACATGATTTCCCAACTCCTACAAGTAAGAAGAATAAGTTGATTTTTTTACATAACCGCAAATCCTACCATCGTCCGATTGTAAGTTTGTATAGCAAAGAGAATAGACAATAACAAAAGAAGAATTGCAGAACCGGGATGGTTGAAGCATAAAGCTTTACGTTTGAATATCATAGCTGAAGAGCTAGGGAAAAAAATTTTGGATCAAAATTAACATCATAGCAGGCAAAATCGCAGGGAGAACAGTTTTAGCAAGTCACGAATAGACTCAGGAAAGATAAAATTACCCACAACAACTCTTCCAACCTAAAACTCAAATAGCCTGCTGCAAAACTTCGTACCGGTCACGAAGCGGCGCCCATGGATAAGACTAAAGGTCCTAACTACGCAGCCAAGGGGATGCATGAACAATTCCCTCGGAGGATGAGAACAGATCAATTACCGGTATCGCCGATGATGATGTACTTGAACAGGTACGCGTACGACATCTCTTTCCCTCTGCCTGTGCCTCGTGAAACTCACTCGCGACGGTCGGATCGGGAATAATCCGAGGGCAGGCTTTTTTTCCGAGGAGACAGAGAGGGGACCAGACGGAATCTTGATGAATCACAATGAAAGGACGCCGCCTGCTCGATCTTCAGAAGGAGCCAAGCTACTGATCGGTCGATCGACAAGGAGAGGAGGATGGAGGAAAGTGGGAGGAGGAGGAGGAGGAGAAGAGATTCTCTGTATCGTAAAAATTTGCAGTATTTAAACTTTTAAATAAAATGAAAAATATTAAAATATAACTTATTTCGATCCATAGTTGAAGAATATTTATATGTTTCTGTTTAAAATTTAATTAATTTATTTTTTTAATATTCTTTTGGGGTCGACGATTAATAATAATTTTGTCGATTAAAAAGTGGAAGAAATGGAAGGAGGAAAAAAGCGATGATCAGCTGTCATGCAGCGTATGCGCTGTCATCCCCCGCACTCTCCTCACTCGGGTCCGTGCATTGGTAGGGTGAGAAACCGAGCTGTCCTAGCACAATCCGGGCCCAATTCATCCCAAACCGGGAACGCCTGAGTCGACCGGTTATGGGCTTAGTGGAATAACCGGTTCGGATCTGTATTCGTTATGCCTCGCATGGTGCCAATGTCCTCGTCAGCTATGGGCATATGGTCGCTGCCATGTTGTTCGTGGCTGGCTGATTAGGCTCGGGTTGTCTCACTTGTAATTGCTATATACGTGCACTTACCTTAAACATGGATCGATTTTAATACCATTTGTTATAATCACGCGGTCATGGTGTCTCGAAACTATAAATTGGGAAGTGGAATGAGAGATGGAGAGGAATAAGTGAGGAGAAGATGGGGAAGAAGAGAAGGAGGAAAAGGAGATCGGAAATCAAAAGTCAGTATGAACCGGTTATCGGGTCGATTAACTAATCCGGTCTAATAGTTTACTAAGCATGTTCCATTGACTTTCCAATTTTGTCTCATGTAGACCAGACCGCTGCTATTCAAGTTTACAACATCAGCTTGAAAAAGAAGAGGGCTGGTTCATGGATGACACTGTCCTCAGGACCTCTCGAGGCAGGTTAGACAGCATAAAGCTCATTAATGGCATCGAGCGACAAGGACTCAACCGGGTATTTATGAAGGTTCAGGGTGACTTCATCTGCTCTCACTCTGGACTACAGCAAATGGCTAATTATTTGTGCAGTGGAAACAGGGGATCATCATTTATCAGAAAAGAAAACCATGCGATTCTCGGGACAGGATCTGTGGGTGCTATGTATTGATGGATCTTAACAGAACTGCATGGGAGTGCGAAACATGGCAAAAGAGGAAGCAATAGAGGTTGCCAATCATCCGTTCCGTTCCGTTCCTCGACGGAAGTCACCAACTGCAATGGAATCTTTCTGTAAATGTTGCAACAAAAGTCTAGTCGAAAGAGAATGCTTTCCTTCTCTGTGTGTGCTTTCTTTGGTAGAGATAAGTTTTGCATGGGAAGCCTGGCTGCAGCTTTCTTTTAAAGAAAAGCCACGCATACGTACGCATACGTGCATGCGCCTGCTTCCTGATTTCAGTTGCTTACAATATGCAGCCATCTGCTTTCGCCTTTCACGAGGGCTCCACTTCTATCTTCCACACAAGTTCCATAGTTCTCCTCTTACTTGTCATGTGTTGTCTGGGTTTCAGTGTTACCAACTTTCTCCACAAAAAACTGATTCTCTATCACCAGAGACGTTGCGGCGGAGGGGGGGGGGTGCTTTCGTGGGCTGGTCGTGGGGGCTGGGGTTGAAGATGCATCTCAATCCGAGTCAAAACATGTCAAAGTCTTGCTCTTTCGGTCAATCCGTCGAAGTTAGATGCGGCAAAATCATTTTTTTCTTTCCTCCCGAGAGCAAGATTGCCCGCGTTGGACAAGAGTCCCTGTCTACACGTGAAAGTCGGTTTATCTGATCTTGAAAGTTGTAAGGGGCTCACTAGAAGACAAAATAATATGGTGCTTTGATTGAAGTTAATATATTATGAAAAGAGTGCACTTCTTTATCATCATAATGGAGAAGGAATTCATCTGCTCTTTTGGTGTGTTGTCGCTATCTCGTGATCACATCTCGGCACCGGATCAGCAATCGAGAAAACACGAAATTCCTCTCATGGTCGGTCCAAGGAAGATGAGCTAAAGAAGTGGGTTTTGTGCTTGGAATGGAAAGGCAAGGGGACGGACCCCGAAAGCTCAGACTGACGCTAACGCTATCGCCACTTGGTTAGCTCTAATCGGTGAAGAGTAAGACGTCTTGCTAGATGGTCTCTCATGCAGCTTCCTGCAACCTTTTGACCTTTTTTTGAGTTTGGCACTTCGCCCTTCTCTCTCTCTCTCTCTCTCTCTCTCTCCCCCCGCAGTTACTGACTTAACCTCTTTGAAAGACGCCCAGAGTTCACATTTCTGATTTTATCAGTGATTAAGTGAGCTCAGCCTCGGAAAAACCAGTTTCTTCAAGGGAAAATGTTGGAACCTAGAATGGAAGGAGCAATATTTGCTCTGTTTCTGCTTCTAGGCTCATTGTTGGGGGTCGAATCGGCCATAGGAGTTAACTGGGGCACCATCTCTTCCCACAAATTGAAGCCCTCAACTGTAGTGGATCTCATGAAGGACAATAAGATCCAGAAGGTGAAGCTGTTCGAGGCGGAGCCCGACGTGATGCGTGCCTTAGCAGGCAGCGGGATTCAGGTGATGGTTGGGATCCCCAATGACATGCTGGCTCTGTTGAGCTCCTCGGCAGCTGCTTCTGATCTGTGGGTCCGTCAGAATGTTTCTGCCTATGTCGGCAAAGACGGTGTTGATATTAGGTGAGAAAATCTTCTTTCTTATTCTGGGTAGGATTTAAATTTTAGTTCTCAGTTGTTTTCATCTCCATGGTTTAAGTGTTGAAATTCGTGTGAGATGGTAAAAGTTGTCTAGGGTTTTTGGTTCAGAAAAGGGAAGAAGTGCTGAATTGGTATTTATTTATAACATAATAAGGAGCTGTTGTTTCTCTGCGAGTTTTGGTGGTGTTATTTGTATCATGCATAAATACTTCCCTCTTTATTGTGGATTTGCTCTTTGGTTACTCTCTTGCACTTCATTAAACGTTAAGTCCAGAAATTGTTGCTTAATCCTACAGCGCTTAGAAGTCTATGATTGGGTTTGATCAATAAGCTTTATTAACTTGAAATTTCATTTCATCTTTGGAACACTCCTGCACGCCTTTTAGTGCTTCCTTGGAGCTTTTACGCTCGGTAATTGATCTGTTTCAGCTTTTGATTTGTAACGAATTTCCAATAAAAGATGCAATGGCTAGGATTTCAATAAACGGTGCCTTAGTTACTCCTTTTCATGTCCATTTGGCAGATTCTTGTTTATTATGCAATAACATCAGTTGCAGCTTCACATGTAGTCGAAGATCTGCACAATTTTCATTAAGCCATCGCAAAATTATATATCTTTCAATGTTTCAACAGGTTCGTGGCAGTCGGAAATGAGCCATTTCTCACAAGTTATGCGGGACAGTACCTGAATTATGTGGTCCCTGCCCTTCTCAACCTTCAGCAATCCTTGGCAAAGGCGAACCTCGCCGGTTCTGTCAAGCTAGTGGTCCCTTGCAATGCTGATGCTTATGAAGCAAACCTACCCTCCCAAGGAGCCTTCCGCCCTGAGCTTACCCAGATCATGACGCAGCTTGTCTCATTCCTCAACACAAACGGTTCCCCTTTCATTGTGAATATATACCCATTCCTGAGCCTCTATGGGAGCTCTGAATTTCCTCAAGATTATGCTTTCTTTGAGGGAACAACTCATGCAGTCACAGATGGGAACAATATTTACACAAATGCATTTGATGGTAACTTTGATACTCTTGTTGCGGCTCTCACCAAGATCGGGTATGGTCAGATGCCGATTGTGATCGGCGAGGTTGGATGGCCTACAGATGGGGCCTTGTGTGCAAATGTATCAGCAGCTCGGGTGTTCAATCAGGGTCTTATCAAACACGTCCTTAGTAACCGAGGCACACCTTTGAGACCGGGAGTCCCTCCTGTGGACATTTACCTCTTTAGTCTCCTTGATGAAGGGGCAAAGAGTGTGCTACCAGGGAATTTTGAGAGGCACTGGGGGATTTTTTCCTTCGATGGGCAGGCAAAGTATGCACTGGACCTTGGGTTGGGAAGTAAGCTGTTAAAGAATGCGAGGAATGTACAGTACTTGCCTTCTAGGTGGTGTGTTGCAGACCCGTCTAAGGACTTATCCAATGTGGCAAACCACTTTAGGCTTGCATGCAGTATTGCTGATTGCACAACCCTTAACTATGGTGGATCCTGCAATGGGATTGGAGCAAAGGGGAATGTGTCGTATGCATTCAATAGTTACTACCAGCTTCAAATGCAGAACTCTCGTAGCTGTGACTTTGATGGGACCGGTATGGTCACTTTTCTTGATCCTTCTGCTGGTGAGTGCAGATTTGTCGTTGGCGTGACTGATACCAGTTTTGCAAAATATAGGGCTTGTAGTAAGGGATTGATTTCATTTGTTTTGATCATGTGGGGGTTGTGGTTGCTCAGTGTGTGACAAAAGAATATTTTTCTTGAGTGGGCTTTTCATACTGCTCTTATAGTCAAGACGAAGGGATGCGATTGCTAGAGTTAGACATATTGGAATTATTGTAGCCATTGGGAGTGATTTTATCGGTTTAGAGATTAGCATATGATTAGTATGTATTGAACCATGCATACGAAGATAACTAGTTGGAGTTTTATACAAATTTCTACCCTCTACTGCAAATGACAAGCTGCATACATGTCAACGGAGATTTCCAGTCAAGATCATGTGCAGACATGGTTGCTACCCAAGATTCAGCCATAATGTCAGATAATCAGTTGTTTTTTGAACAGTGAATGTGAAGTTGAAAAGGAAAAGGATTTACATAAAATACTGAATTCGTTCTGCAATTTTTGAATGGAAATGAAACTCGAAGGAATTCCTCATCTCGTGTCTCAGTCATACAGCTTTATCCGAGTGGTTACATGAGTTCGGCAAATTGGGCACAGGGTTAAGTCTATCCCACAATCATAGCATGTCTGCATAAAAGATTGGAACAGCCACGCATAAGAATCTTAAACTCGGGTGAGCAAAGGCCATAGCAATCTGATAAATGTATTAGTTTACCTGATGTCCGCATCCAAAGGCGAGATCTTTCTTGCCCCAGAGACATACCGGACAATCCTGTGGGACAATGATAGGTAGAACTGTAAAAAGACCCTTCAAAATCATGCTGCTCTGTGCAAGTTGAGAGGTTCAGCAGAAGCTGAAACAAAACTAACTTTGAATACCTTGTTGTGGGGGTAATCCTCTGTAACAGATTGTGGAAAGTAAGAAAATGCTGATCGTGTCTCATCACCGCTTGAGTATGTGCTCTGGAAGGAGCTGACCGGGATTGTCCATCGTTCTGATTCATTTCTGCTCGGGTATATGTTCTTCCTGGAGGGGGTAACTGGGATTGTCCTCTCTGGAGGAGGCAAAGGAAACCTTTCCATAGTTCCCCTACGATGGCTGCAAGAAATGACAAAAAACTTCAACATGTAATGCTTGTTGGTTGAGTTTTAAGTTAGCTGATGCGGTGAATTGCCGAGATCAATCAAATCAATTACCTGAGAAGTTGGAGATCGAGTGTTGCTCTATACTGTGCTGGTATTTCCATCAGCGCTGCCAAGGCAAACTCCGTCTCCTTCTTGGACCAGGCAGTGCTCTTCTGCATAATCTCGGTAAAATTGACGAACTGCGCCCACAAGCAAGAGATCAGGTAAACTTATCCCAAAATGTAAGCAGCTTGTCTTTGGTGATTTTTTTTTTCCCATAACTAACCTGAAAGTTATCAAAAGCTCGAGCTGGAATGTTGTCATCGAACTTTCTCATCATGTCCCAGGGCCCGTCTCCGACTCCCACCAACACTATGGATAATGGATATTCACTGAATATGATAAAAAAAGAAAAAACACAGAAATCTTCAGATATCGTCTGCAGTAAAAGGCTGGTAAAGATTCATAACAGATGACCAGAATAAAATCAAGACCTTGCTTTGACGATGGCGTTGATCGTGCTCTGCTCTTGAGGGCCTAATTGCCCAGAAACCATATCAACACTTCTTGTTACCTAAGGAGAATCATAAGAATGTCCAGACCAATGTATTAATATTCATGGCTGCTATTGGAAACAACAAAGTCAAGTTCTAGTTACTTTTCCATTCTGGGTGACTACCTGCCCATCAGCAATGATCATGAGGATGTGATACTGACCACCGCTTTTCTCCACGATATCTATTGCAGTTTCGATGACCGGGGCAAAGGATGTCGGTCCTGTGTTTCAAAAGTCAACTCCAACGTATAAATTTGAAGACTCCAATTAGGATGATCTGAATAACACAAGTCAAGAGGGGACCATGTGACAATACCTGCCAGATTTACTTGAGGAACCAGTTCTCGGTATCGAGCGAGCACCTCCTCGAATCCACCACAAGATCTATTGTCAGGATAAAAGCTGAAGACATCCCGATCGTGCGTTGTAGCTGTAACAGGGTTAGAAAAACCAATCTCAATGGTCAGCAGGTGGGGCTTTCAAGTCCCTTAAGCAAGCGGCTAAGTGCTGCTGCCAGTGAGTACTACTGACCGTCACCAAATCCGAAACAAGGGATCAGATTGTCCTCGTCGAAGGATGAGAGCGTCCTCCCAATGATCGATATCGCCTGCTCATACGGGTTTTGGTTGTCACCGAGATGGTGAAGGCACTTGCGCTGGAAAGATCGTGATCCAGTCCATTCGTTGCTCTTGGTAAAATCGATGCCTACTATGAGATTCGAAGACTCGAGACCAGCTTCCGCTAGGGCAGCAGTGACCTGTTACATATTCACTGAAATGCTAAGTGACTGATCATTAATTATTACAGGAGTTGATAATGAGCGTCAAGTGCCGTAGAAGAACGGAAAGCAAGTACCTGATCTAAAGAGCAGTACTCATCTCCAATCCTCGAGTATCTCGAATGAATTCTGCTTCTCCTCTCCCAGTCGTCATGCCTCAAAGAGAATGAGCCGTAAGTGGATGAGCTCTGGACTGATCGAGCATCGTAATTGTACTGATCGTAGTAGTAGCCACCCCGGTTTTTCGCTGATTTATTACCCATGCTCGGCGAGCTTGAAGGACCGTCTCCGGCAGGAACTACTGAAAACCAAACAGTATTAACAGATCGGAACACCAAGTCACTTCTCTATGCAGAAGCGAATGTCATCAACCCCTACACAGCTGCTGCTAGACGAGGGCGGACCGAAAAGCAAAGCGAAAACAGAACCGGATGCCCAACTAACACGGACAGGAGCTGCATTATATTATAGGAAGCCAAGGCTGAGGGGATTCCAATGATTAGAAAAGTCAACTCCAACATGTTTCTGTTAGACCCGTTCGTCTGCTAGATAACAAATGGTACAGAACGGGAAGGGGAAAAAGAAGGTCAAAACTCCGCAGGATGAGGAAATGAGGAGGCACGTCCAGCGCGCCCACAAGGAGTTGCTGCGGGCGACCTTCATCCAATGGCTTTCCACGGTACGTCATATGACAGTGCCCCGAGTGAGTTCATGGAAGTTGCCCCTGAAAGCAACAGCTCACCTGAAAGGGTGAAGGCTTCTTAACCGCCCGTCTTGCAAACAATTCAGGGTCGTCTCGGAAAGTCAAGCCTCGGTTCCCCGTTTCATCAGAGCAACTTCCGTGGAGTTTCACCCGGGAAGGAAAAAGGAGACGATGCCGACTTTTGCACCGTTTTAATCAGTAAAATGCCGACACCCATAGCCACAGGAACCGGTCCTTGACGTAACACTCTGGTCTGCCTGGCCATTTCTCCAGAATCGGCACGGGGATCGGGCGAAATGGTACACGAAGTCAAAGCCTCGTCACCGAAAAAGCAGAGCGGCTCTGTTACCATGAAAACGTAACGCAGATTTTGCGTGTTCGCTCTTAGAATGACATGGCGGGACTCGATTACCCTCCCTCGCATACGTTCTCCAGCGGGGGGGCTTCTGGTCGGGGAGGTGTCGGATGAATCCGATCGAACTAATGTTTTACTTGACATGATACCATCGGGCATTGCACACGCCACCACCCTTGGCGGGAAGGGTAATCTAGTATTTTTACACCTAACAGTGTGGATATACTAATGCGGCTGGCCGGTGCACGAGGGTGACGACAACCGAGGCATGTCGTCGTCGTCGTCGTCCCTGTAGCTAGGCAGGCGAATATGCACTTGCGAGGAGACCCAGCAGTTTTTCTTCTAGTGGACCCAGTCATGGCCTTCGCAGCTGTGCCGGTCAAGTTGTCAATAAATATTGATTAACTTCCACGACTGTGACCTAAGAAATTGTGGGTAAATCCTACCCAAAAGGAATTCAAACATATAATTAATTCAAGAGTTGTAAATATTTTTTTTCTTAAAAAAATTTAGATTCGAATATTAGACTTTGTATCTTATAGTCCATTTTCTGGGTAACGTGGGGGAGAAGAATACTACTTTATTGGACTATTCAATTATATAAAAGACCTATAGGATGAAATAAAAAAATATAATAAGTACAAAGTAAGTATTACTATCATCATACCAAATATGCTTTGTCCAATTATTTTATATAATAAGAAAATGCCGATGTCAGCTGAGATTGTTCTGTACCAACTGTCATATCGTTGACTAAGAAGATGTTAAGTATGTCAGGGGCAGAGCAATGTCATCCGCGGTTTGCCGGCCCGAAGAACCTACTCCTCTTTTATGTATAAGTCAGTCAATCATTGCAATGCCCTGTGGTAAGCCAGAGTAATCTCTTCCTGTAACTCGTCTGACTTACATGGGGTCGCAGCACTTTACGGGTCACAATCCACGTCATGCCTCTCGACAGAGTTTCAGTTCTTTTGCCAGACACAATCGGTTCATCGCTCGTTGTCCATGCAAGAGATTTGGAGGGAAAAATGAAGTGCAGCTCATAGAGAATTTATTCTTGGGTAGAACAGGACAGAGGCAGGACCATTTTGAGGTTTCAGTGATACGACACGCAGATTACAGCATAGAAGAAACAAACTATTCTTGTCAACCTCGTCGATTTCTCCCGGCCATTCTTCAATCTTTCATGGTAACTTTTTTCCATGTATCGGATAAATCCAATGAAATTGCTCCGTCCTCCTTCGAACTTATGACTCCCAGACTCGAAAACTCTAGAGGTGCCCGCTCAATCAAATCAGAACAAGAAGAAGAAGATGACGTTGTTGTTTAGATTAAATCATGACTATCTGCTGTCTCTTCTTCTGCCAAAGCTATGGTCTGATTTACTCCTCTCTATGTTCCTAGTGGGTTCAAAGTTCTGCCTTCTCATTCTTGTCTGCTCCACAACCTCCTTCCCTTTCCCGACACCAGCTTCCTCTGTTTCCCCTACAGCAAGCTTCTTCTCGAACTCGGGCGCTAATCTCTTGAGCTTCTCATGGTCTTTGTTGTTCCCGCTGCTCTCGGGAGGGGAAACCTTGGCTCTGCCCTCTCCTTCCGGTGGCTGATCCTCTCTTGTGGCCAGATTTTGCTTCCCCTTCGAGAGGATCTCCAGGGGATTTGATTCTCTCGGTCCTTTCTCCTGATCAAAGAAAAGGACTTGAACAACCGTCCGGAGAGGCAGGCGTTCGTTTTTCACCGCGTGAGCCCGGACCTCGGGAGACAGCTTCTGGCAGTCTAGGATACGACAAAGCCGTTTCTTGTCGGCCTTTTCCAATTCGGGATGCACCTGCACACACGTAAAAAGGTACAAGATGAATGAATGCATGCAAAGGAAAATGAATCTTAACCATCTATCAGTTTTCGGGAAACCCTGTAGTTTTCCACCTCCAAATATAAGGATTCCAAAGTTTCTGCATTCGAGACCACAAACCAACCGGAGAAAGCAAGCGATCAGGATTACGATTTCTGTACCTTTAGATAGGTGTTTATCGCTCTGTATAGTTCATCGTGCTGTGATCTTGCAACATCGGGCAAAGCTTCTGCAATGGCAAGTACTTTTGACACGTGCAAGTTCACATCCTTGGAGATGACTTGAAGATACGAATCGATGACTTTGGCAACCTTTCTGATCGACCTCAATGACTGACTATCTTCATCCTTTCCTGCTGACTGCCTTCTCCACAGCACGCAATAGCTCTCAACCACCGCCAACACCAACTCGATATCGTACAGAAACTCATTAGAGGAAGAATATGAAGGAAATATCAGGTCCTCAACTGTTGCCTCCTCCAGCTGTTGACAAGACCTTCTAGCAAGTTCTGTCTTTGTCGCCGAAGACACGCCTAGGAAGTTTGCTATGCTTAAGAGTCTCAGCAGGAACCCGAAGGAGACAGACCCCCGTTCTGGTGGAACCATGCTTACTGTACTTTCAAGGATCCTTCTGTTCCTCTCCTTAGTTTCCCGTGACTCCAACGCGGAACTCTCTGTGGACCTGATCCTCGTTGTGTCGGGTAACCACCGAGAGGCATACACGTGCAGTGCCTCCCCAATGAGCTGGGGCGGCAGCAAGTTGGTGGCTCTGATGGCAATTATTATGCACCGGAAAAGGTCTATCTCGAGATCGGAGATGTCCTCTGTCCACCAATCCCGGGGCACGGGTGGTCGGTTGTTCTTGTTGTACCCAGGCCTGGTGTAAGTGTAAGACCAAAACACCTGCACGCGGGTAGGAGAAGTCCCTAAAACTACAAAGTGCTCCTAACATACCGAAGTACAATCATTCAACTCTGATCACGAGAGCAAGTCTAAGATTTGACGCACTCAACGAGTACAAAAAAGGCTTTATCACCCACTAACCTTTGGCGGTGGTGTGAGGATCTTCTCCACAATAGAGTTGATGCACCTTCTCACGATCCCGAGATCCTCGGACCATTCGGGCAACTTGCTTGTGGTCTGTAGTGTTATGATCGAGTCCTTCCATCCCTCGAGAATGCAAGAGTTGAAGAAAGCCTCGAGCTTCAGAACAAAGTTCCCCTTCTCCACCGATTCGGTCATCCGTAGAAACTTTGCCGCACATAATGCGGGCAAGAAGTTATGAGCACTGAGATTGATTGTGATTCCGTAGCAGTACTTTGCACATAATTCAAAGGCGTCTTCTCCTCCTGGAATATCATTAAGTTCTATCACAACGCTCTCCGTTTCATCAGAACCGGAGCAGAGTTGCTGCAAGAGACCACTTTTTGGCAGCAGGGGAAACTGCAACCAGAAAATTGCTCAACTAACACCAGAACCAAAGAGCTTTTCTCTACTTAAACCAGACCTACTCATTCCAGAATGAAGCAAAGGACTTTCCGTTCAAACTATATACCTTATGGAGGACATAATTGATGTTGCTGACTCGTAAAATCAGGTCTGCCGGTATATCTGATTCCACCGTCCTGCAATGGATAGTTTATGACCATTAACTATCATTACAAGGGAAAAGAGAGAAAGCGCATGTCGATCAATAAACCGAACAGCTGATAGAAAGTTTCAGAATTACCGGGTGGCTTGTTCCGTGTAGAATGTGTCCGGCCTTGTCCCGAGTTTCATAAATTTCATTTTCACTATCTGTTAGTATTTGTGTCCAGATGACTCATGACCTGCTAGAGATACCCAAAATTCACCTATCACAGCTCACCTACAGCCACTAAGAATCTCAGTAAGAGGGCAAAAACGAAAGCAGGGAACCGTTCATCTGCCACAATTAGAATAGGTAATGATGCTTTTCCAAGTACACGGAAATGAAATCTACGGCACAGAAAGAGCTGAAGGAAGGAAAACTTCAAAGATCAGTCAGCTAAATAATAATAATTCAAAAAAAAGAACTCTAGATCTCTGACTCAAGATTTTCTTTTGTGACTTTGGTTATAACCTAACTGTGCAGCTGCGGTTCTACTCGCAAACTTGCAAAATGCATATGTAAATTCTCAGTTAATGCAGAGTAGTTTCCCACGAAAAAATCGAAGTAGCTTCAGAAAATATACCCGGATGTCGAAACGACTTGTCTACTCCGACTTGTTGCCTCTGATACTAGCTATGAACTCGGAGATGATTTATACACTAGCAACAGCGGTAAAAAGGGAAATCCGAAAGAAATCTTTATGTCCTGTGAGCTCTTGCTTCTCAGAAACCTTTTGGGCTCTCACCTTCTAAAGAAACAAACAATAACTCAAGGAAAACACGAAGAAGAGTACAGAAATATCCTCTGACCCAGAAAAGTTCAGACGATCCCTAAATACAGAAAGGTTTGCGTTCATCTGTAAAACAAAGCATCCAGATTGGCCTAAAACCAGACAAAGATTGTTTTAAAACAAAGAAAATAATTTCTGCAGATCTGCAATAACCTTACTACGCATAAAACCTAAACATTCAAGAAAAATGGTCTGAATCAGGAGCGGAAGCTAAATGTTTACCGGAAACAAGCAGATTTTTTTCTCCTGAAGTCTCTGGGGATTTCACTCGAGGAACTAAAAGGGTGGTTGAAACTGACTTCCGGGTGCGGACTTACTGCCGCAAAGCCTATAAAGATTGCTGATTTTTTGTGTGAATACCTGACACATGTTTGAGGCAGTAAGGGGAAGAGGATAGTTTTGACAGATATACATCAACTTGAATGCAATTGCAAATAGCATTTTTTTCTTCCTTTTGGGTAAAGAATCCCTTTCTGAAATAGTACAACATCACTAATGCAGCCCGATTTTCCTTTCCATTTGAGAACAAAATATTAAAAAAAAACATCTCTGATAACTCCATCAATGCACTAATTGTACCGACCATATTAGGCTGACAGTCGGCCTCCCTTCAGTTATACAGTAACAAAACTAATATGAGCCATTGAAATGGCCATTTGATCAATCAATCCTCAGCGGGACATAGCATAGCATTCATTCAATTGACATAAGAGGAAATATATTTGCAGAAACAATTATGTGTCCTAGACATCAATTATGATCGTAAACAGGCTGTTGTTTGCAGCAGGCCTTTTGGGTAATAATTGCAGACAAGCTTCCCTGTTTACCACTCAAATAATCAAACAGCCTCGGGAACTTATGTGCGTATTCTTTGACCAATGCATCAGTCCTGAGCAAGAAGCTAGCACTCGAAATCATTTGCCCATGTACAGTGTGTAAATTTCGAAACTTGAAATCAATCGCTTACCACTTACCTTGGTGAAAACTTCCTTCGTATTCTATGAAGGGAGAACTATACTCACCCCCGGTTGTGCACGGAGAGAGAAGATGACGATCAAAGACCAAATTCCTCCATTGTTACTAACTACTCTCTCTCTCACTCTCTCTCTCTCTAGCTGCATTCAACTAAATAAGCGTTGCCCCTACCCCCAACTTGTCAACTAATGTTCAAAGTGGTCCAAAGGACTCTGTGTGGCAAGTGCCTTTGCTTGGTCTGTCTCAATCACCATTGATTTTCCCAAATCTTGCCTTGTGATAGGAGAAACTGAATGCACTTTTTCAGTTTGGCAAAATGCAAGTTAAGAACTTTTGGAATCCTGAAAGATTCCGTGTGGGTAACGAAGGATCACACAACTCTACAACGCTCTGCCCAGCTTTTCTCGATGAGTGAAGAGCAGAGAGATCTTGAGAGACTAGCTGGGGTTTCATAATTTGATGTACGGGGATCAAAACTTAGCGATGCCCATGACCCACGTGGATTTTAGCTCCTTAGGTTCAAATTCTCTTCTGAATCTGGTAAAGGTCTGCCTGATTGAACCCTTTGCAAGAAAAGCTACCAATTTCTCCTTGTTACCCAAAACAAAAAATAAATAAAATAAAGGTCTGAGGAGACATCTTTTTTTTTCAGTTTTGGGATTCTTGTCCATACTCTCTTGGAGTTTTTTAGTCAAAGCTCTATGCCCTCTTTTGGAAAATCCTTGTATCCTTGAAAGCAAGCTTATGCCATAATCATAATATATATATATATATGTGGATGTAATAAAAGAGTTCATTAAAAAAAATATGTAATAAAAAATTAAAAGAAAAAATATTCAAAGTAAAAAAAAAAAAAGAACAACAAAAAGAGTATCTTGTTTGTGGCACTTAATGGCCTTGAACAATTATGACAAGCTAAATAGGGCTTCAATCAATCAAATCACACTAATTATATCAATCTCTCCATGCTCATATGTCCCCTCTTGTTCTTTTTTTTTTCTCAGCTCTGTTCCTCTCTTCCTTCAGATTTCATTCTTCTTCGTCATGGAGATAAACCGATGCAAGATTCAAGAAAAATTAACTCAACATATATAGTGAAGAGAAAACCGTCCCTACTTGAAGAAACAAAAGAAAATCGTAACTTAAAAATCCATAAAAGAGAGAACGAAATGGTAACTCGTACCTTGTCTTAGTCAATCACATGCCGATACTGTATGATCCGTCAGTCAGTCTGGTCGGTGCTGGAGACATCGAGGTCCAGAGCAACTAGTCCAAAGGTTAATACTTGCTGCTCTACTTCAGTGATACTGGGCAGAAAATGACGAGGACTTGAAAAATGCAGGAGACAGTATCAGCTCTGTCGGTACTGTCTCCCAGTATATGCGTGTATGCATCCACATGAAGATGGTAGCACCCCCACGGAGAGAGGAAGAAGAAGAAGAAGAAGAAATGAAAGGTTTAAGTATGACAAAGGAGATGAGATTCATCAAAGTCTCTCTTTAACAACAGATTGGAGTAAAGGGGAGGAAAAAGAGAGGCGGGGGAAGATGTAAGGCGGGCTGGGATTAGCCCATTACATAGTAATGCATAAAAGGATGTCATCATAGGCCCTACTGACCCTAGCCAGAAGGAAACTTCATAGAATACAAATGGAGCCTACAAAACTACCAGAGCTCTCTGAAATGCCAGAAACAGCAGTCCAAAGGGATGAATAAAAGACATTCCACAACAATCTTTTTCCATTTCAGATTGATAAAGATATTGTTAAAGTGGAATCGGTGGAGATGGAGAGAGAGTGCTAGCTCCTTCCAAGAAAAGCAACGTGTGCATTCATCATTATCGTCATGCATGTTTCTCCCCCCACTACGTGCTTTAGACATATTTCTCCCTTTCTCTTTGCTTTAAACGGGGGCCGGTTGGGCTCAAAACCGGCATGAACCGCTCTTAAATCGGTCCGTAACTGCTCTTATTGAATTAATGAGCAGTTATAAATCGAGTCCAATAAATAAACATGCTAAACCGAAATTGACACGGTACGTGTTCCCATAAACCGGTCTAAAATTGTTTAAAAACTGGTCCGAAACCATAACCAACCCATAACCGTTGCAAAACTGGTCTGAATTGCCAAAAACACCAAAATCACCCGTCAATTCATTGTCGGTTCAATTTTAAAAGTTAAAAACTATATTCATCTTAAATAATTTGAAAAAGAAAAATTTTAAGAGGAAAAGGCGGTGGTTCACAGTTCGAACCGGCCCACTTATGATTGGTCCATAATTTTTTGAACGTGACTCGTAATTAAACCGATCTATTGTGCCTAACGGGCCGAATTATAGTCAAGCCGAATGATTCTATATCCATTTTAAACAAATAAGAACTACCCGTCTAACATCGTTAGCTCTCCCCCTGCATCTTCTCTCCTCCTTCCCCAACTTAGCTTTGACCTTGCAATGTCTGCCAACGCGTCATGCTCTCTGCCGTCCACGTCCATTATTTCTACTTCTTACCGATGCATTGCATATTCGCAAGAGTTTTGGAATTATCACCTCAATGCCCCCAATTTCACCTTCATGTTACTTTTTTTTTCACCGCACAATATCCCAAGATCAGCCGAAATGTACCTCGAGACTAATCTACAGTTGGATCGGGATTCCTGAAAAAATTCTTATCAACCCTCCAAATATAGGATTTGATCATTGAATCACTTATTTGAGGCATAGTGAGGAAATTACTAATCTAACTCCAAGTTAGTCATGTTACCAACTTTTGCGTATTGCATATATGATCTTAGAATTGAATAATAATAAAATAAAAGACGAAAGTGAAGGGATCTCTCAGGTGAGACGTGAAACTCGATATTTACAAAAACGATATCACTGTACCAAACTCTTGATTCACAATACACTCACCCTTTTTTTTTATATAAACCGTCGATATCCAGTTAAACTTTGTCCAACTGCTGACTAATCCGGGTCGCCCCAAATTGGCTCATTTAAGGGGTTAAGAGTTCTCCACCATAGGTGAAACTCGAACTCAAATCTTTTCATTGGAATGATGAATACCAAATCACTTTACCACACCCACCTACACTCATCCCTCCATTAAAAATAGTATAGTAAGTTATATAGGATAAAGAATTAGTCCGATAAATTCTTTTCTATGTACTGATGGGATTGATGGGTCCACTCTCGTCCTTCTCAGTGGGTCCTTTTGACTGGGATGGCAATGGAATCCCTCACCTAACTTGCTTGCTGGCTGCTCAGGGGGCCAGACACAGACAACGGTATTCCCGTGAGTCACAGTCGTGTTGGTCTGTGGATCGGCGTGCTGTCCTCCTCCTCGTGCCCACCCACGTTCAAGGCCACCATTGATTCCTCCGTTGAACTCTGGTTCGATGTGGCCCTCGGAATCTCGGCGACATTCCACACTTTATGAGGCAAAGACCTTAGGTATGTATGGTCTCGGGAATCTCCCGGCGACAGAGACGCGTCACGGCGAGCACCGCAACCTCTTACGAATCATACGGTGGCATCGCCATTCTTGGCCGGATTATCAATGCTCCACCACCTATCATTAAAAAAAAAAAAGCATCAAAATCGACGTGGATTAGGATTAATTCTCCACCTTGCTTCTTTTTTTTTTTCTCTTTTTCCATGCCGCCCAGTACTAATAATGTACAGCAAGTCATTCTAATAACAGTACTCGGGAGGCTCTTTTAATCATCAGATTTATAGGTAGTACGCCAGCTAAACCCTAGGACCCATTTCCTTCCCCACTCCCCGCCCCGCCAAAAAAAGTGAAAATTCAATAAACCACAATATATCCTTCGAATTTAATAGTATATGTGAATATTTACTCATTAATTATCATAGTATTAAAAATTGAACCCGATAGACTGTTTTGATCGATTCAACCGTGAATCGACCACTCATCCAGTTCAGTTCCTATAAAAAATCCTATTGCACCTTTAATGAGGTCAACTCTAATTGAACCGGTTGGTTCTCGATCAAACTAATAAATTCAATTGAACTGATATAAAAATCGACATACTTAAAAATTTTAAAATAATAAAAATCTATTATAATATACATATTTTATTTTACTATATTTATATTTATATTTTATATCAAATTTTTATTTAATATAATTGTTATATTAATAATTTTTGTTATAAATTATATTTAAATTATAATATTATATATTTATTATTAATTTTATTTATTAAATATATGGTTTAATCCATTAAACCATCGGTCCAACTCATAAACTCATACTTATATCGATTTCCACGTTCAGTCCTGTTTTAAAAAATATGTCAATTACCATATATTTTAGTAAAGAGAAATGGCAATATTCTGGGCTGCCATTATAGTTTTTTTTTTCGGATGCATCAATTTTTTTAAAATTAAAATTACAACTTTTTTTAATAAAATTTATAAACACAAAATCGAATGGGGGTAAGAGGAAGTTGATCCTAAAATTTCCCTTGTGACATGACAAGGCTCTATGATATGACGACCATTATAATAACAGCCCATGCTCCATCATTACCACAAACAATCCTTTTATTTACCATTGCGTAAAATTGGGTGACGACATAAGAACGTTGCCCCATCGTACATGGCTCATAAGGGTCTGAGCTGGGCAATTAAGTTTGCCCCCCCAACATTGACTATGGCTATGGCTAGGCAACTTTGGTTGTCTCTGCGAGGGAAAATTCGGGCATGACTTAGACGCAGAGAAGTCGGATGAAAATATGTACCCCTTTTCGTAATCCAATGGGAGCAATTATAGCAAGAGGTATGAGTCGGGACATCAAGACTCGTGGGTAAGTCGAGTGAGAGGGAAGTTGGACAATGAACAGAAGCCCCACATGGCTGCTGATTGTCTGTTCCAAAATCTCTAGTAAGAACTCGAAAAGATGCGGACGTAAGAGGTAAATAAAGAAATATAGAGATATTTATCGATAAAAATTGAACTAAACATATGTTGATATCGGATTAGGATTAAAATTAATTAGAATGAAAGCTCTTTATCATAATACGGTTCTCTCTCTCTTTTTCTTTTCCGGCATGAAATCGGACCACCGAGGACCAAAGCTATTATGATCATGGGTGATATTCGTTCATTGGATTCTACATCGATACTTAAAAAAAAGATATTAGAGCAACCATTTATGGGCAGTTAGATTTAGTTGTTCGGTGCCGGCAAGCCGATTGTATGCTCATCCATTTTCAGATTGTTCTGATGATCAGTATTTTCCCGCGGGGACTCGGTCCACGAGGAAGGAGAATTATAGAAGCTCCATCTGGACCATGACCAAGAGTTCATAAGATAACCATTCCATGGAAAGGAAGGAGGATTTGTGGGGTTTTTTTTTTTTGTTTTTTTGCCCATCAAATTCTTCTCTCGAGTGATTTCATCCCATTTTCTTCATATTTCTTATTTGGGAGGAGGAAGAGGGCCAAACAAAAATGGAATGACAAGGCCTGCTGCTGCTTCATCATCCCATGGGCTCTTCTCCTGCTCTATATTGGGTTCAATCTGCATCCCGTCTGTTTAAAGCTCGAGTTTAGGCTTCGCCAGGCTTGGAATACATGTCGTAGGGTCCCAAGGCAGGACCACAATGGAAAGACCATTCAGCCTTTTCTGGCTGATTCAGTCGGCCATGTCCTTCTTCAACAACATTCTATCAGTACACATTTTTGGCCTAGTCTAGTCTGAAGAAACGCACACACTACGACTGGTTCAGTTTAATTTCTCGAACTGAACATCACAAACTAAATACTACCCGAACAAACTAATCACTTCCCCCAGTTTGGTTTTCACGTTGGGTTCCTGTGATATTGTTATCGGCCTCCCTGGATACTGTCGATGCGAAGCGCATGTCTCACCCAGTTGTAGGAGAGGTTCATGCATCGGCTTGGTTTCCTCTTCGGCCCAGCTCATACCAATTATCGCATACTACAAGGCAGGAAGCTACAGAACAAAGACCAACTTGGCCAGATAGGTGTGATTCTAAAGATTCATGTCAGGAGGAACCAACAATAGGAAAAGAACATTTTCTCATGGGAAACGGATATCTGAAGCCGACAGCAACTAGTGATTGTTGAGGCAGAAGATTCGGGTCACCGTGCCATGTCGGAAGCAGCAACAAAGCAATCCTGTGAATATGATCAGACAGAACATGGCCAGAAAATGAAGGGACGAGCTGGGCTGCCAGCAAAAAGAAACAAAAGGGTTGTTCCTCCGGCAGATGTTGCTCTTCAGAAAACAACATAAGATCAGGAACAAAGTTTCTGCCAATCAAACAAGAAGATGCAATGAAACTTCAACTTGCATTAATATTACAATCAGACCCTTCCAAAGTCCGACGGGGGAGACTTTTGCCCTTTTAAGTGAGTAAGAGGGTTCATTTTACACCAAGGCAATCACGGCAATTGATTAGTTTGATTTCTTCACACGTGAATTCTGCAAAAGGTGCAATGGCTCGACAAAATGCATGCCAACATCTTATATCCATCCTGGACATCCAAAGAAATAAAAGTAGTGCCGTGAACTATGGCAGGGATCTCAACGTCAGAGAGTTCTTTGGAATACCAAAGGACACCAAAAACTGCCAAACTTGAGAATCACACCGCTGCAGTTGAATTACTCCATTTAATTAGTCAACCAAACAAATCATCATCATCATCATCACCATTAACATGGCTCATCTTGCTCGATACAGCAGCAGGCTTCTGCAATGTATCCTTTTTGGGGGAAGCTGGGCTACCAACAGCACTTGAAGAAAAAGCCCATGAAGATCCCATTTTTCCAGAGAACGACTCACCATAAAGATCATCATAGATCCCGCCTTTTTGAGGGTTCTTGACCTTGTTCAATACCTGCTGCAGTTTTTCTGTAACACCCCCCGGAGAATTATCTTCCTTCAAAGGAGTTGGTTCCTTTCCCTTGGGAATTATAGTCGTTTGTACAAGTGATTCATATTTTCCCACGAGGCTTCCTTCTTTCACACCCACAGGACCAGGTTCAGTCTCCACATCTGCACCATCTGATATACCGACAACTTCCACCAAATTTTCACCTGCTTGATCCTTAAACATCACTCTCAAACTCTTGAGTCTCTTAGCTGCTCTATGAGATTGATCGCTTGCATCTTCACCGGAATCCCTAGTTTTAGTTTTGGTATCATTAGACTTACCAAGACAATAGCGATTCACAAGTGTGTTATAGGCCACAACTGCTTCCTCATCAGAAGGATCAGGAGCTGGAGGAAGATTGATCTCTATAGATGACAGAGCAGGTGGAAAGAGAGCTGCATTATTCTTTCTCAGAATGTAGCTCCTTGTTGATGCAGCAAACCTCAATGACTGCCCCACTTCTAGCTCTACTGGTGTATCTTTATTCAGTCGTTCATTTGCAACAAAGGTGCCATGGGCCGATCCCAGATCAATTACATATATGCTGTAGAAGAAATAATAGTTTTTAACTAAGAAAACCCTAGTTGTAAGTGCACCACAAAGATGAGGAAAAACACGGATATAGCTCCATTTTTTCAGCAATGTGCAAATGGAGAAGTCAAGGCAAAAGCACCTTAACTGTTCCCAGAGATCCACTAATTACATAAATCATCCTTTAAGATTAACGTCATTAAAAAAAACTCTTCTGTTTAGGAATTAGGGTAGTAGAATTCATTAAAAAACACCAAGAAGGTGCCAAGAAATACAAGGACAATGATACTCAAAGGAATAACTAAATAGAACTGCATAACTCAATTTGTAAATCCACAATTCGTGCATATAGATATATATATATATATTCCAATTTAAAAACTGGACCATTCACCACTCATGTCATTAACTAACTCATTTGATATGAATAAGTTGCTTTTCTAAAAGTGCAACTTGTTTATTCCTAACCGATCAAAAAGAACTTGTTAATTCCTAAAGCAATTCTGCAAGAACCTATCATTACTGATGAAGAGAATAGAAATAAAAGCATAAATGATAAGAAACATAGAGGCAGTATTGGTTGATAGTTAGACATCAGCCCTTCAGGGGAACAATTTCAATATTCTTAATTTGCATTCATTCCAGTTGCGTGCAACATTGTAAAATTTTAAAAGCAGACAACAGAAGAAACTGATAGCAACATGAGGCAAATTCGTTGGTCCCTTTCAACATTCAAAGAGACAGGAAGCATGCCATTTTCAAATTGGGGAGTGCACAACCTAATTCACAATAAGAGACAGAGAGAGAGGGAGGTAAGAACAGCACCTTCCATTTTTGTGAGGAACGACGGCAGCATGCTGACGTGAAACAGATTGATGGTCAAGCACGAAGTCACAAGTATGAAACTGCCTCCCAAAAATGTGCCTCCTCTTATCCAAATAAATTTGATCAAGAACCTCACCATCCTTCAAGACCTCAAGATAATACACACCGGGTCTTGGCTCAATTGTCCAATCTGGAGGCTGCCAAGTAGATTGTCCACCACCAACCTGTGTTACTGATGGTGTCTGCCCCAACAATGGTGCAGCTTCCTGTGCTGCTGGCTTTTGAGAGACATGTACTTGAGCAAGGTCATGGGTTTGTGGGTTTGAGGTTTGAGATTGAGGATATTTAGTTGATGAGTAGTTGCTAGCTGATGTTGATCTTGATGCAGGTTGGCTCCTGGGAGCAGACCCCGTGGAAGAATTTACAGTGACTGAAAATGGCTCCAAAGACTGAGCTTTCTTGAATCGGTCAAGACCAGCTCTCCCGTACATTCTTCAACACATATGAGAACCGAACCAAGAGTCTTTCTGTAATACGTCTTCAAAGTTCAATCTACTGCACAAAGCTACAGCTTGCACATCTATTCAAGTGAAGGGGACCTAATTTTCCATCAAGTATACTTCCTTTCTGCAGAAATATTGAAAGAAATCCTCATAGAAACTCGCAGCAACCAACAAATCGACCAAAAAAAAAGTCCCAGCTTTTACTTCAGAGGCAATCAATGCTAACAATGGTCACTGACTAAGCTCAGACGCGCGCAAATACACTAACCAACGCAGCTAATATTTTTGTTGCCGATGCTAAGGAAGGAAATAGGATTGCAATCTAAGGCAGCTGAAAACACAAAGAAATTCAGGTCCAGCTATTGTTTAGAAGCACCAAAAGAGAGGAAATCTATCAGTTTCTTTGTTCGATGACGGCAGGAAAGGGTTAAATATGCATCTACTTCTGGAAAAGGAACTGATAGCCGGAGAAAAAACCTTCAGGCGACAACACAGAAGTCGAACACTCGCCGGCGGCGCAGCTTGCTCCAATCAGGGATTCGCTGAGGCGAGGAGCGGGCTAGATGATGGCAGAAGAGAACGCAGAGACGGGAGGAAGCTGATCCCGCAGAGCCTACGGGAGGTGCTAACTTTTTCCTTTTGCCCCCTTGTTTTGGCAATAATTATAGTTTTCGTCCTCAAAGTTTTTCATCGGGTGGTTTGCTCAAATAAGATTTTGCAGGTCGATAACTTTTCGTATAATTCATATTCTCATGTGATAAATATTATCCTAAACATTAGGACTGCTCTACTATACACACTTTTTTTCCATGTCCGACCCATCCATTAACCTCTAACTAATCTAAATTTGATTTGGATCTGCTTATTTAAGAAATAAATTTGAATCCAATATTTTATTTAAGAATCATAAGTATTGAAATATTTCAATTAATTTATATTAGTATAACGTATATTTTTTGAAACAATTATAGTGAAAAAATTATATGTTTGTCTTTTTTATATTCAAATCTTATAGTTTTCAAAATAACTTTTTTAATCGTATATATTTGATTCCGTAATACCCTTGAGTCGTGATTATAATGATTCGCTAATGTTGAATTTAATAGTGTCATATGATATAATATGTTGGTAGATTTTTTTCGCCACATCATTATATCATACTAATCGAATATTATCACATCGATGTGCCATGTCAGTAACATATTGACACATTATTATGTAATATCAACAAATAACTCTAATATCAGTACATCATTAGAATTATGAATCAAGTGTATTATGTACATAATATATATAATTAAAAAATTATTTTAAAACCTATATAATTAAAAAAATATAGATAATAGTAAAAATATATAATTTCTATTATAACTAATTTTTTATTAGTTTAACAGACAACATTTTATTTCCATTTATAATTCTAGTACGCTGTCTCTCTTGTTAGTATCAGATCCCTTCGGGAAAATGTCCTCCTACTTGCTTGCATGCATGGATACGAGGTGGATATGGTGAGAGATATGGTGGATCTAAGCGACCTTCAGGGAATGATAGCACCGAATCAACCGTATGCGTCTAGGTCGAGAATCAGCCGGCTAGCGGACCCTCGAGATTCGACTCGCATGCCATACGACTACTCAGTCTCTGTAGAAGACGTTTTCCTTCGTTATCTGTTTTTTTTTTTTTCTGGGTAAAACTATGAACGCGCATAGGCCACACGCTCGACGCGCCCAAAAAGACACGTGTCATCTCGTTAGGAAGGAAAGATCTTTCATTACGATAAATTAGTCCGAAAAAGTTGGTTTTTTTAGGGCTAACGAAGTATTAATATTGAGAGGATTTTTTAGATGAAGAAAGGCCGCCCAGGTCAAGTCGGTCCCGACCTGCGAAGATCGGCGAAGCCTGAGACTGACCCAGACGTTATAACTGCATTTAACTATGCAATTTTGCTAATCCTAATTATCTATTTAATATTAGCTATTATGATTCATCTCTCTAATTATGCACTTAATATTACCATTGATTAATCTTCAATGGTACAATTTAGAAGAATTTACTCTCAGTAATTACATTATTGTCCACTATCAGTCTCGTTTCTTAATTATTTATACATGATAATGCTCAATTTATAATCCTATATTAAAACGTGGAACTGAAAATTGGTAGAGGATGATTTTTCATTCTATTAAAATGGTTACGATATAATGTTTTCCTTCCAAAAAACTGAAGCGAAAAAGCTAAGCCCAGTAATTTGATGAAAAAAACTATCCGGTCCGGACTATTTTTATCGATGGCAAATTATGGAAATTAGCAGTAAGTGTGAGCGGAGGACAAATGGCATCTAGATAACAATACATGATGACACCATTCTCCGCCTAATAATTAAAATTTTGTAAATTTAATTCTCATCGTGATACTTTTTATTTATGTTTATTATCCATTTTTCACATCCCTTTCTAGTATCATGGGATTCTTATGTGATCGGATTAAAAAAATACAAGAAGGCCTTTAAACGTGCAAGTTGCTAGATTAGTCTTTAGACGGTTCAATATTCCGCTACATATATCAAAAAGTAGCGTTGTTAAAATGAGTGATTTGGGTTAGTTCAAAACGAGTTCTAGAATTGTTTGATCCGGTTATAATTTAACATAGTTACTTAACGGACTAGCCTAATTATGTGTTATAGTTCAGGTTATTGAACTATTTATTAGTGAGTCAGTTTAACTATGAGCCATCCTTTTTATTTTTAAAAAAATTTAAATTAATCAAATAAAATCTGCTATTAATTTATAAAATTTTGGCGACCTAGCCAATTTTGCAACGGTTCTGAACGTGTCATGATTTAATATACCTATATTTATAATTTGATCCGTAACCACCATGAGAACAATTATGGACCGGATTAGAGACAGCTCGGGCTGATTTCGGATTTAGACCATCCAATTCTGATAGAATCCGACCTGTTTAGGATCCCTATCAAAAAGAGAATCCAATAACCCGTGCACAGGATGAAACCGTCCCGTCGAAGGGAACGTTTTCACGGCATTGAAGGGCTGTGCTTACCAGAAACAAAATGATGAAAGAGTTGCGAGCCCAGTAGAGAATTTAAGGCGGTCGATGCGAGTGATGGAACGTCATCTCGTGTCCCATCAGAGAAAGCCAGGGTCTCTCATCCTCCGCCAGCTTGTCACTTAAATTTTGCAAAGTCACGAATAAGTCATCAACTCAGGAGATGTAGATTTTATATTAATTAAATAAAAAAATGTTATGAGTTTATAAGAAAGATGGGTACCGTCACTTATAAGTTTAACTTTTTAAGTGGAAATGGACCTAATCTTTTATAGGCTTACAATGAATTTAATATAGTATCAGAGCAAGTGGGCTCGCACCTCGCTCGACCCGAGTCTAAAAGCTTGGCTTGTGATCAATTAATATAAGCCCAAATACGGAAGAAAATTGCTCGACTTGTAACCAGTTGTCCCCCTCGTCCGAGACTGGAAGAAGAATACCCGGCTCATAAACAGTTGTTGAGGGTGGGTGTTTAATGGTACATGGCAAAGTAGACCACGTTGCCACGTAAGGGTGGATGTTAATATATACAATTTCACATCGATTAAATGAAAAAAAACGTTGTGAGCTTATAAAAAAATTAGGTACTGCCACCTATAATCTTGAGTTTTTAAGTGGAAATGAGTCCGACCCCTTATGAGCTCGCAACGTTTTCTTCATTTAATCGACGTAAAATCGTATATCTTAACATTATGAATCAACTGCTCGTTCATCTCTAAAATTGAAATAAAATGTGCAAGAAATCATTTTTATTATACAAAAATCGAATTCAAGAACCGTTAATTGTAAGTTGATGAGCCTACCAAATCCAAATTTCTCTGAATTTCAGCTCAGGTGAGAGCTCGATGTGGTGGTGAAATGGACAACTATACCTTAGATGGGATAAAACCCCACAACTCCTCCTTCCTTCCCCCACAAGAAGGTCAAATGTTCAATCTGTATTACGCATACATTACGACTCTTACAGGAAAAATGGCAGCAGAAGTTAGCTTCCACGAGCTTCGCTTGTGAGCTCTTCACTTCAGCTCTCGTTGACTTCACGGGAAAGCAGGAGAGGGGAGGGATGGCCAATTCTCACCTCACTCCCCACCTTTCTCCGGTACTCCCCTCCACTCCAGCATTCTCTCTCTCCCTTCCCTCTTTTTCGTCCCTTCCTGCTAGCGGCCTCGCGGACTTCCTTTTCCGCTGAGCTTCCTCATCCTTTTCAGCCCTTCTAGCTCACTTGTGTCCTAACCTCCATCTTCTCTCAACTGATTTGCTTACTTCACCTTCTAGACTAGCTTTTAGCATCCGGGTCTGTTTCAATTTTCAGATCTGCTTGCCGGGTTCTCTAGAAAGCTCCGATCTTGAGATCGAGATCTGTTGTTCTCTGTTCAATTGGGTCTTGGTGTTGGTTGTTCCACTCAGATTTCAGACGGTTTCGTCGATTTTCGGGTTAATTAGGGGGTCATGCTGTGCCTAGTTTCGTCTCAGCAGCTGGCTATTTGCTAGTTCTTTACGTTGTCGTGGTCCTTGACCGCTCTTCCAGCTTTGCTCTTTCGTCTTTTAGGCTGGATTTTGGGTTCCATTACTGTGGTTCAGAACTTCTCTCTTTCTAGTCTCTAGTAATTAGACCAGCTAATTATGGTGTCCATGCTCGAGCAGGGAGCAATGATTAGGCAAATACTGTGGTGGAAGTTTTAGTTTTTTTTCAAATGTAGCAGATCTTTGGATGCTCCAGTTGTCTTAATTTACTGACTGTTCCCACTTCTTCAAATTCTCAACGTTGCCTTTCTCACCTCCCGTCAAGTAGCCAAGACCTCTCTCTCCAACTCCTTCCCAGGAACTTACCTCGTCTCACTATGCTAACTATTAGGGGAAACTCAACTTATGAAAATCAAACATTGCAGTGATTTAAGCCTTTCACTTTGCTGATAGATCAATTGTTTGCAGCTTGGCGGAGTCAGAGAAAGGCCACTCTGTTCTGCTGATAAGAGAGAAAAGTACTTTCTGGTGGTGGTTATGAAGAATCCATGGATCTGCTCAACCTGACCCTTTAAGGAATTCTTTTCCGCTTTCTAAATGGCCTCAAAACCTTCCTCTAGAGCTTCCCCTAAACAGCAGCATGAATTAGCTGGTGCTCCTACACCGAAAAACGAACTCATGCCTTTACCTTTACAAATCTCTAAGCAAGCCCCGGCAGAATCTTCCGGAAAAAAATTGGTCACAGATTCGGATCAAAAGGATGCTGTGGAATCACTGGTCAGTAAAATGAACATAAATTCCAGCTCGCCCGGGCCTGTAGAAACAATGGACCGATTCAGTACTCAGGATAGTTCCGTTGATCAGGAGATGAAGACATCTGAATGTGGAAGTGTCAAGGACAGCTCTGTTTCCGCAAAAGTTAGTCAACAGGGAGATTTCATTGAGAGCGAGAAGAGCAGTATCTGTAGAGGAAGCATGAGCAGCGACATTAGCGATGAGAGCAGCTGTAGCAGCTTCGGCAGCAGCATCAACAAGCCTCATAAAGCCAACGACCTCAGGTGGGAAGCCATACAGCTTGTCCGAGCAAGAGATGGAGTTTTGGGTCTGAGTCACTTCAGGCTTCTGAAACGTTTGGGTTGTGGAGATATTGGGAGTGTTTATCTGTCGGAGCTCAATGGAACTAACTGTTACTTTGCAATGAAGGTGATGGACAAGGGGTCTCTTGCTAGCAGAAAAAAGTTGCTTCGGGCTCAGACAGAGAGGGAGATTTTGCAGTCTCTTGACCACCCATTCCTTCCTACCCTCTACACTCAGTTTGAGACCGATAAGTTCTCGTGCTTGGTCATGGAATTTTGCCCAGGCGGAGACTTGCACACTCTTCGGCAGAGACAGCCTGGGAAATACTTCCCAGAGCAGGCAGTAAAGTATGGTGACTCTGCTTTATCAGCAACTTGATACTTGATCTTGGTGCTCCTTTGGTTTCTTATTAGCAAACTTTGCTCACTTTTCTAACAAATGAAAATCTAGATAGTAAGAAACTCGAAAATTTTGATGCCCAAGGTTGGCACGGGGTAATTAGTTTTATTTATACCAATTTGATGAAGCACTAGGATTGCATTGAGATGTGATAGAATCGAAAGGAATATGCTAAAATTGCCATAGAGCGCGTCCAAGTTACATGGTAATTCCAGCTCCCAACATTTCGTTTAATGCCAAATTCAGTATTAAAGCTTTCAGAATAGATGCCAAAGAATTTCAGAACCGATTGCCAGTTGAATGATTTCCTTTAAAATGATTCTCAAACAAAGAGGCTTCAGACTTCATGCTTATAGGTCTCAAAGGTTAGGGCCCTTTTCGACACAATGGATGGAATAGGTCACAGACTGTGAAACTGCAATACTGCATGTAAAAGGCAGTTTATTTAGCTGAACCTGAAGCTTCCATCTTATCATGAAACTTACTTTTTCTACTTTTCCTTTGCGCTTTTGTAGATTTTATGTTGCTGAGGTCTTGCTTGCTTTGGAGTATCTCCACATGCTTGGGATTATCTACCGAGACCTTAAACCCGAGAATGTCCTCGTGAGAGAAGATGGTCACATAATGCTCTCGGACTTTGACCTGTCCCTTCGATGTGCTGTCAGTCCAACTCTTGTCAAAACCTCTTCTCTCGAGTCAGCGGATCCTCCGAGAAAGAATTCCACTTATTGCGTCCAACCTGCTTGTATCGAGCCTTCATGTATTCAGCCTTCTTGTATGGCCTCCACAACATGCTTCTCTCCCCGACTCTTCTCCAGTATGTCCAAGAAAGATAGGAAACCCAAGACTGAAGTGGGGAACCAAGTGAGCCCATTGCCTGAGCTCATGGCGGAGCCAACAGATGCTCGCTCCATGTCCTTCGTGGGGACCCATGAGTACTTAGCTCCTGAGATAATCAAGGGAGAGGGCCATGGGAGCGCTGTGGATTGGTGGACGTTTGGGATCTTTCTTTATGAACTTTTGTTCGGGAAGACCCCTTTCAAAGGATCAGGAAACCGGGCCACTCTGTTTAATGTCGTGGGTCAACCCCTGAGGTTTCCCGAGTCACCAGTAGTCAGTTTTGCTGCTCGAGATTTGATCAGAGGGCTGTTAGTGAAGGAGCCGCAGCACAGGTTGGCCTATAAGAGAGGGGCCACTGAGGTAAAGCAGCATCCTTTCTTTGATGGTGTGAATTGGGCTCTGATCCGGTGTGCGACGCCTCCTGAGATTCCAAGGCCCGTTGAGATCGGCCCACCGTCGAGTGAAAAGGCCACTGGACCCATTGCTGCCCCTGTCCCTCCTGCTGCCGGTCCTGGTAAGATGGGATCACATAATTATCTTGAGTTCGATTTCTTCTAGTGTTACTGGACACCACCATTTGGGGCCAATGTTGGAGGAAGGGAATGCTTGGTGTCGTAGTTGATGCATATTGGTGACTGTCTGAAAAATGTGTACTGAAATTATTATTGTTATTGCATGAACTAAGCCTGCACTCATGTGAAAGCCTACCTGCAAGCTTACATATTTTTTGCTTAGATGAGTCTTGGTTTGTCGTAGAGCCCTTGCTCTTCGTTTTCTTCAATCCATGAGCGATCTTTTGTTGCTCTTTTCGATTGATGAAGGAAGAAAAAAAAATCAGAACAGCCTCATAACAATAAGGAAGTTCGCGATAATGGTGTAATCCTTCCTTCTGACAGTAGGGTTAGAAGGAAGAGTTCTGATCATTAGAAATATATATATATATGTATGCACACACACATATATATAGGGAAGAGAATCGATCCTGAAGGCAAAATGGGCTTCATTCTGGTGGGCATGATCCATCCCCGTCTGGAGTAAGTCCAATTACAGTTAGTTAAATTCTAAACTGAGCTGGGCTTATACGCAAGGATTCGTTGAGATTCCCCTTATATGAACTGATCAGATCATTTGAACTTCGGCCATTCTGATTTCAGACACGAACTTTCGAGGTTCCTTTCCCCGTTTTTCCTACCTTTCATTTCGTGCCAGAAACAAAGACAGACAGAGAGAAAGCAATTTGACTAAAAATAACTACTTTTTACTGATCGAACCCCACACGGACAGCTGCAAGGGGAGCTACATCTAGCCGTGCAGCTGGGACCGAACAGGTGGAGACATCAGATCCAACGCTGCAGCTTCATCCGGGGATGGATGAAGCAAAACCCAGAAGCCGAGAAATGTTCGCTAATCATGGATTGATTGGCCCCTTTGTATAAAATTTGGATCGGATGTGATGAACCAATAAAATTTATGATTGAAGGGTTTCTACCCCTATTAGTTGACCCAGATTAGACATGAATATGTAACTTTATTAAATTTCTAAAAATGAGGTTGAAGGAAAATTTGAAAAAACAACTATACCATACGCTCAAGATACTGGTACTGGTAGTAATGGGAAGAGCCGTGCCTTCCTGGGGAGATTAGATCCTGAAGCTTCCGAATTTGCTTTTTGCGTGGCAATTTTCTTTGTCGCCCCGAGATATGCGAAAGTGAAACAAAACAAAATTTTGTGTGCTTGCCTGCAGATCTGACGAGTCTCCGCTCAAATTTGAAAGGTAAAATAGAAAAAGAAGGGACCTTTCTCAGTTTACCTCCTGTAGACGGGAACTGCCAGCCACCTTCCATGGCCCGCCTCTGTTGACCAATCTGCCGCTTCTCTTCTCTTCACGGTTCTCTACTTGTGGTGTCCTCAAAAGTTCCTCCTTTTTTTGTTTTAATTTTCTCCTGGACTGATACGAGTAAAATGGAGTCAACGAGATAGAAGGCCCATAAAACTAGGGGAGCAGAACTTTTCGGGTGCCTTGCATTTCGTTTGGGGCAATCTCAAAATATGGGGACGGTTTCACAGGAGGCGATCCGGGAGCTAAGAGCGTTAATGGATCGAGGTAAGTTATGGATATGAATCGTGGGTTTGTCGTAATTCTCTTGCTGGTTCTTGATTCCAAAGCTACACTTTTGTTCAACCGTCTGTTTTCTCTTGTTTTGCTCTCTGGGCAGTTGATGAGCCGTTGAAGAGGACATTTGAGGTCGGCATTCATCCCCTGTGCTACATTTCTCCCACTGCATCCCTCTGTTCTCTCTTTCCTTGTGATACTTCTCTGATTGTCTGAATCTTGCTTGAATATTCTTTTTGACCCCCTCTGTAACTGTGGCTCTCCATGATTTGCGGCTGAGTCTAGCTTTTCCGAGTATTTTGTGGGTGGCTGGATTCTGCCGACAGCTTCATTAGATTGTCTTATTTGCGAGGCTAATAGGCATCTGGTCACAGAATTTCTTTCTTGGGCTGACTAAGCGGGTTTTTGACGTCTCGGACGTTTTCATCAATTTCACTTCAGTATAAAGATCAATTGTCCATCCTAGTTGATCTGCAAGTTCCATTCCTCAGTGGATTTTGATGTCTGAGGTTTCCATGGAATGTAAATCATCTCAACTTGTTTTCACTCATCTTTCTTGATTATCACGAGGTGGACATAATTATTATGGCTGTGATCGATGAAGTTATATTGACTGTTTTGAATGCCCAGTCTCATTTTGGCTCTCGAGTGTTTTCTATTTGTTAATCTGATTTTTATGGCTGAGATAAGTGCAACTAGAACTTTGATAGAAGAAAAAATATGCTGTCCTTCACTTATTTGAATAGATGTTGCAGTTATTTTGCTTTGAGGATGATGAGATGCAAAATATTCTTTCAATGTAACATAATCTCTTGAATCTCAGACTGTCCATCAAGGGTATCTGACTGAGACTCTGGTGCGGTTTCTGAAAGCGAGACAAGGGAATGTGGCCAAAGGCCGTACAATGGTAAGGACATATCGGCTGAACCAAAAATTTGGGATGGCTATTTTCACTGGAGATAATTACCCTACTTAATCTGAACCTTTTCAGCTGTTGGAGTGTCTCAATTGGAGAATTCAGAATGATATTGACAACATACTTTCAGTGAGATGAAGTTCTCCTTATTGAGTTCCTTCTTCAGTCTTTCATTTCATCCCTTTTTTCAGGGCAATCTCTTAAAAATCGTCCATCTAATTAATATTTATAACCTCTGTCTGAAATTCTTTTACAGAAACCCATAATTCCTGCTGACTTGTACAGATCAATCCGTGATTCACTACTTATTGGACTATCAGGTTACTCTAGGGAGGTCTGCTTCTTCAGGATCATATCTTCTTATTTCAAGCTCCACCTTTTAAGTGTCCACATTTTTTTAAACAATTTAATGTGCAGGGCCTTCCTGTTTTTGCCCTTGGAGCTGGTCTCAGCACAGTTGACAAAGCATCTGTAAGTATCCATCAGAAATGGTTTCTTGATGCATTTCAACTTGTGACTATTGAACAGCTCTATTTATGTTTAGACTGCTTGTTCAAATAATAAATCTCCTGCTTATATTGATCGAATTTCATGTCTTCTAGGTTCACTACTATGTGCAGTCGCACATTCAAATAAATGAATATCGGGATCGGGTGATTCTGGTGAGAACAAGAATCCACAATTCTTTGCTTAGTCGATTCAGTAATTATTTTAATCGATAAATGTTGCTCCAGCCTTCTGCATCGAAAAAGCAAGGAAGGCCTATCACCACCTGCTTGAAGATTTTAGACATGACAGGGTTGAAAATCTCAGCACTGAGCCAAATTAAGGTATCCTCTCCTGAATCATTCTCTTGTATTTCAAGATGTTCAATCCTTTGGTAACTCTTCATTCAATTCCTCTTCAGCCTGTGGTAAATGAAAAATAATCCAGTTCTTTTTCTTACTGGCTTCATTTTCTATCCTTTTTCAGTTGTTGACAATTATATTTACAGTTGACGACTTGAACTACCCAGAGAGGACAAATACATATTATATCGTAAATGCCCCCTACATCTTTTCTGCCTGTTGGAAGGTTAGTAAATCCTGCTGTTACACCTGTGATGTTTGTTTACGCACTTGATTCCTGTTCTGTTTCTTGCCCAGTGAAATGCCCATAGCCGTTGAGGTATCAGAAGTTTGTCTGCGGTTGCTGCTTGATGCTTTTGGTGATTGACAGGTCGTCAAGCCCCTATTGCAAGAGAGGACAAGAAGAAAGATTAGGGTGTTGAGTGGCTCAGGAAGACAGGAGTTGTTGGAGGTATATTTATCTTATTACGTATTCCTTATATATGTTTCCTGTTCTTTTCAAACTGTGGGTCTATGAGTTCGCAGATTCATAAATCAAGTTGAAATCTGTAATTCTTCTCTAGTGCTATAAGATTCTTAGATACAGCGGGTAGATAAGTCAACTGGCATTGCCAGTTCTTCTTCTGTCTCTGCTTCACAGCATTCTTGGTCTCCATCTCTATTTGAATGCGCTGCTGGTCTCGATATTTGTATTTGTGGTGAACTTTTAGGTGATCTTTCCCTGCTTAGTTAAGGAATGATCTGCTTTGTTAAAGCGTACAGAAGCATGCCCAGAACTTGCACAGCCAGTGAGCCTACGTCCTGTGAAAATAAAAGGATCAGATTGATTTTTCCACTTCACCTTGTTGCTTCCCATTTGTGGGAAGGACGAGATGTACATTTATATTTTTGCTGAGGTTGATTATGAATTTCCTGTATTTAGATAATAGATGAAGCTTCACTCCCTCATTTCATCAAGCGGGACAGCTCGGGCTCAGGATCATCCCATCACTCAGGCCGAGGAGAGGAGAATTGCTTCTCATTGGATCATCCCTTCCACCAGGAGCTATACAACTACGTCAAAGAGCAATCTCTGATGAGGGAACCTGTAGAGCCCGTCAGGCAGGGCTCGGTTCACGTGAACGTGCCCGATCCTCCCATAGAAGGGACCAAGATCGCCAAGAACATTGAGTCCGAGCTCCACAAGCTCGAAAGCACAAACGGGGTCATCAACTCTATCAATGGGGTGAAGATCCACGGTGGTGACTGAGGTTGCCTGGTTAATCCTGACGTCTTCTGAACACGGTGCTGTCACCTACTCTATCTTGATTCAAGGGGCTTCGCATGGGGCTCTACTTTCGATTAGTACGATACGTTTAAAGAGGGCCTAGGCTGCTTCATATCTATAGCTTACAGTAGGAAGCAATCACCATGCACGCATTTCTGTAAAACGAATTTTAGATAGCTCAGGGCTGTCTATCTTCTTTGGCAGCTCTCGGGTTATTGTAATACGTCCGAATAATTAATGTTGACTGATCCTCTCTGAATTGTTGCCTGGTTCTAGGCGTTAATCAAATGAATTGAAATGAAACAAGTATTTTATCCTTTGATTTCGTATTATTGCGAACATTCTATTAGGATCAAACTTTTTCCTTCTACAAAGTTGCAGAATATTCACTGAGTATAGGTATTACTATGTGTTTCAAATTACAAATGTACATATATCAAGTGGAACTCAATCGATAGATTGACGATGACATATGATAACGGGAGAGAGAAACAAAATCGTCCCCGATCATCATGAAGAACTATGGATGTCAAGGAGAAGATGCCCGGAAACAGAAGAACAAGGCAGCTCAGGAAAGATCCAAAACATATGGATTCTAATTGCTACATCAAGTCACCCTCGCCATCTTTAATACTATTCATGCTGCCAGAACCAGTCTCGCCACTCTTAGCTTCTTCATTTCCGTCCTTCTAAATGGTTTGTAACTTCAGGAATGTCACCACGGGATATCAAGATCCTGGAAAAATATCACCGCTCACATCCTCGTTAGGCTGAGATTCACCTGGTCACTCTTCCCGACGGAATTTGTCAGGTGGCTTTCCATGTGATGCGTCTTGACCCAACACCTTCTGAATGAAAGAAATCAGGGCCAGGCTCCGTGATGTCTCCTGAGCTCGCAGCTCTTCATTTCTCTTCATTCTCTCCATTTCCTGATGCTGCCAGGCTTCTTCCCGACTTATTCTCTCCCTCTCTTGACTCTCAATCATCTCAATCAGTTGCTTGTGCATCTTCTCTTGCCTCTCCATCAACCTCGTAACCAATTCTTCCATTAGAGCTAGCTGCAGCTTCGTCTCTGTTCTTCTTTTCCTCTTTCTGTTGTCGGGTTCTCTGATGTCAGGAAATGATTCATCATCACCATCTAATGAAGAAGAGCTAATAGGACGGGAAAAGAGCCCTTATTTAGAATATAATTCTAACATATCACATGTACGTCTGCTGCTATTTCAAAGTTTGAATATTGTCACCATACAAACTCCACATCAACTACTATACATAACTATAAAAGAAGCAAGACAGGGAGCTGCACAACCCAAAATCCGCGTTTCAGACGTTCTTCAAGGAGCATCTTGTACCAATCATGCAAATATTTTCTCATACTTATTGTTCATATATTTTTGAATACTCACTGTTCAATTAAAAAAAACCAATAATTCCAGTCTTCAGCAACAACTCCTGCATATTCGCCAATAAGGATAAATGAAGACAATTCTCGATCTAAATTTTCTGATTCTATTTACTTTTCTCATATAGGACGTCCATTTTCTTACCCAGCTTTTAAGCATGCCCCCTTCTCTACGCAATGAAACGCAAGGCAAGTCTCATTGGAATGTGAGCTCAATGCAGCATCAAAATCAAAATGGGGGCCTCGAAAATGTGAGGCAGAAAGTAAAGATGGGAGTTAGAGCAGCAAGAAAGTCCACTGATTCGGGAATGAGAAGGCAGAAGCAAGAACAAGACGGAGAAGAGACAAGAAGACCGCCGTTTAAAATTTAAGAGCATGCCCACAAAGCGAAAACCCTGAAGAATCATAACTTTTTCTTTTTTTGGACAATCAGAAGAGTCAAAATTAAGGAAACAAATAAATAGCCAAAACAAAATCTGAACTTCAAATTCTTGCCGATTAAATTTAACATTTTTATAGAGAATATGTGAACGAAACCTCACGTTGATTGAGTTGACTCGTACTCCCCAATCCCAACCCGACCCTCGCGGTCGCAGGTAGGCTGCTTCCCGGTCCTCTCGCCCCTTCCCGACCCGAGCTCAACCGGACTATCCAGGAATTCGACATCCGTGCTGTGACAGCCCGACAGAGCTCCCGCAGCCGGCCCCTGGCAGTCGGCCGAAGACAGGACGGTGCACCTGATCGGCCGGAGCTTCTGCGGGGGCAGATTGTGGCAGCGAACGGGGCCTACCTCCCCCTCGTCCGGAGAGTGCACGGATGCCGGCGGAGCTAGCTCGTGGTGGTGGTGGTGGTGGTAGTGGTATGGAAGCTCGGGGAATGGGGCTAATTGTTCGGAGAAGGCGACGGCGTCGTTTTGGAGCAATCGATCGCCTTTGAACAGCTCCATTCATTTAGGTAATGTAAAAAACAAATGGCGGCGGTAGGAGGGTTCCGGTGGCGGCCGGGGAAATGCGATTACTAATTTAGGTAAAATGGAAGAGTAAAAGGAGGAAGCGGCTCAGTAACGAGAGGGGTAAAGTGATGGGTGGATATCTAAATTTACTCGTGCACCCCTCTTATCTTATTATTTACTAATTCGCCCCCTCACTCTGACGTGTAAGATCTCGCCCCGAACCTCGGTTACGGTTGTTTAGTTACCCCATACACTAAAAATTAATACTTAATTCAGATTAATTCAAGTTAAACATCAATATTACTGCATCTCATTTTGCAGACAATCCGATTCGTATATTATCGGAATGGTCATGTTTGAACCCGATTCATTGCTGATTGAGTCAACCCGAGATACAACATGTTTAACCCATATTAGTGGTCGGCTCATTTTCTGACCATTCATTGAGACAGTTATCCAAAACAGTACAGCAATAAGACCATTCATGTAATGAAACTATAATGAACCTCGATTCTCTATAAGAATTAATTAAGCAATTATGACACAAATCGGTCAATGGTTCAGCATATCTTAATACTACATCGTACCCACAATGAATTAAATACATTTGATTAAATCGGTTTAAAATCTTATTTGAATGGACTACAAGTTGCTCGATGGATGTCCAAAATAGAGCCGGAGGCCTTTGTATCGAGGGTTTGCAGTGGCGGGACAGCAAGAATAGCTGCAGCTCCACAGTTGGCTTGGCGCAATAAGGAATGGGTCGCATCCATCCTACAAGCAGAAGCTTCGGCCATGTCGCTGGCAATGGGGATTGCTATGGAATAGGGATGGAGCCAAGTAATGCTACTGTGAGATTGTCAAGTCCTATGTGATGCTATTAATGGCCTTACAGACCCGCCTTGTGAAGCCTCTCTTGTTGTCGATGATACAATGATCCCCGAAGATCTCAATAGGGGTTCCTACGCCATTGCACAGATGGGTTTAAATTTAAAATTTGAAGGTCTTACTCTTATAAATTATTTTGATTGTACATAGTTCTTTTCTTAATGGATTACATTATTATCTTTTCAAAAAAAAAAAACAAGAATGGACTACAAGTTGCCAAATCCATTTCAACACGTGCTCTTAATTAATTACAATAGTTAAATGGGGGTGAATCTGAAACCTAATCCTACCTAAACCCTGCATCAGATTCTGATGCCTCGAATGTCACATGAAACGTAGGAGCCATCATTTAGCTCGCATCTAACTGCTGATTCACTGCCTTTTCATCGATATCGTGTACTACTATCACATGGAAGCCACCCCGTCAGGGGAGTCGGTTCACCCATCCCACTCCTATTCTCTGATACGACGAGCAACAAATCGAGAGACTCAGAGATGGCTAACATTAATCATCACCATTCACGCACGGACCATGAAATCTGGGTCACCGACGTATGAATTCCGGCGGCCAATTAACTTCGAGTTTGAATTCTCATTACACTATCACCCATTGTAATTATTCATTCTCACTCCGCTATATAATCGAAAAGGTATTACTTTCTTTAATAAGATGATTTAGTCTAAGAGCACCAGCCACACAGGGACCAATTTAAGACCAAGAATACTTGGATTCGATATTCACAGATGAATCCTACGGAATGGGAATGCCGTATCAGGTGGAACTACCATATGTAACATAACGTGGAAAATTCATCAGCATACACTGTTTAATTACAATATCATCCCCCCACAGAATAAATACTATAATAAATAAATAGACCAAAAAAAAAGAGCTTCAACATCACTGTTTTTTTTTTTTCATTTTGCTTCTTGCCCTGATCGATCGGAGAATAGCTAATTAACAAAAGGAGGGAGAAAAAGAAAAGAGAGAATTAAAGGGAGGAGGAAGAAGAAGAAGAAGAACCTACCTTGGTCTTCCACCAGGCGAACCGCTACCGGGGTCGCCACCTGAACCGTACATGTGGGGATGGTGGGGGTAGTGGTGATGATGCGGATGGCCGCCGGAGCCCATCATCATCATGCCGCCCTGCGGCATCACTCCATACATCCCGGGGGTACCGAAACTCACCCCGGAGTTCACGGTATTAACGACGGAGCCATCGGCGCCCTCGCGGTCTCCATGGGGCTTGTTGCCGCCGAGGGCGTTGGCCGTCTTCTCCCCCTCGAGCTCGCGGAACTTCTGGAGGTATACCTTGAGGGGCTCGATGTAGTCCTCGAAGCCGAGGGTGGTCATCGCCCAGAGCAGATCGTCGCCGTTGATCGTCTTCCGCTTCTCCTTCTGGCACTTGTCGGAGGCCTCCCCGGTGATGAAGCTGATGAACTCCGACACGCACTCCTGCACCGTCTCCTTGGCCTCCTTCGAGATCTTCGCGTTAGCCGGCAGCGCCTTCTTCATTATCCTGCTAACGTTCGCGATCGGCAGGAACCTGTCCTGCTCCCTCGACGCCATGAGCGACCCCGCCGACGACTCGGCGTTACCCCCGCCCCCACCTCCCCCCGAGTCGTTGTCCGAGTCGGCCATTGACTCACCGAACCAGCCCGGAAATTTCCTCCTTTTCCCTCTGTGCACAAAGGAAGTCTAGATAGAGAGAGAGCGAAAGAGAGAGAGACAGTGGTGGAGTGAGTGAAGTGTGGGTGGAAAGAGAGAGAGTTAAAAAGTGAGAGTGAGTGAGGAGCGAGAGAGAGGGCAACGAATTAGGGGCGGTCGGCTCCGACATAGATTAGGATTTGATAATAAATAAACAAACGGGGTTTATTGTATTGGCGTGACACGTGGAACAGCTTTAGACCGTTCGTTTATCGATAAGTTTGGGACACTCGGCAAATTATGGACCGCCGGATCAATATTGGAGCTGAAGATCTGGGCCGTCCAGATCAGCCGCACGTGACTTCTCGCGTCCATAAAGGCTAAGGTCACTGTAAAAAATAGAACATTCGGCTTAGGTTTTCATACTGCTCAAAATTCATGTGATCCATGCAAGTCCGAAGCAGGAAAAAAGGCAATGCGGGTTTCATCTTCCTCGTTGGTTTGAATTTGAGAACTGGCTCAATTCGGCTACAATTCACCAAGCCCATCCGAACAAAGAACGTGCGCCCCAACAGTTGAAATTTAAACCGGCCCGCAGGTAGAGGACTATTTGGAGTCGGACGCATTCACCAGCTTTTATCAACCGACACTGGAGATCGTGAGTGGTTGGGCTGCTGACACGTCGAGCCAATGAAGAAAATGTGCAGGTGAAATTGAAAATGGATTTGTAGATGTGCAGTGATTTGTGATTCGTACTATGAATTGGTGTACCCGGTAGATTCAAAACATGTGTGGACCTGTACACGTTTGGGGGTAAGTCGGAGGAAGATTCAACCAAACTCGAGTAAGGTTACAATGTGGCATAAAAATAAAGTCATTTAAGATTCCATCGCTTCACCCTGACTTGAGACGTCGAGTAGAATTGAAAACCGGTTTCCTGGCCCGAATAGGGGTCGATCACATCGGACCGGGATAAGCCGGCGGTCAGGTTCAACCCTCGATTTTCATTAACCACGCCGCGTCTGGCGTCATCCTTACGCTCGATGATGTTGGTCTCTCACTGACTCCAACAGGGCAGCATCCAATCTTGAGGTCAACGGCTAACAGTATAGCGGACGCTCATGATTCGGTCACATGACGCTGCGGGGCCCATCTCTCTCTCTCTCCCTCTCTCGGCGGACTCATGCTACGTGGGACAGACGACTAGGCAGTTTTGATGAGATTGACGAGACGAGTGGACCCCACATTCATCATACTCCCTCCCAAAAAAAGGCTTAGTCCGAGATGTGGCATGGCATGTAATTTTCGGAAACACCAGGGTCATCGAATTCACGACAGGTGAATTATAATACTCGATGAGAATTTATGCGGGGCAGGCCGAGTTGGCCGCTCGGCACCTCCATTAGCCTTGATGCAATGTCCAAGTCGGAGCAACTGAAACGTAACTTGCTCTTTCAAATATATATATATTTTTATTTATTTAATAATATTCAAATAACTTAACCAAGATGGAATCAGTATCTCCACTAGCTCCTTTTTAGCAGATCCCACGTGTTGATGAACTACCGGGCCGGAGATCAAATCATTACCCTTCCAAAGTGGCATTAGTAGTGATTTATTTTTAGATGATGCATGCATATAATTAGTCATTTAATTAAACCTTTTCCTCTCCATACATAACTAATTAACCTGGCTATCACCATCCTTAGTCACTTGAAAAAAGCAAACCAGGTTGGCACCTCATGGGTCTCGATCGGCCACCAGTAATGCTCGACTTCGTGTATGACTACTGCATATGCTTACTAAAATTATGGGCGAAGAAATCCAACACGTTTGGTTACAATGACTTAATACCCCATCCCCTCAAAATAATACATCTAATTTAAATATTGTAAAAAGGAAAATAAAAATAATATATGAATAATCTTATTCTTAAGAGGATTAATCGACCTGAATATTGATTATTTATGGTATATCAAAATTTTGAATATATATGACACGATGCACACTGAGCCATAATGCATGTTTATAATAAGATCCTGATCTTCACATAGGTTTCTACACTGCGGCTTGCTTCTCACATCGATGGGGAACCTCAAACGTGAGACATTAAAAGCCCTAGTTAGACCTTCCAATTTGTGTCGGCCCGAGTTCTAGTACGGCCCATGATTCCAACCAGCCTGCTGAAAATTTCAATTACGGGCATGAATATCTCACACTTCAAGTTGCCCAGCTTAGCTCATATCAAATAAAATAATTTATTTTTTAAAAAATAATTTTAAATTTTAAAATAAACTTTTAAATAATATAATTGATTAATTAATTTAAATTTTATATTAATTAAAACTATTTAAAAAATTATTAAAATAAATTTATTTGTATATAATTAATTATTTAATTTAATTTTTATCATAATTTTCTTTTTATTGTAAACATTACTATTATGCTCGGGTCGGCATGATTTTTTTTGAGATCGGCACGTCCAATACCTCAGGCAACCCGAAAACCCTAGCTTAAATACAATTTTTTTTGTGCCATGCTCAGGGCGTGTCAATTTTTGACAGTCTAGCCCTAGTTCATTTGCAAGGAGACCTATAAAAAATGGCATTACACCAGAAAAATTGATTTTTGGGATGTCAAAGAATATCATATCATGCCATCATGGACCAAAAAAATTATACCGGCTTGAAAAGCACAAAAAAATTTATAATGAAGATAAAATTACGAGAAAATTTTCTAAAATTGATTAATTATATTTTAACACTTTTTTAAATTAATATAATATTTATATTAATCGATAAATTATATAATATAAAGATGGATTTTGAAATATTAATTATTTAAATTTATAATTATTTATGTTTGATTTGGGCTGGGGTTGGGTGGCCCAAAGCGTGAAAATTCGGCCCGGATTGGGATTTTCGGGCTGATCAAGATGGGCGGTCATGCTGGCACACTCCGAATTGATAGGTCCATTGGCAGGTACTGTACTGAGGCCCATCTACATTTTCGGGGGTTAATTACCAATGCATTCGGCCCTCCGATGCCACCATTTGAACATCACCATAACAAATTTCAGTAATGGATGGAGCAGCCAGCTGATACATCCATAACATATGCAAAAACCATAGAGTTTTTTTCCCCTAAATAATTAATTTGTTTGGATGTGAAATAAGGATTTTTTATATAAATAAAAGTAATAATAAACATTATTTGTAAAAATAAAGCAGCAGGTCACCTAAAACATTACTGTTAGAGGAATGGGTGGTTGACGGCGGGCTTGAAAACTTGAATGCTGCAGGCACGAAGTGCATGCCCGCATCTCGATTTTATATTGCTTTAAGACTCGGTGTGCCGGTTCGTTCCTCATTCTCACATGAACCGTGTTGCTCATAACTCGGTCGTATATCGAAGGGGAAGGCACGGCCCGACGATATTCGTTCCACACAGAGTCTATCCTGTTTATGAAGCAGTCTTGCATCCCGATCGATATTCTCCGTCACCATTCCTTAGATCCGTGAACTTCTTCTTCTTCTTCTTGTTTTAATGAGAACAGGGAATTACATTTGAAGATAGGGGTGGGCGACCAAACCCGGAGTTCTTAACTTTCCTTCCAATTTCCCAACTTCCGCCGTATCTCATGGAGTTAAACCAATCGGTTCAACTGATTGCTTGTTGATTCCCTCGACCATCCACTGTCGTCTGCAATAATCCCATGACAGGTATTATTCCCATAGTTATTATTTTTATCATTATATACGAGTTTCATGATCCTAAAGAGGGGTGTGAGAATAGTGTTATAAAGGTGTACAGAAAGTCACATAATAATAATTGAATATATAATATTTTGATCGTTATATCAAATATAGTATCACTGCACCAAATTTCATTTATTTCATTTTAATAATTAGTCGGTTGATTAATTATTATGCACGTGTATGTGCATAGATACGTGCAATATCGAGAAAGATGACTTGGTACAGTGACACAACTATCGACTTAATAATTAGAAGGTTGTAAGTTCCATTATTATTGTGAGACTATCCATGGCTAACATCTTATATAATTTAGAATATACATATATATGCAAGATCAAATTGGGTGATGTTATTTCTCGGATGTATACACGTGAAGTAACATCATTGTAATTACTGGCGATCAGTACATATTGCATATTTATCATATTAAATGTGGATCTTTAACATACATGCATGTCATGTCCTATTAATTCAATCCTCTTGTAATTTTCCAAATAGCTAAAATAGAACTCGTAAAAGCATAATTTTCTGTCGCGTGACGACTCACATTTATCTGAAGTTCAAAGGATGCTGAATTCGAACGGACAACAACGTCCCTCTCGTAATTAAGATTAATTACCTTTGTCTACTAATTGTTCAGTAATCTCGTACGATCGTGTCTTCCCAGAGCGGAAGCCTTCGAATGTTTCGTGAATTAATATTACGTACAAGCAACCGCATTACACCGTACCGACTAGTCTTTTGATCCCTTGAAAGCTTCAGGAAAGAGCGTCCCTTGGGTTAATAGCCAATACTCGTTAATCAATCAATTAATCACACTCCCTCATTCTCTTTTCGGTTACCATGCCAATTATATATATATATATATATTACTTAAACCATACACATTTTAAAATGTTATATAAGTTTAATTTTATAATATTCGTAATTCTAATAATTCGACGATATAACATTTAATAATATAGTACAAAGCAACGCGTCTGCTGAATTTTCACAACGTCATCACGTCGTGTTGGCCGAATTTTGCCTTGTATGCATATTATGTAAGTAAATTATCGATGTGTTATTTCGTACACGTCAGCTCACCATTAGAATTACGACTCGAGTGTATTACGGAATCTAAGTAGACACGATTGAATAGATTATTTTGAAACATATAGTTCCGAGGTGTCAAAAATAACAAATATACATATTTTTTCATTGTAATTACCTCTACATATGGAACGTGTATATATATATATATATTAATTTATACGTGTAATAACAAACATCTTCAGCACGGTACTCAGAGCCGAGAAACTACGGACCTCAAATTCTCAACTACACGAATCTACAACGATATAAGACATATCATCATCATCGTCATCATCATCATTTATCGCCCCAAAGGGCAAGATAGATCTGATGATTACGTCTCTCCTACTTCACCCACAAATGGACTTGACGGCTGAATCCCCCACAGAGCGAATCCGCAAATGGTCTTGGAACCCAAGGAAACCACGCGTACGCATCCATTCGTACGTACATGGATTGTATCGATACGTGTAATTCACAGTCACCATCTTATTATTTATACCAATTAATCAATTAGGGGGAAATTGAAATAACCACCTGACCTCCATCCCCCCAGTTGCAGCTACGGGTTGGTTGGCCATCTACATTTTATTTAATGGAAAGAAGATCTGAAAATCCGACCGTCAAGGTCACATTTAGGTCAATTGTCGCAATAAAAGAAAAAAAATTATAGAAAATTACCCATAATACACAGACGCACATATATGCATATATATATATATATGTAGATATATGATGTGTAAGGAGCCAACATGATTAAATATATAAAAACCAGGGGGAAATTAAGGTGGTCCATCGACTCTTCTTTCTCTGTTCCATTGCACCAAATTACCGAACACAACTTCTCCTTCCCACCGCAGCTCCCAGCTTCGACATAAAAAGGAAGATCACGATCCCCACTCCCTTCCGCACCGCCTCCTCATCCGGTACTTCCTCTGCCCGGGACGATGGTGGTGATTCTCTACGCCGCCTTCTGTTTCTTCGGAGCCCTGGTGGCGGCTCGGGAGCTGCAGCCCGCTCTGGAGATGCCGATGATCATCAGAGACGACATGGTGAAGATCGCCGGGTACGGGGAGGACAAGCTGTCGACCGTGCTCGTCACCGGTTCGGTCCTTTGCGACGAAGCTGGCATGAAAGTCGATGGTGTCCAAGCCTGGAACGTTCCCAGTCCCCAGCCTATCTCAGGTTCGTATGCTTAACCCACTTGATATCTATATCATCATAGGCGATAGCAGCTATCTGATATGGTCGAGATCAGATGCAAACTCTACTACATAAATTCGGGTTTATAAGATAGAAAGATAACATACATATATATATGACATCAATATATCTTTCACGAAGGATCTTTTGCTCCTTGTTGCTCTCTTCCTTCTGATACTAAGGGCAAATGATCTTTCTATTAGGGTTCCAGTGTCATATTCGAAAAAGGATATCGATGATTTATCCAGTATTCGTGATTGCGGTATAAACTCGTGCTTGCTACAAAGAACAGGTGACTAGGCTGGCAAGCACGATCGTAGCCACAGAGACGATGAAGCCAAAAGGAAACCGGTCGAATTAGCCGTGACTAGCTAGTAGATTATGTTCCCAGGATCGATTTTTCCTCATCATTCGAAATTCATAGGCACACCACATGTGGATAATGCATTTAATTTGGGAGAGAACAAGAACGAATTAGTACTCACTTATATCGCCATCTACAATTAAGGATTGTGGCGACCGGGTGAGTCTTGCATCATGGAATTAAGATCGAATTTATCATGTATAATTACGAATTGTCTTTCAATATTGAGAAATAAAGACCAGAAAGAACATTATATGATAATGACATAAAGGGTACAATATTTGGTAATGTCTCAACCTAAAATCCAAATGTCCCAACTTCAATTTTAGGTATATGAATCTTCTTTATGGTCGGAAAATAGATCATATTGGTAAGACGAGGAAGAAAAAATAAGCATCGTACGACAATTTTCCAACAGTGCGTCTGCTCGGATGTTTCATTCAGTGGAGGAATGAGAGGATGAGAAGAAAATGAGGCACTACCGATTGATGTTTGAAAAGATTTAACCTCTTGCTTGATTCCAAAGTGCTTCCAATAATCAAATTCAATTGCCTCACTCTGAAGTATCCTGAGGAAATCTTAAATTCGACTCGACCCACAACGATGTCGACCCATGGTAGTTGTCCTCTTTTTTCTGCATTTATATATACCTTGAAGACTTGCAGTTAAATCACCTTGTCTCTCCGGTTGATCTGTTAATTTCAAACACACACGTGCGTACGTACGCCGCAGGAGCTCTGGTTGCAGTTAACTGTCAGATGGGCGGCAGGCGAAGAAGCCGATCGTGTTGGACCCGGGGAACGACCGACGAGAACGGGGACTTCTCGATCGATCTTCCTTCCCACCTCCATGCCACCCCTTTCCTCGAGAGGAAGTGCTCAGTCAGGCTCCTCCGGATTCCGAAGGACTCGAGCTGTGGGCCCACCTACCTCCACGGGCGGAGGCGCATCAAGCTGCTGTCGATCGGAGACGGAATCCGCACTTACTCCGCAGGAAGTATAAGGCTCACGAAGTCAAAGAGAGAAACCGCTGATCGGTAGACGACATGGCTCCCGCTGGACTCCGGCGGCGGGCTTGGGGACGTATGACTACGTAGTTCATTTGGTTGGCGCTTTCAGTCACAGTATTGAGTTACTTCTCGAGTCATTGTCTCATCCCGCCAAGTACAAGCTAGTCGTGGTGTATAATATACCTGCAGTCTGTATGTATATAAATTTCTGTGCTGTTGGGTTTCCCCATATGTATACCGCTCGTGAGATACAGACGATGCGACATATACAGAGTTCGATACATATGTGTGCTGCTGTCAGTTTACATCGATCAGTTTACGATCATTTGTTGTGGCTATGTATGCAACATGACATTGTAATAAACAGAAACGAGCGGGTTGCATTCAGCCTTGGGTTCCAGAGTGTACCGGATGAGCAAGCAAAATCTATGCTCATGATGTTTGCGGTCGTCCGCTATTCTTCGGATGTTGTCAAGATAGTCGGCAAACGAAGCAAGTTTTGATAGCGAGATTTCGTATCGATCAGGTTCCTGGGGGGAATCAGATGCCGAAACAGGAAGTAAAATCGAAGAGGAGGATGAAGGGGGACATTCGAATGTCCATGAAAGTCACTCTTCATCTGCAACACTTCTGGACAGGGAGTAGGTTGTTCCATCTATCGCAAACCAGATCAGGGAGACGATGAAGAACATTTGGGCTTAAGAAAGGGGACCAGATCTTCCATCTCTACTAACTCATCACCTCATTATGGGCTTCGTGAGCTGTGCTCTGTCTAGAAGGGATGAGGATTTCAAAAGTTGGGGTTGGGAAATTTGGGCCTCTAAGGAATGGCCCATTTCCCATGGAGCTTTAGAATGAAGCCCATTTGGCACTCGGGCCCATATGACAATTTTAGTGTCCACTATTTTTTTAATTAATAAACTTGCCTGTAATAATTGTATGCTAATATCATTTACCCTTGGATCAACTACTCTAATATTCGGATCCATATACTAAGAATCATGATACGAGAAAGGGGAGCTGGTACAGCAACATCGCCTCTGACCTGACCGAGACGAGGGATTCCGGATTTTGTCGTTACCGAAGGAGATTTCGGTCTCATTAGTTATTCCTTTTAACCTTTTTTTTAAAGACCCATTGACTATTTTGTAATTGTAAAATGGTCCCTCCACACTCCACAGCCCACACATGGTTACACGTTTTCAATAATTCATTTCTTAATGGTAGGATTACCGAAGGAGAATTTATCGACGGGAGACCTTAGCTTAGGGGTTCATTCACATCAGCATCAGACCACAGCACTGAAAGTGACAAAACGTACAGCATTTGTGCCTCTCCCTCCCTCCCTCCCTCCCTAATCTTTTTTATCTCTCTCTGTGTGATTGACGCGGGAGCGAATTTGTCAAAGAGAGAGGAAAATAAACAGAGAGGAAGAAAGAAATGAATGGATGACGTGACCAACATCCCCACTTAACTCCAATCCAATCGCTGGGCCACCGTCCGATCTCCCATGCTCGTCGGAGAACACCCATCTCACCTTTTTTATTTCTGTCAGTTCCATCTCATCGCCTCTCCTCCCCAACTCCATTTCTTCCGAGTTCCTGTTCTTTTCAGTTTTCAGTTCGAGATTTCTGATGATTCTTTCCTGATGGGCCATCTCTTTTCACTTTGTACTTTGATGGGTATTTGCTGAATTGGGCGAATTTGCATTTTTATGGGTATTGAACGGAATCAAGTTTGAGATTCTGCGGCTGCAACTAGGGTTCCCTCTCTCTCTCCACCACCCCCGCACCCCCCAAACCCCATATTTTTTCCGTTTCCCCACTTTCCTCTTCCTCTGTGTACAGTGGTGAAAAAAGATAATTTTTTATTGATTCCTGAATAGAAATGGGAAATGTGAATGGGAGGGAAGATGGGGTCGGGAGCTCGTCGGGAGTCAATGAAGAAGGCGGCGCCGACGGTGTCCCTGGAGGTGGGGGTGCGCACGATGATGCCCTCGGTAGCAGCTATCTTTCGCGGCCCCCGCCTCCTCTTGCTGAGGCGATGGGTCAGTCCCCTCCTCATAGTCCAAGAGCCACTCAATCTCCGCTCATGTTCACTCCGCAGGTTAGCCTTAGCAATCTATTTTTCTTCTCTAGATTTTTGTTCACTTTTGGATTTCAATCGATATGAGTTGTGGTTTAGAAATTTAATGTTCTCGACGATGAGTCTGTATTCTGTGGATCAATATTTTGCATGGTTTGATCCGGAGCTTGCTTCACTTGGTTCTCTAAGTATTACTTGTTATTGATCCAGTGTTTGATGTTGTACCCTGGAGGTGGGAATAAGTAGGATTTGTCTGGAAGAATTCAATGACCAAAGGAGGAGAGAAAAAAGTCTTTAGGTTCATGTGCTCCCCTTCACCAATAGTCATGTTTTCCTGTTGACTTCAGCCTGATATTTGGATCTCCGGAAGCATTCCTGTCTGAATTATGGACTTGTGGTTTTTGCAGAACAAGAACATGAACATTAGGTTGTCTATTCATTCGGCTTCTCTTTTTCTGCCGATGAATCAGGCAACAATGTTCAAAATATGGGTCTTTTTTCCCTGATCAAAACAGGGCTGCGCTTTTATTAGCAATAAACTTTAAGAAGCATACTAACACCTGGAGTTCACAAGCCGAACTCCAAGGTCTTCAATCTGTGAAACACTGAACAGTACAGCAATGATAGATTAGAGAGAGTCATTCTTGAGGCGCTCCTGAATTTGCTGACAACCTTCTTTGTCCAGCTGTTTCAATTTCTTTCTGCAGACCTCTAACTCCCATGAGCCTACATTTTTCTGCCATTCTAATACAATAAATTATTCTCTTCTGTGAAGGAAGTGACCATGAATATCTTCTCGTGTCTTTTGTTCCAAATGAAGTAAATATAAGCATGCCTGCAAGTTGAAACAATGGCCCTCACTGATCTGCCCTTAAGAATTTGATAGCCCTCTCATATTTGATGTACTGACCATTTTGTGCATGTGCTCACTATAAAATTGAAACTCTTTATCCCATACTTTTCCAGGGAAAGAACTAGTAGTGAAGAGATTGTTTTTACTCTCTTGCTCTTCCTCGCACAGAACACTGCCTACCACTTCTGTATCCTGTCAAATAGTTAGCTTGTATTGATGGTAAGCCAGGTGAGGAAGTAATATCTGGGGATCAAAGGATGAGAGCACAATAAATTATCCCAAGGGGTAGGCAGTGTTCCTTAGCTTAGGTAACTTCCTCCAGGTCTTCAAGATATTTATTAAACTGGAGATTGTGGATGAATGTAGTTTCATCAAAATGATGTGGCTTTTGCACTTTCTTTTTCACCTTGAGCAAGCCTCTTCAAGCTTGATTTCTCCCTTCTTCCTCTTGGTACATTTTTCTCCTAATTAATTAGTCAACAAGCTGAGTTTCTTTTCTTCATGCCCTACAAATACCCCCAGGTCCCAGTAGCTCCTCTTCAGAGGCCTGATGAGATGCAGGTTGCAAATCATTCTTGGATGCAAGCTTCTTCAGGATATGACGAGATGTCTGGAGAGCAAGGAATCCCAACAATGATTACGTGGTGTTATGGCGGAAAGGAAGTTGCTGTGGAGGGATCCTGGGATAATTGGAGGATTAGGTTTATTATTTTTCTCTCTTTTTACCTGACATCATGAATTGTTGTGAGCTGTTTGATTTGTGCTTCATGAATGAAATTTGGATTCTATATCTCGAACAGGATGCCCTTGCAGAGATCAGGCAAAGATTTCACAATCATGAAAGTGCTGCCGTCTGGTGTCTACCAGTATAGGTTTGTTGTGGATGGGCAGTGGAAGTATGCTCCAGACTTGCCATGGGCTCAAGATGATGCTGGAGCTGCCTATAACATTTTAGACCTGCAGGTAATTATTTTTTCTCTTGTTAATTTACTGATTAAGCTATAATGAAAACCGGACTGTTTATTTGTAGTGTACCATTTTATATGCATGTGTAATGTTTCTCTGTTGTGGTGCTAATGCTAAGTAACATATAGTTTGAAAGTCAGGAGGATAATGCAGCACTAATGGAAACACATAGAGGTTTAATTATCCAAATAGATTGAAAAAATTACAAGAGGAAGTCCATAAATATATTAGACAGGTGCAAACTGATGCGGGTCTTCCTGCATGGATCGACTATGTGGATGACACTTGGCTTACTCCTGCTGGAATTACTTCCAAGGTTACAATATTAGGATGTGAACATCATGTTGCTCTATAAGTTAATGGGTCATTTTTTTCTGGCTACTATGATTGACTTGTATTTTTAATGTAGTTGAAGAGGATAAATTATGGTTCAAGAACAACATTGTTAGAATTGAATTTCCTGCTTGATAGTTCCAATAAATGAATTGTTATCTTTTAAGATTTATACTTTCAAAATGGCCATTTCATTTTTTTAGGCAGTAATGGTTATCCGGTTGAACAAACACTCAAGGCCGTTATTTGAAAAAGAGATGGATTGTTATGACTGAATTATAAAGCTGGTTGCTCCAAGAACTTTTCTTAATATAGAAGATCTTCTAGATCCAAGAATTTGGAAAAATGAACTGGAAATTTGGAAAGAATGCAGACGTTTTTCAGCAAAGATAATCTCAAGATTGGATATTGCATATTTTTTATTGAAAATTTAATTAGCTGAATCTTTGGGGCATTGAAATCTCCCAGCTTCTCGTATTCCATGAAGGACTTACCATGCTTCTTTTTACATTAGAAAATTTTCTATTTCTTCCTAGGATTGATTACATTTGTGAAACTGTGACCTTATTATATTAGGTCATTGATCTTCAACTAGTTGACTGTGGCTTGACTGGCTTTATTTTTGGCAAAAAAAATTCAATCCTATTGCTCAATATTTGACCAAATGTCATGCAGTGGTACATCAGAGACATCAATTACAGAGTCATTCTTTTCTAACAAAAGTCTCAAAGTAGATGGTTGCTCAAGAACCCAACCTGCAGGATGTGTCTCCCTCTCTTCTTGATCAGTAACCCAACCCATGAGCAACATGCTTTACATTTGACCAAACTCAAACTTATGCAAAGGTGCCTAATATCTGCTTCTATTTTGATGTTTCTGCAGGATTATGTTCCTGAAGACCTTGAGAGCATCTCGAGCTTCGAGCCTCCCCAATCTCCAGAGACAAGCTACAGCAACCTCTTCCTTGGCTCTGAGGACTTTGCAAAGGAGCCCCCAATGGTGCCTCCTCACCTGCAGCTGACCCTGCTGAATGTGCCATCCATCCACATGGAGATCCCGCCTCCTCTCTCAAGACCTCAGCATGTAGTCCTCAATCATCTCTACATGCAGAAGGGGAAGAGCAGCCCTTCTGTGGTGGCCCTTGGCTCCACCCACCGGTTCTTGGCCAAGTACGTGACCGTGGTTCTCTACAAATCCTTGCACAGGTAAAAAGAAAAAGTTTTGAGCTAGAGGAAGTGGCAGAAAAAGGAGGAGGAGGAAGTGATGGACCTCATGGAAGCCCTCATCCAACTTTATAGTTGATATTATTCACCAAGGAAGAAGAGAAATGCTTTGCTGATAGCTTGATTAAGGGATATGGAAGTGTTATGAAACGCAAAAGGTGTAGTATCTTTTAGTGTTGGCATTCATTAAAAGGAAAAAAAAGAGGCATAACACTTTTAGTAATGGTATTTCTGGGAGGGGTCGTCTACCTGAATGTTTAGTTTCTTCAACGCCCGTCTTTTACAAACACTCTCTTCTGAGTTATGATCGTTATGGTCCTAAGATTCTGCTCAAATAATAGAAACCTTCTTGGTTTTGTTCAAGTAGAGATGTGTCTGCTCCTTGTATTGTTAGGCTGATTACTGGTGATTCATACTGTGGAAAAGTATCTTGCTGGTGAGTGTAGACTGCACGATGATATTCTCGCCTACCTTGGAATTGAAATACGTTGCTTGTTTGCTGTTTCAGTGTGAAGATTTTGGGGTTCGAACAACCCGAAGGTAAAAAAAAAAAATGCACGTTGATGTCTGTGCATTCTAAGAACGTGTGGATGGCGGCAATAGTATATAGCCTATGCGGAGGTTGAGGGTGTTACACTGCTCGTGAAGATGAAAGTGAAGGCATACCATTAGCTTTCCTAGGTGACAAAAGCGAAATCCCTCTCACCCGACACTCTCTGCTCGGCCCTCTTCAACACCAACAAACGATGTGTTTGTGTACGGTGCGAGATTCGTCGAGGAAAAATGATCTCTTGGCGCTCTATCTTGGGTGTCCTCGATGGGGCCTCTACAAGCAGGACCTAATTTGTCGGGGATCGTGTGTTGGCCCACTTTAGCGGAGCGGGGAACGTGTTCAGGATGGGAAACACGTCTGATGCACTCGTTGGAGGAGTTCCTCTCGGTGGTCGAGAAATCAAGAGCAAATGCACAGAATAGAAGAATCGAACATGAAGTGAAACGATTGTGGTGGCTCCCTGTACCTCGAGCACGTATAATTAACTGTGTCTTAAGTATCGACGGCTTTCAATTATTGTTCAACTCTGTCCGTGTGCATACAGATGTCGAGGTACAGGTACCGTTTTATCGCCAAGCGGAGGACTGACTCTCTATGCATTATGTAGTGTGGGCTCTCTATACTATGAGGCCTGGCGTGACATTAAGGAGATTCGCTGACCAATAGCCGACTAGTATCGATCGGGCCAAAGGAAGGCTCCCATGGCGAAGTCCCTCTTCTCGCTGACGCATCCAGCGAAGCTAAGACCATATTCGTGGAGCAGCAGGTCCAACTTCCACTCCTCCATCTCCTCGTAGTCCGACTCCGAGTACCTCGGGTAATGCAGCGGCATCCTGAAGCTCCCAGGGCACGAGTCGTCGGCGTCCTTCTGCAGGGCCGTTGTTTTCTTCTTCGTCTCGACACTGTCTGGAACCTGCAGGGTCAGGCGATGTTCTTCCGGCCATGGAGGCGGAGATGATGGTGCGGCCACTGTGGGGTAGTAGTAGTACCCTAAGACATGGCAAGCTGAGCGGAGGACCCAACTTACCAGTGCCATATCTCACCTTTTCCCTCTCTCTCTCTCTCTCTCTCTCTCTCTCTCTCTGTGTGCCTAATCATAAGCAGCACACCAAATGAACTGAAGGGGAGGGTGATGTGGTTGTTTATAACGTGGCACGAGTCATCGGTTTTCTTGTTCCTTGAATTAAGCAAGAGATGCTCGTAATTTCAGGAACAGCTGCGGGTGGTGGGGTCTGATCCTGATTGCTTGTGGCAGCAGCCAAGAGTTTAAATCATAGTTTTAAAAACCGGACCGGGCCGTCCGGTTCAACCGGTTCGACCGGGAACCAGCCACCACCCTGTCCGGTTCCTTCAAAAAATCCAATTGCATATTAAAAGAGAAAAAATCTGATTGAACCGGCCGGTTCCCGGTCCGACCAGTGAACCCAATTGAACCCATGAGAAAACCGGCCAACTTAAAATTAAAAAAAATAAAAACCTATTGTAATGTATATATTTTATTTTACTAAACTTATATTTATATTGTATATTAAACTTTTGTTTAATATAATGGTTATATTAATGATTTTTGTTATAAATTATATTCAAATTATGATATTGTGTAAATTTATTAGTAATATTATATTATTAATATTATTTATTAATCATGCAGTTCAACCCATTGAACCCCCGGTCCGACCCATGAACCCATGCCTACACCGGTTTCCGGCCCGGTCTGGTTTTAAAAACTATGGTTTAAATTCCCCTCAGTAATTCGATCTCATCTTTCTTACAGATCCCTGATCGTTCGGTGACCCAATTCGATTTTAAACGAAAAAATAAAAGTAAAAAGCTCGACAGATGCGAGCGCACACACCTCTCTCGAACCAATGCGCGGTTAGGATCGTGGGAGCGATCCGTCCCGAGCTTTAGATTGCTCGGGTCCCATCGAGTTACACGGTGCGGAGTCGGGAAAATAATACTGCGTCTCGGGTCTAGCCAGTCCAGAATGATCCATTGACTCTGAAGGTGGGAGGAGTTTGCATCGCACGTATCTCTTCTTCAATTATGAAGGGTAGTTTGCGTGCATGTAACGACCAGAGAAAGTGCACAAATTTAGTGGTTGATCCTTGCCGGCCAAGTAAAATATCACCAATGCGTAATGCTGATGTTGACGTGAAATGCACCAATCCACACATATAAATAATCCACACATCTACCAAGGCAACTAAATTACCCTTTTTCAGCATATCATATCTATCTAGAATTTCAATAAATTCTTATTAAAATATTTTTTCTATTAAAAGATAAGACCATAGTTTTAAAAATTGAACCGGATCGAAAATCAGTGTAGGTATGGGTTCATGGGTTGGATTAAGGTTCAATGGGTTAAACCGCATATTTAATAAATAATAATAATAATAATTTTACATAATACTATAATTTGAATATGATTTATAACAAAAATAATTAATATAACCAATATATTAAACAAAAATTTAACATAAAATATAAATATAAATATAGTAAAATAAAATGGATGCATTATATTATGTTTATATTTTTTAAATTTTAAGTTGATCGGTTTTTCCACAAATTCAATTGGATTCATTGGTTTGACCGGGAATCGGTCGGTTTAATCGGAGTTGACCTCTTTGAGAATGCAATTGGGTCTTTTATAAGAACCAGATCGGCTGAGTGGCTTGTTTCCGGTTGAACTGACCAGCCCGATCCGATTTTAAAACTACGGATAAGACTCTCTCCGTATGAAGATACTGAGAATTAACATAACCATCCTTATTGGTTATTAATGCTTCCGCTTGCGGTTGATGCCTAGCTGTTAAGACACTACTAGAGCTTCATTTGTTACTTGCTAGACGGATGCGGTGAGAAAAAATTATGGTCAAATCACGTGATGAGCTAAGATCATAGTTTTTAAAACCGGACCGGGTCAGGAATCTGTGTAGGCATGAGTTCATGGGTTCATGAGTTAGACCGGGGGTTTAATGGGTTGAACCACATATTTAATAAATAATATTAATAATATAATATTACTAATAAATTTATATAATATTATAATTTGAATATGATTTATAAAAAAATCATTAATATAATCATTATATTAAACAAAAGTTTAATATAAAATATAAATATAAGTTTACTAAAATAAAATAAGTATATTATAATAGGTTTTTGTTTTTTTTTTAAATTTGAAGTCAGCTGATTTTCTCACAAGTTCAATTAGGTTCACTAGTCGGACTAGAAACCGGCCGGTTCAATTAGAGTTTTTCTCTTTAAATGTGCAATTGGATTTTTTATAGGAATCAAACCAGGTAAGTGGCCAGTTTCCGGTTGAATCGGCCGGCTCAGTTTGGTTTTTAAAACTATGGCTATGATACAGTGAAAACTGAGGTGAAAAATCGAGTTCCCATTTTTTAATATGTATTATTTTATTATAAGTCATTGATTAGACCATTAAATGATTCATTCGCAAATCGGTAGAAACTTCCCTTTAATGAAGAAGAGGTTTTATTTGTTGTAGAGAACGTGAAGAGAAAATTCGACGAGGGAATAACTATGGAGAGAAGTTGTGAAATTGGCATTCTAAACGTCTTTAATCAAACGTGTCATAACAAAGTTAATTCAAGAAAATTTATATCGTATAAAAATTCAAACAAAATAGTAAGATTTTCATTCTATTTAATTTTATTTTTATTCGTACATGCTTGACATGATGTAACCCCAATCGTATTCGGAATGTTATGTCAATTTGTATTGCCATTTTTACCCCCACCTTAATACGATCGAGCAATCATTTGATTCATGGGCGTTAGGGCCGGCATCAATTTTCGTTCTAATTCAAAATCCTCCCGCCAAGAGGGCAAATTAGTACATTTATGAAAATTACAGGGGCACATTTGGTAAGCCAGGACCACCGGCCGGCCGAGTCTGACCGCGCCAATCGCGATTCAGACAGGAATTTGAATACCGGACAGCGCCAAAATCAAGCCAGATTACGCCACGTGTCCCCCTCCTCCTCTTCTCTTCTCTTCAAAAACCCTCGAGTCTCGGCTCCCTCTAGTCTACTCCACTCCGAGGTTACAGTCGCACTGTTGATTTGATCTCCGGAGCAGTTACTGATTAGCCGACAATGGCGCTGCCGGCGAAACTATCTTCGAGGTACAGCTCCTACGACTCACGCTCTTCAACCTCCTCCATCTTCTCGGATCCTTCATCTTCTATTGAGCTCAAACCCCCTGTGCTCGCCCCCACCGCAACCTTCCGTGCCCTTGCCAGACCGAATCCCTCCGACCACTCCCAGGCCAAGCCTCAGAAACTGAGCTCGATGATGAAGAACCTGATGTCCAAGACCAAGTCCGGAGGCGGATCGTCGAATAAGGCGATGAGGCTAGTCATACCTTCAGATGCCATCGCGCAGGATCTGAAAATGACAGCGAGGAAGCAAGGGATGGGGTTGGGGCTCAGTGAGCTGCCAAGGAAGCTGTTTGGTGTCGACAAGGAAAAGAAGAAGAAGAAGGAGGTTAAGGCATTGACGGAACTGAAAGGCAACGGGAATGGAAATGCGAGGACATTGGCGATGGTCTTGAGGAGTGAGAGGGAGCTCTTGAGCTCCAATAAGGAGCTGGAAATGGAGATCGCTGAGCTCAAGTTGAGGCTTGAGCAAAAGAACAAAGAGGTTAACTTGGATTTCTACTGTTTCATCTTATCCGTCTTTTCTCTAATTTCAAGGATATAGATATATGCTTCTGTTGAATTTGCAGGTTGAGAAGTTGAAAGATCTGTGCTTGAGCCAAAGGGAAGAAATCAAGTCCCTAAAGGATGCTTTGCTTTTCCCAGATGTGATGAATAACCAGGTTCATGAGCTTGTAGAAAGGCAGGGATCAGAGCTTAAGCAAGCAAAGCAGGTCATCCCTGCCCTACAGAGACAGATCACTTCTCTCACTAGTCAGCTCCAATATCTTGCAGAGGATCTTGCCGAGGTAGAGTACATACTTATTTCCATTTTTATCTTGTCTACTTCAAGATATGACTTCATGTTATCGAACAGATAGGTAAACCAGTTGGGTTCTTATTTTCTTAATGTGTCCTGCTAAATATGTGGGATAGATACTCATCAGTAATTAAGATGTCAAGTTGCGCACTGGTGCCTGTGTTTTTCTTCAATGTGGAGAGAATTCTCTGCCTACTATATTTGCCTTGAATATAGGTCAAGTAGGTTCTACATACTAAAGACTAACTGATATATGTTCTGTTAAACTGGAGTAAGTTTCATTCAACGAGAAAGTATGTTTTCTTTAGGAAGTCAGCTTGTTTTATTGATGATCTCATGCAAGAAGTTTCCTTTTAAAGCACGAAGGTCGTCCATAATTACTTGCGACTGCTTCATATTTGGATTTCATAGTGCATCTCTATCTTCTGAGATTTTGGACTGTACCAATCTTTCTTTTGACAATGGAGAGCACTCATTAATGAAGCACAGTTCCTGATAAACTGGGATCTTCTGCAACATCAAAGAAGCATCACCAAGTAATTTGAGAAAAAAGGATGAGTAAATCCAGTCATTTTCCCGAGCTTCCACATCTGTTAACTGCATGTGATGCAATTGTCTAAATCATACAATCACGGGAATTAGCTAAAACAAAGCCTCTCCATTTTAGAATTTATTCCAGCAAGTACTGACAGGAAATGCAGTTCAAATTTTACTCTTATGTAAGTTCTCCCTACTAGATACCAATGCTTGTTTTCAAATTTAGTTGGGCTTTCTTCCCTATGTGGTTTTTCATGTTTCCCTAGGACTTTGAGATCATACACAACTTCCCTTGACAGGTAAAGGCCGAGAAATATTCAGCACAGACTCATTTCCAGCAATGCAGCGGCTCTTCAAAGACTCCAATGTATGATCATGAAGAAGCTGCTAATTCTTTGGTAGGTTAATAAGTGGTGTTTGCTGGACGTATAGTTCTTTCTGGTAATATAAATCACAAAGATCCCATGATATCAAAATTTCAGGAATTCTGCTCAACAGAAGTGACAGCACCTGGTAGCCCGGATGACTTGTTCCTTAAGGACTTGAATCCTTGCTTAACTCCATATAGTACGAAGACAAAATCTAAGGTAAATAGTGGACTATATATCTGCACTCAAAGTATACATCTTTGATTTGAAGTTCGGTTCTTGAGTCTCATGGCTTCACAGACAACTCATATGCAATGTTCTGATTAAATAAGTTCACACTGGCAGGAACTTGAGGCGTTAAATTATGATTCTCCAGAATGTGATGATGAAGATGACACGTCCAATAAGAATAGCCAAACATCTCATGGAACCAGCTTCAACTCGCATGGTAAGAAGTTATCGAGGAGCTCCGACAGCTGCAAGAACTCTGATATGAGCAGAGTTAGGTCTTTGAAGGGTCGGAGATCGGATGAGAGTAAATGCACATACAGAAGGCCAATGCAGCATAGAATGTTCTGAGATTTATGTTTCTGTTCTGCTGAAGACAGACTGGTGATCCGTTCTCTGGTCAATGATCGTATGGAATATCCGCATGTTTTACGATCTCATAAAGCAATTTCAGTTTATGGACCTCAAATCCTCATCAAGACTTCAACTTATTCAATAGCTCCTTTTTTCCTTCAACACACGGGAATCATGTCTGACTTAAACCAGTTAAAAAGTGAACGTATAATCAGCATAAAGGTCAGGAGAGATAACGAAGAAGCAGACATTCTGTTTCCTCTCTGTACGGAGACATAAAAAGTTTAATGTACATGGCGGGAGCAGAACACTGTACAAGGGTAGAATGATCAATTCACTGCCTGTCAAAATTGGATACAGCCCCTGTTGAGATCACATCGTTGAAGAGCATTCTTCTAGATGATAAGCCGGTTGACAGAGAGTCGAAGAACGTATGTAGCTCCGAGTTGAGGAATTAGGTTCCATCCACCTGCTGGGCACAAAACCTTTTTACCAGTTGTTCAATTGCGAGGCAACACTTTTAACCACGGGGTGGTACGCGGTGTGCATGTATTTCTTCGCTTTCTTAGATCCAGGCTGCTCAAGCCATTCGTCATACAGCTTTCTGACAAGGGGGTTCACAAAGGGATCGGCCAACAAAACCTATATTGAGTAAACAACAGGAGAATAAAATCACAAACATCAAAGTCAAGAGAATAGCCATTTTCTGCCATAGACCAGCTATCCTAGTGGCAGCAGGAAAAAAGCCATTATCACCTCGTCATCAATAGAAATTCAAATGAGTAACTTCCCAATAATAAGTTCACAAGGTCACTCACATTCTGTGCATAAACAACTTCTAATGACTGAATCAAATCCTTCGCAGTCTGACCAGGTTCAGGCTTAATTTGACCACCACCGTTCAAGCAACCTGCCAGCGAATAATTTTGATCATTATATCTGAAGCAGATGTACAGAAAAAATAGGGATGCATAATGCCATATGAGACAACCTAGTGGCCTTCCACAATGAACAGACAAGGCAAATATCCATGCCCACTCTAGAATTATAACCATAGTCTCTTCCTTTGGGGGTACAACAGTCATATGTAAGGAAAAAAAAAGGGTAAAGCCTAAAGTCAAATACCTGAGGGACACGCCATGACTTCAACAAAGTCATAATCACACTTCTTGCTCTTTATCTTTCTGACAATATTCTGCAGGTTCCGAAAGCCATAACATAGTGCAAATTTCAACTTGGTTTCACCCTCCACCTGTGTCCAAGGGGGAATTATGACAGACTGGAGGAGTCAAAAGATCCAAAGAAAACACCATCTAAACTATGTTCAAAGACGTCTAAATAGATGCAACCTGGTTGACAATAAAAATGCCAAGAAAAGATAGATCCCAACTCACCTCTAGGGTTACTTCCTGGAAATCAGAATTTCTTACAATTTTAAGATCCAAAGGGCCTTGAATATCTCTTCCAAATAGCTTCTTAGCAACATATCTGAAGATTGTATCTGCATAACCTCCAGAGCTTCCGAGGACCCCAAAAAGTTCACCATTTTCATTCACATTTGTCATCCTACACAACAATCATACGAGTAGTTAACACTAACTAAAACTTTCTAACCCAGCATTGAGACCTAAGGCAATGCTTTAGAATCTTCTTACATATTGTCCAATGATGACTCTTCCAGAGCTTTAAAATCCATAGCTTTCAACTGCAATTTAGAGAGAAAGCTATTAAAAGAGAAGATAAAGGAAGGGGAAAGAGGATATACAGCTTGATAAGCTTGCTAACCTGTATCAAATCTAGAACTTCTCCTGATGTCAAAACAGAATCCACTTCAGAAATCCTAAAAGCTTCTTTTTCCTTGTTACTATTTTGAGATTCTACTTCAAAAACAAAGTCATCTCTGACAGCTTCAAGCTTCTTATCAAAGCAAGGCATGACAGTCACATGATAGACATCCTCTGGCCTGTTAAAATTTTGCTTAAGCAATCAGATTATCTCCAGCTATCTCTAGTAAATGGGGTCAGAAACAGCAATAACAGCAACAAACAAGAAAAAGATGAATGAAGATTGATCTATAATACTTGAAAACACTTCAAAAGAAATTCAAGCAAGGACTTTAAAAGAAAATAATAATAATCTTTCTCATGTAACCAGCTGCTTCATAGTTTTGCTCTTAGCATAATGGCAATTAATTTTAGCCACACTTCACTCCTTCAAGAGGAATATAATCGCTTAAAAAAGTACTCATTTAACTGGATAGCATTGCTTCAATCCATGCAGAAAACTAGGAATGGAATGGATTCATGATGCTTGCAAAATAAGTTTATCATGCATTTTTCCTTCAGTGATTAATGGTGGAGATTATCTCCTACAAAACAGCCAATTAGGTTCTGTTGCTTTAACTGAAGGGTGTGATAACATCAAATAAACAATAAAGGGTCCCAGATACAATTCTTTACCTGAGACCCATTTTCTGGCACACATGGTTCTTAACAATAGTTCCCATGGCCTGCTGAGGACTCTTTACACTTGAAATATAAGGCAGGATAAAAGATCCAAGTGTTTTTTCAGCATAGCATATCCAACCTGCAATGAAGTACATAAAATATCAACTAGAACAACATATCCCCTTAATGGTGAATCCTCTTTGCTCAAGAGTTGGGAGACTGCTGGGGACTCCATATCTTTGTCATTCTCTTTTATCAGCATGACTTACACAAGTAATTGTAAAATAAGCAGCTCACATGCAAACCAACATAAATAAACAATGACATACCTGGACATGACGAAGCAAGCATGGGTAGGGAAAGCTCGCCATTTTCTCCACCTTTTAATTTACTTTGCTCATAACGTGTGACAAATTCTTTACAAGACTCGATAAGAGTAATATCTTTGCTACTATTAGTATCAAAAACTGCTTTCACTCCCATTGACTTGAACAAGGTTGTCAGCTTCCTTAGAACCTTAAACAAAATCAAATTAGCTTCAATTATGAGCACAATGAAATGAACAAAGCAGTATATAAAGAACTATTGTATTTCAAATGAGAAACTAGACAATTTTGAACAAGCCGGAGCTTCTGTCCATTCCAAAAATGAGAAGGCCTACTATCACATGCTATCAAATTGATTGAAGCCTTGTTTAGCAAGGAAAGACTGAATCTTACATAAAGCAGGAAACCAACTTCATTGATTTAGAATCACCTGAAGCGGGGAAATGCCAAAATGAACTGCAAGGGAGGCTCGAGATTGGGGAGAAACAGAGACAATAACAGGCCTTCCCTTGTCAATATTAGCAAGGAACTCGTCTAAGCTTTGCTTCTCAAGCATAACAGTTTCCGCTGAAGTTATACAGCCACTGCACAATTAAACGAAATCAAAGCCTTTACATAAGAATAGCACAGTAAAGAGAATGAATAATTATTTATGCACTACGACAGAGAGTACAGAGTCGCCTTTTACCATTGACAAAAAAAAAAAAAAAAAACTAAGGCGAAGAGCTACCTGCATGCTAAGCAGTCTTTGAGTGAAATTTTAACTGGTTCTGCTCGCACTTGCTTGTGTGCAATAGACACCTTCACCAACAAATGCAAACAAAGGTTCATCATCAGAAATTGGTAATAGCATAAGTATGAAACGGATAAGATTATGGCCTCATGCTCGTCTGCCACATGACCTGTTACATGAAAAGAAATACAGGAGCAGCTGCCAAAAGAATTACCTACTTCTACATTCAGCTAAACCTAAAATTAGGAAGGAAACTCGGTGAAAGAAGCAACTTCAATGAATTGCGGAATTCGAACCACAGCATGATCCAAATCAAAGAACGATAGTTTATAAGAGATGCAAGAACTACCTCCGGCTGATCCGTTCTCTTAGCCGGGGTGGACTTCCGACCTTTAACAGAGACAATACAAGATTGAGACGGCGCAATAAAATCGTTGAGATCTCCGATTCGAAGCGTCGCGGAGAACTTCTCCGACATCTGTCTTCTCTACAGGATCGCTGGGCGGCAGATTGGCAGTCCGCTTCCGACTGCGAGTATCAACGCTGGACTCGTCCCAACCGAGAGAGGCCACGAGAAACTAGAGAGAAATTGTCCGCTCAAAGCGGAAACTTTTCGCACTTAGGGTTTCCACACAGAGATAAGAGGACACAGAGACGGTGGCTTTTGTCGAAGTGCGGGCCTGGCGGTGATCTTACCAGAATGTTGGAAAAGATGATTCGCAAACGTGGGGAGGCTGTGACGGATCCTATACGACGGACCAATTAAACTTAAGTATTCGGTGGTAAGAAATTCAATGGCGACCCTCACGATTATATTATATGGGCAAGCGGTGACATCACCGTCACGTAAGCTCCGAGATTTTAGGGCACGTGCCGACCACGTTCCCCTTAAGACACGATCATCACGGCCACGACAGTGTGTGTTCCGGCAAACGCTCGAGTTCTGTGTACGGTTAATAATGCTGGCTGAGGGAGATTCCGGTCATTCCAATCAAACTTGCATAATATGAAGAGGAAAACCATTGACGAAAATCGGATCTGGCCGGAGAGGATGAAGGAGATATGGAGAACAGATAAGAACATCACTTATTTGAATCAAATCCGACATCCCTTGATCGGCTGAGGGCGATCAGAGCAAATATTAATAGATTGCAGCAACTGAATCGGTCGCTTTGTTTGATTCTCGATCATGTTGAACTTTTCTTGGGTTGCAATATCCGGTTTTCAGGTTTGTTGCTTGCTTACATCTCAACTAGCGGCATGATTTCGGTGAAATCAACCAAAGCGCAAAATGATCTCAGTGGAGTAGAAAACAAGTGGACCATTAAGCAAGATCTTCATCCACGGATCGGGATGAAATCCGATAGCTCGGGTCGGTTTATTTATTTCTCAGAACATCTTGGATGCCCAGACCCACCAGACAGGACTGACCTTAGACCTTGTAGAAACCTACGTGACTAACATTTGAAGTAAACACGCTCCCAAGGCTTCACAAAGGCTTCCGTTTCACCAACCCGAACCTCCGCCTCTACCCTTCTTGCCATTTTCTCCGTACAGCCGGAAGAGGCTGAAGGCGGAGACTGCGGCGAGCACCACCATGCCGAGGCTGACGAGCAGGGTGCTCACTATGCCTTCCCCGACTTGGTTGCAGAACTTCCCGTACATATCGCATATCTTCATCCACTGAAGCTCGGGCTGCCCCAGCTTCGCGAAGACTGCAGACTGCAGGGCTGCAGCGACAGCAGCTAGCATGACATAAGCCATCGCCTGTTGAAAGAGAATCAATGGGTCGGTGGACCATTAGTACGACCGAGATCACTAGTTTTCTTCATCTAGGGCATCTAGCATTCAACCGGCACACAGTGTCTCAGTCAAATCAAATTGCAGAAAGCAAATCAGTGTGTGCTGATGTATAATGCTGCAGAAAAGAGGAGATCCTTCCATCACGGCAAGGATTACCGGCCTCCCCTGCCCAAGATCATTAGTCCACGTATAGATCTTTCTTCTATCATAACCTTTTAAGAAGATTTCCAATTGAAGCAAGTCATCCTTACCGACGAGCATTGTCCCGTCAGAGTTGAGATCAACAACATATTCATAGTTCCTGGGGGTTACGGATCTAACCATGAAAAATGTGAATGCCCGAAATTGATCAAAGCTTGAAGGACGCTGTGGGTTCCAATAGTAAGAACTAATAAAGAGATGCAGTGGATACATTTGGGTCTTCTTCCTAATTGATTTAGTCCAACTCTCCCCCATTAAAGGCTGATGAAACTGCATCTAATTATCTTATATGCAATTAGGTTCACTCAATTGCACCTCCTTTTCAGTATGCAGCCCTAGCTAGCCTATGTTGTCCTTGCCCACTAAAAGTAACAAACTCAAAATCATGGACTTTCTATTTCACAAACTATTCCATTATGGAGTACTAAAGCCATCTGGAAATCAAATAAATCATGATTGTTTTGGGATCATAAAACCACGCGGCAAACATGCAATCCAAGGGGTTCTCATTATGCGAATAAATTCAGTGTCGACCATAACTCACTCTCACAGCTTTGGCTATCCTCACCTACCACTTGAATGAATATTTATCGTTAGAAAAAATGGAGGAAGAAGAAGAAGAAGAAGAAGAAGAAGAAGAGAAATTGGGTCGTAATAATCTTCAGAGCATGGGTAAAAGTTAAATTGCTACTTCTGGAGCTAAAACCGTTTAGAGCTTTCTTGGTGATGAGAGAGCAGCGGGCAGAAGGAGAGGTTTTCAAATAGATGGAGAAACTGTGGAGAAATTGATCCACAAGTTTTTGCCTTCTCTTGAATTATAGTTCTCTACCTGATCACCTGAGAAGATGGCCCAAGCTAAAGGTTTGCTGAACAGAACATGTCCCCTGATCATGCTCATAACACACCTCAATGCTTGGATCAGAGAGTAGGAAGCAGCTATCCCATTGGCAATCACCAGGAAGCTTCAAAGAGGGGATACTGAAAATCAGACAGACAGTCGAATCGAAGAGCTCCAACTTCCAATCTTTCTGAACAGACAAGAACTCATGATGACAAACAGACGGACTTACACAAGAGCTTTCATGTCTGTGAATTTGGCCCTCTTCTGGATAGTGAAGATTTCCTTGACCTGAGTATCTGTCCCCACAAGAACAGCAGCAAGGACACCGAGCCCACAGATCACACACCTCAGCACCAACTCCACAAGCCTCACTCTCCTGTCCATCACCTTCAAGCTTGTCCCATGATGTACAGCAACACTCCCAGGACTAACACCTACCCCAAGATAGCTCATCTCTCTTGAGATGAAGTGACCAAGGAACCAACGAAGAAGAAGAGGAGGAAAAGGAGATGATCTTTTCTCCTTTTTCAGAAGCAGACAAAATTTTGAAGGTGCAAAGTGAACTGTGTGGAGCTGAGCGTGGCCTGAGGCACTGGGATCCTTGTGGTCGATATCCACTACTTATAAGCTCCTTTCCCAGAAAGGCACCACCAATTCACCAACCCATTTTCTTTTCTTTTATTTATCTAATGAAAAAGCTTTTATTTTTTCTGTTCTCTTCGAAAATAGCAACTCATTTTCGTTCACTTTCCGGGCTTACATAAAACTCTCTTAAGCTAGGAAAGTTTGCTGACGGACGCATTGCCACATCTTGTGCTCTTATCCTAGGCAGTGATCATGCTTCTGTAATTCTAACAACAAAACTTGCTCCGTAATTTGGAATTCAGTTTTTCTGGATATTCCTATCATTCATTTATTTGCAGATGACATATATTTTGCCTGTGCAAAGAGCCACAAAACGAAGCATCACAAATGAAATATAAATGCATTATTACATGATTGTTTTCACTGATGACCTCAGTCATTGCCATACTCAGCAAGATTTTCCCTCTTCCCGAATGCTTTGCTTCTTAAGTGGAACCTTTACCTTCAATGAGACACGGAACCCTTTTTCTTTCTGGGGGCAATTTCTTCAACACACTGTGGACCGAGCCTTCCTTGCACTTGCAGAGGCCACCGCGTGGCAGAAAATGGAAATTCTCGAAAACACAACCTCTTACAGGCGGGGCACATCAGCCCTCTGCTGCCATAGATGCAGAGGTGCATTGATTAATCAAAGCACACGTCCCAATCTCAGTCATGCATTGAAGGCCCCATTATGATCAGAGAGAAGATGAGGGATGATCACCGATGTCTGATGTGGTGAGCTTCTAGGAAGCGGGAACAGTCCTTTGTACCAAGAAAGGCGTGGGATGATGAATTGAGGTAAGAGGTGCATTGAATTCTTCATTCAATGAATTATCAAACTTTAACATTTATTACGGCCCATTTCCATAGATTTTAAGGACATGTACGAGAATGTAATCTGAAATATATTATATTTAACTAGAATTAAAACATCCAAATTTTTATCATTTGTTCTTTTTTTTTATCATTTTAGGTAATGGATCTCTTTTGTATTAATGGTGTTGATGCTAGACTAAAGTGGGAAAACAAGGAAATGTTCTTCCCCGCTGCCCGCGGTCATGGGCTTAGATGCCATGATTATGGTGGTGGTTGAGAGTGGACTGATACTGTAATCTATGTGGTCGGCCGAAGATGGGATATAAGGTCTTCCGAGGAGATGATTGCTCATTTCGGTCGACTTACAATGAGTTGCTCTTTTTTTTTTCTTTTGTGTGTCTATATAAGTTATTCTATAAAGTAAAGGAGCAACCACTTCCTTGAACATGATTATCCATGATGATCTTTTCGTCCAAGCCAACACTCTTGGTTGCTCAAGCTCTGTGGAACCTGTCCATGATTATCACTGTAAGACACACTGCCCGAGCCCATTAGAGCTTTGACGAGCTTCTAGGAAGGGGCTGTCTTGGGCTTTATACTTGCACATAATAGGTTGTACACAGTGACACATACGAGTTCAAAGTGTGGAAATTCAATCCGTATGAATGACCATGATCGGGATCAATTATATGCTTACTTCTGCACATTTTACAAAACCATAGTTTCCTTTCCACTAACAAATTCATATCATTCAGAAAGAGATATATCACTTACTCCCTGCAGCTTCCCGACTTGGTCGGACATGGATAATCAAGCAAATTAATCTGTGCTTCCATCCAAGGAAGGTACTCAAGCCTGCAGGAACATCTCTTTAATCCTGCCATGATGCCAGCTGCGTCAAGATGCTGAACGTGATTCTAAATCTAAAATTAGCAGTGCGGTTGAGAGGGATGGAGTTGCCTGTGCGACTTAACAGGACCAAGATCGCTAATGATCATTGCAGCAGAATCACTGAAAGAGCTAGTTACGCCTTTGCTCATGAACTTCTGGAAGTAGATATTGAAAGGCGAAGGAGGCATGATGTCTTGCGATGTTCAGGTAATAGCAAGGTTTGTTCGGTTGAAGATGCAACATTGTTTGCTATCTTCTTACGTTTATGCAGAAAAAGGAAAAAACACAAAAGTTACAATTGCTTGACATGAACAGGAAAATTCCTAGTACATCACACGACCACCTATTTCTCCCTCAGCGGGAATCCAAAGTTCAAACCTCCCAGAGAGGCAAAGCGACTTCTGCTTGTTCAAGAGTATGCTTACTCGGGTCCTTATGGAAATTTACCTGCCTTCGGCTGTACATTGATGCATTATTGATCGATATTGTAGCCAGAAAGTTGACGTTGAGGGAACGAATTCATCATGGACGGCACTATTTCGTTACTATTTCATATTAAACAACCAACATTGGGCCCTGTATGTGTCATCTGTTCCAGCCCTTCAACCGTAGTAGCATCAAAGATTAAGTTTTCTTTTGGTTAGATTGAAGAAGAAACGGTTTGTTCATTTAGTGAGGTTTGCTTGCAGCTAAAGTAAACAAATAGAGAGCACCCTCCTTCGCATTGGGACTCGGAGACGTTGTTCACCTCCGAGTTATGCTCGAAGGCGACTCCAGTATATATTTTAACTCAATTTAGTATACCATTCATCACATTATATATAAAAAGCGGTAAACAAAGCGATGGACCAATAACTATTCTCTTCACAGACGAAGAGAGGTGTCGACATCGAAATCCTCGGTCTTTCTGGACAAATCTGCCCACAGAGGATGGTTCCCAGAAGACCGTGAACTGATGAACGTCGGGGTCTCTGTCGACTGAAAACACGAACTGCTGTCGCTCTGTGGAAAGGGCCATAGGGAAAGAGAGAGCTGCGGGGGCGATGCAGTGCTGAGAGGAAGACCGGATTCGGGTTGGAAAAAGAACGTGAAGGGCTCATAACTCGGAGCTGTGGGGACGTTGATGAAGAGCCTGTTGGGAGGCTCATTAAGCATTCTCAGGAGCTCCTTCTCTTCCCTCATCTCCTTCGCTCTCTGCAACTGTCTGAATCTCTCCTGCAACAATAGAGCAATGGAGGACTGAACCGCAGTCGGGTCATTGGCCTCTCTTCCCATTCTTTCCTTTTGTTGGGCATGTCAATGGAGAAAGTGGGAGAGAAAGGAAGATGGAGGAGGATAGGCAGAGGAGGAAGGAAAAGGGGCTGAGGAGAAGAGTCCAGATGGAATTGCTGAGAGGGGATATCACATGGAAGTGTGTGTTTGGAGGAACTACTAAGAGGGGAGGCAGAGTTGGAGAAACGGGATCTAGTGAAGAGACATATGATCATTTTTTAATTCAAGTAATTTTGAATCCAATTCTTAACGCTCAACGCCTATAACATTTTTTATTCTTTTTTTTTAAATTTTGAATTAAAAGGCTTATGAGGGGATGACTTATTACGACTCATACAATTTTCTTTTATACTCGAACTTATATTAATTGACAATGGGCTGTGCTTTTGGACTTGGGTCTGACAATGTGTGGGTACATTAACTCTGATATAGCATTGAATTTGACAATTTATCCTCAAGAAATCGAACCCGTCCCTATCTAAACTTTTCTCTTATCATATTATATGCATTTACAATTATATCATATGAAGGATTAATCCAAGCTTCCTCTAGCACCGTCATCATGTTCAATTTGTAGCATGAGAACCATAGTTTTAAAAACCAGACCGGGTCGGCCGGTTCGACCGGTCAATCGGGAACCGACCACTCACCCGGTCCGATTCCTATAAAAAATCTAATTGCACATTTAGAGCTGTTAATTCCTATTGAACCGGCCGGTTTTTTAGCCCGACCGATTAACCCAATTAAATAAGCAGAAAAACCGACCAACTTAAAATTTTAAAAACTATTATAATGTACATATTTTATTTTACTATACTTGTATTTATATTTTATGTTAAACTTTTGTTTAATGTAATTGTTATATTAATTATTTTTGTTATAAATCATATTCAAATTATGATATTATATAAATTATTAGTAACATTATGTTATTAATATTATTTATTAAATATGCAGTTAACCCATTGAACCCCGGTCCGACTCATGAACCCATGTTTACACCGGTTCCTGATCCGGTACGGTTTTAAAAACTATGCCGAGGACACATATTTGCTAGTATACAAATAAAAAATGAAGTAACTTAATTATACATGAGTTGAGTTGGTTTGAATGGTTCTATACTTCTCCTATTTAAGAAAAGTGTCTAATTCCGATCTCCTCAGTGGAGAAAAATTATAATTAAGGAGTCTGTGTCAGTTATTTTATTATTAAAAATTTATTGAATTTACGATTACTAAATGGTGGAAATAATGGGAAGCTGGACCAACACTGTACTGGACTGAGGATTCAAAAATGGAGAGTTCTCCACCCAGTCTGCTTGTAAAATCGACCAGCAGCGACGCTTCAGCGGCTCTCTCTCCTCTTCAATCAAGGGAGTGGCGAGCACTATGGTGAGCGAGAGTTCATGACCGCCGCAAACCTCTGTTAATGGAAAATTATAACCTCCTCCCTCCCTCCCTACCCGAAGCATCCTGTCCGCGAAGGATGCCCATATACAGGATTTGTCCTGTCCCCTCTGTGGTTCTTCAGAGGAAAGCGTAGATCACATTTTCCTCAGATGCCCATCCTGCGGCCTTGTTAGGTCAATTTTGAAATTTCCCGTCAGAATGCTCGCTGTCCAAGACCTCCCAGCTGTTAAAATGGATCAAACTTGCTCTTGGCATTGATAATGATCCTGCTATTCCCCTCTGACATCTCTCATGCTTTCATGCAGCAAGCTGTTATAACCCTAGACGTTCTGTGGCAGACAAGGAACAGCTCTATCCACTCAGGGCTGAAGCTAGGCCCAAAGCGGACAGCAGAGGACGTTATCAGACGCACAAACTCCTACACCCCTGCATGGCAACACAAATAGCTCCCTCTTTTTGCCCCGAGGAATCTCCCAGCTACCTCAGACCTGGTTGTCTCCTCTGACGTTGCCTTCTCAGATAACGTGGCGTGGGTAGCCGCAGTCTGGACCAACGACTCTGGATCCCTCATCCACGCTTGGACCAAGAGTTCAAGTGCACCAGGACCCTACAGCAGGGGAAGCAGAGGTCGCTAGATTCGCGGCCTGCAACACTGAGGATGGATTTAGTGGGGGCGTGGGGGACGCCGAACTCAGGAATTCTTATTGGGTTCTGCATAAATTTTCTTTTTGTTATATTAACTTAGTCGCTCCCCTCTAAATTCTTTTGTACGGTGTTCTATTGAATTTCGCTCCCTCTTGGATAAACTTCCTGGATCCGTCCCTGTGCAGCCCGCTACTACTTGTGTGTCACTATTCGACAAGATGTAATGACGGTCTACTTCACAGGTCTGTCAAATCTACTACTTTTGAAGTCATTAGCTAATTATATCACTTGACGTTTAAAAACTCAATGGCCTCTGCTTATTTAAAGTCATGCTAGGCTGATCTACTAAAGGTGAAGAAATAGATCCACCGTGAGAGTGGTATAGTAGTTCGGCACTCATTATTTTAGTGGGAGGACTCGAGTTCGAGTTTCACATGCGGCGGGGAGCTCTTAACCGCTTAAATGGACCGATCCGGAGCGATCCGGATTAGTCAGCTGGACAAAGTCCAACTTGATATCGGCGGTTTATAAAAATAAAAAGTGAAGAAATAGACGGGCGCTTATCGGCTACAACAAATTCAAGTTGCGATCAAATACTTTCGACGTACACGTCTCCTCAAGTTTGACTTCTAAGGTGGTCAATGTTACGTCGGACACAATCGGAGAATAAATTGGTCGAGTGTATCCTCTTTGGGTCTGACTCGCAAGCCAAGCCAGACATGAGACAATCAGATGTCTGCGCAATTAATTAGCGACTATGCCGAACATGGCAGACCCAACAAGATTTTGTCCTGTAACAGTTGGGCTTGGCCTATGCATGTCTGCGTCTGCATGGGACTCGAACACGTAATCGACCGAGCTGGCTTTCCCACTAATCATGGCGCATAGGCGCAACTCCACCAGCTCCATTCCCAAACGGACAATTTACAGCATATGTTTCCTAACATTCTTTAGGCTTTTTCTATACCAGTGTGTCTTGAAACAGTCCCTCACTTGATCATCTTATCGAATTACAGGTTTCACGAGATTCTATTGTCGAGAAAAATCGAGAAAGAAACTACACACTAGGGCAAAAACGAAGGATTTACAGTGCCTTGGGATCACCTCCACGCTGAAGTAGTTGCCATAGCTCTGTTTAACCACCAGAGATACAATGCTCCGTCCCGCTCTTCAAACCGGTAATTGCTGCTGAACTCTCTCAGCATGACCCTGATGGCTTCGGTCACCAACGGGCTGAGCTGGAGCTGGTGGAATCCGGCCATTGAGAGCCTCAACCTCCACTTGCCCAGGAGCTCATGCCGCTCAACCCGGTCGGGGCCCTCACAGGCGATCATGTTCACTATGTCCCGAGCCACGCAGTGCTGCTCGGCGTTGACCCTCTGCTTGTTGTCCCGGGAGCTCCCCGCATCGATTGACTCAAACATGGCGGAGTAGTAATCCAGTGTCTCCCGGAACCTTGGGATGAAAGGTGACGTGTTCGTGTTCGACTCCTGCTCGACAATCGTCACCACCTTTGGGGAGAGGCTCTTGACCAACCGGAGCAGCCGGTCCCTGTGGTTCTCCACACTCACACTCTCATCAGGCATGTGATGGAGAACGTAAGGGAAGTTCACAGCGATGGCTTCCCCTGGCTTGAGCCCAAGATTCTCGTACCTAACCTCGTGCCCTGACATGGCCGCGTTGTGGAACTCGAATTGTATCCCACATGACTCGGCCAGCTGTGTGAGCTTCCGCCCCACGAGCTCAAGCCCGCCGCCCCTGGCATGGGCTGACTGGGAGTCATCCACACCGGTGACTCGGATTGAAGGAAGGTAGCCGCCCCGGGATTTGAGGCGCTGCATGAGTAATGCCCACTGGGTTCCCTGCGCAATCTGGAAATCGATAATGTGGATCCTCGGCTCGTTCCACATAGCTTCCTCAATCACAACATTTGCGGACTCATAGGCGAACCTCCAGTATGGGCAGATCTGGTAAAGGACTGACATATAAGACATGAGCTCTGAGCTCGTTGGCTCCACGCACCTGAGCCTTCTATATATTAAGCTTCCTGAGGATTCCAACCTCGCCCGCAAACCTTCCAGCATATAAGCCCCGGCTCGCTGGATTGGATCCCCTGAGACAGAAACCCTCTTCTCCAACTCCTCCATCGTAGCCGTTGTCATTGGCGTATCAGATTCCGAGATTGCCTCGGCGCACAGCACAAGCAACTGTTTCAAGTCTAACCTCGGGATGATCTCTGACATCTGGGCCCGGTTCCACTGCCCACAGGAGCTAAACTGGTTGTGAAGCCCGCTCGTCACGCAACAGTTACTGCTGTCACTTGTATCCGACTCGGGTCCAAGCAGTAGAATCTCCAGCTCTTTCAGTTTGTGCCACTGCTCAACATCCTCGTTAGCGACAGAAGACGCGCTGATTGGCGACCCATAATGGTTGTCAGAAGATGAGTGGAGCGGGTCTGACACAAACGATTGGGAACCTTGCGTCGAGAATGGGCTCCGGTTGGACAAGAAACTGATAGCAGGAGAAGAATCATAAGCTATGAATCCTGAAGCAGCAGGAGATGACTCTAAGGTGAAGCATTGCGCCTGGGAGATTACTTTAGTTCCTTGACTTCCAATCTCGTGGCTTGGAGTCATGTCGTTGTGTATGATTTGAAAAGTGGACGAGAAGTACGGATCAATTTCTTGCACGGGCTGGTAATAGAAGCCCTGCGTGCTCGTCGAACTCTGAAGCTCCTGGGAAGTCTGCACCATGAAACTTCTCTCTACTTCTGAAGATTCCGACATTGACCCTACTTCAATTGATAACAGAGGGGCCTTCTAGGAGATGTTACCAACTGCGCTTGAATGATCAACCGTTTGCCAAGAATGGCATGGTATTCTCAATGGTTTAAGTTTGGACTGATGAAGTGGGGCAGGGGGGCACTGGTTGCTGGTCCGCTGTCTAGGGATGTTCACAAATCTGCAGAAACAGACAGCGTAAACATCAGGAAAGTCATACCGCCGGAGGGAAACAGTTTGCTCGGCAGAACAGAGAGAAAACACCAAGGAAGAGACCAACACATCTATGCTAAATCTTGTTCTCAAACTGAAGAGGACTCAATAACCTCAATCTAGTTTAGGAATGAGGGCTACATGAATCAAGACAGAATCAACAGACCTAATCAGGGCAAATCATTCAAAAGCTTCAAATCTACGAGACAAAGCAGAAACATCAGCAACTACACACAGTATGTCAGAGACCAATTCGAGCATGCTTATAGCTCCTGGGCTCAAAGGGCTGCGATGGATATCCCTCAAAATTTTGTGTGAAACGGACAGATTTTAACGGGGAGAAAGCAAATTAATCAAAATCACCATAATAAACCTTGAACCGAGGAAACATATCAGGTCGCTGGCTCAGAAGACACATAGTTATCATCTTTCCTTAATTAAATCGAAAATTATGATGAGAAACACATCCAGATTTCACCCTACGGAAAACTTTTCAACCAAGATATCCACAAGCTGGGAATTCTGCCACAGACCCAACTTTCTAGACTAGCGAATTTTTTCCATAGAGGATGCAGCCAGACACCAAATTCAGCTCAGCTGACAAGCAATCAACTCGAGGCAGATGCAAACTTCAACTCAAACTCCACAAAAATACAAAATTTGACCCAGAGAAGGCCACAGAATTGAAGCTGAAGACTATCATTTTCATTCAAGAATTTCTATGGGGCCGAAAGATTCAAGAGACAGATGCAGCATACCCCCGTGAAAGATCTCTACTTCAAGTTTTAATTCCTGGGTTCGTCTCCAATTTCGCCACTCCTCCAACAGCAGAGAGAGATCCTTTCTGTCCATTCATTGCCCTTACACTTGGCTTTTATAGTAAAGACCCCCTTGTGGGTGCCCCTTGACCATCGGAAAATTACACTGCTGCCACTCAGGGTGACGAAATTGTCTCCGCGGTGCCAATTTTGTTCTCTTGTGATTCTGTCTTGCAGAGGTAATACAAAAAACGAGAGAGAGGAGCGTTGACTGTACGATCCCGTGGAGCCAACCCAAGCTCCAAGTCGTTTTGTTGGAAACATGGAACAGTCTCGCTGCTTCTGATGACCTTCCTTTTTTTGAACATTTTGCTCATAATCTTCTTTGACGTCCAAAGGAGCAAGAAATTGCGGCAGAGTCCATGAAAACGATGGTAAGAAAGCGCAAATTGAAGACATGTATGATCGGATTAGTTAATAAATAGCCAACGTGAGTAATAAAATAGGCACACCGAGAAAATGGAGAAATTCAAGGAGGGTGAATTGTTGTTTAGGTAGATGGAATTTTGCGGGGGGTGTGGGGGAGGGATTCGGAAGCTCAACTGTGCCGGTTTTGAATTTTCACAGACATCATTGACTTCTCCTCGTATTAATATCATTAACAAATATTAAATGTTCATGGTGTCGCAAGTTGAGCATTTCAATTGCCCGTAATCCTCTTTGCCAATTGCAATAATACACATTTCTTGGGTTAAATTTGTTCAATTAAGAAAAAAAAAAGAGGCCTTCTGGTTTGTCTTGCTTCCTCCAATTTTTAGCTCAAAGAATAAGTTAAGTTCGCATTATTATCAAGTTTAGATGGAATACATGGAGTAAAACACAGTTAAGGATAGAAAATTCGGCAGGCCTAGAAGGAAACTATTATCAACACATGCTGAGAGAGGCGAGGAAAAACTATCGAATCTGATTCAAACTTGTACGGATTTATATTTATTAAAATATTAAATTAAAAAAAGTTGAATTTTTTTACTCGCTGTGCGAAGAGAGAGGGCGCGTGGGGCGAGGCTCCCGGGAAAGGGGCAAAACCGGGGGCGACCCGCCTGACACGCTTTGGTTAGATAGCTCTGATGGCATCATCGTAATTAAGGCAAGCTACGGGGGCAATTGTGCGCAACCGCGGCCGCCAGGAAGGTTGACACTCCTCCACGCGCCCGCCCCACATTCTCCGAAGCACCTACGTTATTTTTTTATATTTATTTTTATATATTTTTAATACAAAAAGGTACAAAAATAACAGCATCATAATTTTTAAAACCGGACCGGGCCGGGAACCGGTGTAGGCATGAGTTCATAGGTTCATAGGTCGGACCGGGGGTTCAATGGGTTGAATCGCATGTTTAATAAATAATATTAATAATATAATATTACTAATAAATTTACATAATATCATAATTTGAATATAATTTATAACAAAAATTATTAATATAATCATTATATTAAACAAAAGTTTAATATAAAATATAAATATAAATTTAGTAAAATAAAATAGGTACATTACAATAGGTTTTTGTTTTTGTTTTAATTTTAAGTCGGTCGGTTTTCTCATGGGTTCAATTGGGTTCACCGGTCGGACCGAAAACCGGCCGGTTCAATCCAATTTTTCTTTTTTAATGTGAAATTGGATTTTTGAATGAACCGGACCGGGTGAGTGGCCGGTTCCCGGTTGAACCGGCTGGCCCGGTCCGGTTTTAAAAACTATGAGCAGTATCGCCTTTTAATTTCTAGCCAAGGATTAAAACTTCGAAGAAAATCCTCAAAAACAAATGGTGGATGGAGAGTATTTATTACACAAAGTTTTCCACTTATATCATTTTAACATTAAAAAATTCTTCAAATATTAATTAATTCATATTCAAATTAATTTCGTATATTAATGATAAAATTGATTTCATTATGCAATTTTCTTATCCTTAAAATCTTGAATTCAATGTAGAAGATGTACCGAAGTACGTCAATCAATCGGTGTTGGCTTTGATTAATTTTTCCTTTTTCGTCCACTAAATTACTTAGGAGGCTAAAATATGAATATTTAGTTAAGGAAGGGAAATGCTAAATTACCTCACACGAGTAGTTGCTACGCCAATGAATATCATCATGACGTCATTGGATGACGCGGGAATCAGCATCTTGCAACCCATCCCATTTGTGTCTGTTGCATGGGTAGAACATGGGGCTTCTATAGGACAAAATTCTACATTTATGGGGAAATAAGAGCACTTATTCGTTGTTGAATCGGAGAGTGGATAATATTATCACATTCGTTCCAAACACAGTTCTTCATCCAGCTCTTTAAAGGGAAGCAAAGGTGCATGTTACGAGAGATTCATGGTTAAATTAGAAGTAGAAATTAATTATAGAGAAAAAAGAGAGAGAAGTGGAAATTAGGAGATAAAAAGAGGGTGTGGCTGTTGATGTATTTCTTTTTTTTTTTTAATTTAATGAAAAGTAAACAGCTGACAATCAGTACAGTACATCATGAGTCACTTCTCATTCATAAACTAAACTTGAAAACATGTTGACTTAGATTCCAGTCACCACGCACAACGCGGCTCCAAAATCTCCTTATGTTATGTTTGGTACTAACAAAAATTAGGGTGGGAAGAGTTAAATAGAGTAAAATATAAAGAGATTAAGAGCGATTAGAAAATTTTTACGATAATTTTAAATATACAAAGGAATCGACTTGATATAAATTTGATAAATCTGGTGGAATGATCATTCACATATCCTTTTTTAGATAAAAAAAAGTCATTCCATCGATTTTAGTATAAAATTCATTCGTTCATTCTAATTGAACGAACATATTAATTATGGATAATATAATCCCATTCCAACCTACCAAACGTAACATTAGCGTGCTCCCAGCGAGCCGCAAAATTAAACCATGCAGTAGCTCGGTAAAACGACAGGATCCAACGTGCATTGCAAAAGCTCCTATGGCATGGTGGATTGACAAACTGGGTAACCCTACCGACTACCTATCGAAAGGAAACTAGTCATACGCGCCGTATGATGGAGACGAAGACCACGGCAATGGAGGTGGGACCGTGGGGTCCACGAGAAAATTTTAGAACTCTGCCTGGCACGACTTGCAATGACACGAAGGCCCCCTCGTCCACAGTCGCCGCGGGGTACGGATAAACGTGTGAGAGGTTAAATTTTTTTATTATTAAAATTTTAATTTTTGATATTAAATAAATTATATAATTAATTTTATTAATTTAATTAAAACATTCTAGCAACATTTTACCATTAGTTACTTCTAAATTTTACTGTTATTACTAACTAATAAATATGTGAATTATCTAATATAATTTCTCGAACTAGTTAAAATAATAAATATTTTACTCGTGTAAATTTGATCATAGTGTTACCATGTATTTATATTATTTTTATGTTACTTCTTTTATGTTATTTTAAAATTCTACATGGTATTAAAGTAGGTTGATCATGAGGAATCAACTGCATAGAAGATGTTAACAGAGTAGTACGATCGAGTAAATTGATGATGCGGTAATGAAGGTACCGATTTACGTTCAATGGCCTCTGAAGTTAAAAAAGAGAAAACTCAAGTCAGTTTATTAGATCTCTAAACGCAAGAAATCTCAAGTTAATATTGATTTTTCGACTATTAAAACAAATATGCCCAAGTCAATTTTCTTGTTATTATCGGGTGAATAAATTACGCTATTATCATCAACTTTGATCAATACTCAAAGTTAGTATGATATTTTATCGTGTAAGACAAGAATTTCACTTTACTACATGCTTGTCTTAAGGGGAGTGGTAAATATTCAATTTTATAATTATTAGAAATTTTGATTTTTGATATCAAATAAATTAAGTAATTAAAATTTATTAAAATATTTTTATGATATTTTAATATTATTTATTTTTAATTATTATTATTATTCTACACGTATAAATAAATAAATAATTTAATATAATTATTTAAATAAATTAAAATAATACATTTTATACACTTATAATTTAATTATAATATTACCATTTATTTCTATCTCTTATATTATTTTAAATGTGTACAATTAAGATGATTAGACTTGGGCAGGAGAGAGACTTCCCGCGGTGCACAAACTTTGTGAAAAGCGATACACCACGCACCACGTAAGCCCGTGGACGGCAAGGCCACCTACCAAACCATCTCCCTGCTTCCGCGAAGCTGTCTATCGGCGATCTGAATCTGTATGGTTTTTGCAAGAAGGAGAAAAAAGGGAAATTCATAAACACATGATCATTTAATATATTAATTAAATATAAATTTTGATTAATTTTTTAAATTTTATTATAAAAATTTTCACACATTCCAGTGTTAATTATGTGTTATTTATCAAATTCATTACTATATTTATCTTTTCTATAAATTATTGTACTGGTACACTAATTTTATAAACCTGACTGATTTGAGGTAATCGTTTGAAGTTTCAAAGAGTAATCGATTGACTCCCATTTTTTACCCATTCAACAACAATACTCGCCCTACAAGTCGAGCTGTCTTCCATCGCTAAGGCTAAGGCTAAGGCTAATGCTTCAGCTAATCCAGCACAACCCGAATGGAGGAAGGCGTGGGATGATGCGAAAGAAAGAAAGAATTCGATAATCCAGACAAGCTCACGGGAAGAACTCCAAGTCAATCTTAAATGGGCATATGCATTTATTGATTTGGTTCGTCGAATGATAAAAATATCATTCTAATCGTTAATTTTTTTCATTAATAAAATTTCAACCATATTATTTGAAATACATCAATCAGTACACTTTTTTTCCCCTTTTCTCCCAACACGTGCAAGTCTGCATCACGGACACACACCATCACGGGAAGCATGATTACAGTCCGATTGAATTTAAGCGTAATATTGGGGGAGATGTGTGGGAGATTGGCTACCGCCCAGTGAGGCCGACACGTCTCCCCTTCGTACACTTTCGCGACCCAGTTCACAACCTTACTCGCTTGACGGCAGGCGCAGCTTATCCTCGGCTTGCGCGTGCAATCGACCTATGTCGGCACTGACAGAGTGAGTTGGCTCCACCGACACCGCGACGCAGTGACCGTAGTTCACGAAACTCTGTCGCTTCCCATTCCCGAGTGGTTCCGCCCACGTACTGAGAGTGAAATATATCGATGACGTGTAAACGCGGTAAACATATACATTTAGAGAGAGAGAGAGAGAGAGGTATGAGGAATCTTCCTTGAAGGCTTTCTTTTTCGTCGCTTTAACATGATAAATTTCTTTCATATTCCCATTTAACATTTTTTTAGTGTTTTAGTAATTAAAATATTACTTATTTTAATATTTTATTAAATAATCATACTATATCAATATATAGGGTGTAACATTTATATATTATAATGAAATGAGCCACTCTTATCATCTTGACACGATGAGGTGACAGCCTTCAGCTTTTGCCCGAAGTGCTAAAAGGATCTCAGGAATTTACTCTCTGCTTTTTAACTTTTACCCATCGCCAACTTTTTTTTTTGTTTTTATTCCTCTTTTTGTCTTGGGAGATAAATCGATCCTTAATATCATTTTGACTAAAATTCGCCCGAAAATTGTACATAAATAAAGCCATGCAAGTATAGACTGCTGGGGGGCACACTTGATGGTGGTGGCCAAGTGGGATGACATATCGAGAACTTGCCCGCGTGTGTATAGCAATTTTGTCCGTTCAGTTCATTCCGGCACAATTATTGTTCAATTTTTGATGTGAAATATATCAAATGTCATGCTCTTCTGTCGTGACATCAAGGTAGGTGGAACTGTATTTTTCATCATCTGTCCTCACTTTAAATAACTTATTACGAAGAATGACAATATTCACTACCAATTCTAGGTACGGTGGTAATGAGATTCTTTTAGACGGAATGCAACCGCCTTAAGACTAGGTATCGGTTTCCGGCTTCCGGTCAGTGCCTTGGCACGTGAGAGCAGTCGGTGGTAAAAGATGAGATCTCTCAACGAAGCAGTTGATGAATGCTTGACCAGTGCATGGCACAAACGAAAAGTCGATGCAATTGATGTGGAGAAAAAAAAAATTGAAATCCGTTGAGACCGTCATAATAATAAAGAGATGGTACGTGGAAGGTTTGAGAAAATACGTGTAATTCATGCATATGAACATGACAATTACATACGTGCACATGTATCATAGAAATTGAGATTTCAAAGAGAAAGGGGTTCGAAACTGCCCTCACCTTATAGTTGAAAAATTGTAAATTCGATTCTTAACGTAAGATTTTTATACCTTTTATTCTTTTTTTATTTATATTATCTCATTCTAAATTCGTGTTATGTGAAATTTATGTTGAAAAAATTGTCACCCGAGGGGTATCACTGTTTGCATCACACGGCCATTCTAGAACAGTAGAATTCTCCCAAAAGAAAAAAAACGGAGGGATGATTTTTTATTTGGTGTTTTCGTTGCTTGGCTTACACTCAAAAACATTAAAAATAAATAAAAATAAGAATAAATAAATAAGGGCCTTAGAAAGCCCATCACGTTGCGTCATGTAATGGGGCAGCCTAATCACAGGCATGTTGACTGGCTTAGGTTTTGATTTTGAATCTGACGTGGCGAAGGCCTTACATCGAATTTAATTTGGCGAAATTTGTCACCGTCTCCTCACCACCCCCTCCCATAAAATTCGATGATTGTCCTTCGACGCCACATGTCACTTTCATCTTCAAACAATATTCCATCATTTCCTTTCTTGATTATAAGGAAGACTATGAGTTTACAAAATGATACAAAAAAGAGAGCCCATATTAAAATGCGATGATATCACTTGATATTACCCATTTCCCCCTTATCCTGCTACGAACAATGCCCAAAAGCTTGATAAAAAGGAAAAGGAAAAAGCGCACCCACAGTGCAAGTTCTGGTGGGATCTGCTGATTAAAAATAAGAAAAAAAAAAAAGAGATCTGGTGGGATCGAGTTGATCTTTCCCGCGGACCCATAAAGAAACCAGAAAGAATTTGCCGACATTTAGATGAAAGAATCCACTTTGGAAATTTTGATCAAAGAAGTCAGAAAATTTTAAAGGAAGGTGGACGCCATCCCATACAGTATACGCTTAAATCTCTGAGTCCAATCGCGGGTTCATCTAATTATGTCACCATGGCCAAAAAAAAAAAAGAAAAAGAAAACTCGAGTGAATTCATGTTTTTAGCTGGACCGACCCGGATGTGAAATTCGTGATTACTATGCTCGAGCATTGAAGAAATGGCTCCCGCGAGGATGCAAAAGGAAGCTCGTGTCGCGGCAAGTTAGTCGACGTCATCCTATTCGAGCACCGGGAAAAAGGTCGGCGAATTATAAGGGAGATCTGCATCACCAGCCACCGATAAAGGTTAACACCGAAATCTCGTCAGACGTTCAGAAAAAGAATCGAATCGGGGTGGATTGAGCTTGGCATGTGTGGAAAGAAGGTGGGGGAGGGGGAAGGAGATAGCTCAGTGACTGAACCGCTTTATATTGGCCGATCGTGATGGAATGAATGCTGGTAAGTGGGTGCTTTATAGCCATTCTCTCTCTCTCTCTCTCTCTCTCTCTCCCTTCTCGATCTTCTTCTGTCTTTTGTTCCTTCGGGTTCTCGAGCAAGAACTTCAGAAGAAAAAGTGCAATATGTCAATGTCGTTGCTCCATCTTACTTTATGCTCGAACTGTTTCGACTTCCGATCGAGGATAACGCCACGGATGTGCCGCGGCAGAGAACTCGCATGAGAACTTAGGAACCTCGTAAGGAATCGATGCCTTTTTTTTTTTTTTTTCCAAGGGAGCACATCCTTTCAGAATAGCGTATGCCCGGCCGCCAAAGAACGTTGTAATCTCGCCTTATCTTGTGTCCCGTGAATTCACCTAGAGGCGTGTAATGTCTCCAAGTGAATCATTGACGAGGTGATCGCTGGCACCCCACCCGAAAAACGTCGGGCAGGTCCAATCCGATCATCCTTCGCTAGGAGTCTGGATGTGCCTGGTCATAACTCAAGAGCGATACCACGGCACCCAACTGAATTTTTCACATTTTTTGTACTTGGAATTAGTTATTATGTCCGCAAATCTAGTTTTTTTTTAAAAAATTTTGGAATGTTGACGATGCCAAAGAAGTGTATCTCTAACTTGGGAGTAATTTCATGAACGAGGCGACTATGATCTCATTGAGAAGCTCCACCACCCACACCCCCCTCCGGTTGGGCCGGCCTAGAAGAAGAGATTCATGGTCGGGCCTAGGCCCATCAAACTTTGACGGTGCTCTGGATGATTCTCGAAGAGGAAACCCTAATTCCCTATCTAGGCGGCGCCATTGAGTGTAGATCCGACGGTCCAGATTAAGATACAATCGCTATATATATTGTGGGATTAGCTGCCTCTTGTCCGAGCGGGATTGAAGCTTCTCTCTGTGGTCGACGCCGACGCTGCTGTTGTTATTAGGGTTTGGGGGAGAACGGGGATTTTGTGGTCTTCACTCTTCCGTCTCTGGGAATTGTTCCGTTGACATGTCATTCAATCGAGGGCTGCGGATATTTTCAATCTTTTCTTCCCATCTCTCTCTCTTTTTGTGTATTGAAAATCTTGTTCCTGGTTTCGTCATCGGAGGCGTGACGGGGGAATCCGCGAGGAAGTCCCTTGCTTGATCGGAGCAAACTCCTGGAAAGGATGTCGTGTTTGCATATTCCGAAGCTAACGTCACAGACAGACGGCGGCCGACGTTCTTGGTCCTCTGTTCCCCTCCGGGAACGGAGATCATCCGTGGCTGGCCGGGTCTCATATTCCATCGCCTTGTGGAGCGGCGTCGCTGCCTTTACCATCTGGGACTGGCCATGAGACATACATACATGAACTTGACTGCCTTCTCCGATTCTTTTTTTTAAAAAAAAACGTTTTTAATCTTTAAAAAAGATTTTTTTTATCTGATCGTTGGAATATTAAGATTTGTTGTTAATGTGGTTATTGGCCGGTGATGATAAACATCTTAAAAATACCATCTTTCGGGACTGAATGGCTCTATGGGCCTTGCTGTCATTCTGCCATTCTGAGGCCTTACCTGATCTTCCAATTGATTCTGCTTCTGTTCTCGGTTTTATGACTGTTGTGCTCTTACGGTGCCTATTTTAATCAAGTAAAGCAATTTCAATTGTATTTGTTAAAAAATTTCAATTCTTGTAGCCATGTCTTTGCAACGGCATCGGGGGCAGGGCTGTCGAAGCGGTTATTGTCCTTGTGGTATGAGTTGAAATTGTTTAAATGACGAGGAGATGCTATCCAGTCTTTGGAGATTGATAATGATTAATGAAAAAATATTACAATTTGAGCTATTGACGAGGGGAGATTGCGAATCCAGAGGGATTTGAACAAGTAATTGGGCTGATTATCGCATAGTGATTCTGTAAATCGATGTCAATTAAATGTGCAGACTTCGTATTTGGCTCTGAATCCAGTAGAACAAGATGGGATCAATGTGTTGATGCTAAGCTATTCCATCAAGCTCATTTCTTCCTGGTCGAGACAGGATCTGAATTTGACAATTTGAAATTGATTGAAACAAAAATCTAATTGAGCCTGAGTCTGTCTTCAATAATGATCAAGCACCGAGCAGCCAGCTTTAGATGTTCAGTGCTTGGTAGGCTCAAAAGTGCTCCTTCTTCTCATAGGGTTGTATACCTAGCATTAGCATGAGTTCGTGTTGGCAGCAGTAGTATATGTAAAACATTTAGACTTGTTGGGTAGACCTTTTTCTTTGTTTAGTTATATGAAGGATTTTTTTTTTCTGCTCAATAATGATAATTCATTATAATTTAAAATGAACAGAAGTTGTTGGTCCATTTTACTTCTCACCCCTAAGGAATACTGACGAGGAAAGATTCGAGAGAGGAGACGGAGGATGTCCCTACATGTTACAAATGGAGGCCCACTTGGCTAAATTGTGAGCTGAGTAAGAATTTCTGGGAACATAATGCATGTCCAAATGTTCAAAAGATTGAAGGTCAAAATGTACAGAGAGTAGCAGCTCAGCAGCGTCCGCTGACAGCAGATCAGTATTGGTAGCAAGAGAATCAACAACATCCTCGACTTGTTCAATCACTTGTCCGCTGACAGCAGCTAGCTCAGCATTGTCCGCTGTAACACCTCAATCACATATACTCAAGAAATCCTTGCTGCTGCTAATGCTTTAGTTTGATGATGATAAGTGTTAGCATCAGAGCTTAGAACTCGTATGAAGAGTGTAGATGATGCAAAGAAGCGCTTGCCATTAGATGTACACCAAAAACTAGGATCTGTGAGCTGGTTAATGTTCCTAATTATATGCGGGCAACACTGTGATGGTTCTACTAATGTTCTTTGTGTATACAAATGACAATCTCCATTGATTCCCCTCATATATATATATATATTTTCTTGTCTCATATTTCTCCTTCAATCTCCAAAAGGACTGGCAGAGAACCACAATCATGTACTGGGAGCGAACTAGTGGGTCAAGCAGTGGGCCATCAATGAAGCTCTGTACTTCCTCTTCTACACACAGAGACCAATTGAGGAGCCCAGCATGACATCGCGGAAGAGGAGGCGCCAGGATCTCCATGTCAAGAGAAGGCTCAGCTGCACACTGACCGTCTTCCCACCCGAACAACATTTGTACCTCATCCAGAGGAGGTTCAGAGCCAGGAATGTTCTTGAGGTCTTTCACCAAATCCCATCCAAATATCACTCCTGCAGGAAGAGATGTTACGGGATGCTTCGAAATAGGACATTTTCGCAGAACAAGTCAGGCATGGACGGTCAGCAGAGTATAAATACTGATGCATCTTCCCTAAAGAAACCAATCTTCACTGCATCAAAAGTGCATCCTGCAGGACAAAGAAACCAAGGTTCTCCTAAGATTAAGATCCGACAGAATCCCTGAGGACAAATATTAAGGTCATACCTGAATATCTGACCGCTGTTGGCAATTCGTCCTCATCAAAGACTCTAAAAGCAATATTAAGAGCCTCAGGGTCTCTTTGACTTCATCTCAGGATTCAGGATTCAGAGACCTGAGAGTTTTCTCTTGTGCATGAGTACTCTGTGACTCTTATGAGTTCCGACGGTATAACAGAGTATTGCCCCCAGCGACTTTCAGATGACATGCTCCCACAAATATTGAAAGTGAAAAACAGAGAGCTGGCACCTTGACATGGATGATGAATATACCAAGTTTAGAGTTTTTTTGATGAATAATATCACTTTTTCCATTACAAAACAGGCTCGCTATCATATCATACTGTCAGATATAATACTTTATCATATGGGAAATTAAATATGCTGAGAATAATATCATATCCATTAGTTATATTTATTGATATGGTCAACTTAAGATTTACCATAATTTCATCATGATGCCATCCAAATATATTCTGATACTGTATCGTATTGCCAATTTGCTAACTTAGCTGATTTCCCGTGCTTAATTTGGCAAGTCGACTTATCTATCTATTCCCCTTCAGCTGCTTGACTACCCTGTATATATAGGACAGACCTTCCCCATGCAGCAGCAAGATCGAAGCTTCTCTTTGTCATCGTCACCGTCACTGCTGCTGCTGTCGTTCTTAGGGTTTGGAAGAGAAACTGTTGTCAGTTGAGAAGAAATCGTCTACAAGGGTGATATTGGGGTCTTCTTCGGGAGATAGAAAGTTTCAATCTTTTCTTGCCAGCGCTGTCTTTCAGACTGTCGATGCAATCAGTTCTACTATCTTGTTTTCTTCACCCCAATTTTTGTCTTTTGAAAAACTTGTTCTTCAGTTCGCGGTCGGAGGCGTGACGGGGGAATCCGCCAGGGATACCCTTGCTTGATCGGAGCAAACTCCTGTAAAGGACAACTTGTATTATGCATATTCCGAAGCTAACGTCACAGATAGACGGCAGCCGACGTCCTTGGCTCCGGGAACGGAGATCATCCGTGGCAGGCCGGGTCTCATATTCCATAGCCCTGTGGAGCGGCGTCGCTGCCTTTACCATATGGGACTGGCCATGAGACATACATACATAAATACATAAACATGATCCCCTTCTTCAATTCTGTGTATGTTTTGAACTTTTAAATTTGTGTTTTCTGGGAAAAAAAAACGAAAATTTAACCTGATTTGTCAGAAGATTCAGATCTGCCGTTGGTGTGCTTATTGGCCGGTGATGATATACAATTACAAAAATATAATCTTTCGGCACTGAATGGCTCTTCACTTGAGAGCCTTGCTGTCATTCTCCAATTCTGAGGCCTTACCTTTATTCTTCTGCTTACTCCGTTTTGGGTTTTTATGTCAATTGAGGTTTGTCTTCCATTACCTTTATTGTGCTTAAAGGAAGAATTTACAAAATGATTTCGAAGCTATATAGCTCTGCTATGCCATGATAGCAGAGGCTGATGCTTGGTTTTCTGGGTTTCTAAACTGTTTTTAAGTCATGTGGGGCATGATTTTTGTTTGCCCACAGACCAGATCAAGATGTACCAGCTAACTGGAATTTTCATAGTTAGGATCTCATCATAGTGTTTGCTGACAATTACCATGTGCAACACCCTGGCTTGGATGGATTGACCCCTTTTCTAGTAAAGTTCGTGTGGTGGTAGAAACAAATAAACTCCCCCCACACGAAACTTTAAGAAACCCTAGCGGCTAATGATGGTTTGATGATGATAATTATTAGCCACTAGAACTTTGAAGCTGTATGGAAGAGATGAAATGCAATTAGGCATGTGGGGCTTTGGATATCATGGAAACCCAAGGATCTAGTGGCAGGTTGCCCAGTAAATGTTCTTCATTATATGCAGGCAGCACTCTTGTGCTGTTTCTACTTGTATCCTTTGTGTACAAAAACAACAATCTCTAGTTGTGTCCTCCCTTCTCCTCCACATATGTACATATATATATTTTGCATCTCCTTTTCTTAATCTCCAAAAGGACTTGCGAGAGCCATAATAATGTGCTCGATAATCGACCAAAATAAAGCTGAGAATAATCATCTAAGGGCTCTACCTTTCCCCTTCTGGACAACACAGACAACTGAGAAATACATGCTGAGAGATCGGGATAGGGGTGGAATCTCCATGTGAAGGGAAGGGTGGCGTTGTCCAGAAGGATCAGCAGCTGTGAGAGGTGGCACCAGTAGTGGCTCCTTGACGTTGCCCTTTCATCCTGTGACTGGGGAATTAAAGCCAGTGAAGCACTTCTGTTCTTTGGTCACGTAATCCTGTAAGAAATATCATAGAATGAGTGTATGTTACACATTTTTTTAAGCAGCACATAAAGTCAATAGAGTTTAGATACCGATACATCTTTTTCTGAAGAAATCAGTTTTCTATGTGTACTTAAAGTTGCATGCTAGCAGGCGAAAGAACCAAGCTACCCTTCAATTAACATCGGACAGAAGCCAAAGGAAATACTACTTACACCTGAGAAGTTGTCCAATTGGCAAGTCCAACCACGTCAAAGCCTCTAAGCCTCTAAAGCAAGATACGTTAATAAGCTTCCATTGAGCAGAGAGTCGGTTTCTCCCTACTTCCTCTCAAGGCTCACAATCCCAACATTGCTCTTCTGCACACAAAGATTTTCAATACCTAAAAGTTCCCATTTAGATAATTAAAGATCTATGCAATAACCTAAAGTCAAAAGATATGCTCTAAGAATATGGGTTAAACAGAGAACCAGCAGATTTACCCAGAAATCAAATGATAGATAAACTAAAATATCATCAAACTATGACTGAAGAGATAATAACATTATGAGATGAATTGGCTGCAGTTTTCATCCAAATTGACGAGGAATATCAAGGAAACAAAAAGATATCATCATTCAAACACTGTAACTCTGGCGCTAAAGAGTTGCAAGAGACGAAAATAAGTTGTACTGCACTTTTCAATGAGTGAATAGAAATAGAAGTGTAGTACACGGTAAGAGATGTCAGATTGATACAATATTTAGTCTAAGTGGAAAGACATCATTACCTTGATGTGAACCTTACTACTATTGCATTCAATTGCAAAAGACTCATCTTGATAGTCATGCTGAAGCTGATTGCTGATGAAAGCCATTAAGGTATTTCTCAATTGATGTAACCCACTATTTCCTGCGGTGTAATCATTTGATCTTCAAATGATACAGTTTTTTTCATTTTTAATAAGCAATCAAATGACACAGTCGTTCCAGGTAAAGATGAGCAAAAAAATAACCTCAAACCAGTCTTAGATACTGTACATCCACTTCTCAGTCAGTCCACAAATGGCCCAAGTGACTCAATCCCTTTCACTAACATAAGCTTGTGCTAACTAAGACTTGCTCAAGATATGCTCTGGTTCTCTTCATATTCTCCCTATAGAACCTGCCAACTAAAATACTCCAAGTCAACTCATTAGGCACGAACCCATTCTCTACTCCAGTTTCAAGCAGCAAACAGGCATTATCAAGCATTCCCTCTTTGCAGTACCAATTAATCAAAGTGTTATAAGTAACAGCATCTGGGCAAATTCCTTCAAGTTTGAGTCTCTCAAAGAGATGTAAAGCCTCCTGGACCCTCCCGTTTTGGCACAGCCCGTTTATAAGGCTATTATATGTGACTATATCAGGACTTAGACCACGTTGGATGATATCCCTTAAAAACTCAAGGGCATCTCCTACTCTCCCAACTCGACACAAGCCATTGATAAGAATATTGCAAGGAATAATTTTGGGGCTGAGCCCTTTCCTCATCATTTCTTCAAATAATGCCCACGCTCGGTCAACAGCCCCAGCTTTGCAGAGGGCCTTGATCAGACAGTTATAAGTAATGTCATCAAGAGAACAACCTCTGAATAACATTTCATTCACGAGATTAAGAGCTTCTTGAATCTCTCCTCTCCTCAAGAAGGCCTGAATGAGAACATTATAGGTTACAGTATTAGCGGTGACACCTTCTAATAACATATCATGATACAATTTCAATGCCTCTTCAACCTCTTCCTCCTTACATAATCCATATATTAGAGAGTTAAATGTGTAAATATCAGGCTTAGATCCTGTGGTCAACATCTCACCATACAATTTCAAGGCTTCTTGAATATTCCCCTGTCTGCAGAAAGCACATATGAGGCAATTGTATCCCACTGTATTGAGACTAACACCCTTCCCCCTCATCTCACAGAGAAGATTATTGATCTCATCTAATCGGCATTCCTTGCAAAGACCATTAATCAAAATTGTGTATGTGAAAACATTAGGCTCACAGCCTTTAGCCATCATGTCATTAACCAACTCACGAGCTGAAGATAAATGGCCCTTTTTGCAAAGTCCACCTATCATAATGTTAAAAGTAAACACATCAGGCTTGCAGCAAACATATGACATGCTCTGATAGAGAGCTTTGGCTTCATCAAGTAGTCCACTCATCACATACCCATTTAACATGGTGTTGAAAAGCACTAAATTGGGACTGGGAACTTTATTCCATAGCTCTCTTGCCTCATGAACCCTCCCAGCTCTGCATAATCCATGAATCAAGACTCCATATGTGGTATCGTCAGGTACAAATCCACGACTAAGCATTCGATCAAAAATTTTCAACGCATCACAAATTTGATTGACCTTAGAGAGACCATGTATGATATCATTAAAGGTCTGAACATCAGGAGCGCAACCCATCAGAAACATCTCCTCGAAAAATTTCAATGCTTCATCAACTCTATTGCTCTTGTAAAGTGCATGAATAAGGGTCTGGTAGATCACTGAATTGGGCACACATCCATGCTTTGTCATATCCTTGAGGAGGGAGCAGGCAGAATCAACTTCATTAATCATACAGAAGGCCTTCATCACAATCCCAAAGGAATAGACAGTAGGGGAAACACCAGAGCTAAGCATATCGTAGAACACATTGGGTGCAACTTTTGGGCAATTTCCTTTCACCAAAATCTCCAGCACAACATTGTAAGACTTAAAAGTGGGCTCACAAGAATAAACACTCCTCATGTCCAAGAGCAACCTAGTTGCTTGTCCAGGCAAATTCGCCTGTCCATAATGCTTCATAATCATCAGGAATAAAGACTCTCTGAAAACAATTTCTTCCTCCTTCATTCGGAACAACAAGCTATCTATAAGCCTGAACTCCTGCCTGGCACCGAGCTTATCAATTAAAACATAGTATACATCAAATGTGTGACAGTAACCCTTCTGGGTACCGGCCCATTCGAACAGCTCCAGCGATATAGGCACATCGATTGGGAGCAGAAGCAACTTGCATAGTTGGTATGGGGAAAGCTTAACAAGCGACTTCTGCAGCACTTCGAGGTCGAATGGTTTGAGTAATCTCTCCCACTCGGACTCTCTATCAGACCCTGAATCATCCTTGCTTGAACTCTTGGAGTCAATGTTCACTTCTCTGAGAGACGCAGCTGTGCAAAGTGAGTTAAGGGGTAGCTTAGCGATCAATCGGCGGGCTCTGCGCACATGGGCAGTGAGCAGTAGCCTCCTCAACATTAGACTCTGAGGGGTCGTTCACATATTCTTTGAAGCTACAAGACCATTAAGACCCATTGAGAAGTTTCTGAACCGAGTTGTGCCGCTGTGAAGCTCTGAATCCACGACGAGCAGGAGCACGCGTTTCTGAGTAGCAGAAGGATATAGAATATTCCAATAAACCAAAATTAGCGCCATTGAGCGATACAAGTACGGTTGGGGGATTTCATCGAACAGATTGACTGCCTAGTTCAGTCCACCAACTCCAATAGACACAACCGAGGAGCTCGTTATGTGACGAGGTTGAAGGAGCCTATTGCGACACGACCGGTAATTTGAGAGAGAAGAGTCAGTCGAAAGATTTGGAAATTTAAATAATGGCAGCAGGTGAAGAGAAGCTGGGCGGGCGCTCCGGCCGTGGTGGGCGTCGAGACACTCGGTCGGAGGCCTAATGGCCGAGGCACGCTCCACGGAGCTCATCTTGTCGACATACATCGGGTCGGGTATTAGCAACGGACTCCGGTGACTGGATATCATTTTTATATTTACCTTAATACCCTCATATTTCTGTTTCTTTTATCTTTTTACTCGAATTACTTTTTTTTGGGGTAAATATATTACACCAACCCAAATTCTTGCTATTTGGCCCCATCTAAAGAGAAAGGAGATTTGCCACTTCGGATTGCCCTCAATTCAAGATAAATTTATCATGAATCATATTCAATTATATATTCCTTCTATCTTCTATTCTTTTTCTCCGTCCTATCTCATTTTAGATTTGTCAAATCAATGGCAACCGGGTCCTAGGCTCAAGCTTTCCTACACCAGGACGCTTAGCATCAAACACCACCGAAGTAGAGCTCAAGAGGTACTCTGATTGATTTGAACCACCGCCGACGGGGTGGTGATGTACAACCAACGACCCTTGAGGAATCGATCGATGGAGTCCCTCCAGAAGGAGCTTACGAAGTGTCTTGATCCTTGCTCAATTAGAGAATGTTGAATGGGGAGTTCGCAAAGGATTCAGCTGTTTTGGAAATAGCGGCTCGTTCAATGGTTCGGCACTTGGGGACTCGACTTGGAGACCATCGCAACTGTCTGGTCCGATGTTCCGGTAACATCACTCTTCAATGGGCTGCCAGTGCCCAATCTTTATTGATGGAAATAACTTGGGATCAGTCAAGGGTGTTCCCCCTTCATCACCCGCAAAATGGATCCTTGTAGGCATGTATGTAGGGATCGAGATCTTGAGTTTGGCTATTTGCATTAAAAGTTCATGAAGACAAGAGCTTGATCATCCTGCAAGTAAATGATTTCGGATGTTCTACTGTCCCAAAAGCTAATCGAGGAAGAATCACATTTAAAGCCCTTATAAATGTTTAAGCTACAGGCTTCATCATATCACCAATTCAACAACTTATCTAGCCTTACTGACGTAGTAAGTTGCCGACAGTAAAGCCATCTACCTGACAAATAGTATGCCTGCTCACACTAAAAAGACAGTTCTCTTGGCTGCAAACAAGTCTACTTCCGATAATCAAAGCAGGAGGATCACCATCCATCCTTCAGCATCCTCTCCTTCTCGAGGATGTAAAGCCCTTCTTTGTATTTCTCACTCTCTTCAAAGGCTTTCTCCTGGAAATCACAATGATCAGAAACATTACAGCATAAAACTGAGTTATACAGTAACAAAGATGAGAAAACACACACTATCCTGAAACTTATCCATAGGTTAAGAAGCGGATTTTCATCTCAATCACCAACTTCTTCATTGAGTTCAAAGTCATGAAAAAGAGGGAAATCCCATCTCCAGTATACTCTATCCTTTTCCAATGGAGTCGGAGAAAAAGGAAAAGTATCAACAAAACAGAGAAATAGAAGGGCTGCCCCATCATTTTAAAATTTGAGCTGAACCATTTCAAGCTCGTAAATTTTGGACACGTACAATTATCCATGTACGATCAGATATTCAATTAACTTCTTGTTTCTTGATGATTGAGTTAGCACAACACAACAGATAGAATTCAGCTGAAACTCACATATCTCCAGCCCATGATCTGTTGGCAAGAGCTGCAATAGATGTCATTCACGGTATGGAGCCCAGTTGCAAGATGTCGATCTTCACTGGGACCCAGAGAGACGTTCACACTGAAAACTCTCAGCCAGCAATGATACATCATCAAACTCCCAGCCTTTTCTTGGATGACAAGATAAGTATCGTAACTCCCGAGCAATATCCCAATCGGGAAGACAGCAACAATAACAAGATGACAAAGGAAACCTTAAATGTGCAAAGATAGCTCAGGATAACGAAATTTCAAGGCAAATACATATTAATCCATTACAGTAACAGATGAAACCGTGATTAAAGTCCTGATGGACATCCGATTTGCAGCCCCCATTGGTCAAAAAAACCCAACTGGCCAAACCGAATAGTAACATTAAAAGAGAGGGCATTCCTTCACACAATCATTCTAAGGGAAGTTGAAGAAGAATTTATCTGGCAAATTGAAATAGAACTAAATTCAATCAAATAGTAATAATTAAAAAATAACACAGATGAACTAATCAATCAATCAGTTAATTAGGATAGGAGGACTCACACATTTCTGAAAAGATAAGCTCGGCCAAACCGGCCCCGGAAGTCCTTGGAAACGATGTCGTCGTGAGAAGCTGAATCAACTCTGCAAAACTTGCATTTGAAGATCTTTTGCCCGTCCAGATTCTGTATGTACAGCCTCCCCATTCTTCGGGAGCTCCAAACCCTAATTTCCGAATTCTATACGGGAGCAATTCACCTCCGCTCGTCGGATTAGCTCGGAGTCGGACGATCGAGCTCCCACCTATAAGAAGTAAACCGGTCGATCGCCGGAAAAAGGAGCGGAGATTTCTGAGAGAATCGGAGAAGCAGCGGAAATTTGTGGGAGCTTCGTGCACGGGAAGTCCAGATCTGAAACTCCAGAGCTCCAGTCCAGTGTCTGACTGAGCAGAGGTAGCAAGTGACATTCCGCCACGTGTGAGTACCATTTTAATTATTTTTTGTCTTTTTTAATCGCATTTTTCCTCTAATGACTGACGAGCGGTAAACGAAAAGTTTCCCCTTTTTTTTAAAAAAAAAAAATTAGATTGCGAACTTGTCGAGCAGCCAAATATTAAATTTTATATGCATATAGTGAACTATAATGAATAAGTAATATTAAATTAAAATTATTTAAATAAGTGGTCCGCACCGTGTTGATCGAGATAAGGAAATTTCTGGGTGCGAAGTGTCCGGAGACAAGACTTCAGAACATAACACACACTTAGTCAAAAAGCAAGGAACCATAAATAGGCTAAGCAAGACAGAACAGTCAAGAGGAGAACACCAGAAATTGCCGACGTCTTTGCCATATATCAATCTCTGTCCAATCCTTCCTCACATGATATACATTCTTTCCAACTTAAGTATCTCTCCATCTCCTCCCTTCAACTCGACCATCGGCAGCTCATAAAAGAGAGACACAGAGTGTTAGTAGTTTAATGGGTATAATTCATCAGGATCGAGACATCAGTCACATGGAGCAGTTGAACATGAAGAGATGAGAGGAGGCTTTGAGTGCACAAACAGATGAAGCCATGAAAGCGAGAAGAAGAAGGAGAAGGAGAAGGGGAAGAAGAAGAAGAAGAAGAAGAAGAAGTAGAAGCTCATCATCATCATTCAGAATTACTTTTCGTCCCCCTAGGAATTTAAGATGAGCAACACCCTCCTTTCTTTTGTGTCTGATCCGATTCGTTGCTATCCTCTCCTTGTATAACAACAGTCTTTCCATTACTCAGGGATGCAGAGTCCTGCTTCTTCAGCTCATGAGAAGCCATAACTTTCCGGCTTATTATGTGGTAGATCTCTTCCACCACTGTACGGAAGGCTGCTGAGACGTTTGAGGCATCGAGAGCGGATGTTTCAATGAAGAACAGGCCCTGGGCCTCAGCTAGGGTCTTGCCTTCAGCAGTGGTCACCTCCCTCGCATCCTTGAGATCCGATTTGTTCCCAACAAGAATCGTCACTACATTCATGTCTGAATGAGCTGCTCAATAGAGAGGACACTCTTCATCAACGCATCCAACATATCACTGCAAATGGAATTTTGCATATCCGTAGGAAATGGAATTTTCAAAAACTACTAAAGTGAATTGGTCAGCTCGATAAGCATGCAACACTTGCAAAAGGAGACAACTAATGTGAAATCTAAGGTGTGTATCATAGAGAAAAATGACCGTGAATTCCATTTAAAGGGTCCGATAACAAGAGAGAGCCATTTTGTAATGACTTTACACACAGACAGGGAAACTGACATAACAGGTGGAATTGGTCACATCAAATGAGTGTAAGGCAAATTAAGATGGACTTACTGTGAAGTTCATTAAGCCATCTACCAACGCTCTCAAAAGTTTGGCGTCTACTAATATCATACACCAAGAGCGCTCCAACTGCTCCTCTGTAATATGCAGATGTGACAGCTCTGAATCTCTCCTGACCAGCCGTGTCCCATATCTGTGCCTTTATTTCTTTCCCATTGATATCCATCTTTTGAGTTTGGAATTCAACCCCAATAGTTGATTTTGAATTCGGATAGAATTCATCTCGGGCAAATCTAGCAAGCAAATTCGATTTACCAACGGCTGAATCGCCGATCAAAACTACTTTGAACAGGTAATCCTCAGTCTGTTCCTCTTCAGAATGCATAGCCATATTCCCACCAATACCACTGAAGTGTTGAAAATATGAGAAAGCAAGCAACGAACCTGAACTTCAAAAAAAATGCAGATTTTATGAGACTTAACATTCATGAGAAAAATATTGACTATTTTAGACAAAGTGAAATAAAGATGACAGATTCACGGCGTACCACCTCAAAGAAGGAAGATCTAGGTAGGCTAGAGAAGGGAACTTGGTAGCCACACAGTTGTGCCCAATGGAAATGTTATGGTTACCAAATGCAGCATTGACGGAGTACCAGTCTCAGGGAAATCCTGAGGATGTGGCTTTTGTCCCTCTTTGAGCTTCTTAAGATTATGAAAATCTATAAGAAGCTTTGCTATGATATTCAAGCAAGCCTTTGAAAATCAATACCCCTGCAGAATCAGCAGAACGTCGGAGAATCAGAGTCTCTGGAACAGCTTTGCACTATTCTTCAACAAACTAAGCACTAGAAGAGCACCATAGAAAGGGTTCGGCCATGAAAGAGCATCCAGATAATTATTAGTAAGAATGAAAAATCAATGCATTCACTACCATCTAATATCCACATCAAAAGCCAATTCAAGATGCTTCCTTCAAAAGTGTGCACTCATTAGCGGATCTAGAAATTGAATTCAAGGGTAGCAAAATAAATGGGGCGACAAGGTGAGATAAGAAAATTTAACAGAAAAAAAGGATAAATTCGACAAAATTTATTGATAAGTTTCCAGTTTCTCCAGAGTTTAAGAGGGATAAGGTCACCCTCTGCACTTGTCCCCTCTGCAACACCCCTCAAACCCTATGCCCCCCACCACAACACCCCAAGAAAAGGGGGAAAAAACCCGGTGCGCACTCTACGAGCCTTAAAAACATTCCCATCCTAAAGGACAAACAAGGACTGGCCTGATAGATCCTGATCATTGGTCAAACACTCGGCCAAACGTCCAGGGCTTCCACCCAAGTAAAACCATCTCACTCCTGCAGCTGACCATTAGGTGGAACGTATAACCTAATTATCTAGACAGTTCATTCCATGAAAGGTTACAATCTATATGATTTTGAGGTCATAGAAGTCCTTGAACGATCTTGCATCATATTGTAGATCACAAACATACATCTACTTAAAAGGGAAACCTGCTTTCCAGATTTGCCAAACTATTTGGGAAACAAAAAGAAAGAGAGAAATAGCACAGCAAATGAAAATTGACATCATTTCAGACATCAGACAGACCTAGCTCTCCACCAATGCCGAAGTTCGAAGGACCGAATCCTTGCAGCCTAAAAGGATATTGTAAGAAAGTGAATATAGACGCCAATGCCTCCGGCAGACTCGATCCAATCTCAACCAGAAACGGAGCAACGAAAACGAATCGCCAAGATTTGGAGGAAATTGAAGGGAGATGACGTACCAGTGCATGACAACAGGGCTCCTCCAAGAACCCTTCCTCCCAGACTCTGATCGGAAGTCGGAACGGCCTGCTCGTGAAATGGAAAACAGAATGCGGCGCAATCAAATAGGATGAATGCGCCGACAAATTTCGGAATGGGGGCGAATTTATGTGATTTGACGGTTCCTCTGCGCGATTAGGGCTATCATTTACGTTTCGAGGAGAGAGAGAGAGAGAGAGAGAAGGGGGGTTCGAAAGCGCAGAGACAGACAGACAGACAGACAGACGCAGTGTCTCAGAGAGAGAGAGCGAGAGAGAGAGGAGGGAGGGACGTGAAATGAAACGAAACTGAACTGAAATAAATGTGTTTGGGCTTTTCCTTCGTCGCTGATTCGTTCGTTCACTGAATAGATCCGGCCGCCTTGGCCCTAAGATAAAGATCTCTTTCCGTCTCGTGGGTGGGCTTATGCGTCCGATTTCTGAGCTTTTCTTTACTCGACCGACCCACTGAGAGAGGCTCAATTCTGGTGTATACGTACGCTCACCCCAGTCACGAATCTCAATCCGGAGAACTTATCCAAGAGGAAACAAGTGCCTTTGATCCTATTCCCTCCTAACAACACCTTACAGCAAACCAAGTGAATCTCAATGGGTCTCTAAGCTTCTAGTGCCATTCTTTCATTAATTTTCATATTCAGCAAAAAAAAAAAATCATTTATTTTCATTAATGAAAATATTTTGTATACCTTTATTTTTTTATATCCTCCTCAGGTCTGATCTGTCACCAAATTAGATTGGCAAACTAGGGGGCTGAAAAAGGTCAAAGGTTTTCCCATGAACCAATGAGAGCGAAGAGTACCATTAGTCTATTACCTGCCGCCAAGGTTCTGGCCCACCAGCACTTGGACGAACAGCAGGAGCATTTTTAATTTGAACTGCTCGGCCACCGCCAGCTAAAAGGTTCCAATTCTTCCACGTTTCTGCCATAAAGCTGTTTGAGATGATAAAATAAATAATCACTGACAATTATCAGGAACGAGCGATATAACTCATATGATTATGGATTTAGATACTTTTCTTAGGACCATTTATATATATATATATATGCATATGTATACTTTGAATTTTTACGCGCACACGTTGCCTACATAGGACCCGGACGGACAAATGAAGGTGATTTCTCCCCTCAGTCGGATTTTTATGTGCTTTATTCCCTCTCCTTATATTAAAAATATATATTATACAAAAATTATATCACATCATATACTAATAAAATATAATTATCTAATAAAAAATTACAAACGTTAAAATATTAAATAAATGGTAAAAAAAATTAATTAATACTACAAAAGGTAAACAGTAGATAAAAGTAAAAAATAAAGATACGTAAATATAGAATAACCGATGTACTTTCTACTTCTTATATTCTATATTTGTGCATCTCCTCTGAGAGGAAATGTATGCATGCAAATGTAAATGTAAAAAAGAGAGAGATCGGTGAAGGAACAAACTAATGGTTGGAGGGTAGACCGACCCACCGACCGACCATATGGTGTGAGGTGGGGATTCCAACAACGTTCCTCGTCTGGCATTATTAATACAGTTTGGTATTTGGTAGTGTGGGTGAACTGTATACTGCCCCTCCATCACCCTAATCTTCTCTCTTCCATTCTTTGCTTGACATTAGAGAGTTCAACTAACGTTTGAATGGATTTGGTTCTTATTATCTTATTACCTGTCCCACAATACTGAACTCAATCCTAACAACCATTAATTCCGAGGCACGACAATATATAAAACATGGAAAAACAACAGCAGATGGTTCGTATCGTCGTACCAGACCAAGCGGGAACCCAGTCGGAAGCTTTCTCCTGCAATACCGTAGAGAGATGACGTTGCTACCTCACCAGGATTGGCACAGTTTCATTGCAAGAGTCCTCGGTGTGAGGCTGAGCTGAGGATGGTGTTGCTTTGCTGCAGCAGGGTAAGGCAGTTATATCACAAACAAATAAATATCGGGTGGATATTAACTTCCCACTGTGAATGAGCAATACCTAATGGTAATTTAATTAGGCGAGGACACGTAGGTCACACTTCCTAGTTAAGATTAATACCGATTAGAAATTACTCGGCAGATGAGTAATGTAATGCCCCCAGTACGGTGGCTGCATCCACAGGAAGAATTTTCATTTTTCTTCTCTCGAAATTGCTGTGCGGATTATAGGTTATGCTTAGTAAATCATCAGAGACTGAACCCACCCGGGTACCTATTCAATTGTTGCAGGTTAGTTGTATGTTGTTCTGTACCTTTTGCCTCCCATCTCTGTCGGCTAGCTTTGGCTCCAGCTAATTCAAAAGGCGCATCCAGGATCTCTGCTCTCAACAGGTCTCTCCACCCCATGGGTATCCTTGTTTGGGCTAAAACAATAATTTTGGCTGAGCCCAATACCAGAAAGACAGGAGATAAAGGGAGTTTGGGAAGCAGAATAACCATTCCTCTAGACCGGATTTATTCGAAATAGGCAGATGCATAGAGAACTGAGAGAATACCCAAACTCTTTATTTATATAGAATAATTAATAAAAACCGGACTATCATTAACCCAAAATCCACAAGATAAACATGTGAACCACCCCCAGATTGAACAACTTAGAAAGATTGGAGACATTTAAGACCCCTTGAAGATTACAGTCAAGACAATTCACCTAATAGTTAGTTGCTTTTCTTTCTCAATTACTAACCTAAACTTGCCCCCCCTTCCTTCTAAAACTCATTCCCCCTTACAGCCTCATACTATACAAAGGAAAAGAAGAAGAAGAGCAGCAAACTCACTATACACAACAACAGACACGTGAAACTCTACCACTGTTACCTCTATTATAAATAGTAGGCCTAAACCCTCAGGGGCTCGAAGAGGAAACCTCTTGCCTGGGCTCTCTCAAGTAACCCAGAAGTGCCTCAGCCTGCAAAAGATGGAGAAAAATGTCAAGCTGGCGGTAGCAAATGAAAATGCATCAGTTGATGAGTAAATCTTTCGAGCACTCATGTAACCGATAGCAGAAACAGATATAAACTCCATAAGAGGTAGGCTATTACATGTAGTCAAAATGCAGAACCAAATCTAAATGTAAAATAAACATGTAAAAAAATATGCCTGAAGAAGTTCCTGTCCACGCTTAACTTTGTAAATTTAAGGACCCCTTAGCGTCAAGTACTCTATATAAAAATCAAGCTCTGATACTCCAATTGCTCATACATATATAAAACTAATTGTGATATTTGTAGGAACACGCTCAAATGCAATCATCTGAACCTATATCAGATGGACATGGAAAATATAGAGGAAATGAATGGAGTCCCCACCTTATGCTTGGCTTTGATGCTACCACTCTGTGAAAGAGCGACAAGAGGAGGAATCCCACCTTCTCTCACAAGCAATCCTCGATTTCTCACACTATCAGCACATAGCTGCAAAAGAGTCATCACAGCAAACTCCTTTCCTTTTACTGATCCATCCTCAATTACTTCGACAAGTGCAGCAATTCCACCTCCCTCCACAATCACCTCCTTTCCTTCCTCAATTGCTGCCAAGCTACTCAATACCACCATGGCCTTCTCCGCCATCCCAGTCCCCTGCTCAGCCACCATGCCCACTAGTGGCATCACAGCCCCTGCACTCACCACTCTCTCCTTGTTTGGCCGTATCGTGCAAAGCTTGTAGAGGGTGGTTATCGCATCCTTCTTCCCACGATTTGTTCCATTCAGAAGCAGGGACACGAGGGGTGGTATAGCACCACTAGCTCCAATCGAACTCTTGTTCTCTTCAACCAGTGCAAGGCTTAATAAGGCACATGCAGCATTTTGCTTTGCCGTCTCTGTTCCGACCTTCAGCACATATACTAGAGCTTTTATAGCTCCTGCATTGGTGATTACAACCCTGTTTTCCTCGTGCAGAGAAAGATTGAGCAATGCAGTCACAGCATGTTCCTGTCATTGATGTTCGGGTTCAAGTTGTGGGAGAATCAGCACATCATAATCAGAAGAACTTCATCTCTCTATGAGAAAGCACATTATCTTTCTCCATTTCTTCATATTTACACTACAACATACATTTAATGGAGCACGATCATTGCTACAAAGCTTGTAATTTTCCAGTTCGACCACATTTGACTGTAAAAGAAGGCTAATCGTATTTTCTTTATGCGCTGATTATATCAGATATATATATATATATATAAATGTATAGAGACCCATATATTATGATAATCAGAGAATATTGTATGAATTACCTGTGTCCAAGGGTCGCTGCAACGTAGAAGTGGTACCAGAGCAGGTACGGCACCGGACTCTCCAATCAGAGCACGGTTGTCGGAGCGGTTCTTTGCAAGCAGCCTGAGCTTGGCCGCTGCAGATCTCTTCACGGCTATGGACGGTGACTGCAGGCCATCGATGCAGATCTTGATCGTAGGCTGAAGATCCTCCGGCGAGATGCACTCTATAATCTCAGTGGAGAAGCTCTCCCTCTGAAGAAACCCAACGCACGGCTCCAGCTCCGGAATCTGGCCCTCGTTCTCCCTATGCTGCACGCTATCCGGGGATGGCAGGCTCGCTAGCCGTTCCAGCTCGCCGGAGATGTCGCTGCTGCAGGCAGAGAAGTCACTGAGTGACTCTGAGAGCTCCAGGAACTCCTCCCCCGACGAGTTCGACTTCGCCGATTCGCTCAGCTTGTTATACCTGGCAGCCAGCTCGCCGAGCCGCATGTCCAACACCGAGTCCGTCAGGTTCTCGGAGACGAACTCGGACCTGTTATCATCCCTGTCGAGATTGGAGCGGATGGTTCGCATCGATCTGCCAACGTGGCGTTGGATTTTCCCGGCGGAGGAGGAACAGGTCCGAGGCAGGGGGAAGCGAGCGGAACTAGAGTGGGAATCTTCTACAGAAACCATCGCAAAGTGGGATGACTGAGCCGGATCGCTCAATAAATGCGTCGCAGACGTAACAATACGCTATCGAAGCTCTGAGATGTCCCAACTAACGATTAATTCATGGACAGAAAAAGGGAGCGGGAAGAAGGAAGTGGAGAACGAGCAGCAAGAGAGATTGCCGTCGATTATGATGATGATGGAGGTCATTGATTATATGGAAAGCTTGAGTTTGGCAACGCTAAAAGCACCGGTCTGTGCTTCACTAATCGGTCACAGGCTAACAGCTGGTAGGTTATCATTAAAAGGATGCTTTTACACGAGTCACTGTTGGTGAGATTAGGTCTTATCATGCCGGGCCCACCAGTTGGAAACTTTGCCTTCGATTTGAATCAGACGGCCGAAACAGTCTAAGCGGGAGGCACCTTGGCAGCTTTCGTGATCCACAACCATATATATATATGTATATATATATAATTTACTAATTTCGATTTTTCTTAATTTAATCTTACTATATAACGTTGACTTGTCGGATTCTAATTGAGTTATAGGATGCAGTCTCACGGGCAGACAAAAGTAAGCCGTTGATTAATAATCTTCTTTCGGTACTTTGGCCTGGACACGATTGCCAATCGAACTAATCGGGATTTGATTTTAAAATAACAAATAATTGGATATTAGTGTTGTCTTAAGGGTAAAACGCAGCATGCTACGCAATCTACGAAATGGATGAAAGTGACCCCACGGAGCCGAAGGCATTACTCTCTAGCATACCATATCTAAATTATTTATGTAAAAGAATCATTAATCCTTCATCTATACGTCTAATTCATGCAAACTAAATGTGTCATTATATATGTGTACAATTAATATGTTTAGTACTCTAATAATGAAAGTAATATTTAAATATTTATTATATAATTATGATGATATTATTATAATAAAATATAACAAATAAATTCTAACACATATATGACAAATTAAATTAAAGTAAGTACGATTAAATATGTAAAATATATTAACATATGTAAATACATATTTAAATATAATTAACTATATATTATCAAATTACATAAATTTAATGAATTCATCTAATTCTATATCATATTAAATATTACCAACTATAATCATTAAAATACTATCCATTCCAAGTGGTTATGAATTTCTCTTATATTATATTTAAAAAAAATATGGTCCATGCCCAATGTCAAAAACGCATGTCAGCAGATTTGCTGTGATAAATCATATCCACATATTTTTCAAAGGATGAACGTATATTATTATTATTATTGTAGAAGTAGAGGAGGTTTTATGTATTTTATTTTGAGAAGAGAAGGGCCTTTTTGGACTTTGGATTGATGTGGTACGTCACGGGAAACTCCCATCATTGCTTTAGATAAAATCGTAGTTCTCCAATCTTGACCACCCCATGCTTCAGACCTCCATACATGAAACGACATACTTTCAACGTGTTACCGACACACTAAACGGACCATTTTTCTTTCTTTTTTTTTTCTTTGTTTGACATCTAATACGATATTTACGTCTACACGTCCTTTTTAATTTTATTTTTTTAAAAAATTAATTCAACAAATTTAATTTTGAAGAAAAAACCGACCGAATTTCAGGGAGTTTTCATTAAGTGAAGGTGGGGGCCACAGTGAGGGCCCATCCACCTGGTGTCAGCCCAAGTCTGTCGGCCCATTTACGGAGCACAGCTCACCTTCCCTTCCCCTTTCCCTTTTTCTCCTTCCTACTCCCTCCTGTCTATCAGTGTCCGCGTCCCCACACTTTGACCTCGCCCGAGCAAACCAGCCATCGGGGCTTAATCCACCGCTCATATATGAATTTTCCACGCCTCCCGAGCCGTCCAACGACCGGACAACAGTGTCGGTACGATGGATCCTGTCGCTGAAAACCATACGCACTCACTAGAAATTTGAAAATGCGGCACAGCCTTGATGGATCCGACATGACGCACCACCGTACAATCACATTCAATCTGACAGCCACGGTGTTCTCGATAAAAGATTGCCGTATTGAAGATTTCATTCAACAAACGGTAGGATGTGGGATCTATAGGGTGGCGAGGGAGACCCAAGACAAGGACAGAAGCCGTGTCCGTTAGTCGATGATTCGGGAATCGAGTTCGAGAGTCGGACACGGAACCGTGTTCGTCACCACGGCAGCATCGCAACTTGGGGCTTTGTCCGCTTCGATCTGCTAATCCCCCTTAGAACGTGGGATACGATTGTCTCCATATCAAACACGCTTCCTTCCGACCGTGCATTTCGGTGGGGGTGAGAAGTTGTCCGTTTACCACCTACCGTGGATGTGGTAAAGTGGTTCGGTACTCATCATCCCAATGGGAGGACTCGAGTTCGAGTCTCACCTGCGGCGGAGAGCTCTTAACCCCTTAAATGGGCCGACCCGGGGCGATTCGGATTAGGCAACTGGACAAAGTCCAACTGGAGACCGGTAGTTTATACCAAAAAAGAAGAAACTGTCCGTCTACCCTCACGCGCCCGTCTGCTCGTGCATCTCTCAGGATATTCATCGTAAAAGGCTTTCACGGATCACTCTTCTTCTTCCCTTATGATACTCCTCGTGATAGACACTCGAATCCTCACAATTTTCTTGGATCTGACATTGTGAGTCGTCTCTGATGAGATCATCGACCGATTCCGTTCTTTTGGGTATTTCAATTCAAGAATTAGGAGATTTGGTTATCTCTAATTCTATCTCCTAATATCTAAATATATAAATTATTTTCATATTTGATTGCTTCACAGTATCTTACAGTGATTCAGATCTCCATATATGAGAGATTTTTCTAGAAATGTTAAATCGGCCGGTTTAACTCGAAATTAACCCTTCAAAACCTATAGTTGTCTCGGATCACCTAAAATTTGTCCGTAACTACTCTTATTGAGTTGAATAACAATTACATGCCGAGCCCAATAAATAGGTTGTTTGAATTAGAACAAGTCTGACGCATTTTTTCGTTGAACGAGTTTGAATTAGTTGTAAAACTGGACTGGACTAACCTGAACTATCAAACATTGTAAATTAACATTAATATTTTATCGGATTAATTTCAAATTTTTGAAAAAATAAAATATCCATTTTAAATAATTTTTTTTAAAAAAGATGAACCGTTCTTTCAAACTTCAAACCATGAACTGGCCAACTTCTAAACGGTTTAGAGCCAGTTCATATATATTTGAACTATGACCCGTAACCAAATTGACATATTAAACTAACGGATAGAACCACAATTAAGTCAAACAATCATAGACTGATTTTGAACTGATTCGGACCGTCTATTTTAACATCTTTAGATTTTTCCCACCATGTATGTATTCGAAGCATATGGTCACAGAACTCTGTTTCATGTAGCTCTTCGAGGAAACAATGACATCCGTGTCACAGCCCCGAAGTAGAATACGACTTTCCTGAAAAAGATGAAACGCTTCCATCTAAACGTGCTCACATAGGACACTGCTGTGTGCGTATTGGAAATTTCGTACCGACCTAAATTTTCAGCTATATTAATCAATTCTCTCCATTCCATCGCAGCAATCACAATTGAGTTAATCCCAATCCAACAAATATTTTTTTTGGTATAAACGACCGTATTCAGTTGACTAATCCGGATAACTCCGGATCGACCTATTTAAGGGGTTAAGAGCTCCCCGTTGCAGATGAGACTCGAACTCGAATATTCCCATTGGAATCACTCTACCACGCTTAACATGATTAAATCCAACAAATATTTACACTTTTTGCTGAATCATCATCCACATCTAAATCACCGGAGAAATGATTCGGTGTGATGCGGCACACTTTTTGACATCCGAGTTAGGTCCACCCTAGCGGAAGATGACAGTCTTCTTGCCCGGCCGCTGCTCCATAGAACGAAGCGGCCAATCGAAGAGGGCGTAGGGAGATGCTGGAGAGCTCTCTTCAGTCTCGACTCATAATCGAGGAGCTTCGATCGTCTTGTTGATAGATATGTTGCAGCGCTCTCTGTAATCCTCCGATTTTAGCTGTTTATTTCGTATTTACTCCTTGGTATCGCAGGAGTATCTTAGCTGGTTCCATCGCTACCGCCGGGGACGCTCTTGTTCCGTTGACTTTATCCCCACTTTCCGTCGTGGTGTGCTGGTTGATAGGCCCCGCCGTTAAATGACTATCACGGGCAACCGCGTTGGTGCCACCACGTCCTCCACGTCCTCCACCAAGAGGATGCTGGAAGATTATGCCCCGGCTGTCCCTGAAGGCGACGAACCCGCTGATTATGCCGCCGAGTTAGCCACCGTAAGGATGTGTTAGGGACAGTTTAGTTGAGGGACTAATCGGAGAATAATAACAAGAAGGGGGGACCTCCTGTAACAAGTGACAAAGTGGAGGGAGCTGACTGATAATAGGCGGTTCAAGCCTTGGCGCCGCGGGAGGGGGTTAAACCGGGTAACTGAACCAATTGTACAGGCAATTTTGGAAAAACAGTTTTCGGATTCCCTCTCTCTCCCCCGGCGAGTTCTCTCTTCTTCCTCTCTACCCCCGAACCCTAATCTTGTCCTCCTTTCCCCTGAAATCGGACGATTCTTTCGTCCTTCTCCCTGTTTGTTCAATCGGTTCCTAACAGGATGTGGAAGGAGGAGTTCGAGGCAGTGCACAGCTCCGCCACCGCCACCGCCGCCGTGGTCGCAGCATCCTCATCTTCCTCATCGGCGTCTCCTTCCCAATCTTCACCTTCCCGGTGTGTTCCGTCGGCCCCGACGGCGCAGCTCCAGTTCTTCGTGAGGATGATCTCTGACAGCAAAACCTTGGTGATCCAGGCGAGTCCCCGTGATCTTGTGAAATGTATCCACGATAAGATTCAGATGCTCGCTGGAATTCCCCTCTGCGAACAGAGGTTAATTTATCGAGGGAAGCAGCTCCGGTTGGAGCAGTCTCTAGCTCGATGTGGGATTGAAAATGACGCTAGTCTACAATTAATAGGCCCGAATGCGTAGCACATGTTGTCCAAAAAGCTGGCAGATCATGAACGACATGATCTCCATCATCTGCCGCCTTAGTCAAGGTGAAACCGTTCCCAACGCTCTGAAAACTATTAAAACTCACTTATCTGAATGCCTCTTGGGGACTCCGAAGGGTAGCTTCTGCACAGCCCGCAAACATCTTCAATTATTCATGTCCTTTTCGGCCCCGACAGCACTAGTTATTCTCTACATGTCCCCAGTGAAGGGCAACAGGAAGATTGCTGAGAAATCAATCAAGCATTTTCTATGTTTGACAAAAACTACGTTACCCGAGCATTGTCCTTCTATCTGTGTGCCAATAGTGATGAAGTTCTGTGAGCTGCTTAGGGGTGTTCCTCAGTACAAGAAACTATACACCTCTTGCCGGACTTGCCTCAGCTCGTTGCTGGAGACTATTGGGCTTTTGCAGACTTCCAAGGGTTTTGACTGGGTAGCAAGATTGACATTGGTAAAAGGGATATTTCCATTCGTTAGTGGGCTAGCTCATAGGTTGTGTAGAGTTTTGGATTCTAATATTGAATCAGCTGTGGATATGGGGCTATTGCGGAGTGATGTCAATGACTTTACTGTGTTCTTACCCTATATCTATAATGCAATCAGGGAGCACCCAAGGCTTGAGTGTCCAATCTCAACACCTCTGCCAAAGAAGGCCTCATATGATCTAAAATTCGTTCAAGTGGTTGGGGATCTTTATGATATTTTTGAGAGCATGTTAGTGCAAATGAATCTTTGTCTTATTAGGATGGAAAAGCACTTGGCTTCAAATTCAGCTGGGGAAGGTGATGTGTTTTATCAACAATCATCCCAGTATCTTGCTTTACTTAAAGAACTGAATGCTATCTCCAAACTCTACGTGGGTTGCCAAGAACGGTTTCGGACTATGTTGAGGCTAAGACACCGTTCTCTTTGTACTTTAATTCTCAGATATGTAAAGCAAACTGATGATAGTTGGTGGCTCCTTGAGCATAAGGATGTCATCGATTTCAAAGCTAAAAGGCATATGGTGATGATGCTGTTTCCAGAGGTTGTAGAGGATTTTGAAGAGCTGCATAAGATACTTATTGACAGGTCACAGTTACTGGCAGAATCATTCAACTTTGTCTCTGAGGCAAACCCTGAATCTCTTCATGGCAGTCTGTTCGTGCAATTCAAAAATGAGGAAGCAAATGGTGTAGGTGTGAGGCGGGAGTGGTTTTACCTGGACTGCCGAGCTATCTTCAATCAGCAGAATGCCCTTTTCATTGCTTGCCCAAATGATTGCTCAAGGTTCTATCCTAATCCTGGTAAGTCTTGTTAAATATAAGAGCATGGCTTCTCTTAAACAGTTACCTGGCTCTTTAATATTAATATGACATGGCAGAATAGGTGACTTGTAAAATGTCCTTCAAATCTTCATTAATTGTTTATTTATTAAGGGAGTATAATTGCTGATCTGTGGTGCTATGCTGCTATATAATTTTGTTGGTTTTGGCATATGCTCTATGTCAGGAATTTTGGAAACTTAATTCATTCTTGCATTATGATGTGATGTGGTTTGTTATTTTCCATTGGCCCAGTCTAGATTGCTACCATACTCATTGCACTGCTATTTATGAGCTTCAGTGACCATAATGAGTTAGGCAGCTGAACTCTGGGTGCATTTTGACATGGTTATGTACGAGAATCATTCTGTCCAGCCCCTGGGGTGTAAACTTGCTAAATTTTCATCTGATAAAGGGTCTAGATGGCATTTTCAAATGATTTCCTTCTCAGATTTAGTTGGTTGTTATCCTACATTATTTTTCTTTCTGGTGACATGAAAATTCTTCCTGGTACTAGTCTCAATATAAATACCAATTCTTCTTTCTGGTGAACAGTTTTATGAATATTTTTCTTGAATTTACCTACCAGTGCTTTCTTGTATTTTGGAAGAGTTATTGAGAGGCAAGCATGGGAATTCATTAAGGTCATGATACAAGTGAGATAGCATTCTTTGGCTGTACTATATGGAAGGTATTGGAGTGCTGGTGGATATAAAAGGTTCCTAGTAGGTTTACAAATTTCCAGGGCACTACATTTCACCATAAGTTTATCATAGACAAACACTGGTGAAGTTAGAGTTGTAGAGATTATTTTGCTAATGTTTTCTGAAGATGCCAGGAGAAGGGATGTAATAAGAATCTGTTTATCATTGTTGAGAAGCTTTATTCATGTTCCATCTAATTCCATGGGCCTGGTGTGCAACATCTTGATTCTCCAATACATAACTTTCTGTAGTAGGTCTAGATTGAAATTTCTTTTATTGTTTGTGGAGTTCAGGTTGGCTTACAGGTATGTTGTCCAACAAGCTTACTTCAAATTCAAAGTGACCTGACGAGCAGCTGCTTGATTCAGATTCATGACCATCAATTGCTTTCTCCTTTGAGATGTCTTTATGGTTTGCAGAGGATAGAATTATGGGGGACACTGCTATTTGCACACATAAGAGAGAAACATTTTGAAGCTGGGAATGAAGTTGAATGTAGTGAAGTAAATGATTATGTTGTCATGGGATTAGTACTCACATAGGAGAACTTCAGTTAATCAACACTAAGGCATTTTGGGGGATCAGAAAGGGTTATTTGTTTTGTTGCTACTAGAATTTTGCTATCTCATAAAATATGTTGAATAATTAGCTCCACTCTAGTGCCAACTATTGTGGATATTTAATAAAATTACCTCAGTTATTTGAAAGGAAGAGCTCCCATTCTGAGGCTATTGTCATGTAGTAATGTAGTAAGAAGCAGACACTATTGTCCTCTTGCTCTCTAGCCAAGCAGTTTGAGATAGAAGATGTTTGATATGGAGAGATTGTGTTGAAGGTTCTTTCTTGTGCCTGCTGTGTTTTCTTCTCAAAGAGGTCTGTCAAAACACTAAGCTGGTGACCATTTTGGGATGCAATGGTTGAAGGTTGTTGGAAGACTCATTTGTATAAAAAGAAATGTGGTAATTGTGGAGCAACTAACAGAAACAGAAGGGTATTCTTTCCTAGGGCTGTTAAAGATTGAAGAGGTGGTCTTGTGGATTGGTGATTCTTGATGTTCTAAATGTCGATCTTGAAGTTTTAAATGATGTTTTGAGTCTGGACTTCTTGTTTTTTATTTTAATTTTTATTAATTTATTTTTTGCAAATGTTTTTGCAAGGGGATGGGGAATGACTTTTATCTGTCTAGACCATACAATTGACAGTTGCTGGTTGATGATTTCATAAATCAGCATGGGGAATAAAATTCTGGGAAATATTTTGCTAGTTGAATGCTACCTCTATTTACCCATATCAAGAGACATAATTTTTCCTTATCTTATGTATTTCATAAGGATGCAAGATGTTCATTAAAGAAAATGCTTATTTCTATCGGCTTCTACTATTGTGATCAGCAATGATAATTCCACTGTAACCAATACAGCCTTGCACCCTGCTTTTCCAGTCTATTGTCTGTATTTTGTTCTAGTTCTGTGTGGTTTCTAAAGTGGCTGTGAAGTGTATTATTGCATTCAGATTATCTTTCTATTTATTTTCTCTTTCAGCTTCTTTGCAGTAATATTTTCATCAGTAAGGACAGGACTCATAGGATTTCCTATGATAAGTTGCTTGATTAAAGATGAACACTAAATTATTGCTTCTCATTTCGTGTGTCAGCATCAAAAGTTGATCCGTTGTCCCTGAAGCACTTCAAATTTGCTGGTCGGATGATTGCCTTGGCTTTGAGGCACAAAGTTCAAGTAGGCATTGTTTTGGATCGCATATTCTTTCTACAATTGGCTGGCTTGCAAGTTTCTCTGGAAGATACCAGAGAAGCAGATCCATGCCTCTATAGTAGCTGCAGAAAGATTCTGGAAATGGATCCTGATTTCATTGACTCAGATGCCCTAGGACTGACCTTTGTGAGGGAAGTTGAAGAGTTGGGATCGAGAAAGGTCATTGAGCTTCTCCCTGGTGGAGCAAACCTTGTCGTAAACAGCAAGAATCGGAATGAATATGTAAATCTTCTTGTGAGGCATCAGTTCGTGTCTTCCATCTCCAAGCAAGTATCTCATTTTGCAGATGGGTTTGCTGATATTCTGTCCAGCCCTAGGATGCTGGAGTTTTTCTTTGGGAGCTTAGATCTTGAAGATTTAGATTCTATGTTACGAGGAAGCACAGGCAACATATGTGTCCAAGATTGGAAGGCATGCACAGAGTACAGTGGCTATGAAGAGACCGACCTTCAGATAGTTTGGTTCTGGGAGGTATGTAAATTTAGCGTTTTGGTTTTAAATTTTTGGGAAACTGAAAACACTTATCTATTATTATTTTTGATGCGTTCACTCCTGGTTGGCTGTTTCAGTTTTTCTTTGAATTAGGTAATTAAGGAGAAGACGTCTTCTGTTACACTTGGAAGACTTTATTATTATTATTATTATAGAGTGTCTCTTGAGATGAGAAAGAATGAGTGCTGGAAACTGAGAACAGTTTTGAGCACTACACTTGCTATGTTCATGCATAAAGCATTTCCCAATTGGATCAGACGACAGAAGCCTTGTGTAAATGTTCGGTCTTCGTTGGGCTTATTTTCTTTCTTGTTCAGTTAATGTATCTTTTTGTTGAAATTGTGGTGTAGATTGTTAGCAAGATGACACCGAAGCAGAAGCATGAGCTGCTCTTCTTCTGGACCTCAGTTAAGCATCTTCCAGTGGAGGGCTTCCGAGGACTGCCTTTTCGCCTGCGAATTTGCATGTCCCCAGGTCCCATTTCTCACCTCCCGACCTCTCGTACTTGCTTCTACCTCCTCTACTTGCCTGCTTATCCTTCCATGTCCGTGATGCAAGACCGCCTCCTCGTCATTGCCCAAGAGCATGTCATCTCGAGCTTCGGAACCTCGTAAAGAAAAGAGAGAGTAAGAAGAAGAAAGTTCTGGGTGCGGGTAGGAGTGATTTTACTTTGCTTGTTCTTGGAAAACGTTTTCCGGAAGCACAGACCGCAATTTAGATGTTCTGAAAATAAAAAATAAAAAAGTATGCTGCATATTTATAGCATACGTTCTCTCTCTCGTATGGGGAAAAAAAATCCCACAATTTAGTATCTAATCTATAAATTTAATGGTTAATTTAGGTTGGAGCTAGCAGGTTACTTTTGCTATTCACGGTACTCAAAATCCGAAGGCTTGAAGGTGGTAGGAGATATATATCTAATTTTGAGGAACAAAGGAGATAACAATCTTTATTGTTCATAACCATACGTCTTAAAATGGGGGGCAACATCTCGTAATTAAGCACACCGTAGTACCCACCACCCACAGCGAAGCCCCCACCCCTCAGAAAACAACTAAAAGCAAAGACATTTTAATAATACCAAGCATGCCTTTTCCAGTAGCCCCACTCTCTTACCCTCTCCGACACGAGCTGATAACCACATTGGCTCCCCCGCCCTACGCCTCGGCCTTCGCCACGGGAATTTCCACTGTGGCGGCTTCCTCCGGCTTCTCCTCCTCCTCCGGAGCCGGCTTCTCCTCCTTGGTCGGAGCTGCCTCCTCAACTGCCGTGGGCGTCTCAGCAGCCTCTTCCTTGGCCTTCTCCTCCGCAGCAACTTCCTCCGTCTTCGCTTCCTCCTGTGCCTCTGGCACTGCAGGGGTCTCCTCAACCTTGGCCTCGCCTTCCACTGCCACTCCCTTGGCCTCGACTTCCACCACTGGAGCTTCTGCTGCAGGGGCCTCAGGCTCAGTTGCCTCGGCTGCGGGAGCGTTGGCGATAGCTTCTTGCTTAGCTTCTTTGACGGCTGCCTCGGGCTCGGCCGCTGGGGCTTCCAGTGTCGCCGCCTCTTCGGTCACTGCCGGCTCCTCGGTCTTCGATACCTCAGCTGCCGGGGCCTCACTCTCCGGCACCGTTGGAATGGCTGGTCCAACCTATGACAACACGATTGGGATCTCCTCTTTATCTCGGAGCGGAAACAAATGTTGATACTAAATCAATAAGAAATCTTCATGGTCGGGAGGACATCCTATCAAAATCTGAACCGAACTCTGTCTACCTGTCTGTCCCTCTCTCTCCATATGTATATATTATACAAACTATTAAGTATGGAGTTGAAATGATGTCTTTCATCTTACAGCAAATCAGCTGAAATTCGGTCGACTCTTTCTCGTTATGGAATGTGGCGATCGGTACAATTAAATTAGTATCGTCACCTCACTCTGATGCCAAGATCATCTCTTTCGTTGGATCAGGATCAAAGTTTGTTTCTAGGCATTCCGTCAGCCGTCAACTGATGATTTCATGATGATCCGTGAACGGCTCGGCTAAAGTTTGTTGTTCCTTTTTCTCGTTGGATGTTTCGCAGAACAAGGAAGGCCAGGTGTATACCAACCACATCATCATGTGATTGAAGAGAGACGATGGATCTAACCATTAAGAAACCCTAGAGCTTTCAGGGTGTCCGATGATCTATTTCCGTCTGTATCAACTTCAAGTTGATCAACTAAACGAACAGACTGATCATGATTTGCCAGAACATAAATATGCAGGAACCAATCAGTGTCTGCACTTAAAAAAAGAAAATACAAAGCTGAGAGAAACCAGCAGAAGCTAATAGCGATGAATGATAACGAGCAGATAGGTCATCTGTATCTTGATACCTCAACTGCGGCCATGTTTACTTAGCTGAATGTGAAGCTATAGAGAAACCCAGGAAGACGAAATGATTCACACGGAGCGAGAGAGAGAGAGACACACACACACAGACACAGAGAAAGGGATTAGAGAGAGAGGGGTGAAGGAGAGAGATCACTTGCTCGTGAAGGGACGAGACCACTGAGGTCTATATATAGCGGCTTAGGTTCCTTAGTCGTGAGATTTAAAAAAAATAAATTTAACTTTAACCATTAAAAATCACTCGATTTCTTTTTTTTTTTAATGAGTAATTTTCAAGCTTTGAGCTTTATTGTGAATCGATAAAAATACTTATATTTAAAATTATTGAATTTATTATAGACATATAAGTAATAACATCCGTTTCCATGCAAAAGTCTAACCGATAGGTCTAACATTCTTACGAGTCAATAATTTTTCTCTCAATTATCCGATATGAGATCGTATTCTTTACGTCCGTTCTCGCATGACAACATGGTACAATTTGCCTTCCTTCTAATGAGTTGATGTGACTTGAGCCGAGATGAAGAGCTCGATGGACACCCATACTGAACATCCATATGTAGGAATAAAATAAATCAGAGGGGGAGAGAGTCCGGAAAAGAGGATGGAATCTTGGCAAATCGACATCAATGATAGATCACAGCATCATGTTACTGACACAAACAAATGGACATATATGTGTGTGTGTGTAAGCATATATATATATATGTATATTAGCATGTCCAGCTGTGATTCCCTTTTTCCCTGTCCGTGCTTTCCGCCACCTGGAGTTTTGCCGTCTTGATGGGCTACTTTAATGCTGCCACCCATGCGTACGATGATGGTGACGGTGGGTAAATCCAACCGACCTCTGGCGCGTACGTGCAGCCATAGTTTTAAAAACCGGACCGGGCCGGCCGGTTCGACCGGGAACCGGCCACTCACCCGGTCCGGTTCCTTCAAAAAACCCAATTGCACATTAAAAGAGAAAAAATCCGATTGAACCGGCCGGTTTCCGGTCCGACCAGTGAACCCAATTGAACCCATGAGAAAACCGGTCGACTTAAAATTAAAACAAAAACAAAAACATATTGTAATGTACCTATTTTATTTTACTAAACTTATATTTACAATTTATATTAAACTTTTGTTTAATATAATGGTTATATTAATGATTTTTGTTATAAATTATATTCAAATTATGATATTATGTAAATTTATTAGTAATATTATATTATTAATATTATTTTTTAAACATACGGTTCAACCCATTGAACCCCCGGTCCGACTCATGAACTCATGCCTACACCGGTTCCCGGCCCGGTCCGGTTTTAAAAACTATGCGTGCAGCCCTGGACCCTCACGTTCGGGTCCCCGAAACCCCGTTAAGATACATTGCACATAAATAGCTGCCCGAGATTGTTCCAAAGTCGGGTCGATCTCGTCAAGTTTACGGTCGATCCGTGCACGAGAACGTCGATTGAAGTGGACGGGGGCATGTACCGTGGCGGGCATTTCTCATGTCAGCATCACGGCTTTTTTCACGCCTTTTCTCGAGTGGGTTCCACTGTTTGTGTTTTTTGTTCGGTAATTTTTCTATTATAGGAAATAAAATAAAAAGATGTGAATAATATTATTAATTATAAATAAATTTAAAATTAAATAATCTCGTACAGAGAATGATATTTTTATAAAATTTTTAAATATAGTTTTTTAAAGTTATATAAGTGTAAGCATAAATTTAAGGGTTAAATTAAGAGTTTAATATATTAAATAGTATATTTAATAAATAATATTAATAATAAATTTATATAAATATAATTTATTATAACCATTATATTAATACAAAATTTAATATAAAAAATAAATATAAGTATAGTAAAATAAAATAAATATATTATAATATATTTTTATTTTTTAAATTTTTAGGTTCACTTATTTTTTCATATATTCAATTAGATTTATCGATCCAACTAGTTCAACTGAAACTAATATCACTTAAAATGCAATTAAAATTTTTTATGAGATCTGGACCGGTGAGTAGCCGGTTCTTGATCGAATTAGCCAACTCGATCCGATTTTTTAAAACTATACTTTCAAATACAATCTTCCGACATTATTCACTAATTCAAGTTGCTTTTATATATATATATATATATATATATATGCACATACGCAAACCGATATTATTTCCATGATCAGCTTTTTATGTGATATCTATTCTCTTAGTGTCGGGCCAGTAAATCTACAGGGAATTTAAATGTTCATATGTAAATTATATTTTTTGAATATTACACTTAAATTTTATGGACAGAGAAAATCTAACACCGACATATCTCTAATACTTAATGGACCAACCGACCAGCTACACGTCGAATATGGATTAATTATAATAATCTAAACTTTCACTCGTAAGGAGTAGATTAAAAAATATATATATATATCTGCAATATATATAATTTTAAAAGTACCTAACTAAGCAAATGACAGCGAGCCACACCATTATCAAAATCGATACAATGTACGCAGATTCGAAAAATGTCTCGAGAAAACAAAGTGACATTACATGTGACTCTCCATCTCATGTCAAATGAGATTGTAGTACGATTCTCGTAAAATTTGATAAATTCTCGCTTTGATTAATGCAAATATTTTTTTATAAAAAAAAAAGAGTAAAGAGAGAGAATATAATCGAACGAATCGTTCGTTAACATCTGCATTTCTACTGATGGTAAATTACGTCGTTAATTTCCCGTTAAATAAGGGGCATGATTACAATTGATATCGGAGTCACCGAGCGCAAGCAATCGATCCTCATCTTATCGGGGGTGAAAAGGATACGCTTAGATCCAAAGAATTGAGGTCCTCTTGAACATGATGAGAGGGAGTTGAAGAAGATGATAAACATTTGCCCTCCATCGGGGTCTCAGCTTGAATCATATTCCCTAAGATTGTTTCCTTCCTTTTTCACCTTTTGCCCCATCTAATGCATACATCATATATACAGAAATCCAATAAATACTGATCATCTCAAGTTTGTATCGCATCTGTCTTTATGGGGGTACTAGGCAATCTCTTCGTCGTGAATTTTTCCTGTATGCCTAAAATCTTACTCGATATAAAGAGATATCAAATTATCTCAATCAACTCGTATGTATATGCGTAGATAGGTGACTTTTTATTTTCCCCTGTCCTTTTCTTTCTTTTGTTTATTCACCCCTTTGTTGAATGAGATGAATAATAGACATACACAGGAAAAGGGCGGTGGCAGCCATAGTATGTCTGGACCCCACCCACCCCCTCTCATCAAATTGAGCCTTCGGACCTCTCCAATCTCCATCCATCGTTCTCTCCTTCGCTCGGGAGGCCCGCACTCGATCTCGTAATTCTCCTCTGCGATCAAGAAAATCACACACTAGTCGAGAAATAGGATTTGATACAGTGGTATCGTCGCCGTCCTGACAATCAAGAGTTTGTGAGTTCAATTCTAATTATAAGACTTCTCGTACTCTTTATTTCATCTTCACTTCTACTATCCATTATGGGCAAATGAATCTCCAATATATTCAGGAAAAAAAAAATCGCATACCGATCAAATTCGGACGAGCGCATATGTGTTGTACTTAATGAATGCGACCATAATTTTTTTAAATATATACATCCTAAAATTTGATAATAATAAATGAAATTTTGTACTGTTTCACTGTCTTTTACTTTTCCTTTTCTTGGTTAATTGGAAAAAAATGGAAATCCTGACGAAAGAGTGTGGGGGCCCCCCCACAAGCCTCTTCCCCTTTTATTTCCCTTCTTGATTCAACCAGGATCCTCGATGGCTTAAAGCTCTGGGTGGGGGGCCCAGCTAGGGTGCTTCCCAGGTAGGCCTCTCGTGAGCGTGGGCCAGCTCAATCAGACCGTCTGATCTGCCACGTCAGGCCTCGGTCACCTTCTCCGACTCTGATCATGACTCTCTCTCTCTCTCTCTCACGCCCCGGCATTCACTTCCCGATGATCCTTTGGTCGGTTGGACGGGTGGCGGAAACTTACACATCAGTCCACGGCAGCACGTAGACCCATCTCGGCGACGCGGGTGGGTCGGTGTGATGAGTCCAGAATCCGCGGCATTCATTCGACTCTCGAGAGTTATTGTTTAACTTAGCTCAGACAATCTTGTAAGGTCGAGGACCTTATTCCTCTCTCCCAACAGACATTTTTGTTCCTTTATTTTTTGTTTTTTTATAGCTTAAATGAATTGATTTATCAGAAAATAAAACTTATTCAATCATAAATTTTATGTACACAGAGCTCAAAGATCAAACATTTTTTCTTAAAAAAAAAATGTATCGACCCGTTTTCTATATGAGAATATCTTCAAACACAGAACAAAAAAAAAAAAAAATCAAACCCTAGGGTGCATGGATCCATGGAATTGTTCATATGTTGCTTGACACTTGTTAGGTTGAGCTGAATGGGAGTGGCAGCTGCTCTGTTCGTCAGCTTCGCTATTTACACTTGCATATAATAATGACAATTTATTATTGCCTTGAATTTTCAGCCTGCCCCTCGGTTGCCCACAAGAAGATAGAAAGAATGTGGAGCGGAGGGGACATAAAGATTTCATTCGCGACAACCGAATCCAGAAAGTCGATGTCCAATCCTCCTACATTTTCATGATTTGGCGTAAGATCACGCGCGACGCGAGAAGTTAAACCGGAAGTTGACGGTAACTATTTTCTCAGTACTCCGATAAACTCTTCCGTTTGAAATTTCTCTCATGAGCGGTACTGTTCTTTCGCATCAAAATGTCTTCACTGTCATGTTAAGCGTGTATCGCGTGGCACCCTAAGGGTTTCTGCTAGAATATCATACAGATCGAGATGAGACGAGCCACATAATGAACTTATCGACACTGAGTCAATTCGCCGTACATCGAAACTCGAGGCCCCTGATAAACCTAACAGTGGAATTCCTGTATTCGTTTCGAGAACACATCTTAATTTTTGTTGGGGAGGCCATGCCATCCTCTTCACCACGGCCATACCCACACCGCGCACACGGCTCAGCAAGTATCACTTGTATTTGTACGGTGGGAAAAGACTCAGACAAGGGGCCGGCCGGCCGGAAAAGTAGCCGTAGTAGGGGCGGTGGAGAGTGGGGCCCGTGAGTGTGATCAATAATCAAACTCCCCTCTAATTGTGATGATAATTTAGGGCATTAGGGAATCATTAAACCCCTTTTGCCTTTACCAACAACCAGATCTACGGATGTTTGCTTGCGGCCATTTGTTTTCTTGGTGGGCAGACAACAACAACAACAATAACATCATAGTCTCTAATGAACCCTCTTATTCTTATTGGGCAGTGTCTCACGGATATTTTCTTCTTAGTATATATATACTATATGATATCTAAAAATCTAATAAATCCTAACTAATCTTAAATTCAAGTCCAGCGTGGCTGAATTGTTGAGTTTGCTCGATTATAGACCGAGACCCTACTCATCAAAGAGTATAAATTTGATCTCCGGACTGTTTTCATGTTGGTGGATCCGCATGCTTGACCTCATGTAGGAGGTGGTGATGATGTGGACCGGTAAGGTGGTGCCAACCCGACAGCTGTGGCTCCCTTGATTCCAAACAGTTCTACGGCACTGGTGGGGACTCAATTCTTCCATGGTGGGACTCCAATTCGATTTCAAGCGCCTGTCCCTCCTACCTTTATACATGTGCAGTACTTTGTAAATCCAATGCTCCATGGTACGTCATGATTTCAGGGCCTGTCGCCTTACTCTCAAGAGTGACGGGAAAGCTGGAATTCACCTCACTGCACGGCAGGTGCGGGAGGCACGTCAATTCTGACAAATGAAAAGAGAGGACCAATAATTCATATCTTGACCATATTGCATCAATGTTCAAAAAGTTATCAGGCAGTAGTCAAGAGACTCTTCAGTCTCCTCGAGATTAAATTAAAAAGCTTATGGAGGGCTGCGGATTTCATCGCCTGGGTTCCTATAGTATTTTCTCCTGGCCTGTTCCGAAATTCGAATACCCAGCTGACTAAACTTGCTTCACGATCATCTAGTCGACAGTGGAGACTAGGGGTCCCCTTTTGCGCTGCCTGGCACATTGCTCAATTTTCCCCATAATGCCCAGTAGGGTTGGATAATGTCGAGGCCATCTTTCATGGCATGTAAGCTATGTGACAAGAGCACGAACGCCGAAGACTCAGGACAGTTGCACCCCTTTTGTACGCATGTCCATGTGAATGCACCAGCATCATTCGCATACACCAACAGATTTATATTAGAAAGCAAATCACATGCAAGAAGAGATAAATCATCTGCCTTCGTAAGTGTCTCATAAAAGAAACCTCACTAGTATGGAGTACGAAGATCTCCTTGGAGGTTTCTATCCTTCTAGGATCAATGCCCATGCTGCACATTTGCATGGTACGCTGCATGAATCATCAGGAGCTGCAATATGTGTTTGATATTGTTACATACCGCAATAAAGAAAAAAGGGGGTAATCGGACGAACCAAACCCTGAACGTGATGACCCAGAAAGAAAAAGCACAAGATTATGGCAATTCACGAATTTAAACTTTGCATGCTTATCAAAATTTCAAAGGAATTGCTTCATACGTGCCGTTTTCTTTTCCTCACCAATTGAGAATGAGAATGGATAAGCTTCTTAACCCAAAAAGATTGAGAAAGTGCCTGGAAAAGAAAAAGGGTGCCATCAGTCATCAGAGGCCCTAAAAGAAAAGCCGAAAATCTACTTTCAGACTAAAAGTTTCAAGTCCTTGTCACAAGATTCAAACTATACCGTGACAGGCTGTTGATGTAACTAACATCGACGGTGCTTAGATCAATGCCATTCTGCGACATTGACCTGAACCTCTGTCCAAGTGGAAATGGTACTTTCGCTGCAGAAAGAAAGAGAGTCAAAATGTAGTATGGCACCATAAAAATGATATACCATCACGGACTGAATCAAAGATCAACATTAGACTTTGCTTATCATAATTAAAATTTTGTTGGAGAGAACATGCTTCAGCATAGCACATAACCATAGGAGATGATGAACCTGCAACGAGTTCTGGAAAGAAGAATTGGAGCAATGCAAAAGTGACTCTTTAAACAACAGAAGCATTAGCTGATGATCAATGTATGACAGTCCATGTAATTAGTCAACAAATCAATACTCATGGAATTGATTAGGCAATAACTGTGGAACGATTAATGAGAGGTTTTTCATCAAATCCATAGCCATTTATTAGTCTGAGAAAGCCTGTGCTTCTGCATTCTTAGTCTGAACCTTTGGCACAAAGAGCTGCCTGTTCTCTTGCAAGGTCTATATAAAATAAACATGAATAAGCTACAATTTGATCACTCAATACAACGGGAAAAGCAACACAGAGGTAAATTCAATGCAATACAGCCCATAATGACTAAAGAATAAAAATATGATCTAGTATTTTTAAAACAGTGGCTAATTGCGTACTTGAGCTTGATAATCCCAATAAGTAAAAATCAATTCTGGGGCTTCTAGACTAGGTTGGAATTTGTAGAGTTCGTGAAGGTTGTTATGGACATGAAAGGAAAGACAAGAAATGACCCATACAACAGTACTTGAAAGCAGTGATCATATGCTAATCAAAGTTTACCAACAGTAGGAATAGGCATCGATTCCACCGGTCGACTGTCAAAGTAGGTTCCCCATCCCGGGCACTGATTATTATCAATATAGCTACTAGGTATATCCATCTAAATAGCTATATGCTGTATAAGTATCAATCTTAAGCTTGTACAGCAACTTGATTTTGATACACCTTTTATCAGAAAAGCAAACTCTGCATCAGTCGTGCAGGGGAAAGGACCTTGTCGCCGTAATAGAACCTGCAAGCATGGAACACTTGGCAGGGATGAAACTAACAGCCGCACAAGTTCCAAGCCCGAATTATCACTTTCCTGTTACAAAGAGAAAAAAAAAAAAAGAAACAATCGAACCACGGAATAGTGCCAGAACGGACGCGATGAGCAGCCAAGGAGCTACGGCAGCTGAAGAAGAACCTTTCATTAACGAACTTACCGTCGGGGACTCGAGATGAGGTAACTACATGGGCTTAATGACGAAGTAGCGAAGAATTCTGATGAGGATCGTCAACTTAGAGAGCGGCATCAGTAACACCCATTTCTCTGATCACCGTATCCAACAATATCTCCTCCGACATTGATATCGGGAGCTTCCCTCTCTCTAGTGGTGGCTTCTCGGTCCCCTTGAGTCGATCTGAACCAGCGAGACGAAGAAACGTCGATAGCGTTAGGGTGAATAAGACAAAGAACTGAGGGCAATAATTCTTTCGAATCAGGAAAACCGCATCCCCCTATTGGGCCCTCAACTGTAACATGGGCCAAGTTGGTGAAAGAGGAATACTGTGAAAGGCCCGGCCCTCTTAAATATTTTTTTAGCCTTTTTTTGCTGACTAAAATATGTCATTAGTTTCTTGATCCCAAAAAAAAAAACGTTTTTGGAGTTTGTTTTTATATATTCACTATATTGTAAAATATAAAATCAAGTCTAAATGGAAAAGCTAAAATAATTAAATCAGGCATAATTCTCTAAATAATTGAAATATTATTAATACTAGATTGAATAGGGTTGCACATAAAGAAGTGGAGATCTGAATTGAATAAAAAACCGGTTGGAGACAAATCAATTTTCATATAATACGGTTTTTTACAGTAAAATGGTATGATTAATTACTAAATTCAAACTGTTAAATTAACTTGTTTGAACAACTAAACTATATTAAAAATATTATAAATATAATAAAATATAAATATATTAAAAAATAGTTAGACATAAATTATTTTATTATTATATAGTATATTTTCTATCACCTCATACTAAATTTCATTCTAAATAGTTATATATTTAATTAAAATTTTATGATTTTAATATTTTTTTTTGTTATTTTAATATTTTTTTATCTACTTGTGTTTGGATGTGATTTTTGTTTGATTTATATTCAATTTATTAATTTTAATTGTAAAAAAAAGTAGTTCGAACTAATTAATCGAACCCTAAAACTAATTATAAATAATTTAGTTTGATGATTATGTAATAGTATATATATAGTTCGGGACATAGTATGTGGATCAAACCAAACTATGAGGATCCAAATAATAAAAAACTACCATTTCCCGGACAAAATTTAAAAAAAAAAGGCCTCAATCTGTGGGTCACGCAGGCTAGTGCCCGGCGATGGATTTAACTTCATTATCTGTGATAAACGAATCAGGACTTCCCAGTCTATCACAACTACCTGCCGTAGTTCCGGGCGATACTTATCGGACAAGTTGTATCTTGTTCGGCTGATGTCATATCATGCTGATGTCAATTTTAGCCTATGCTAATCGTGATTAGTAATTATCTTTAAGGGTGACAGGGCCTCTTAATCATGATCTTGTCGGGTTGGCTCTGCATATAATAAAACGGTTCAATTGTGCTGAATTTGCGTTGAGTCATCCCTAGCCTCATGATCATGTGCAGCGTTCTTATTTTTTTTTCCCTTGAAAATTCCGTCTTGATCGGGCAGTTTTTGTTTACTGTTCATGACAGATGCTGCTCTCTGCCCATTGTGAATTATTTTAATTAATTTTTGAGCAACACTTACTGGTTCAAGATGGCGATGGCATTGGGAAAATTCTTAGGATGACGAGAGCTTGAGGAAATGGAAGGAGCAGCTTCTTGGAAGCGTGGACTTGGAATCTATTGGGGGTAAGTTACCAAACCAAAGATCAGCTAGATTCTAGAAAGTTTGGTTCTTGCCCACAACCATGTCTTGATTTTCCTTTATTCTGGCGAACATTTTCTTAGCTCGACCGTTGGAATCCATTTTGGAATGCCGAAGTTTTCAGTGCTACATAAGTCAATTGAGGCATGTTGTTATTTTCTAATCAATCTCCTTCCAACACTAACGTGTGGAGATGAGCATTTATCAGAAGTAAAAATGGAGATACGAAAATGAGCTTGCTGTTGATATTGAATTTGTCCAACTGGGTCCTTGAATTTTCCATATGTTTTCCTTTAATTGTTCCACCATCTGCAGTTTCAGATCTGTTCACACAGTATCATCTCACACACACAGGAACTCCTCAGCATACCTCTAGAACATTTATTTAACCTTTTGCAATTTGAACTGTGTCGGTTGAGACCTAAATTCTCTCTTCTTTGTTGTCTGCTTGTTGACGACGACAACAAGTGCTACTTGGAGATCAACTACACGTTTGACATTCGGAAAGATCGGCAGTAGATCTCCCTTCCAAGCGTTATGACCTTTTGCTCTAGCTTGCTGTTTGACTCGATACTCATGTGTTCCACCGAGCAGTGTCAGTTTCTTATGTGCAGTAGTGCTTGGGATCTCCATGTGAAGACCTAAGAATGGAAATAAAAAACTAGTCGGGAATGGGAATGAATGAATTGGTATCTGCAGAGATGCCTTTCTTTTTTTTGGCTGGATTCTTAGGTTAATACTGAGAGTTGTTCTCTTTCCACTGATCCTGTCATGTTCCTCGATTAGTTGATACTAAGAGCTGCAGATCAATTCTTATTATCCATTTTCATCCAAGAAAAATGTGTTCTGCAGCATACCATATCTGAGCTTGGACCATATGCATTATGAACAAAAGGTATCCCTGTTGCGGATTTAAAGCCTTGTATTCATCCTCTTTTTCTAGAAAAATTCCTAAAAGATTTCAAAGAACAAATAGAAAACTGATCATGGGAGTGGGGGATCCTCCAGCATTAGCAAAATACTGTCCATATTTGATAGAAGACTGCCGGAGCAAGACAGGACCGTCACTCACACAGATGCCGCTTGGAGCCATGGACAGCAGAGGGAGCCGGTGCCTCTCGAGACGGCCCAGAAATACAAATGCATCTTCCTTTCATGGGCAAGTAGAATCTAATGTTGTCCCACTACCTCCTCAAGCTGAAGCCAAATCCATACTTGCAGCTATTACAGCGACAGCAGCTAGGGGATGGAGTAGACTTACCATTCCATGTGTTGCCTTACCAGTCGCCAGTTCGATAGGTAACCCAACCCAAGAGACGTTCCACAGATTAGGACTATAACCTCTGGTGTTCTTGCCATTGTGAAACTCTTTGAGACTTTGGGATTGTGTCTGGATTCCTGGAAATGAAAATATTTGTGCTCATGATCTGAGCCAACCAGGAATGCACTTAGCCACTGCAGATCTATGTGCCTTTTGAGGGATACTCCTTCTATCTGAACCTACTGATGGATAACTAGTCTGCTTATCAATTCAAGATGAGTGTGTGTATATAAATAACCACATAAATAGTCATGCACAATCATACATGCATAATGACATACACAAAATCTAGCTTGAATTTTTGGTTCCGTCTATCTATACAAGTCGGATCGGTGAGGTCTCAGGTCGCTGGTTTGTCCCCATGATTTTTTCATTATCAAAAACTCAAATTTGAATTTTATAAGTAGAAAAAATTTTAAATAATAAGAATTTTACCACTTAATTCTAGTGTTATTAGAACAAATTGTTATTAAGAGATATATTAAAAAAACTCAAAAAATAAAAAAAAATATATAGATGTTTTTTTTCAACAGTTTTCGATTTTCGTTTTTTGGATTTTCCATGGAGCCGAGAAGTTAACGACGAGGAAGCCTCTCCTCTCTCCATTGATCCTTCTCCCTCTCTGTACTCTTCTTCTTCTTCACTCCACTCTCGATATCTCACATCCAAGGCAGGAGCCAGGTTCGAATACTCTCTCTCTTTCCGTCGAGGGACTTCTCTTTCTGAGCAGATTTGCCTCTGCGATTTCAATATGTTCTAGGTTTTGAATGGCGATGGAAAATTTGTCAGGCTTCGTATATGTGTTCGTTGCCGTTTGTGTAAGTGTTCGAGTATGGGATTGGTTGTGCTCCAATTTCTATTGCGTTTTTCTGTTCTTGGTCTCTTTTGGCGTGTTGTAGAGGACAAGATTTGAAATTCATATTCCTCTAATCATAATCACTTGATCGTGTCTGGTGTCTTTGAAGTTACTAATTAATAAGCTTCTCTAGTTTATATTTAGCTCTGCTTCATAAAGCATCTTCTCGTATTTCAAGGGCTGATGAGAACTGATAATAATACTATAGAAGTTCAGTGCGGCATCAAGCAACTTTCATAATAAGTTGGTAGCTGACATGAATAGAATGGCAATCAATGCGATTCCGGAGTTTCACTGGAATAAATTCATTATTTTTATGATGGTTTGTGATTTATCTTGAAGAATTGAATTGACCTCATTCAGGATGATGACCTAACTCAAAAACCTGGGTTACAAATTTGTGTGGTTTCTTATTTGGGTCTTTTTTTGGGTGTTCACAATCTTTCAGGGATTTAATGAGTGAGAATGTATAGATTCTTATAAGCGTGGGGAACTCTCTCTTGGATGTGATGAGCAAATTAAGACCTGGGCAATTACTATCTTAAGTGAATCACAGCATTTCAAGTGTTGGATACCTCACCACAAGTCGAGTACACTTCCTGCTGAGTAGAAAGTAAACGCAGAAGAGCAATGCAACGGGATAATAGTACCATTGCGCCCCAAACACCAAGGCAGCGGCACCGAAGACGGTCAAATGAGGTTTGCAAACAGAGCATTCTTGAGAGCTGGTTTTGGAATAAATGAACAAATCTATTTTTTTTCTTTTTACATTACCAGGTTATTCCAGAGCCTGGTAGATCAAGTGGAGGCAATTTACTGGTTGATGATCAGAACAAGTATCGAAGCTTCATGATACGGGCACGCTCTACCGTATGGATGATTTTAGCTTTCGCTCTAATCATCTATATGGGCCATCTGTATATTACAGCCATGATAGTTGTAATCCAAATCATTATGGCTAAGGAGCTTTTCAATCTCTTGAGGAGATCCCATGAGGATAGACAACTTCCTGGATTTAGGATGCTGAATTGGTAAGAGTACGGCATGCCCTCATAGTCTATGTGCTTACATTTAGATTCTTTTTCTGGGTTGAATTCTTATTGTACTACAATGATTATTCTTTGCATCCAAAATTTTGTCTCTCTGCACAGGCACTTTTTCTTCACTGCTATGTTATTTGTCTATGGATGCATACTAAGCCAGCGGCTTGTGAATACTGTAACACCTGATAAAGTTTTATATCGGCTTGTGAGCAATTTGATCAAGTATCATACTGTTATCTGCTATTCTTTGTACATCTCAGGTTTGTTCAACAAATTTTTTCTTCTGTCTTTACTAGAGCAACTTTAATTGAAGTAAACAGTACTTGTACTGATCTTATGGTAACAATCAGGTTTTGTGTGGTTCATTCTTACTTTGAAGAAGAAGATGTACAAGTATCAGTTTGGCCAATATGCTTGGACACATATGATTCTGATTGTGGTGTTTGCACAGTCCTCCTTCACAGTTGCAAGCATTTTCGAGGGAATATTCTGGTAATTCAGCTCTGTGAAAATCAATTAAAGTTTGGGATCTTCTTGCTATGATTATTGCTAGTATGTGCATGTAATTGTTGCATCAAAGACATTGATTGCTTATTCTCATTTTCCTCTCTTTCCAAGGAGCATTTCTTTGCTTATTGTTTTCTTATGGTTATGATGTAGGTTTCTTCTTCCAGCAACACTAATTGTTATAAATGACATTGCTGCCTATATCTTTGGCTTTTTCTTTGGGAGAACCCCCTTAATCAAGTTGTCTCCAAAAAAAACTTGGGAGGGATTCATTGGAGCATCATTCTCAACTATTATATCTGCATTTGTGGTAAGCATGAGTGAATGATTTCAACAGTGAAAACTTTCCATTGTTATTTACTACTCCGAGAGAGAATCTTCAATTGGACAGTCAAGTGACAATCAAGTTATTGGTACTTGACTGCAATCATTTTTTTTGTTCGTAATGTTTGTGCAGGTTGCTAATATCATGGGTCGTTCACAATGGCTGACATGTCCGAGGAAGGTAATAAATGATGTGAACTGGTTACTTCTGTATCTCAATTGACTCTTCTTCCCAATTAAGAATCTTATGTCTTCAAGTATTTGGAGCTTACAGGATTTATCAACGGGTTGGCTTCACTGTGATCCTGGTCCTTTATTCAAACCAGACTATTACTCTTTAGGGGGGCTTCTTCCTGAATGGGTAATTATTTATTAAACTCAACCCGAAGAAAATTTTAAATATTTTTATTCATTATCTTCACTTGACATTCTGCTCATGTTACAGTAAATTCTATTTATATGAGTATGATTTTTCATTCTCCACTCTCATGCAGTTCCCTTGGAAAGAGGTTTCTATTTTACCGGTTCAATGGCATGCTCTCTGCCTTGGTTTGTTTGCATCAATAATCGCTCCTTTTGGTGGATTCTTTGCTAGTGGTTTCAAGCGTGCTTTCAAGATCAAGGTTTGCTACACACAACTCTATTATTTGTGCATTTGGCAATATGCCCGTTGACCTTCAGAGTCTGATGCTTGAAAATTAATCCTTTTCTAACAGGATTTTGGTGATAGTATACCTGGACATGGTGGTATAACTGATAGAATGGATTGTCAGGTGAGTTACCACACATAAGAATTTCTAAATATACACCTCCTGTAACAAAGACTAGGCCTTAGACAGGCATTGGCAATATCTAGCCTGCCAGGAATTTAAATAAATCATTTGTGCTTTTCTAGAACATACCTAACGGCATACAAGGTAGTTAAACTTTTTATCCTTCACTAGGTGCCCCACCAGTGCTCAATGCAGCAATTGTCATACAGAATAATGCACTTCCAAAATAGAGTTGATTAACATGAATTATTCTAAGAATCAGTTGAAATGAAGATGCAACATAAACTTTACTAGCAGGTAATATGAATCAGCAAAAAGAGAGGAGAACAAAATCAGATAATGGGAGGGAACAAGTGGAACTTATTGAGATTACAGTGTTAAAAAAATCTACATGTGATCCTCCTGTGGCCTCTTTATAGGGTTTTTTTTTCTTCCTTCAACTGGCCTGTGATACAAGAGTTGCTTCTATTTTTCTATTAAAGGCTTAAATCCATGTTGCTATTATTTACTCTGTTTATTTGATATAGATGGTGATGGCCGTGTTCGCATATATTTACCACCAGTCCTTTATCGTGCCTCAGAGTTTCTCTGTCGAGATGATCTTGGATCAGGTAAAAGTATCACACCTTCATGAGTTCATTTTCCCTGGTTTGTGGTTCTAAAAGGGCAGACTCTTTCGGTGTTCTTCTCTGGGCAGATATTAATGAGTCTTAGTTTGGAGGAACAGCAAGCGCTCTTTGTGAAGCTGGGGCAAATTCTCCAGGAGAGAACAATCGGGAAGATATAGGAAACACACATCTCATGAAATGCTCAGTTTGGCTTCGGTCGTTTCTTCGGCAGCTTGTCATCAACGTTTGGCCACGAAATCAGAGCCTAATCATACGAGGGTGGCATAGTGAGGGAGGAAAAGATGCAGCATGTATATTTTGTTTCCCATCCTAAAACCGTAGTAGCTTTGCACGATCTTCTAGGCCGAAGGCTTCTTCATTCTAGATGTTGATTCTTGTTCTGTATAGTCTAATGCTAAATCCGATGTTAGTGGCAGGGCATTGATTTTCTTTGAAAGCAAGTCGTTTGATTCTTAGTGGTTTGCTCCTTGGTAGCTTTATTACTCAGAATTGTGCTCTGGAGCAATGAATTCTTTTTACAATCCTTTGCGTTTACTTCTGATCAACAGATTCTCGATATGCCTTAACTTTTTCTTCGCTAAATGATTTTGGCCTGGTAAGGATTTGGGTGTGTGCCAAAGCAGGATCACATGAGACAAGTCTCCACGAGCTTCGGATTCCTGGATTCGTCAGCAAAAAGGAGGAATCTTGGGATTCAATCAATTTCTGGAGATCCTTGAGCATCACAGCGCTGTCCTCCACCTGTGCGCTCAGGTAGGTTTATGTCAATGTCAAGAACAGAGAACCACAAACGAAATGTACTCACAAGTTTTGCTCTGCCACATGTTTCCTTAAGAGGTATTAGACTCTATCGATTTTGCCCAGTCGATTCTTTTTCTTATTTTTTTTTCTTGTGCTCAAAGTTATCTCAATGTCCAGTACAAGGTAGCAAAAGATAATACCTGCACATGGTGGGTGCAACATTCCAGCCTTGTATTCCATTTTCCATCAGTCTGAACTTGGACAGACAAAGCCACTGCATCCACCCAGCTTAGCTAGCGGCCAGGAGCTGGATGCAACCATAAGGCAACAAAACTTCTGGATACCAACCAACCAACCAAAAAAAAAAGGACATAAATATATATCAACTATGTCACATTTTTGTACGACTACAACTTCTAGTAGACAAGTCTAGCCAGTCTAATGAAATAATTTATCAAACTAGGGGGAGAAAAACAAAAATGCCAACGAAAGAGTCCCGAGCATTTTTACCATGCCCTGTCAAAATTCTCAAGAAACCCCTAATAATAAGCACAACCAAAATTCCAGGAAAAGAAATCCAGATATCTCCTGCCGTGTCTCATTGCACTTTCGGCTTCTCAATCCTCACATAGGGCAGAACGCCCATCATGTGGACAACCTTCGGGTTCCAACCCCGCTGCTGGGCTCGACAGAACATCAAGAATGTGTTAGCATAGTAGGAGTTGAAGCCCATGAAGACGTGCCACAGGGCGTGCCCCTGAGGGTTTATGGGCCAAGTCGACACCTGTTTGCAGAAGACCCTGTCCAGGAGACCACAGAGGCTGCCAAGGATGAGAGTCAGCAGGTAGAGCTTCGCGAGCCGCTTGGCTGCATAATCATCCGTGTGGATGTAGTACTTGTACATTCGGGGGACACAGAGGAGGCAGAGAGCCGCATAGTGAAGCTTGAAGCCAAGTCCAAAGCGGAAGAATGAGTGCGAGATTGCGAATAAGATGCCATACAGGAAGAGGAATGTGGGCATCGTGGTCCTATAGTGCCAGTCCGGGGAGTAAAGGATGTAGATGTACAGGAGCACCTCCCACACCATTGGGGTCTCATCGCCCTGCTGTTGCCTGGAAATATTTTTGTAGAAAATCCATTTAGGGAACCATATTCAATGCCAGTTAAACTCATCCTACAGTAGATTCTTGTACATATGTAATCCAGAAGGGATTCCTTCATATCTAGACGGAAGTACACATAACCATTGTTCATGGAAAACCAAAACCTGTAGCTGCTTGGATAAAGCATAAGAATATTCATAGAGTAAAAATAAAAAGGAAGAGGAAATTCAAATCATGCATCCTGTAATATCTGAAAAAATGCACTATCACATAATTTGAAGAAAATGAACCCCTGAAAGTCAACAGAAGGCATCGCCAAAGACACGTTTAGTATGAAGTAGTCCAAATGGAATAGAAAATCATACAAGTTACTATGGATTCCTTTCCAACCGTTCTTATTAAAAATAATATAGTTTCCATACTAAACAATGGAACTAGGACACAATTATGAGAGGCTGTTCCACAAATGCATATGAGCTTCGAGGACAAGTCTCCCATTCACAAAATCCAAGAGAGACCTTTCAGGTGTCCATCTCATTGCTCATTAGGTTGTAAGTTGCCATCCATTTCAACCCCAAAATCATTGATCCCCAACAACTTAATTCCTCATCACAAGAGCAAGAAGCAACATGCATAGACCACAGAATTGAAGTGCAGAGTTATAGAAGGATTTTGAGACTCACATGCGTTGCAACGTGGCGTGATAGAGCATACTCCCGATAGCTAGTGTCATATTAGATATGTGTAGAATGCTAAATCTCTTCTCAAATCGTTGTCTCAGGGCATTTATGAGACCAATAAGAGCCAAAATGATGCAAGGGATGTTCGATATGGTGTTGAAAAATTCTGCAACATAAGAAGAGTAGACATAGTTCTTCTCACAACATTCTTTTGTGGACGTGACTGGACCCCAAAAGCTTGAAACTCCATCGGCCATTCTATTTTACGTGCGATAGCTTGACAAATTTTGCCCCAATATATGCCCTGTGCAAAAATCCACACCAAACAACCTGCAAACAGGTGACACAAGAATTACAGAGGATAAAGAATGCGATCAGGAGCTTAACATCGCAGATATCGACTAAGTGTCATAGTATCAGGCTTAACTTCTAGGAAGGATAAAAAAAAAACATGGTTGATGGTTTCACATGTACATATCAATTTGCTGTAGTTAATAAGGTACTCTTTAACTTGTAGGAGAAACCAATAACTTCTATGAGAAGCCCATATGGACTGAAATTATTATCTTCACAAAGTCAGGTTATTATCAGAATTAAATGAGGCTCCAATAGCAAGAGATTAAACACACAAATATGAACTAAGATAGTAAAGCACCAGATGTATTACAGCACATGGGAAGGGCGATTCAAATCAGTTTATAACTCCATTCTGCATAAAGTAACAAACACCAAATAATCTGTCCTCTTACGTGGATAAAGACACAGCGGCCAACATGCTTTAGAACCATGAGGTTATCAGACTCTGCATTTAAAAAAAAATTTTAAAACAAACCACCAAAAAAATATTCTCTTGAGACTCCGGTGGTTCCTGAATCAGTGGATGCAACAAAATGCAACCCAGAATTCCGTACTCGTCATAGATCCCAGACAAGAGAAAACCGCTGAACGAGATTAGAAAAGCTAAGATGAATCAATACCAGGGAAAGGATCGAAGATCTAATCTGAACCAACCCACTCCGCCCACAGGCTCCAAAGAAACTAATTTACCTGAACTCAAACCAAAGACACGACCGATTTACAGATTATGCAGAACGAGAAAGAGAGAAGCCGCGGGGAATCGATTCATCTTCGGGCACAAGGCGGAGAAAGGAATCACCTTTTCGATACCCTTCCGCTTCAATCCCTCGGCTCCTCCGTCTCTCTCTCTCTCTCTCCCTCCCCTCTCGTGGAGGTGGATAGAAACAGGTCTCAGAATCCAAGCTCCTCTTTTCCCTTTCTATTCAAAGCAGCGACGAGGGAGACTCAGTTCTTCCTTTTTATCATTTAATCTTTGCTCTGTTTTTATTTAGACAATTTAGAGTGGACACAGAGACAAAGACAGAGAGAGAGAGAGAGAGAGAGAGAGAGAGAGAGAGATTCTCTCTTCAGGTTTCTCACGTCGCGCGTGGACCAAGGCCGCGTGTTGACCCCTGAGGATCTAAATGGGCCCACAGTAAAGCCCATTACGAGATGCCATCATTCGGGCCCATGGACCAGAAAGATTTTCATTTATCCACAATTTAACAGCCCGAAGCTTCCTAGCCATCAAGAATTGACATGAGTGATGCATTAGAGGCGACAGCCACACATGTGGTCAGCTGATGGTAGTGACTGTGAAGTGCTGAGATTCTCGGAGACGAACTTCGACCAGGCCGACAGATCAGGCTTCAAGGATGATATGGTTCCCGGACTAGATGTCAAGTAGGTGTTTGGTTTAGTCTGGGGCTCTGTAGGTGAAAATTGTTAGGAATGATGGGTACTCAAGTGATACATATCTTCAATTAGCTGTTTATGATCTTTGGCCTGGGGTACACCTTTCTCAAGTGAATCTTACACAACTCTATTGCTCATCACACATTGGGTATCAGCTTCCCTGTCTCAGAGACCAAATATTCAGTGCAATAAGCAAGTTCATCATGTAAAATTCATCTAGAAAATATAGCATGTATTAAATAAAGCATTGTAACGTGTGCACGTATCACCAGTCACTCACATGTTCATCCTCATTCCGCCTATATAAGTCTTTAAGAGACCAATGGAACAGTGCAAGGGGCTTGAGGTCCGGCAAGAGGAGGTGCTCGAGAAGATGACTTGTGGCAAGATATGGAGATTCTTCGTCGGCTTCTTTGCGGTGTTTCCTTCTCTCTGTTTCACCCCCGCCCTCTTTACTTCTGAATTCCTGATGCGCTCAGTCTTGATCTATGATCTTCCCCCCAATGTTTTTCACGAACGCTCAGCCCCTTCTTCACTTGAGAAAAATGCTGTACTTGCAGTTTCTTCTAATATTGGCATCAATGACTGAGCCTTGCGTGGAAAACCCAGAAGAATGTTCGGCTCCGGGGAGCATTTCCCATGTTGCTTTGCTTCGAGAGACTCGTCCGTGTATTTCTCAGTCTTCGTTGGAGATGGCAGTTCAAGGGAGATGATTATCGAATTTACCTACTTTTCCAATCCGCAACCGAGACATTATTCATCATTGCACTGTAAAATCATTGAAGTTACATTTGGTTTTCCTGTTACTCTCAGATGCAGAGAAGGAATCGTTGGACGACTTAGCTCAGCTTATTTTCGTTCTTATTTTTAAGCCAAAAGGGAAAATCATCACAACAGGCCTTTGTTTACTTCCATCATTCACCAATCAGTTGCATGAACAATTGAATGCTCGGGCATCGAAAAACAACAGAATCAAACACTCTCAAGTGCAACGACTGACCAATTATTATCATCAAAGTGATAACTGCAAGATCCAACAACAGTTGATCATGAAGAAGAACAATACATCAAATGTGCAAGTTCATCCTTGTCATCATCGTCATCATTCTTTGGCAACTGCCGATTCACCATCTGAGAGGTAGTCCTGCCTGTAAAATTATAACTTACAAGTCATTTTGGTCCAGAACTTCAAAGATTCTCCATCCATATAGGTCAAATTATCAAACAGACGAGTTAAATGGTAATCTAAATTAACTCAGCCATGGTTTTTCAACAGAATATTCTTCAAATGGTAAAGCTGTTTGAATCAGCTAGTCCTGTAAATTTACCTGATTTTTCGGCTTAGTTGGTAGAGACCAGTCCCAGCCATTGCAACATTCACACTAAAGAGATTCCAATTTTTCTGCAATCACAGGAGCAATAGCAGGTTATAATGCAGGAAAATCTTGCTCCAAAGTTGATATAAAAAGGAACTAAAAGAAGGTAACATCGGGAAGAACACAATTCATTGATTTCCCTCCGGCTGTAGTTGTCCACATCCATAACTTTTTAATTAAACTAAAGCAACTATGGACATCTTTATTCAGTAGTCCTGAGCATATTGTTATCCACACCCTGATAATGCTAAGCAGGAAAATGTTAAATTGGTGTTGTAAAAAGTGCCTAGTATATGCAAAGAGTGGAGGAGGAGAAAACCTGTTTTCGTTACTACTTGTACTTTTTTTTTTTGGTGAAACTCAGAAAAAAATTCATGCTAACTGGAATCGAATATGAACTGAAATGATTTGTCTCAGTGTCTATCCAATGTAATAAAATGGAATGGGGAGGCAGTTCCAGGATATTGTAATCTGTACTTCATCCCATTCCCCAACCCTCTGATTCCATTCTATCAAAAGAGTCATGATAATCATACCAGTTCCGGGGCACACAGAAACTTGCAGCATCATATACAGGCAATACTCCTCTATCAATGGAACACTTACCGGAGTAATCACTGTGCTGTAGCGTGACCAGATAAGGCCAGTGCATGTAACAGCTGCACAACATAGAGGGATCAGCTCAGACTTAGCAAATAGTTCATACACTCAGTCCAGGTCAATTAAGAATGGAGCTATGAACATCATAGATTTACTTGTATGGATCAAATAGCAGGCATCTGATCCTCTTGGAGGCAGGAAGTCACAGCAATGACTGAGTTCATTACAAGAATGCTAAAGCTTGCAAATTTGTAAGAGGAGAGAACCAATAGAACAGGATGCATACCAATCTGTTGAGGATAAGAAAGCTTTTCCGGGGGTTTGGAGAAGTCAGCAACATTGGCTATGCTAATGCCCCACTTGAAAGTTGGTGCCCAGAAATGAACTAAGCAAAATATCAAAATCAGTTACCTATAAACACTAACCAGGAAACAGCAGCGCCCTAGAGTAATTTATCAATACTTTTGGAGGATAGCACTGACACGAGCAATAGGATGAGATGGGGTAAAATTAAAGGTCTGCAAGACACTTAAGAAGGATAGCTGATTAAACTAGAAACTCAACACAAGCATGCACATTTTCAGGTAAAAGTGAGATTTATCAAATAAAGCCTTGCAATACTAGTGGCAAGATAAATGATAGAACATATGAAAACGGCCAGCATCAGTTGCTCCACGTGTTAGACTGACGGAATCAAAATTTCTACTGACGGAAGGCCTCTTAGAATCACAAATCCATAAATCTTAAACAGATACTGTCCCTTGACTCATTGCGCTACAGGGCTCAAGAGGCTCCTTGGCTTGGGTTCAGCCAAACAGCGAATTTAGATAGGGAATGGCTTCCCTCCCAAGTCCCAACACGTAAACGTATCCACCTTTTTGTTGTTCTTCTGTTTCATTCATTCATTCATTCTTCCTCTCTCTCTCTGACGCGACCAATGTGACAGATACGGGGGCACTACAAAATCAAGACAAGCTCGGAGACAAGAAACATGAAAAATATTAAATTTCAAGAACACCCCAGGATCCGGAACCACCGCCCACGATAACCCTTGACGCACAAGTCACACTTCGAAGCCACCGAATCTGACAACGAAATTACCGGCAAATCGAGAAGGGATGGAAACATACTGGTCTTGGGACCAGCTGGGTGGTTCCAGAGAGCTTGAAGCTTCGAAGTCGCCATGAGAATTCAATTCCGACTCCACCTGCGATCGTAATCCAGCGGGAAGACTTCAGCCGGAGGCTAAACAATACCTCCAACAGCCCCGAAGACAACCCGTGCTTGCCTGGGAATAACTTTGTGCCACGAGTTAATTTTACGGTGCAAGCTCACGGATCGTCTTGCTGGGTCTATCCTATTGTATCATATCTTCCTTCCTCGGTACTACTGACTGCTGATAATAATTTCGTAAGGAAATTGTGGTTTTTCGGTCCCTAAACTTTTGTATTATTCCAAAGAAGTCACTGTACTTACGATTCAAGTAATGAAAATCTCCTCAACTTTTTCCCATTTCCAACACTATTCACACAGAAAGCGCCGATTATGGGGAAAAATTCTTTGACCGTCTTCTGTGTCATGTGGCACCATGAAACTCTAACGAAATTATAGTAAATAAGTAAATTACTACTGATTATTTAAGTAATTATCATTATCATTACTAAGATTTCCCCATTGTTTGACATTTTTTTTAAGGTAATTTCACTTTCGCATATTGATTAATACTGGTAGGAAAGTATAGTTGCTTAATATCTACAGACAGATAGATTCCTCAAGAAAGATTATTTTTTTAATTTAATTGTGAGATTGATTGATAATACATAGGAAACACAAGCAATGCCACCTTAACGATGGCTAAGGGAGATTCAAACACTTTTAAACATATTTATTGACAGTCCATTTCCCCCTTCGGGTCTTAGACTGTGGGCGGCGTTGTGGGCTTGTCCTGAGCCACCGGCTCCTCTTCGGGCTCATCATGGTTGCCCCGACACCCTTGCGATTTCTCACAACCACGATTGTAACCGTTTGAAGGTGGTGGCAGGCATGGTCTTTGTGACGCTCCTCCGCAGGCAACGACGCCGCGCCTAATTGCGCCATAGCTAATCGACTTGGCTGCGGACCCCGGGGAAAGACAGGCCACCACCACGAGGGCCACGATGCACATGATCACCATCGTCTTGGACGCATTAGCCATATCTGAATGCAGCTTATATCAGAAGCTTAGATGGGACGGATCGTGGGAGAGGGAGAGGGAGAGGGAGAGTTTCGCGGCTAAGGTGGTAAAAGGCTGCGATGATTGATGGAGAGGCGGCTGTGGGATGCATTGGAGCGGAGGAATGCGTTATATATAATGGATCCATGTTGTCAAGGCGAGCGGGCATTAGGTGGTTGGCAAAAAAAAAAAAAACCACCATGTATTAGCTGCACAGCCGGGGTCATTCATACTAAATTTTGTATATTTTAGTTTCGACAACGAGGAAAAAAAACCAGAAAAACAAAAAAACATCGAGTAATATTTCTCTGTCCATCCATGCTTTCCGATCTTCAATGACAACCCTACACTTGGACATTGGACCTACCCATTGGCAGATGTTCTTCGCTTTCTGTCAACTGGTTAGCAGCTGCGTCGACGGGCCCAATTCTTTTCGGACTTGACTTGCTGATAGTGAGCAGGACAGAATCGCCGAGAAGTATAAGGGAAGGCGTTACGTTACATGCATTATCAAAATGCGAACACGTACTGTACATATATATCAAGTATATGTTGCTCTTGTTCGCCCCCGTACCACAAGCAACGGATCTCTTTTCGAAGGATCCGATATGATCCATCGGGACTTAGGGATGTGACTCGGCTTTGTCATGCTCTCAGATTGGGGGTAAACCCTATGGGTGTTCCTCAAGTCGAAACGAGGAATAGGTGGTGCATGTCGATGAGTTGAGAGGACCAACATCACTATAACCCAGTTAGGCTGAAAGTTGGCTGCGCATTTGATGAAATTGCAGCCTTCATTTGCTTGAGAAGTTGGCTGAGCATTTGATGAAATTGGAGAGAGAGAGAGAGAGAGAGAAACGGGGGGGTTTGGGTTTTGTATGTAGCTTCAATTAGAAAGTGAGTGCAAAATTACTTATATTATATATCGATATTAGTTTTGCTCGAATATGTAATGAGACTCTACTACCAACTCACATATTTATGTATATATACTTAATTAAATCACATATCATAATTTTAAATTAATCAATTTAATTTATTAAGATAATTATGAGGTTACTCCACATTGTTTTGTCATATGTGTAGATGTAATTGATATGTTGCATGTATATGCATAGAATTCAATCAGCGATGATTTAGGTAATCATTGCAAATCAATATAAAATTTGTTCATGCTCTTTTTATTACATCATTGTTCGATATAACCTCAAATTTTATCGTTATCTTGTGTACCTTTTTTTGATAATTTTACTTTCATATATTGATTGTAATGAAATGATAATAGTACTATACTAATATACGAAAATTTTCGTAAAAGAATTTTTTTATTTCATTATCATATTGAAAATACAAGTAATTAATGTCGTCATGACGATGACCCAGGCAGACTTCCACCGCCGATCAACCAATTTATCGTAAATTGACAATCCGGTTCTCATCACTCCGTCCATTTTGAATTTGACGTGGACTTCTACTGAACCGCCGGTTCCTTTTCGATCTCACCATCAACTATGATCTCGGCATCTTTCGGGCTCCTCACAGCCTCGATTGTAAGTGTTTGAAGGGGGTGGCAGGCATGGTCTGTGCGACCCTCCGCCGCAGGCGGCGATGTCATGCCTGAGTGGGTCATAGCCAATGTAAGCCGACCTGGCTGCGGACTCCGGGCAGAGAGAGGCCACGACGAGGGCCGTGATGCACAAGATTACCGTAGTCCTGGACGCTTCAGACATGTCTGAATGCTTGTATTGCAATCTTTGATGGGATGATCTGAGGGGAGTACTGCAGCTAAGGTCTTACAAGGCGGAGATGGTGGAGGCAGAGGCCGTTGCGAGATTGGATTGCATCGAAAGAATGTGTTATATAGAGTGGACTTGTGGTATTAAGGCCGGCGCAGATTGCGTGGTTTAGCACTCTTCAAGGCGGAGAGCCACCGCGTTATGGCTGAGGAAGGCTGTTCATACTAAATTCTGAATATTTTATTTATTTGCAGGAAAAAGGTTAAAAAAAACTTAAATTAAAAATTCTCGAGCAATTTGACTGGTTTTTATTTGTCATTATCTTCTATTTTTAGTTTTTTAGTTTTAAATTTATAAAAAAATTTCAAGCTACTTAATTTTTTTTTATTTTACTTCAAATGTTTCTAGTCGAAAAAAAATTATATATATAATTACTGATGATTAATCTCTTTTGAAGAATCCGATGTAATTTATTCAGACATAGGACCCTACCTCGGCTTAATCTTTTGGATTTCATGAAATGAAAATCTCAACTGTTTCCCATTTTCAACACCGGTTCCCAGTACCATCAATGTTACCGGAAAAGTTTCAATGAAATTACAATGGATGAGGTAATGGGTAGCCAACTAATTACCGTGATTACTACTAATTAGACAAGGATTTACCGGCAATTCCTCGCAATATAACGTAAAGCCCTATACGACTTTCTCGCTATTCAACATATATATTTTTTAGATAATTTCACTTTGCATGAGAATCAGTGAGTCAATGTATATGATTTATTTTTTTAAAAAACCATGAAAGTTTTATTAAAATAGATTTTTTATGTCATTATGAAATTGATATAAGAAATACAAGCAATGTATCAATCGATTTAAGTATATCGATAATCCACTTTTGCTTCATCTTCTTGGGCTCTATTGTGGACTTCCCCTAAGCCTCCGGTTCCGCCTCGGCCTCATCATCATGCGGACCCCGACACCCCTGCGACTTCTCACAGCCATGATGGTAACCGTTTGAAGGCGGTGGCAGGCATGGTCTTTGGGACCCTCCTCCGCAGGTGGGGATGCCGCGCCTAATTGCGCCATAACCAATGTGACTCGACCCAGCCGCAGACCCCGGGCAAAGAGAGGCCACCACCAGGGTCACGATACACAGGACTACCATCGTCTGGGGTGCACCAGTCATGTCTGAAATATCGTATTGTAAACTCCGACGTGGGATGATCTGGCGGCAAACTTTATGGGTGAGGTCGTACAGGGCCTGCGATGACGGGCGGATAGGCGACCGCGGGATGGAGTAGGGGAGGGGGGAGAAATGTGCTACGTATAAATAGGTTTGCATTTGTTAAGTCTGGTGGGGACCGGTGGTCTGGCACTCTTCGAGGCAGAAAGCCACCACATTGTTAACTGCATGCTGTTGATTACACTAAAATTTGAGCATTTTTAGTCACGGCGAAAAGAGAAATCGGCCCATTGGTGAACTCCGGTGAATCCGCACGTTTATTTTGTTTCGACAGCATCGCACAAGTCAGTGTTTCCTCTGTTCATCGCCGGTGCCAAACAAGAATGTATTGTGCAGGTAAAAAGAGAGTGAAACATTCGTGTACAGTGTCAAGAGGACTCGGCAGAGAAAGTCGCGCTAGATTTATCGTGTGACGGATGGAGGGTAGGTGGTAAAGTCGAAGGGCTAAGGCGGGAGCGAAGTTATGATAATCTAGTGACAACTTGAATTAGAGGTGATAAAATTTGATACGGTCAAAAAGTATGATACAAAAAAATTATGTATGAATAATTGTTTGTGGGTTGTCTAAACGATCGTTGTGCTGATCCGAAAATATAAAAATAAATTTTATAATAAAAAATTTTAATATAAAAATTAAAAATTTTATTAATTATATACATATAAATATATATTTAATATTTTATTTAAATTAATATAACTTTTATATTAACTGATAAATTATATTATAAAAATTTATTTTAAACTTATTTTTTAAAAAATAATTATTTATATAATTCATCTCACTGCAAAATCAGGAATTTTTTTTTCCCTCTATTTTGCCTCACATACAGACTCATTTAAATCCATAAATTTTGTAGGGTATTCATTGGACCTGGAGAACGTCATTAAGCGCGTACATAGGATAAGTAGGCCTGTGGACCGAATAGTTCGACTGGCGGAGGTTCCTCGTCAGCTGGTTAGCAGTGGGGCCAATAGGCCCAAGCATTAGGGAAGGGCCACTGATTGGGCCGTAATGGGTCCATCAAAGCGAAAAAATGGGCCTCCATTTCTCTGGCCCAAACATTTTCCTTCTCCTCCTGCATCTGCAATCTTGAACAGCGCAGGATCCCTGCGAAATCCAGCGAAACATGTTACACATTACAAAACACCATACGCATATATTATTACGAACCGAGGCTGTACGCGGCCGTTGTGGGACAACTAACAATCATAAACCCTTTTTATTGTTATTTTTATGAATCCAATGTAATTTATCGGGACACATAGCCATGATCGAGCTTTTTTTTTTTTTTTTCTCTTAACCATGGAATTGACTCTAATATATGACAGAATCAAACGTGTGGGCGCGGCTTTTTCCAACGGGCTTGTTATACTGTTCTATAGTGTCGTAATTGTATTGAATTAGATGGGTCCTTTTTCCCACTTGCCAATATCTTTCTTCTCTTGATGACAAGAAGCTCATGCATTTGGAATTCAAAATTAAATCCCATCAACATCAGGTCGAAAGCAATTCATTGCATCGAACTCTGTGGAAATGTTATTGTGAAATGAAACTTACATGCGTTATATGCATATGTGTGTGTGTAGTTTATAGATGATTTTGGGTTGAACTGGGAAGGAGAGCCATGTGGGACTTGCAGCAACTTGTGTCTCTGCTCGAGCGAAGCCGAGGAAATAGTTTCCACCGACGTGTATATGTGCATGGGGAGAGAGCTGGTGGTCACTATCGATACTGGTTTGTCGTCAATTATCAGGTTGCATATACATATATGTATATATAGACTTCTTCTTTTTTTCTTTTTTTTTTCCTGACTGTTTTTGTCAATCGTCACGTCTCTATATATGTTCCAAAATTGAAATTAAAGTTGTTGGGACCAATGACCATCACTCTACCCCCCCCAAAAAAAAAGAAAAAAACTCATCGGAGATATGTGCCGACACATTTGAGCTCAAATTTTCAAAAAACTTCCTTTTGTAATGAACTCTTTTCGGGAAATCTAAGAAGTAATGGAACTAGCACATAATTGAGATAAATGAGAAATTTTAACAATAAAAATTATATTTGAATTGTATGAATCTCTATGTCTCTAGAGATACCACTTCATAAACTTCTCTCTCTTGCAAATTCAAGAAAAAAAACTTGGATCCCGGTCACATCGATCACTCGATTTTCCAAGGCAGCCTTTGGTGGAAACGTTTGACAGTTTAGCCTATGAAATCTTCCATTAAAATTTCATTAGACCTTGAAGCGCATTCGAGTTGCCCATCTTATCGCTATTTAATATGCATACTTCGAACCTTTAATTTGAAATGAAGGGTCAACGCATCTTTCTTAATAACCCATAGTTCTTTAGGTTACTACGGAGAGGCCGGCCGACGAGTCCGAGATGACAGAAGAATAAGAGAAATGGATCTTATACGCAATTATCCTCATCACCCTTAAAAATCAATATCATGATCTCTCTCTCTCTCTCTCGGTTTATCTCGGACCGTGTCGACGGCATCGTACCAGGACCCCTCTATCTGCCTTTTCATGTTTACTCGCGTGGAAATACAAGCCAATTCCTCGCATGGACAGAGGGCATAATCATTTACTTACGATCATGATGTTGTTGTTAATGATTATTGACGATGGTGTTGCTAAGAGTCTACGTATGTCGGTGGACCTCTTTAGCTAATCTTAAGGAATGGGACGACATTATCGTGTACTGTACTTATCAAGAGAGAAGAGAGGCCGCACGTCGACGTGTTCATCGCATGCACATGCGAGCAATTAACTGCGCCAGTTAACGGATCAAAGCGTAACGTGCATGGCATGCATAATCACCGACCGCCGACGCTACTTCTCACGTAACTCTCTCTCTGTATGTGAAATATTACACGTCAGCCCCAAAACTCCATTGAAGAGTCATTTTTTATTATTAATGGAGCCTGAAGGCTGAGGTGATTCACCCGTCAAAGTAGAGCGATTTGCATGGCGCCTCTCTCGCTCAGAAGATTGACCGAAAGGTATACACATAAAGTCAGACCTGTTTCCTTAGTTAGGATATCGAGAACTTTCCTTCTCGCATGCAATTATCGTCGCCATGATAATCCATTATTAATATTTTTAATTGCAAGAAAGGGGTTTAATAATAATTAAAAAGTTATTAATTTAATTTTTATCGTTAAATTTTTTATATTTATTTATTTATTTTTTCCATTCATCTATTTATAATTCATGAGTTTCGTGTCTAATTAAAAAAATGTATTTTTTTCAAATATAAAAAAGATCCACATGTGCTTTAAAAAAATAATAAAATACTTATCAATAAGAACTAATCTCAAAACTTACTAATTTTATAATAATATTACTACATACAGGTTTTGCATGAGAAAGGTTTGTATTTTGTCCAAGATTTTTTTTTGGGTTAATGACTGGCAATTTCTTGACTTTTGAATTTGAATAATTAAATTTAAATATATTTTTTTTTGGAGATTTTTAGGTTTTTGTTTAAAAGAAAGTGAAGATAATAAAGCCGCGCACATGATTGATGGCGACGGTGGATCCACTACACTACCCCTTGAAGCTGAATGTGAGCGCAGTCCAAATTCTTGCTCGGTGGGAGCCCTAAACGAGGAGGGTGAGTGGGGCCCATCGAAGCTTGCCGCATTTAGTTTAGCGGGGCCCGCACGGTCGAAGGATGGAGCTTCTTGACCGTCGATTCGACCCTATCATTGCTCGGAGGGGTGGCCCACGTAATCATCGGCTCAGAAGATCCCCTGAAGGGAGCAGCATCTACTTTGTTGGGCCCACTTGAGAGCGGGGTAACAACGTCTTGATTGACTGTGACTGATCGCTAACCCAGACGGAAAAAAGCTCAGTTTTGAACGGGGAGTAAATATTCGTCCGTTGTCCTAACTTTAAATTTATAAATCTAAAAACTCCGAACATTAATAACAAATTTTTTTATTATTATAACATGAAAATTCAAGAGAATATTTTTTTTACTCAGTAAAAGAAAAGCAAAATTAATAAAGATTTTAATGTCTCTCATTAAGAAATGTTCAGATTTTTTTGTTTAACCATGAAAAAAATAAAATAACATTACGTGGCTGTGTTCATTGTGAATAATAGTAAAATTTTAATTTATAATTAATATATTTAATATATATAAATTAAATAAATATATTATAAATTAAGAATATTTTTATATGAACCGCACATACCGCCCCGCAATAGAGAAATGACTAACTATGAGACGGGCTACCGGGAAAACTAGCCACCAAGAGAATTCAGTCCTGTCAAGACGCTTGTACGGTGGCGAATGAAGGCCTCCTCAATAATCGTGTCGGCCAATGACGCTTACTGTCAGCGGGCAACCGTATCTTGACATTCATCTCCATGGTGACCATCCTTTTCGAGAACCAAATTCTCGATCGAGCTGGAAAGCCATTGCTCGAGGCAGGAGGATTCTCCATCAATTCCACGAGAGAGACCGGTCAAGATTATAGCAATTGATTTCACTTAAAAAAAAGATTTTGTGTAATTTATTATAAGAAAAATTAATAATTTGAGAAATTTAATATGATAAATAATAATATTATGATATAATATCCTATAATATATGCTATAACATCTCTCATATAAATATGTATAACTGGCCATCGTGATTAATAACCCATAAATGCAATCAAATGAAATGCTAGTTTGTGGGATTCAACGGGTTTGCAATATATCAAAGAATAATAATTTTTTTGACACATATGTGAAACTTTAATAAATTTTAGTTAATCTATATTCGATTATAATAGTAGTCAATAATAAAATTTTCTAAATTGTAAACGTGAAGCCGTCGTTTAGATGAGAACTTTGTGTAGCTGCGCCAGGTGTGAAACGGTTCTCCGCTTTTGCAAGACACCGAGGGACAGCAACGTCAGTATCGGATTCCTCCACGCCCTTTCTCGTCATTTCACTCGTCGTCCTCGAACCCGACCCGACCCGACCCACCTCTACTGCTCTCTCTCTCTCTCTCTCCCTCCCCGTGCTGCATCCCCGCACACAATCCTCCGTGTCACTCTCTTTCTCACTACAAAAAACTCCATTTGCCTTCATTCTCTTCACTTTACTCTTTCGATTGAGTGACGGCAGCAACATGGGATCCAGAATCCCTGCCCACCAGCTCAGCAATGGCCTCTACGTCTCTGGCCGCCCCGAGACCCCGAAGGAGCGCCCACCGACAATGGCCTCTCGCTCCGTCATCTACACGGGCGGGGACGTCAAGAAGTCCGGAGAGCTAGGCAAGATGTTCGACATTCCCGTCGCCGAAGGCCCGCCGTCGCTCAAGCCTTCCCGCCCGTCCTCTGCCTCCCAGCACAACTCCGGATCCGTCGTCCGATCCGGTCCCAACTCCGGGCCCATGACCCGACCCAACTCTGGTTCCGGCCCGATCAAGAAGACGTCCAGTCCCATGACCCCACTCACCCCAACCGGTCTCATCACCTCCGGCCCTCTCGGCTCCGGCCCCATTGGATCGACCCGGAGGTCCGGCCAGCTCGAGCAAACTGGCTCCATGAAGGCCACGTACGGGTCCGCCGTGACGAGCTTGGGGGCGGACGGGTTGAGGGTAGGATTTAGAGTTTCCAAGGCGGTAGTGTGGGTCTTCCTCGTGGTAGCGTCGATGGGCCTCCTTGTGGCCGCATTCCTAGCGGTGGCCGTGAAGAAGGTGATGATCATACTGGTAGTGGCAGGGCTGCTTGTCCCGGTGGTTGTGGCTGGGCTATGGAACTGCGGGCTGAGGAGGAGAGGGCTGCTGGGGTTTGTGAAAAGATACCCTGATGCGGAGCTCAGAGGCGCCACTGATGGACAGTACGTGAAGGTCACTGGGGTAACGCCGCAATTTTCAACCTCTATTTCATTATTTCTTTATGCATTTTAATTGTAATTGCCATTTTCTTTTTCCGTTTACTATGGGCAGCTGCTTAGCTTAATGGGTGAATCAAAAGATCTGCTTGCGTGGTAAACTGTTTGGTCTCCTCCCCTTCATGTTTTAGTCAGAGATTTCTCTAGCGAATCTGTCTTCTTCTTCTTCTTCTTCTTTTTCTCTCCGTCAGTCTTGGCTGTATTTGTATGTTTCAATCATGTTTCTTCTTTTCATTGTTTGTCTGATAATTTGATGTAAAGTAAACATCAAAGGGATATATTATTAGAGAAAGATCTACTTTATCGTTTATGCGATGTGCCTAAGATAAATCCTTAGCTTCTTGGTTACAAAGGCAGTAATCGGTATTGTAAATTGTTTTTCCTGTTTGGTTTTGGTCATATATATTTTTTAGTTCTTTTTTTTGTTCAAAAATTTTTAGTTCTTCATGGTGAAATGGTTCATTGCATTCGATATGGGTTTTTTTTTCTCCTTGCGGGTTGGGGGGTGGTTGGGCATTTTACTCGAGAAAAAACTTCAAAATGTTGTATAAATTTCACAGAAAATTGTATTATCTCACTCATTGGCTCTTTCCCTTTATTATTTCTAAATCTGTTCCTGCCTCCGTTGATGCAAAGCAATGATCACGATAACTTGTTCTTTTGCTAGTTTTCTCTTCTGGGTAGCTGATTTTAGTTTGTACCTGTTGACAGGCTTTTACTGGTATTACTGGAAATTCTGGTATCGAGTTGGGTTTGTGTGACCCAATAAAGCACCCTCGTTAGCATATTGTATAGATGCTCGCAGTCGTTTGTAGGGTTGGGGGTTGTTGGGCATTTTGCCCAAGAAAAACCTTCAAAATCTTGTATAAAGTTTCACGGAAAATTAGATTATCTCATCCATTGGGTCGCTCTTTTCTTTTAATATTTCTAAATCTGTTCCTGCCTTCCTTGATGCAAAGCAATGATCATGATAACTTGTTCTTTTGCTTGTTTTCTCTTTGGTGCAGCTGATTTCTGTTTGTACTAGTTGGTGGATTTTTATTTGTAAAACTGGAAATTCTGAGGTCTAGTTTAGTGTCTGGGACCCAATAAAGCATTGTCATGAGCATTGCATAAATGCTCCTAGTCATGGAGAAAATTAGTATGGCTGGTGGCATAAATTACATCGTGAAATGTAAGGCTGTAATCTATTGGTGAAGTAATATATCCTGGCCTTATATCAGTTGTTGCTTTGCTGTGGTTCCTCTTTCCCTTTATGTGCTACTATGTACTTATCTTACACTTATAATTTGTTCTCTTAAATGGTTTTTCTGTTCTGCTACTATATCAGTTATTGCTTTATTGAGGATTTGCTGTCCTTTAAAATGATTTTCCTGCATTCCCATTATTGCAGGTCGTCACCTGTGGGAGTATACCTTTGGAATCATCTTACCAGAGGCTGCCCAGGTGTGTGTTTGTGTCCACAGAATTGTATGAATACAGAGGATGGGGGGGAAAATCTGCAAATCCTAAACACCGATTCTTCTCCTGGGGAATTAGACATTCTGAGGTCAGTTCTGCAAATTTCTTTTGTTCATCTTCTGAACTTTGCATTATGATCGTTGAATTTTAGACCTCGGGGATTGATAGTGTTATGAAAATCCAGACGCCTTTTGATTCTCTGTTTTATGAGTTGGGTGAAGAGAACATTGTGGGGCAGTATTTTCTTTCACCAGTTTTACTTCCTGAGTTTTTGATAGAGTCATGTTTTGCAGTGTTTGCTTCTCAAAATGTGTAAAATGAACTGATTCATGTGTCTAATCTTCATGAGTGATTGCAGCAAATTACCATGAGTTTTTTTTTTTTTTTTTTTTTTATAATTAAAAATTGTAATAATTGTACCATGAGTTTTACCATGAGAATTTAATAGTTTAATTCTGGAAGAGATATGATATAAATGTAAATTTTCCTTTGAGCATCCCTAGAGGGTATTATCTATTTGTCATTCTAATAGTTTATTGATTAATAAACAGAAATATGTGGCTGATTTCTACATATCAGACTTCCAGTCTGGACTAAGAGCCCTTGTGAAGGCTGGGTATGGAGCTAAGGTTTCTCCATTTGTGAAAACGTCTACAGTTGTTGATGTGACGAAGGAGAGGAGAGAGCTGTTGCCAAGCTTCATACGGTGGCTTGCTGACCGAAGCCTTTCTAGCGATGACCGCATAATGCGCCTCAAGGAAGGGTATACACTACTTTCCTTTCTGCTCCTCATCCTGTGACTAGGAATTTGGATACCAATGTTTTGGACAGTTCTTTATGGTTGGTTTGAACCTATGCTTCCCTTGATGAGAAGACTGAAAAGAAAGCGGAACCAATATCTATGCAGAACCTGATGATGTGATTTATATGTTGGCATGATTTAACATTCAGTTTCTTCCTTCATACCAGAGTTGGCCATACGTTTATTCCAGTTATTCTGATATCTTTTTCTGCTTAGATTTGCTGGGTTTCTGCTTGCCTTTCCTTTGACTTTGCCTGTTATGACAGGTTTATCAAGGAAGGGAGCACAGTCAGTGTGATGGGTGTCGTTCAACGCCATGATAATATCCTGATGATCGTACCACCATCACAACCTGTCTCCACAGGCTGCCAGTGGGCTCGCTGCCTCCTCCCCACGTATGTAGAGGGCCTTATCTTGACTTGTGAAGAGAACCAAGATGCAGATGTCGTTAACGTGTGAATAGTAACGTTTCTCTCAACTTGTCTTTCTTATCCTAATCTTGCTTGTAAAGTTCTCTCCCGGAGTAAATATTCAACCGATGCTTTCAAGGTGGAAGAAGCAGAGGGGCCTAAACATCTATTCCCTTTTCTTGTGCTTTGAAAGTGCAAAGTAAATGCAGAGCTATGAGGCTGAAGGGGTCTCGGTAATTATTATCAAGCACATTACAGTATAGTTCAAGAGAAGCTCGTTTTGAGTTTCTGGAGATTGTTGCGGTTTTTAATCTGGAAATGGGGATAGAGAGAAGGATAGAGGTTTTCCCACTCTTCCCATATGCTCAAGATTACTATATGTGTCTTTAATACGTTTGTATACTGTATCAGTTTGGCTGTTCTTACGTGTACATAAGTTTGCTGAGGCCTCCCCTTTTAAGGGAATTCAAAAGATGTTCATTCTGTTGGTTTATCAGCTGTGCCTTGAACTAAATATACCTAATCAATCGGCTGACAGAAGGCTGCCCTTAATTTTTAATGTTTATCCCAAGTTGGTTGATAACCCGAGAGAGAGATGAAGCTCTGTTCTGGAAGTGCAGAGACATGGCATGGCGAACAGCCAGGAAGAACGAAGAAAGAAAACGAGAGGAAGATGAACAAGATTAGTGGACACGTGTCTTCCAGTCAGATCAACAAGATTGTGGACAATACATCGAGCCGAATGATCACAAAATTACAGCAGCCTTCTTGTGCTCCGGCTCTATGAAGTCTGATAACGTTGATCCCAACTGGGGACGTCGGGTCCTCGAACAAATAAGAAGCAAGTTTCTTTCTTTTGACAGTCCTGACTGAAGAAGAGCACAGCTGTCATATTCAGTGTTGTCTCGGGCCTGTTTAATCCCATCAACTGCCTGCCTCTGCATGTCTTCAAAAGAACAGAAGAATTCTAACTGGCCGCTCGAGATTGCTCGGCGGTGGTACAGGCATTCACAGAGGAAAAAGGGGCTCGTGCAGTGGACAGTGCCACACCGAACCGGCAACTACAACGCAGCGTCCGGCTCCTCGTCGTCGGTTGACCCTCCTATGCCTCTGGGGTGCCTGAGAAGCTCTCGTCTCTCTTAGGAGGCACGGGAAGCTTTCGAGATGCAAGATTTTCAAGGAACTCGATGCACAATCTGGTCTATGTTTCACAGTATTTACAGTCGTGTCTCGGGGTTTATGACACTTCAAATTACTTTAAAAGATGAATTAATTAGCTAACTAAATTAAATTGGTCGAATTAGTTCTAATATGCCGTCGCCGCTCACTTGTTCATCCGGGTAACTGTTGGTTAGGACTCCATTAAGTGTCTCTTTTCGCTGCCCTTTCATCCACATGTTTTCCCAACAACTACATGGACGGTTAGGTAAGCCATTGTTGTACCATAACCACCATCAATTAAATCGTAACTCTCAAGAAAAAAAAAGAAAAAACAAAGTAAATTAACACTTGATGGATGAATTTAATGCGATAATATTACTCTCATTATAACGTTCAGTCCCACTTTATGTTTTTCTTTGGCATGTCCTAGTATGTATATCTAACCTTTTTATATTAAAAAATTTATAACATAATGGTCAAATAAAATTAAAAAACTTAGCCTCTTTCTTAAAAAAAAGTGCATTAACAATTTACTCTTAAATTTGCGGAAAGCAAGGCTTGGGAATTTGAATTTATTTTACTACCAAAACCGTACTCAACTATCACTCCACCTAACAAATAGCTCTACTGTCCCTTGCCTAGACACAAATATGATGTGGTGTCATCCGTCCATCGTGACCTACTGACACATTCAAGCTTTTTTTTTTCTCTAAAATAATATTAAAATTCAACAGCTTAAAAAAAATCCAAAAGCCTTCTTCCTAAACTGCCCTTCTCCTCGCTGTCCACTAAAATGACGGCGTTTACCCTTTTCGACAACCAAAGACTGCTGTCTTAAAGCTAAGCAAGGTGAGAGGAAATCTCCGCTTTGGTCTGCGACTGAACCCTCCAATCAGACCACAGTCAGAAAGCATTGGACTTAATATTACGGCGACAGCAATGGCCCCCGCTTTTGTGTTCAATGGCGAGCTCGCCGCCGGCAAGTCTGCTTCAGAGCCGAACACCGGCCGCCTGGCAGCTGTCTACAGTGAGGTGCAGACTAGCCGCATCCATCACGCACTCCCTCTCCCCTCTGTGCTCGAAGGATCCTTAAAGATCGTCGATGGACCCCGGAGTTCCGCCGCCGGAAATCCCGGTAATGGACCAATTTCGCTTCTGTAGATGCGAATATGGGGTTGGCGGTATAATCTTCGTTTAGTGAATAATAGTTCTCTTTGGTCGGAGAGCAGATCATGGAGATGCGGAAAAATCTTGGATCTGTTTGCTTCCAGTCCCTCACTAAAGTGCCTTGATTTTAGTTTCTCGTGCTGAAAAGAGGAAAAAATTGGGAAACTCTCGTGGAATGGTTTTCCTGACGGTCAGTGGGTTTCTAACATATGATTTAGCTGAAAATGAAACCTTTACGAGGAACCAATCTAAGAACTAGCAGGGTCTGGGCTGATCCATTTGTTACTAGCATATGACTGGTCCGCGCTATTTACAGGTGAGATTGCGAAGCTTTTCCCATGTCTCTTTGGGCAACCGTCTGCCTCATTGGTGCCTTGCGACGGACCTGTAGGATCGGACAAGAAGTTGAAGATTGGTGTAGTTCTGTCGGGAGGACAGGCTCCTGGAGGACACAACGTGATTTGTGGAATCTTCGGTGAGAATTGGATGGACTGGTTTTGACTTCGACAGGAATTATACCTGTGGTGATTTGTATGTAATGTGATTTCTATTTTATGTGCTAGATTACTTGCAGGACCGTGCGAAAGGAAGCATATTGTACGGTTTCAGGGGTGGCCCTGCAGGAGTGATGAAGTGCAAGCACGTGGAGCTGACTTCAGAGTACATTCACCCCTACAGAAATCAGGTAAACATTTGAATTTGGTCGGTAAGTTTTCCCCCTTTGTGAATAGGCTAAGCTGTCCTTCAATGCATTCAATTCCACAACTTTCTCTGGCTATGTTGCATGCTTTCATGCCTGTCGCATCGCTGAGTTTATGATGATGCTGGGGTTTGATCGTGGTCATTTCATTCTCCTGTTAGGGTGGGTTTGACATGATCTGCAGTGGGAGAGATAAGATAGAAACTCCAGAGCAGGTGAAGAAACTTGGATCTGGTGGCAAAAAAATGTCTTGGTTTTTGAATAACCAAATACTCATGTATGGATATGATTTCAGTTTAAGCAAGCTGAAGAAACAGTTAAAAAACTGGACTTGGATGGCCTTGTTGTTATTGGAGGAGATGACTCTAACACAAACGCTTGCCTCCTGGCTGAGAACTTCAGGTGCGTTTGAACAGTATTTTTCTGTAGGCACTTGGGAATTCTACTGTTGCTGCGCATGCATCTCCAATATTCAGAGGAAAAATTTAGTGTGCTTGTGATGATTTTGCATATGTAGGAGCAAAAATATGAAAACTCGTGTACTTGGATGCCCAAAGACTATTGATGGTGATCTCAAATGCAAAGAGGTGCCCACAAGTTTTGGATTTGATACTGCATGCAAGGTAATTTTGCTCATGAATTTTCATTGAAATTTATATCATACCTGTTATTGGCATGATTCTTTCTGATAGACTTGCCATCCATGTATAAATTTTTTGCTTGAGATTTAGTGATTGATGGTAGGCCCATCATTGAAGAAGCCATAAGTCTTTTCCTTTGGCAAGACACTATTTGACCTCTTGTGGGTTACTGATTTTCAGCATATTCGAAGGTTCTTTATTTAGAGTTATAAACCCTTTTTTTTATGCAGATATATGCAGAGATGATTGGCAATGTCATGGTAGATGCTCGATCAACTGGGAAATATTACCACTGTATGTGTTTTATGTTGATTTATCTCCTTTTCTTCACCAAGGTCTATTTCTCTGTTGTTCACTAGGGATTTACTCAAAATGTTCCTGAATTTTCTTTCCCAGCGATGTGTTATTTGGTTTATCCTGTCCTACAAAGTGTCCCCTTAATTTATATATTGATTTCTGTAATGTACTTGCAGTTGTTCGGCTCATGGGACGAGCTGCATCACACATCACATTGGAGTGTGCTTTGCAAACTCATCCAAACATTACTATCATTGGAGAAGAGGTAGTTTTTTCCCGAAAACTTCCATTCTAAGTTTTTGGTTTATTGATCAGATAGTAGATAAACCATTTTTAGCCAGTATCTGATTCCCATTTTAGATGCATATGGTATATTCATACTTGATTCCTCTGATGGAAACTGTTGGGAGTTTTACAGGTGCTGACCACACTTCATTTTTTTGAGGTCTAAGCTTTGTTTGACATGTTAAAAAGCTTATTAGGAGAAACCTGTTTGGAATATAAACTGGCAGAACAAGAAAAACTATAGAAGCTTTTAGCCTACTGTATGATGATCATGCTCTTTATCATTGCAGGTTTTTGCTAAGAAGCTGACACTGAAGAATGTTACAGACTACATTGTTGATGTTATATGCAAGCGTGCAGAATTTGGCTACAACTATGGTGTCATTCTCATTCCTGAGGGTCTAATCGACTTTATCCCTGAGGTAGATTTCTAGTAGCCTTTCAGGGATGCAATATTCATTGTGGATTGTAGATATGATGTTTGAGTTGTGGTTTTTACCTGTTTGACCTACAGGTGCAGATACTTATTTCTGAGCTGAATGAAATTCTTGCCCATGAAGTTGTTGATGAAGGAGGTCTATGGAAGAAGAAACTGACTGATCAGTCATTGATGCTCTTTGAGTTCTTGCCTCAGGCAATTCAAGAACAGTTGATGCTTGAAAGAGATCCCCATGGAAATGTCCAGGTAATCATTAATAATAGCGATTTATTCATCCATTCTTTTACTTGACTGTGACAATGATAAGTTATCTTTCTTTCTTCCAAAACTTGGTCAATGTTCTAGCTTTTTCTTTGCACATAGGTTGCCAAAATAGAGACGGAAAAGATGCTGATTCAGATGGTTGAGACAGAGCTGGAGAAGAGGAAGCAGGAAGGAACATATAACTGTCAATTCAGAGGGCAGTCTCACTTTTTTGGGTAAATTGCATCTTTGCCCTCAAATTGCTTCTTGTTATTTTGTTTTAATTGAGGACGATACCTTGTAGAACCAGTAATAATTCTGGGCTCTTATGTACTTGTATCACTTCCAGATACGAAGGCCGATGTGGTTTGCCAACCAACTTTGACGCTAATTACTGCTATGCCTTGGGCTACGGTGCTGGGGCCCTCCTTCATGATGGAAAAACCGGGTTGATATCTTCGGTCTGTGTTATCTTCCTTTCACCATCCTTGCTCTTTCTGTCTTTGCTATAAGGACGTACTGTTGCAATGTCCACATTCCTGAAGAGCAAAGCTATCATGCTTCCAGCTAGTTGTTCGTTATTCAAGCATTTCAGTGATGCTCTTATTTAAAAGAAGTCATTCTGGTTTTGGCAAGACCAACTTGCTGGGAAAGGAAGAGTTGGAATCAGAAATACAGCTCAACAGAACTGCTTATCTCTCATGTATCATTAGATCTTTCTGTCATAGTTCAGTATGCCCATTGATTACTATGGAGTATGTAGGATGAATCCTTTATTAATGATAGGTTAAAGCAAAAGCTTATGAATTTCATGGGCAATATTATAACTAAAATATGGGATTTCTACAGGTTGGGAATTTGGCTGCTCCTGTATCCGAATGGACTGTGGGTGGCACTGCTTTGACTTCATTGATGGATGTTGAGAGGAGACATGGTATTATTGAATTCACTGATATTCTGTCCTTTCAGCTTTTTTTTTTTCTAATGGGTCGTCTTTTCAGCTTATAATACTGTATATATATGTAGCATTTTAGCCCTCTCTTTTCCTCTTTGCCATTGGTTAAGTGAGTGGATGCAACCTCTTATATGTTCTTGAGACAGATGCTTCATAAATGAAAATGATACATTTCCCTTATAATCATGGATTTTTCTTTCATTCTTGTGAGTAAATAATAAAAATTTGGAGAGTAGTGGGGGGACAAATGTATTAGCTTTAAAGAATTTAGATCTCCAATAGAAAGAAATGAAATAAATGGCCAAAATCGTAGAAGGCAATGTAAGCTTTTTCTTTTCTCCCACTAAGGTTTAATCTTTGTAAATCTTGTCAGAAATTATTTTGTGTTGATGGCAAATAATGGAAGTTACAATGCAACCTACACGAAATCCTTGACTTATCAGCACTTGTGTTGTGAATTTCTATAGCCAAGGACCCTTTATCTAAGTTCTTCCTCATTGAAACTCTATCAGAAAGATGAGGGGTTGTGATGATACTTGGGTTCAGCAATTGTTAATGTAGTTTATTGGCTTCCTAGTGAATGGTTTGTGAACATAATCCTAGTTTTTTGCTGTTCATTTACTTGAATGAACCTCTCGCAGGAAAGTTCAAGCCTGTGATCAAGAAGGCAATGGTGGAGCTTGAAGGTAAAGAAAAGATATGGATTAACTTTTTCCTTCGAATGAACCATCATCCAACTTGATAGTAATTACCTGATGTTTCAGGTGCACCATTCAAGAAGTTCGCATCCAAGCGGGATGAATGGGCCCTCAAGAATCGCTACATTAGTCCTGGTATGAATTGCATGAACTTTTACCTTCCAATGCATGCTGCCTTTAGTATTCAACATCCAGGCTCCCATGAACTAAGGAAAGTGGTCTACATATTTCATTGCAGGTCCAATCCAATTTGTTGGTCCAGCTTCTGATGCCGTGAACCACACCCTGTTGCTGGAATTGGGAGCTTAAGCTAGTTAGGTGATGCTAATTGCATTCCTGAACCTGCTTCAATCTGTGACCAAGTATTTCCCCGTTTGATTTGCAAAATTTTTTGAAGCTAGTGGAATATTGTTGCGTATTCTCAGAGAGCTCATTGTCTTGGAATTGTGTTGTACCATTCCATTAATAAGGTGATTGTTTGGCCAATGAGTTCACGACTGTTGGGCCACTCCATTAATTGAAGTATCAGTTATAATAATAACTCATACAGAGGTCATAATTCCAAAGGTGCCTCTGCTGGTTCAGGTCATCCATCTTGTTTTCTGTTGTCATCCTTACCATTAAGTCCAAGATATGCATTCTGGGGTCATGAAGGCTGATGCCCCTCTCAGTAGCCACCACAACTAAATGCTCCAACGTTGCAGTTAACTTATTCCGTCATGCGCTTCTTACTTTCGGAGTGATGCCTGTACTCTTACCTCTTATAGACCGATCAAGTCACTCTTGTACCATTGCTATACGAGCTACAACTGTCCACTTCCTCAGCCACTGACGCACCAGACTGGCAACTGTAACACGTCTGGCTACACGCTGGTCGGTTGGACCCTCTCATGCTTCTTGTCTTGGTTGCCCGATAAGCAAGCTCTCATTCGTCGAGAGGCAAGGGAAAACTTTGAAGACGCTAACTTCTCGAGGAGAACCAGAGCACCCCCAACGCACAATTCGGTCTAGTCTGGTGGGTCTAGCCAGTGTCTCTTTCCGCTGTGGCAATGGTCAGTTTCGGTGGAGCCCCTGTCCAACAGGTATTTCCGGCAAACCGGCCAGATCAGCGGGGTGCTTCGGCAAGAAACCAAGGTCCGTGGTGATGTGGAGTGCTCTCCTTCCAATGGTCTCCCGAGCTCCCCTGACTTCCTCCTATAATTGATGGTTTGGACTCCGTTACAAGTCTTATTTTCCCTTGACTTTTTCCATCCATGCCTTCCCAATCCCAACAACTAGACAGAAGGTTAGGTAAGCGGTTGTTGTTCTACAACCACCACCCACTGAATTATAACTTAAGTTGAAAAAAAAATGGATTTTATGTTGCACTATCCCCTTTTAATTGAGTTCGATTATGACGTATAAAATATTTTTTTCCTTATTTATGTAGTTTTAGGCTCATAATTTCTTTTACAATCATTAACCGAAAATAGAGAACTTAATATATATATATATATATTAAAAATCGCCAAAATTGATCCACTAAAAGAAGATTTATTCGCTCAATAATATTTATCTATGTTAAATAGTTTCCTAATTGTTCAAGTAATCTGGTTTTTCATCCATTTTTTCTAATTAATAATGAAATTAAATCAGTTCACGAAAATATCCAAAATTCTTCTTCCTAAACTGCCCTCCTCTTCGAAGGGCAACGACCGTTCCTCAGCGGACTTCCCTAGGAAAATGTGATGGTTCAGTTCTACCCTTTTTTCAACGCCGCACGGACGGACCGCAGTCCTTGAGCTCACCAGAAGAGTGCGAATCTCAGCTTCCTTTTGACTAAACTAAACCCTACAATCAGACCACAGCCACTGGGTGTTAGACTTACTTCTCGAGCCACAGCGATGGCCCCCGCTTTTGTGATCAATGGCGAGTTCTCCGCCGGCAAGTCTGCGCCGAAGCCGAAAACCGGCCGCCTTGCCGCTATCTACAGTGAGGTGCAGACTAGCCGCATCGACCACGCGCTCCCTCTCCCCTCTGTGCTTAGAGGATCCTTCAAGATCGTCGATGGCCCCCCGAGTTCCGCCGCTGGAAATCCCGGTAATGGATCGCTTTCGCTTCTCTTGATGCGAATATTGGGTTGGTGCTGTAATCCTCGTTTAGTAAATGATGCTTCTCTGTGGTCAGAAGGAAGATAATGGGGATGAGAAAAATCTCGTATCTGTCTGCTTCCAGTCTCTGACTAAAATGCCGCATCTTTAGTTTATTTATGCCTGAAGAGAAGCAAGTAGGAAACCCTCGTGAAATGGTTTTCTGATAGTGAATGGCTCTCTAACGTATGATTTAGTTGAGCATGAAACCTTTGCGAGGAACCAACTTAGGAGTTAGGCGGCTGTCATTTGATGGGCTGTGCTGTTTACAGGTGAGATTGCGAAGCTTTTCTCATGTCTCTTTGGGCAACCGTCTGCATCATTGGTGCCTTGTGACGGACCTGTAGGATCGGACAAGAAGTTGAAGATTGGTGTAGTTCTGTCGGGAGGACAGGCTCCTGGAGGACACAACGTGATTTGTGGAATCTTTGGTGAGAATTGGATGGACTGGTTTTGACTTTGACAGGAACTATAGCTGTTGTGATTTTTGTGTAATGTGATTTCTATTTTATGTGCTAGATTACTTGCAGGACCGTGCGAAAGGAAGCATATTGTATGGTTTCAGGGGTGGCCCTGCAGGAGTGATGAAGTGCAAGTACGTGGAACTGACTTCAGAGTACATTTACCCCTACAGAAATCAGGTAAGCATTTGGATTTGGTTTGGTAATTTTCCCCCTTTGTCATTACACTAAGCTGTCATTCACTGAATTCAATTCCACATCTTTCTCTGGATATGTTGCATGCTTTCATGCATGTCGCGTAGCTATGTTTATGATGATGCTGGGGTTTGATAATCCTCATTTCATTCTCCTGTTAGGGTGGGTTCGACATGATCTGCAGTGGGAGAGACAAGATAGAAACTCCAGAGCAGGTGAAGGAACTTGGCTCTGGTGGCAAAAAAATGTCTTGGTTTTTGAATAACCAAATACTCATGTATGGATATGATTTCAGTTTAAGCAAGCTGAAGAAACAGTTAAAAAACTGGACTTGGACGGCCTTGTTGTTATTGGAGGAGATGACTCTAACACTAACGCTTGCCTCCTGGCCGAGAACTTCAGGTGCGTTTGGTTTGAACAGTATTTTTCTGTAGGCACTTGGGAATTCTACTGTTGCTGCGCATGCATCTCCAATATTCAGAGGAAAATTTTAGTGTGCTTGTGATGATTTTGCATATGTAGGAGCAAAAATATGAAAACTCGTGTACTTGGATGCCCAAAGACTATTGATGGTGATCTCAAATGCAAAGAGGTGCCCACAAGTTTTGGATTTGATACTGCATGCAAGGTAATTTTGTTCATGAATTTTGGTTGACGTTTTTATGATACCAGTTGTTGGCATGATTCTTTCTGATAGATTTGCTGTCCATGCATAAGTTTTTCACTGGAGATTTAGTGAATGATGGTAGGCCCATCACTGAAGAACCCATAAGTCTTTTCCTTTGGCAAGAAACTATTGGACCTCTTGTGGTTTACTGATTTTCAGCATATTTTATGGCTCTTTATTTAGAGTTATATACTTTTTATTTTTGATGCAGATATATGCGGAGATGATTGGCAATGTCATGGTAGATGCTCGATCAACTGGAAAATATTACCACTGTATGTGTTTTATGTTGATTTATCTCCTTTTCTTCACCAAGGTCCATTCTCTCTGTTGTTCACTAGGGAATTACTCAAAATGTTCTGAATTTTCTTTCGCAGCAACATCTTAGTTGTTTTATCCTGGCCTCGAACTGTCCCTTTATATACACAATGAATGATGTAATGTACTTGCAGTTGTTCGGCTCATGGGACGAGCTGCGTCACACATCACATTGGAGTGTGCGTTGCAAACTCATCCAAACATCACTATCATTGGAGAAGAGGTAGTCTTTTCCAGAACATTCTATTCTAAGTTTTTGCTTAGTTGATTAGCCGGTAGATTGACCATTCTTAGCTGGTATCTGATTCCCATTTTAGATGCATATGGTATTCATACTTGATTCCTTTGGTGGAAACTTTTGGGAGTTCTACGAGGTCTGACCCCAGTTCATTTTTCTGGGCTAAGCATTGTTTGACATGTTAAGAGCTTATTGGGAGAAGTATTTTTCTGAACATAACCAGGCACAGCAAGGAGAAATATAGAAGCTTTTAGCCTACTATATGATGATCACGCTCTTTATCATTGCAGGTTTTTGCTAAGAAGCTGACACTGAAGAATGTTACAGATTACATTGTTGATGTTATATGCAAGCGTGCAGAATTTGGCTACAACTATGGCGTCATTCTCATTCCGGAGGGTCTGATTGACTTTATTCCTGAGGTAGATTTCTAGTAGCCTTTCAGAGATGCAATATTTGTTGTGGATGGTGGAAATGATTGACATTTGGGTTGTACTTTTTACCTGTTTGACCTGCAGGTGCAGACACTTATTGCCGAGCTGAATGAAATTCTTGCCCATGAAGCTGTTGATGAGGAAGGTCTATGGAAGAAGAAATTAACTGGTCAGTCATTGATGCTCTTTGAGTTCTTGCCTCAGGCAATTCAAGAACAGCTGATGCTTGAGAGAGATCCCCATGGAAATGTCCAGGTAATCATTTATAATGGCCATTTGTTCATCCATTCTTTTACTTGATTGTGGCAATGATAAATTATCTGCTTTTTTCCCAAAACTTGGTCAATATTCTAGCTTTCTCTTTGAGCATAGGTTGCCAAAATAGAGACGGAAAAGATGCTGATTCAGATGGTTGAGACAGAGCTGGAGAAGAGGAAGCAAGAAGGAACGTATAAAGGTCACTTCAGAGGACAGTCTCACTTTTTTGGGTAAATTGTATCTTTGCCTTCACAATTTGTTTCTTTTTATTTCCTTTTATTTGCAGATGAGACCTTGCTGAGCCAGTAATAGGTTGAGACTCTTATTTGCCCATGTATTGATATCACTTTCAGATATGAAGGCCGATGTGGTTTGCCAACCAACTTTGACGCTAATTACTGCTATGCCTTGGGCTACGGTGCTGGGGCCCTCCTTCATGATGGAAGAACTGGGCTGATATCTTCGGTCTGTGTTATCTTTCTTTTGCCATCTGTGCTTTTTTTATCTTTGCTATAAGGACATACTATTACAATGTCCAAATATTCCTGAAAGGCTAAGCTATGGCGGCTTTCCAGCTAGTTGTTCATGTCAAATGCGTAGTGGATTCTCTCATATATAAGAAATCAATTGGGTTTTGATGAGACCATGAAAGGATGCAAACAAAAGCTTGTGAATTATGTGGGTAATATCATAACTATAATATTGGATCTCTACAGGTTGGGAATTTGGCTGCTCCTGTATCTGAATGGACCGTGGGTGGCACTGCTTTGACCTCATTGATGGACGTTGAGAGGAGACATGGTATAGAACTGCTGGCTTGTTTTCTATCTTTTTGGCATATACTGCTGAACTTTACATATATGTAGCATTTTAGTCCTCTTGCATCTTCCTGGCGAATGGTATGTGAACATAATTACAGTTCTTAATTGGTTATTTACTTGAACGAAATCTCGCAGGAAAGTTCAAGCCTGTAATCAAGAAGGCAATGGTCGAGCTTGAAGGTAAAGAGCCGATCTGGATGAACTAGATCACGAATCCTGTGTTCTCCCGAGTTTTGACTAAAAATATCTAACATCAATTAACATCTGACTTGATTATAATTACCGGACATTTCAGGTGCGCCATTCAAGAAGTTCGCATCCATGCGAGATGAGTGGGCCCTCAAGAATTGCTACATCAGTCCTGGTACGAATTGCGTGGACTTCTTCTTTTCCTTCAACTGCACACTGCGTTCAGTATTCAAAATCCAGGATCTCGTGAACTAAAACAATTGGTCTACGTATTTTTCATTGCAGGTCCTATCCAATTTCTTGGTCCATCTTTTGATGCCGTGAACCACACCTTATTGCTTGAATTGGGAGCTTCAGCTAGGTAGGTGGTGATGCTAATCGGGTTCATGAACTTGCTCCGATCTGTGACAAAGTGTTTATTGGTTTGGCTTGCAAAATTTTTGAAGAAAACTAGAATATTGTTGCGGATTCTCTGAGAACTTAATTATCAGTGTGATTAACTGAAGTGCCGATTAATAAGGTGACTATTGGGCCATTCTATTGACCTGAATTCATGACTATATTTATTTATCTATTATTATTATCTTTCATTGTTGGATTGATGTGATTGCCTAAATTGGGATATCAGACATTACCAAGATGGCTTCAGAATTGAGAGAGTAGGATAGGGCCCCCTACCTATCTTTTTAAAGTAAGTTTTTAAACTTGAATTAGGGGAAAAAAATCGCAGATAACTTTGAATTATCAGGCCCACCGGCTTGAGCTCACTGTCCATCCTAATGGTGGGTGTGATGTTGACATTGGACCTGATATCTTAGAACAGAAAGACTGATGGACGAGGTGGATGGTTCTTGTTCTGAGATTGGGTTGGGAGTTCTCATGGCTAACAATCGGAATCAAAGGCAGTAGCGAATCGAGAGCCAGCTAGAAACTTCTTAAACGTGTTTCCCATTGTCATTCGGTTTTGTCGATATTCAAAGATGTTAATAGCCCTAATTGAGCAAGGAAAATTGATGTATAATTTTGAGAATTGGGATACGGTTTGATGGGGACTAAGAATTTTCAGACCTTTTCTTCTAAGCATATAAATCCCATTATAACAAAAATAAAGTATATATACAGAAATAGATTATAATACAATTATATCATTTTCCTTTTGATTTAATTCTTATTAATCAGACCTAATGCCCTGTACTTTCATTCGCATTACCCTTTCTTAAAGTTTCTTAATTCGATTATTATCGGTTGGACTGGGGATGTGAATGGTTGGGGTCATGTGAGTTTTCTTATCAACTTGTCGGGGCCTGATATTTTTTGCCTGATTTTTTCGACGGTGAAAAGAATCACCCGCTGCTGGCTCGGCTTTTTGGGTGGTTTTTTTTATGCCCTAACATTTTCATTAAATTAAATGATGTGCTTTCTTGATATTGTATTGAGAAGAGAAATCCAAGAGGGATGTGTTAAAAATGTATTATTAAACGTATTTTTTATTGGAGAAAAGGTGATATATCAAATTTATTTTAAATTTTGTAGTGATAAATTAAATAAATTATCAAGTATGAGGATAAAAATTGGGTGGGTCAGGCCTCACATTTTTTTTGTTCGGTCCGAACTTTTATGAGTCGGTTTTCTTATGATTAAAAAGACTATCTGAATTTCAAGATATGGCCTTAAAAAACCTATCTTTCTAGACAGGTCTGGTTCAATTCTTTTGGTTTTTGATTTCCTGATTCTTTTTCTTTCACCCCTAAGGTCAAACTTCTTATTATCATCTTGGAAGGATTTCAACACCTTCCATTTAGCCAACACCTTCGAAGGATTTCAAATTAATCACATCTTCAGGGAACGAAATAGAGCGGCGGATTTCCTAACAAGAATGGCAAGGGAAGCTAACCTTCATCGGGAAGGAGTGATCTTTTTGGATGAGCCACCTGCAGAACTTCATAGCATTTTAATTGATGATATTTTAAGCATTTCCTCTGTAAGGAGCGTAAAGATGAATACAAATACCGTAAGTCAAACACTTGATAATACTAATTAGATAACTCTTTCTTTTATCTGATCCATTTTGAATCTTTTTTATTATTAATATAAATTCACATCCTACCCAAAAAAACTTCTTATTATCATCTGCACCTCTTTTCCTAGGTATATATGCTAGGTGAATGGAATAGTGCGAATGGACAGAGAAGAATAAGGATTTGGAATCAAACCGGGAAAATGGGCGAAGGATTCCTATGATAATAATCTGTTGACTAACTTTTTTTCCCCTCTCTTTTCGTCTTCCTTTTTCTCTTTTTGGCGCTGAGAAATTAATAAGTTTTTTTTCGTTTTCTTTATTATTATTATTATTATATAAATAAACACATATGAAAAGAACTATGAAATCATGACTATTTTATTTTGATCCGATCAATAAGACAAAATTCTTCCAATATATATCTTATTTTTTATTCATAAGATTTAAAATTGATATAATATTTAAGAAAAAAAGGTGTTAAACAGTATAATTAGTTAAACGGTCATAAAGTTAATTTTGGAGCAGCTGACCTTAAGCCGTGCCCGCATGAGCCGTTGTTATGTATTATAGTACGTAGGTACAGAGAGTCGATCTTGGACTTCGGCAGATGAACGTACGATTAATGAAAGACACGGTGATGTGAAACCCTCACTATATAGAATTCAGTAACTAATATATATATATATAAATACAAATCAAAGAACCAAAAAAGAAAAAGAAAAAATGTGGGACAGTGAGTGCCCAAGGGTGATGCCAAAATCACATGCAATGAATGTGGGAATATTCTACTTGTATGGAGAAATTTAATTATTCAATACACGAAATTTCTATATTTTATATGGATATGTTTTCGCTACCTAGAGAAAGACATCATGTGACCCGTTGGCATTCGGACCCCAACAGCAGATCGATTTTATCGGGGAATGTTCGAGCAATCGTAGGTTGCGACAATGACAAGGATCTCCATCTCTTCATTTTCCTTACAGCTGGTTTATATCAACAAGTACAGATTTAAAATCACCAATTATGATAGTTAGAGCGGTGAGTCAAGTGATAAGCAAAATCGGACAAAATGTTTATACCGTTCCATGCCTTTATTCTATCGCATTTGACCATCTCAACTAACTAGTTGAGCACAGTCTGAAATAAAAATAAATCTCTTCCACTTGCGGGTGTTGGCCATATTGGCTGCAGGAAGCATCAAAGAAGATCAAGATAGTGTGATGGAATGCATTGAATTACAAATTTGTGCGTATTATCATTATACTTTTTCCTTGACAAAGAATATTCTGCAATAAAAAAAAAACAGGGCTTCCCCTAAAATATAATATCAAAATATCGCATAATATATATATGTATGTATGTATGATATGGAGGACTTTCTCCCATAATAGAATGGGCTTGGTATGTAGCCTTCAGGTAGACCTCGGACAGGCATATCCTCTTTATTTATTTTTCGTGCATTTAGCAATTAATAGGTACTGATCTTATGTAAAATGGAATTCGGATAATATAAAAAAAAAATCGAATCTGCCCAAATTAATGCCTTTAATTAATTCGCCGTGCAATGACGCCCTGTCTACCAACTGACAACATCTCTTACCTCTCGCCTACGTAGCTTCGGAGAGCCTTCCCCCCTCCCGCCATTAAAATCCATCGACCTCCCCGCTCTTCCCTTACATTTCCCACCTTCCACCATCGCTCTCTCTCTCTCTCTCTCATGGACGCTCGACAGAACATTCCTTCACAGCGCAGAAACCAGATGCTGTCTCCCAGCCGCAGCAACAGGAACGAGAAGATCACGAACAGCGGCAGCCTTCCGAACTCACCCGAGTTCGAGTTCTGGAGCATGCTCCGGAACCAGCCCGCGCCCGACCCAGCCCGGATCCTCTCCGCCGACGAGCTCTTCTCCGACGGCGTCCTCCTCCCACTCGACCTCCTCTTCGTCTCCCGCGCCAGACAGTCAGTCGACCCGCCTGACAGCGACGGGACCGCGCCTCCCATCTCGGGTCAGAATGATACTCCTTCTGGGGTTCCCGAACCGGGGACTCGAGCCGCTTCCCTGCTGGTCCCGAAGGCGGAGCCGGTTGCCGGTTCGAAGCGGTGGATGGACAGCTTTAAGAAGAGCGAAAAGACGAGTCCACCGAATGATCAAGTTGAATATGTCGCGACTCTTGGTCAGTACTCTCTTATTATGGAATTAAAATTTTTAATAAAGAAGTTCGACTGCACTTTTTTAAATATTATATTAAATTTAAATTATATAAATAAAAATATATAATTAATTTTACCATTTATCATATCGATATCCTTATTCACGATGATGACGACTTGCGAGTTTTTGCTGCGAAAAAAATGTACAAGAAAAGGAAAAGCAATATGAATTGATTAATCACCAAAATGTGAATATTTGAATTGAAAAATTGGTAGCAAGTATTTTTTTTCATCAACATTTCAGGCAATTTTTCGATTTACTTATAAGTAATTTAGATAAACAAATGATTAAATTAATTATCAATTAATTTTAAGCAATATAATTTTTCCCAGAATTCTTTTTATTTCCTAGAGCGTCGATGGATCTAGTAATGCACATAGTGGTCGATGTGGATACTTCAACTCGAAAAATATATAATATTAAATAAATTTTATATATTTACATATTATTAAATTGTCTTATATATTCCCGACCTGCCATTATATTCTCCCTCAGATTTTCCTTTAATAAGTGAAAAAATTAAATTAAATTCATCCTATAATTTTTTTATTGGAAAAAACCTAAAATAGAGTCATTAATTAAACTACTGTTTTGCATAATTTTGTCATTATTCATTAATAATATTATTATTCGTCGTCAGGTGGTAAAAAAAAGGAAATCCAGGAGAAATTAGAAAGGGGTCAGAGGAAAGAGAAGCCGCGCCGCAGAGGATCAGGCGCGCCGGAGCTGAACGTATACATCTGGCCCTTCTTGCGGAGCAGGTCCGCCGGTAACGTCGGCACCGGAGCAATGATCCCACACAGCGCTCCAGCAACCCGGAGGGTGAGCAGAGCACCTTGCTCGAGGAGCAACTCGGCCGGTGATCCCAAGTCGAGGAGTAGCAATAACGGCTACAGGTGGCCAAGCAGCCCGGGGCGGATTGGGGTTAACGTGAGCCGGGGCAGCCCCGTTTGGCGGCCGAAGCCGAGCGGGGCCTCAGCTCCGGCGGCGTCCCGGAGCTTCATCGCCAGCGAGAAGAATCCTTCTACCGAGACAAACGCTCGGGTTTTGAATGTGGACGCTCCGACGCTGCTATATGCATCAAGAGGCCGTTCAGGCTGTAGGAGCATAGCCGGTGGTCGAGCCATAGGTCGTGGCGGCGGCGGCGGCGGCAGCTTGTTTAACCTTCGGGGACTCTTTGCTAAGAAAGTGCATTTGATCAAGTAACTTAAAGCGTCATCGGCCTGGGGGAAAAAAAATCTTTATCGGTGTATAATTATTAGTATATTAAAAGAAATTTAAAGTAATTATCTACGTGGACGATCAAATGTCAAATTGAATAAGGGAACAATTTAACTGATGAAAGGTGGAAAGATTAAAAAAAACAATTTTTTCAATCGACATTTAAATGTGAATAATCAATAATGAATTTTTGGGGGTAAAACTAAGATATTTTTAACAAATAAACAGAGAATTAATCTTTAGTATTCGGATTCGGCTTAGCAAATTATTCTACTTGAATTTCATTGCCATCAATCCACTGATCGACGCCACAAGTAGGATGTAAACTTACTGTGATTGTTAGGTATATTGGATTACTGCAAAAATTACTAGAGAATGAAAATCACTGTAAAAATCATATAGGGGAATGAAAAATCATCCGCTGTTTGTTCAATTTATTTTCGGGGATATTTTTCGGGTTTTGATATTTTTATTAAATTAAATAATAAGTTATGTTGATAATATATAGACTCCATCATCTCCGTCTTATAATACCATCTTTATTCATGTATTTCTCAAATGAGTCTCACATTGACCAAGCGGAGAGAATGAGGAAAGGGAAAATGACGGAGTAAAAATATATTTGAGTACATTCTCTTATAGGGTTAAATCCATTTTACATTGGTCTTGGGACATTCCATTGATTGGTGTTAAGCACCATGAGTCGCTCTTAATTCATTTTTTCACTTAAATAAATTATCGTATGAATAAAAAAAATTCATATTTACAATATCATGATACAAAGTCAAGCACTATTAATTAAACCAGAATATCTCCGTCCGTAATTGAAAATGGTACGGAATATTCTCTCTCGACGCATGCATAAAAATGTATATGGAGGAAACCCTCGTGATCAAAGAGACATGGACGGAGGAGATGCAAGAATTTGAGATTATATCCGAATTTGGTCGGTTCGTTTCTTTTCATTCAAGTATAACTATTTTTTCATTAGGCTTATGTATATATATTTTTTTATATCCATTGCTGTTCGAGGTTTGTAAATGGTCCGTCTGGCTTCGGGCCCCAGAAGCGATATTAATTTTTATTTCAAATGCAAAAATCAAGCCATTTAAGTCCATATTAATATATGCATTTAAAACTTAACTTTTCCGTTGATTGTCAACGGATTGGATAAGAATTGGATAAACCATTCAAATTCACCTTATCTAAATAAAATACATTCATGTGCACGTACGTGTATTTACATACATTTTTTTTATTGAATCTTATTTAATAATTTAGTACATTAATAAATAATCAAGAATATAACCAGATTACTATTAATCTAATTTTAAAATAATCTTATCTAATAAGATATGCATGCGATCAATGTGGGCAATTTCGTGCAAGTGAAATTTAACTGTCTAAACTAAAATTTAAATTATCAATTTTTAGTTGTGAGGAATAACTGTATAGTGTGTGACCCATTGAGCACCATACTAAGTAGGTAATATATTAATATATCTTATTAAACAATTTAATAAGAATATTAATTAACTTTTAATAAAAATTCACAAGTTAAGATTGACGTGTTATAACTACTTGGATAGTGAGGATGTCAATCAAAAGAATTGAACACCCCATGTGATTAGTTTCGGCATAATTAAATTCCTCGGTTATACAATATTTCTGATAGATTAGGGTATTGATAAAATGTCAACCCTTAATTCTTATTCATATGTACATCAATTTTCTGGTATTTAATTCATCATGAAATATTGTAAACATTTTTTCTAATATTTCATCTCACTCTTATCAGAAATTTTTCGAGTCAATACTAAGTATAATACATATGATATTTTCTCTTTTTTATGAGGGTAACCAATCCTTTATTGATTACATATCATTTCCATAAGAGTCTTATTAGGTATAGAATACACTACACATGGTTCGGAGAATTATGTAAAGGAAAAAATAAAAAATGTAACTTAACTCTCATAAGATACTATGATAATTTCAAGTTTAAGAATCATTTACATCTATTATTACCTAAGGAATAACTTGTTAACATTTATGTGAAAATTCATCAAGTTAATCTTTAAACAAATCAGTTTAATAAACTCATTTTATAACGAGTACTTATATTATTATATTAATAACTATTTACAGGTAACTATGAAATTAGTTACGATCTACCTTACCGTAAATGTACCAGTCTTACTAAACCACTGATTCTCTAGTAAGTGATTTTTCGACTAGAAACATTTTAAACTATAATATGTAGATTTTAGATCTTATTGGTACAATATTATCATTATCATAGTTTATGAGTTTGATCATTGAATACAGTAATATATAATGAATAATAATGTCTCAATTGAATAAAATTATATTAATTGTTATTGGATTTAGAGCACTAATCCTAACAGGTCTCGGATGCAATGAGTGATCGTGCCATGGGGAGAGTGCAATCGCCACTAAGAGAAATGACGATGATAAAAGCATACACGAGCATATAATTTTTTGTTTCTTTAAAGTCCACACTACACATCTTTTTATAGAAAGCCAATGTCTCTATCTATGCATCGACAAGCGTCAATCCTGTCAACTGTCAAAGCCCCCACCCTCTACCTTAGTGATGTCTTGTTTTAGGGCAAATCTGAGATTTTTATACAATGAGTGGGATTCTTCGAGATTGTTATGACCGTGGTGATCGGCATACTCGGATATGGATTCTTTCAAAATATGTTTTTATTCTTGTGGGTATTGAAGGTAGCCTTTCATGTCCTGGAATTGTATCAAGTGGACAAGTCCTCATCTAACATTAAAAGGAATGATTGACCCTCGAGAATTAATACTAATAGCCAAATTTAGTTACGAGCCTCTTTACCGCTCAAGACCTTGCGCGACCGAATTATCGTCCCGTGACTTACCAGCACCCTTGTGCCAGCACTGTGATTGATTCTCGCATATTTATTGTACCATTGGCGTGTAACTCGACATGCACTAAGCCATCATTTGAGGCCACATATGTGTACGCACACAAATATTTGTCCACATGATGCATATTGCATGGAATCACTGTGATATATCACATCATTGTGATCCTATGGTGAGAAGATTCATACAAAATGAGACATGAAAGTCAATGTAATGGGTCCCTCAACTCTTCTCATCGATTAAAGTTTTGAATTTAAAAGTAAATAATAAATAGAGAAAAATTCGTGTACTAGTAGACCGATAATAACTTAACCTAGCTAAATAGCTTTTTAAAATGACTGTCACCAACTAATTACTTAGGATTGAGATTAGATTGCCTCCTTCTTGAACCCTAAAGAATATGGCAACGATTTCCCTCTCCCCCATAATGTTCTAACAATTTTGTTCCTTTCTTGGGTACGTTTGAATTGAGAAATTCAAAAAGATAACTAAACCTCTTGTTGAAATTATTTTTAAAAAGAGATTAAGAGAGATGAGTTATCCATTTAAATCTCTCAAATTATTAATTTTTCTATCTGTCTAAAATTGAGAGAATAAGTAGGGATGAATAATGAAATTACAATAAAATATTCTAATTCAATAGTTAGAAAAGACTATCTATACTATAATGGTCAATTTATACTTCTTAATCCTCCCCTTCCCTCTCCTGCATAATCCTATCCAAATAAGGGCAATTGAAGTGCGTTTTATCCTTATGTAACCTTCCACTCCCCTCCCTTCCAAATCCCTCGACCGAAACATACCCTTCCATGTCCAGAAAGTTGTCGAGGGCCTGCCTCTGGCAACATCTATTATTGACAAGTCTAATTATGAGCATATAATGGTATTATTGCATCTTAATCAGAAGAAAGTGAAATTTTCAAGTTAGAAGCAAGGATTATTATATAAGAAATTTCTATAAAAATTGAAAAGCATATAAACTTTTCTCAAGGTCACATTTTTTAAAGCCTGACCTCAATATCAATGATAAATAGTAAGTATGGATCCTGCTATAAACATGTGTGGTCAAGGTGGTAAAGTACTTTTAAACATATCTTAATTATCTGTCTCGATCATCTGATTCCAATGGAACTATATGGGGCACATGGACCGATAGTTAATTTCATACCGTGATTAAAAGGTGGTTAACTTTATAAATTATAGTGATCTCATTGGCGCACACACACAAAAAGAAAAAAAAAAGGCTTCGGTTTTAGAGGCTTAAACAGTGTCGGGGTTGGAGAGGTTTTGATCATTGATTGGGTAATGACAAGATGTGCGGGACCTGCAACTATAGATATTGTTTAATATATTACTTGATCTGTTTTCCTTTTTTTTAAAAAATAAAATTTGCCACTTTATTGGGCTGAATGATTCAATGAACTATGAAGGTGGGAGAAGTTACTTATGTGCCAGTGAGGTATTTTTCCTTAATATAATCGTATAATGCTATGAACAATTTGAATTTAAGTGAAATTGATTGATCAAAATTCTCACCCTTATACATTTTTTTTGTCAACTGAGATATAAAAGCATATTTAGCAACAAAATATATCCAATCAAGTCAAACCATCTATGTTGGATTATAATGCAGCTGTGTGCGTGCCATAGCTTCATTCTTCGATTGGTTCCATGTCATTGAAAGGAAACTGTTGGTGGAGGTGACGTAAAGTCATTACAAAAGATTGCTTGACAGAGGGAATCGCTTCCTTGTCGACCATTAGTGTCCATTATTGCACGCTGGGTAATTCGCATTTCTCGATTGATCGATGTTTTAATCTTATGACACCGATTTCTTGCTTTCTGCTCTTTATCATCTCTTAACAATGGGTCTAATGCAATAAACACTGTTGATGCATAATTTATCAGCTCGGAAGAAGATCTCATCGATCCTGTACATCATGACTGTCAGTCAATCTGTCGGCTGGATTGATGAGAAGTTCAACTAGTTGAGGCCAACTTTCATTCCGGTATGAATTTTATCTTGATCAAGAAATATCTGCATTGAGCATTCTACTGTAAAACCCTCTCAAGCACCCAAAATTCCATGGTTTTCCTCCCCGAAAACTTTCAGGACTCTTCTTCACTCATCGCCACTGTCAGATACATGGGAACTCATACTTCCTTTCCACCGACAATGGACGAGTTGCCGAACGATTTCCGACTGGGAACAATAGAAATGCCCCTGTAATAAATAGTAAATGAATTGAATTATGGTGTGGATAATAAAATTCCTATTTCCCCCTTCATGCAGTACAACGATAGGCAGTGATGACGTTATAATCGAACCTTTTCCCACCCTTTTTTCCTGCCCTCTGCATCTGGGTTGAGTTTGACGAGCTGTGCTTCTCTATGACGAAATATTATTTTACACGTACGAACAACACTCTGTGCTTTCGCTGCTACCTGCAAAACCCTAACCCTAGCTACTGCTGCCTCCTCTTCCTGCTCCTCTTTATCCAGAAGCCCTAACGCCGTCCCTTTGAACCCCCCAACTCCTCCGGCGATTCCCGATCAAAAGCCTTTCCAGTCACCACCCCATATAAGTTGCATCGAGCTTATTTAGCTTCCTTTTCCCTTCGTATATATATTGTCTATTAATAAACTAAATCAATTCAAAATTAAAGTAATAAGAACTTATCAGATTTCTAATTACTAAATAACTTGTCCGAAGAAAGCAGTAGCCGTAACTGGCTAAGCAAGGAGATTATCTTTGCATTTTCAGTCCCCACAGAAAATGTAAGATATCAAATTGTGGGATTTTCTTAGTATCCATTTATAATTTATCTCACATGTATAATTACTGTCACAAGCAACGACGGCACAGTGAATTCACATGGGCAATAAGTCAGTTTCAGGTTCCCTTTCGTAGATGTTCCCTTTCGCTTCCCTCCTCTGTCTCAGAGTCGGTCCCCTTGTCAGGAGGATCGATTCCAATTGAATGCATCAAACGGGAGCGGATGTTGTCATAAAAGGCCCTTTTATTTTTAATGTAATACTGTGAGATTATTTTTTCTATTGAAATAATATTGCGAGATTATATACCATATTTTGGTCCCATTTTACACCATTATTATTAGTGTTTTCTAAGAAATTTTATTATAATTTGAAATTAAATTTTTTTTTCATGAGTGTTATATTTTTTGAAGATATGAAAAATAAATTTTATTAATTTTAAAGTAAATAAACAAGCCCTTATGTCCTGTTATATTATATAATGAGGTCCATTTTATTAATATAGATATAATGATATTAAATTTTATTGGCTTATCCTTTAATAACATGAAACATGTAGGCTCATATGTACGCAAAATATAAGATCACGTATTCATGATAACACTTTTGTAATAACAAGTAACAAAATATATTTCGATACATAATTAATGTAAACACATAAAATTAGCTCGTCCCCACTTTAAAACTTATATAATTTACTTATCATATATGTAAAACATATGAGACCTATAACTTTATCTAATTCGAGATTATATGGAATGAACCCTTGTGCCACGTGGATAATTTTTATGACTAATTTAATCTACTTGCCCTAGTACAGCAACCCAATGTATACCTTCCAAATTGACAAAAAAGGACAAGCTGGACCATCCATGTGTTGAGAATTTCGTTAGACCCTTCTGGAGTGATGCTGATATGTATAGTTATATATATATATAATATCATCATTCCCACATAATTTATAGAGATATATGCGGAATAAATAATTGACATGATCTATACTGGAGGCATGGGATGCCATGGAGTGATGATCCCGAGCACAAAGGGCAAATTAATATATAACCACACAATAAAATAAATTCCCTCAGCAGTAAATCTGAACAAATATTTCTATTCATTAGTCAATTGAGAATCATATAATTATACATATATATATGAGCAGTTTATAGTTGAGTTAAACAACTGTTTGTCTGGTTAAACCCAGAGGCAAGATTATTAACATAACCAATATTATTTAACCCACATGGTCTCACGTTTCCTTCCCATTGATTGGATAGGAAGATTATTTTGATATATATATGTATCATAAAGTCCATAAGTGCAAAATTCAAAAATTAAGTGGATCTATTTTAAATAATTCAAATTACAGTAAATTAATATATTAAAAATAAAAGTCTCCCTAATAAAATTTTACTTATAAAATTCTCTACGTTCATGCATAGAGGAGCTGGAAAAGTTTTTCCGGAGAATTACAGATTTCCCCTTTTTTGGGAAAACTTGACAAAACCGCTCAATGATATGGGCTTAATACTAGGCTGTCCGTAGGTTCATAGGGTAAATTTGGTGCTCAAATTTCAACTTTTGCTCTTTTTTTATTTTAATTATTCATTTGTGGTGTATTCAAGTTACAGCTGTCTTGGTGATTCACCCGTTTAGTGGCAATCAATTGCACCTAATAGGATAATCAGGCCTAGTTATTTCGGTCCAGCCTCTGACAGTAGCTAGGTTAAGTTCTGGTGTTTTCTGCAGTTGAGTGTGAGGTAGATGAACTATCTTCGATTCCCATCGCAAGTATCGCACGGAGAGAAACAAGGTACGAAGGGCTACACATATACTTTTGTCTCTTTTCTTTATAACCCGCAATCTATTCATCACATGAGTACCGTACGAATCATAAATTTATGTAAGTCATAAAAGTAAGTCCATCAATGAATTCTTGAATGATTTCACTAAAATTTACATAATAAAAAGAGAAATTAATCTCAAAACTGTGTGAACCGCTTACAAAAATATTTGCCCACCTTCTTATATATACATCTAAGAACCGTATGCATGTGTGTGTGTATACGTGTTATATGTGTATTCTGTGCTGGTCTTGCTCTCTTTCTCCTCCTCATCTGAGAGTGAGAGTGAGACTGAGGGAGACAGGGGAGCTGGGAGACGTCACTTTGTTCCCTCCGATGCTAAATTATTGCAGTTGATCCTTATCATTATTGGTCAAGAAAGCAACTACGAGAGGTGGATTTTCGGAGAAATAATATATAGGGACAGATGGTTTTCAATTTTTAAAGGAGAAAATCTAGTTAGAAATTTATATATTTTAAAACTATGATGGGTAAATTTATAAAGTTTAAAATGATAAGTTTGATACTTATCCAAATTTATTCCATTATACTCACTTTAATGGGGATGACAATGTGTATGTGATGCAATCAATTTTTTCCTTACATGACACTACCCATTTGTTGACATGGAAAAACAATTTTAATTGACGCGGACAGACGTGGAGCAACAAGGACATAGAATCGTGGCTCTTGCATTCACACACACACACACACACACGAGATCTACCAATTGGGGGAATCTGGAACGTCTCGAAGCTGAGAATCAATATTGGGTCGCTGAGGATTGACAAAGGTCCACTATTTGAGACAGATGGCTACTGAACCCATACACCCATATTACCGGTCGATTATCGGTGCTGCGAATCAACCAGACATTCTTCGACTTAGCAGTGGATGACAAATCCTTGCAATTGCATGATTGGTCGATCAATTTTTGGAGAAATCCCTTTCAAATTTAGGGACGAGAAAAGATAAATGAGCAATTAGGGTTTGGGTTATATTATGGAAATGGGAAGGCATGATTTTGTTCCCTTGCTACTCTATGTTCTCCATGTCAATTCATCTCGTGTGTATGCTTTGTAAAAAGATCATCTCTTCCAAGTCTCATTCGTGCAATCTGGCAACAACATTCTTGAAATTGGGACCCAACTCGGTAAACTCTGTCTTTTATGTACGGGCAGATCGAGGCACGACGGAAACCTCCTTCCACGTACGGTGCGCTGGTTGCTTACGAATTTAAAGGTCAATCCAACATGTACGAGTGCCTCTAAGGGGCAAGACCGACGCTAATAGAGGCCGCGGACTCTTCTGGATTATTCATTGGCACGAAGGAACTACAGGGAAGATGAAAAAGATGGGTATTGGACAGTGGGGGTGACTGCAAAATCGGAATAATATCTTGTCAACTGTTGAAAAGCAAATTTACCTCATGGTAACTAGTTAAGAGAAATTACTACAAGAATGATAGTGAAATTCCATCACTTTTTAAAGAAAAAAAAAGTGAAAATTTAATGTTAACTAAATTGATAAAAAAAATTCTATATGTATGTGAGTATATAAGATATCTCTTCTTCGCATAAATGGCACCTTATACTGAGCTGACTAGGGGTGAAAGGAAAAAGATTGATTAACCTATAGCTATAAAAAAAAAAAGCCGGTCCAAGTTTGACACGAAAATTAGATTTTCGTTCCATATAAAATTACGAAGAATTTTTAAGGTAAAAAAACTAATGGTCCGGACTAAAAAAAACCTGTAGGGCACGACTGACCCAAACTTCATAGTTTTATTTATCTCCTTAATTATAACTTCAGTATTAGCATTGACTAATCTTCCATTATCATTGTCTGAAATTAATTTCACTTCTTAATTATTTTTAGATAGTAATGTAGTGATTACATTTTTGTATTATAAGTCGAAACCTGAAAAAGCCATCCAAAAAAGCCGAACTTAAGTAGTATGTGGTTTTTCATTTTATTGATGGTTTTTTTGTACGATGAGAAAACCGGTCTAAAAAAATTGTGGGCTCGACCATTTATGAAAAGACCACCTAACCCCCTCGGTCGGTTTTCACCCCTAAAGCTGACAACGTATATACCCGCGAGCAAGAAATTTCAGTCATAAGAGGAATGCAGTACGAAAGTGTGTACTCGTGCTCCCCCCTCAATGACCACTTCTTCTTCTTCTTCTTCGCCGTCACGCATTCAAGTCTCAACATCTCTTGCATGAAAAATGAAAATGTGCCCTCATTCGCTGCTTCAATTTTTTAAAATAAAATTAATAGAAACGGATTCTTAATTATTATTACTACCTTGGGAAGTATGTATTAGTAAAAGAGAAAACTATTAAAATTATCCTTTAATTTTTGGTCAACCATCATTTTAGTCTTCTAATTTTTTCAGTTACCATTTCAATCATCTACTTTTTAACCGGCCATCATGTCCGATCTCCAATTTTTCTAACCATCATTTTAATCAAACATTTGTCAAATTTCCATCAAAATGGTTCAGCCATCAACGGCGTTATCTTTCCATTTATGAAAATGTGACATGACCACATTAAAGGTGCAGTCCGGGTTTGTTCAAAATGGGTTTAGAATTATTTGACCTAGTTACAGTTTGGTCCGTTAAGCAAATGGGTCAGTTCGGTTACGGGATACGGATTAGGTAAATATAAATCAGTTCAGAACTGTTTAAAAATAGGCTTCTTAATGGTTCGTGTCGGTTTGGCTTGCGAACTATCTATCTTTTTTAATTTAAAAAAATATTAAATTGACACAACAAAATCCAATAGTTGATTTATAGGATTTTGAAGGCCCGGGCTAGTTTTCAATAATTTTAGGCGGTTCAACAAAGGTAATAGTCTGTGTCGATTATGGTTCGACAGGTCAATATTTTTGAATTGGCCTGTAACTGCCCTCAACTCAATGAGAGTTGTTTCGTGCCAGTTTAGCGATGGTCTGGGTTGCTTATGGGTTTGGATGGTCCAATTATACGCCATCCTGATCCATTTAACATTTTTAATTTGAGGTGAGGTGAAGATCAATAGTAAAAACCAGTTCTTTTTTATCTCTCATGATTATTTTATTTGAAACGTACAAATAAATAATATTTTTATTGTCACATAAGATAATATTTAGTCATATGATTATTATGTCATATTTTTATAAAGCGGTATATAACACCATTGATAACCATATCATTTTGATGGTAATTTGGTAAATATTAAATTAAAATGGTGGATAAAAAATTTAAAAAATGGACATGGTGGTGAATTAAAAATTAGAAAATTAATATAATAACTGATTAAAAATTAAAAATATATTTTGATAATTTTCTCTTACTAAAAATTACACTTACACATTTCATTCATTTTAAACAAAATATTTGTCAGTGGCCCGCAAATCTAAGAGATGATGGGGCAGAAGGGAAATGTTTAGAAGATTTTAGTAATCATAATCAAATTTAAAATTTTTATATGTAGATAATACCTACTTTAACTATGTGTAAGGAGGGCATAATCATGTGATTTAACACAAGGCTAACAGTTCATTCGATAATTGTCAAATCATAAAATAGGTTTCACTCCTAGAGTGGACGTGGAACCCACCGGTCTATCTCATTTATCCTAATTTATCTTTTTTTTTACTGTAAATTTTAAAAATTAGATCATAGAAGAATTCGATTTAGCACTTACCTGTCACTTAAATTTTAGTTTGGGTTCTAAAACTATGCATCTTCTTTTTATACATCAAATCAAATAAGTTTAACCCATTCAATTTAATAACTTTTATTCTATAATTTATTTAACTCTTAAAAGTATAGATATTAAATATACAATAACTTAAAATATGTGTGGGAGAAACTTTTTTTTATATATAAAAAGATTCAACTTTTCAAAATTCATGAATATCTTACAAATTATGAACTCATATAAGTACATATACCAGTACCAAAAACTATGCATTTAAAGGGTATTATCATACTTATAAAATGTCGTAAACATCCCATGATATAAGTAAAGGAGAGAAAAATAAAATTAATGTTTTGAGTTTACACGGTAGAGATTGATTCTATTATTATTATTATTTAATTAAAAATATTAGCCTTGTTATGTCAGAACATATTTTATCATTTATTACTAATACATTTTACATATGGACTGAATTAGATTTAAGTAGCTCATAGTGTAGCGTGAAATCAGTTAAGTGTAAGCAGATGTTCAATAGATTAGCATTGATTATGCTTAATTACCTTTGAAAATAGATATATTATAGACAATGATGTAATTTGTAATTTATCACTTAATAATATTATATTATACTATTAATCCTCCTTTTCCATTCCTACAGTTCGTTCAACCAATAGTAATGGAACACTACCCTCTGTGTCTCCCCCCTGTTTGAGCTGGGCGCCCATCATCGATTTGATGTTCCTCTCTCTCTCTCTCTGTGTTTCGCCTTCTCTCCGCTAAACATTTTCTTCCACGAAATTCTCTCCGTCTCTTTACTCTCTTTTGCCAGTAATGGGCAGTACAGCACTGGCAGTGCAAGAAAAAGAGGACTGGCTCGTTTTCATTGGGAAGGTAACACTAACACCCACACACTGACCCCTCTCCCAAACCCTAGACCCTCCCTGTTGCTTAGTTGCTTGCCCTCGCCCTCCCTCTCCCTCTCCCTCTCTCTCTCTCTTTCTCTAACCCCTTCTTTTTGTGCCCTTTTCTCTCTCTGTCTGTTTCTATAGGCTCATGTAAGGAGAGCCAGAGAGAAAGATAGAGAGAGCCTGTAGCTAACAACTGATGATGACTGAGTAGTGTGCTCAGAATCACTGTTGGGTATTTCTTTCCACTGTAAATTGTGTAGCACAAAACTCGGGAGGCCACTTGCTGGACAAAAGATTAGAGAGAGAGAGAGAGAGACAGACAGACAGACAGACAAGGAGGCAACCAAACAAAATCAACAGTGAGGAGAGAGAGAGAGAGAGAGAGAGGGAGTGGGAGAGGTTCTCTGTCTAGGGTTATATAACAACATGGAGAAGTGAGAGCTTAGAGAGAGAGGAGAGGAGAGAGAGCATGGAGGGGGGCTCACCATCATCATGCTCTAATGGTGGGAGCACATCGTGTATGGTGATGATCGGAGGGTCGTATGGAGGAGAGAATAGCAGTGGGGTTTTGTGCCCCATGATGATCATGACCTCTTCTACTTCATCCTCTTCTACTGCTTCCTTAACTGCTGCCACTCATCATCTTCACAACCCTAACAGCATCAATCACCATCAACACCACGTCCCATCCTCCTACGGCCACCTCCTCCCACTCCCACCACCGCTTCCCTCGTCCAAGGTGACCCGCGGGGTCAACTCCATGGAGATCGACGGCAGTGGGTCGTCGTCGACGTCCTTAGCTCCTGCTAAGGCCAAGATCATGGCCCATCCTCACTTCACCCGCCTCCTTGCTGCCTATGTCAATTGTCAAAAGGTGAAAATTAGTCAATTTACAGTAATATTATAATTAGGTGGAACTATCACGAGTTATATACCCTTTTTGGGTCAAATAATGAGTTACATACTTATATCTTCGTATTTTGGTGAATTTCTCAGATGAGCTAGCGGAGCTCTCCCTTTCTTTTTCTCCTTATACTCGCGAAATGTCCGTGGAAAACCTTAGCCTTTTCTTCTTTGTATTAACGGACGTCTCTATTCCTTGGACTTTGAAGCAGACCAGGGTCAGGGTCGATGTCTTAACACTCGCCGTCTCGGGAAGGGGAAGCCGGCAGGAATAAATTAATTCACTTCTATAAACACACACACGTGTTATATGTTACAGGCTTGCAAATTCCTGGCCAGAATCACAAGAGAAAGGGAACTGAGAGTTAAAAGTGACATTACTTTCCCTTATGGCCGGAAATAAAGAATAAAACAACCGTCCCGTGAAAGAGATGTTCGATTTCTCGAAGCATATTCTAGGTTGGATTATGGCTTTCATCAATATCTTAGCTTTATTGTTGAGCTATACTGAATCGTTGAAGACCTTGTGATAGCGTGCTCCCTCTTCTTGAACCTTGTGAATCCCTAGTACATGGTGCGGCTGTATCAGTTCTTGGTGTGGGGGATGGGGGTGGGGGGTTAGGGAGGTGAATTGTTTCTTTCAGTTAATATAATGTTCTTTCGTCTCGTTTCTTGTTCTTAAATTTGAACTCTACAGGTAGGAGCGCCACCAGAAGTGGTAGCCAAGCTGGAGGAAGCGTGCTCGGCTGCGGCTGCGATGGGAGGGGGCACCACCGCGGGATGCATAGGAGAAGACCCGGTGTTGGATCAGTTCATGGAGGCCTACTGCGAGATGCTCATTAAGTACGAGCAAGAACTCTCGAAGCCTTTCAAAGAAGCCATGCTTTTCCTTCAGAGGATTGAGTCCCAACTTGGAGCCCTCGCTCTCAATGGGTCTGAGCCTGGTGATGATCTCAACTTTTTATCTCCATTTTGTTGTTTTCTTTTTTACCTCTTTAATTTGATAATTTCATTCTTATAATTATGTACATGGATGTGTTTGCCCTGTCCTCTCTCTCTCTCTCTCGGTCAATATATTACCTATTCATTCCATCTCCTCTGAGTGATGATCCTTTTTTATGACTAAGTAATGACCCACTGGTTATATTGGAAAACGTGGAGGATTTTGTTTCACCAGTAACCTTTATTTCGATCTTATATTTTTAATATAAAAGGATTTATTTATGACAAACAAGGCCATTGGCTTAAATGTTCAAGAAAAAGAAGTGAATAAGGGAGTAAGGGAAGTCTCATGGACCAAACTCGGATCAGAAACTCCTTATTTCAAGTCAAGAGACATGCCATTACTATGCTCCCTCCTCAATGAACGATAATCTCGTTTTCTAATCTTCCTAGGTAATAGAAGAAGTTATGGCCCAGTAGGGGAATGAAAGGAAGAGGGAGATAGACGAGAATGGAGAGTTCCATTGATAGAAACAAATGTCAGATCACTTCATCTTTAAGTTAAAGATGATTTTACAGCACCAAAACCCATACTTCAGGGAGCTGTGGATCTAGGGTTTTATTTTCGGTGTGTAAGTGACCTTGTCCTGGGATTTTTAGGCTTTGTGTCCCTGCTGAGATGACTCTAGCTAAGCGAATGCAGTGTTTACTTTAGTTGTCATGAACGAAGAGGGACAAGGCCTTGCATTTTCCGGGAACAATCTTATATATAGTACATAATGTGTTGCATATTCGGGTTGCTTCATTGAAAATTTGCTTCATCAAGCATACTTCAGGTTCATTTCCGCATTCCCATAATCAATAACCAGCTCTCATTGACTCTTTAGTTGTATAAATGCACGATGTTATGCTATTCTTGAGATTATGTATAAGGTAAACGATTACCAATAGCCAGAGCCTGGCTGGGGAAAGGTTCGACCAGGACAAAAGAAATAATTGCTCGAGTCTGCTAAAAGGATTCACTCCATTATTTGCTCAAGTCACTTTTCTGTAATACATAGATTATATGTTTGTAGTGCTAGTATTTGATGTAAACATGCAGTTTGATGAATTTCTGCCGGGAAATTCACTGCTTAGTTGATGTCAAAGGACAAAGGACATTGATAAAACTTAGCTGGTGAAATAAGGTACTTGAAGGCCCATAAAATGGAAAATCACTTATAATGTGCTTTGTGCGTAAAAATGGCCTTTGACTTGGTGCTCGGACCTTTTTTTAAACATCCCTTCACTCAGTTGTCTGGTATTTTCCCTTAGACGTACTCTTATTTCAAGTTGCTAACTTTGTGAAGTTTAATCTAGCAGCGTAACCGGAGGGGGTGGACTCTTATGAACTGTTGGAACCCTTAAATGAAACAAGATAAAATGTTATTACTTGTAGTTTTCCAATCAGAAAGTAGTAACGTAATTATTGAGCTCTGAGCTCTTGTTACTGTGGACCGGTTGTATGGCTTGAGCATTGTTTTGTGGATTTCAGTTTTCAGTGATGGAATGGACATGAATGCATCTTCCGAGGAAGAAGTTGATGCGAACAAGAGTTTCATGGATCCCCAAACAGAAGATTGGGAACTGAAGCGTCGACTCTTGCAGAAATACAGCGGCTACTTAGGAAGCCTGAGGCAGGAGTTCATGAAAAAGAGGAAGAAGGGAAAGCTGCCTAAGGAAGCTCGGCAGCAGCTTCTTGACTGGTGGACACGTCATTATAAGTGGCCGTATCCCTCGGTATGCAGCGTGTGCAATTATAAAAACCTCTTCCAGAGTTCTAACCTTCTGATCTAACAGTTATGCATATACAGTTATCTCAATCGTGTGTGCTTTTCCCCCTTGACATTGCAATCTATATTCATCACTTCATCTGTTGAGGTCAATGTATCTTGCGTGAGATGACCCAATTTTAACATTCTAAATTGTTCAACTTATTATTTCTTCAATATTTGAGAAACTATCAGGTCTTCAAATTTGAAGTGTTAGGTGTTGTGCAGTGTTACTCACCCCTGCTTTGATCCAAGAGGTCCTAGCTCGGTTTTTGCTCATATGAAATTATATGCCCCTTTATTCCCTCTTCCCTATTGACTTCATATGAGATTATGTGCCCATATGACAGCTATCCATATTATTAGTGTGCATAGCAACTGTCTATGTTTATATTGCTTGACACATGAAACAATCCGCTGCTTTTAAGTGGTAACATGGAAGATCAAACTGCTTCTGGACTTTCTTTTTTTTTTTTTTGTTGGTTTGACCTTGAATTCTCACACTTAACTTGGCCATGATAAATTCTCCTCTCTCATGTACGATAGGCAAAATAATCGGTTTCATTGTCAACATGGAGTGGTATAAATTGTGTATGTTTGTCAAACAGGAATCGCAGAAGCTGGCTTTGGCAGAATCGACAGGGTTGGACCAGAAGCAGATAAACAACTGGTTCATAAATCAGAGGAAGAGGCACTGGAAGCCATCGGAGGACATGCAATTCGTGGTGATGGATGCGACTCACCCTCACTACTACATGGACCACATCTTGGGCAATCCCTTCCCCATGGACATCTCCCCCTCCATCCTCTAGTCATATAAATATGTATGCACGTGTATGTTATGACTTATGAGCCTAACTGTTCGGATCATATTCGTATTATGCAACGAATATTGAATTCTCGGGAAGCTGTATCAGTGGTTTCTGCCTTGAACATCATCTCCTAGCTGACATAATATTATTATTTGACCAATTGATAAGTTGCAGTGGGTTTGCATTTTTAGAATGATATATTCTTCTTGCGTTTCGAGTAGGCTTAAAATCTCATTGTTTGTGAGGCGTCCAGAAGAAGAGCCTGAGGAGGAACTCGGAGGTTGTTCGATCTGCTGTTGTCTGTTGATGAGCTAGATCGGAAGCATAGTGACCTGTCGCCTGGTGTTGGCTTTGTGGACACTGACGATATTCATTCACTGGGTGTTCGGCAGGGTTCAGCGTGGCCACATGGCATTGTGGATTATGCTATGTGAGAGGTAAGTTTCAGGAATAACAAGATTATTAGGATGATGCTAGAATGGGGGATGACTGATCGATGTCCGAATGCTACGTAAATCATTAGACTCGTGTTTATGAGAATCTAAAGAGCATCATCAACGCAAAGATGTGCAGGGAGGGTGACTGGGTATGGCCCCGTAGCTATGACACTGAGGCAGCGGCGATACGGCTTCTGGCTGGTGCGACAACGCATAGAGCTCGCTCAGATGCCCCAAAGCCGGGACGGCCATACTTCCGTCGAGGCCTCCACCACATGGAATTCTATTCGTTCAAAGAGGCAGCAGACTCCACGGTGGAAACTTTTATGGTTCCCTCCCTGGTCATTCACCTCGAGCTTACTTGGCCACATGACTGGCCACCACGGACACACTATCGACAAAAGAGAGGCTGATTGGGAGAGTTCATTTGAGCAAAATCCCTTTTGTGAACTCTGCAAGGAGGTTACGGAGACGCGAGATCACTTATTCTTTGTCTGCATTTGAGACGTCTGTCATTTGGACAAATATTTAGCGCCTTTTGACGATCAATCAGAGCTTCGGGGGACCGGTCGGAGGAACTTACTCCATGCGTACTCCCAAATGGAGGGGGGAAGAACCTTAATACCATCATCTGTCAACTGGCCTTCACATGCTCATCATATATGCTTACGGTATCTGGGGTTCACGGAACTCGCGAGTATTCGTGATCTTTCTTCCCCCAAATCCCAACCATTCCGGAGCGGATCATCTCACTAGTAACACATACGGTAGCATCCTTGCCTAAAATAGAGCACAAGATTCCTCGCAGCTTTCCTGCCCTTGGGTGGTGTTCTTCTTCGGAGGCTGTCTCTTTATGGCTTTTGCTGTTTTTCGAAAGTGCTACTTCAAGTCAGAGAAAGCTATGCTTGTGTACATTATCGTTTGTCAGCCCATAATCAAGATTTTTTCAGACACTATTGACCTACTACTGATAGGGCTCAGCCCACTCCTCCAAGCCCGCCTGAAAGGAGGAGAAGCCCAAGGCCACTAGCCAGGCCCATCAGAGGCCTGAGAATAAGGTCGAGGCCCATCCGAGATGCTGCTAAGCCCAACGGATTGGTCAGAAATGGATCCAACATTCACACGTCCGACGGCTGGGAGATAATCAAGACGCTCATTCATTAATTACACCAATTGTTAATTAAATTACAGTAAACGAGTATTATTTATTCGATTAATTGTGATACGAAAATTAATAACTGTACATCAATTTATTATCCAAAAAAAATTATATCAATTCATTAATGCTTTTGTCCTCTCCCACAATCTCCATCCTCTCTCTGTGCCCTTCTCCACTGCCCAGTCTCTCATGAGTTCTAGGGCTCCTCCTCTTCACTTCCTCCTCCGTGTCCGCTTCCGGAAATCTAGGGTTTCTGATTGATATTCCGACTCTCCGACGCCGCTCAATTGGGCTTCGAATCTTCACATTTTCCCGCTCCAACCGCCCAGAACCCGCCCATCCGGTAGACTAGCGGATCCCTGCCTAGCTGAACCATATGGCCAAGACCCGACCTGGCCTCATGCCCAAGCCCAAGCCCCCCAAGAAGGACCTCGACTCCTACACCATCAGGGGCACCAACAAGGTCGTGAGGGCAGGTGATTGTGTCCTGATGCGGCCGTCCGATACCGGGAAGCCGCCGTACGTGGCCCGCGTCGAGAAGATCGAGTCCGACAGCCGTAACAACATCAAGGTCAGGGTCCGGTGGTATTACCGTCCGGAGGAGTCTATCGGAGGGAGGCGGCAGTTCCATGGAGCTAAGGAGCTATTCCTCTCCGATCACTACGACATTCAGAGCGCTCACACCGTCGAAGGCAAGTGTATTGTTCACTCATTCAAGAGCTACACAAAGCTCGAGAACGTCCGGGCTGAGGATTACTACTCCAGATTCGAGTATAAGGCTGCCACCGGCGCTTTTACTCCTGATAGAGTCGCTGTGTGAGTTATCAATTTTCTGCGCCATCTCTGTCCTTTGCGTCGGCTTTGCTGAATCTGGTTGGTTATGGTGTTGGTTTTGGATAAATGTCTTCAATGGTTGGAGTAAGTCCACCGAAGTACAAATATCTGCATCTTCCTATTGAAAATTCTGACCTTTTCCTTTGACTTTTGCTTTCACGCGTTTACCGGAGAAAAAGAAATGTCTTTCATTGACCAATTTCTTTTGCCATACAGAATAAAGAAAAGGTTTCAAATTTCTAGTTCTGATTTGAAGGAAAAAAAATGGTGTTTTGATTTTGCGCAGACGGGATTTTTTTCCCCATTTTTGATGTGTTGCTTGAGTTGTTTGTGCTTATGAAGGTATTGCAAGTGCGAGATGCCGTATAATCCCGATGACCTGATGGTGCAGTGCGAAGGGTGCAAAGACTGGTACTTGTTCCATTTCCTTTCCTCCCTATAGCTGGTCTTCTGCTTCCGTTGGACGTTAATTAAATAAGGTTCCCTGTCCTTTATCCTGGATAAAGGTCTGTCTTATTGGTTTTGCAAATGTCCGGTTTGAAAAATATTCTTGAGGCACTTGCTAGATCTTAGGGGAAAAAATGGTCTCTCTGGAAAAGGTACATTCATGATCCAAATCTACTGCACAAAACTGCAGCTGATTTCAACAAATGAATATGTCAATATTTCGAAGAGAGTGGGGAGTGAATGCTGGTTTTTTATTTGGCTTTCAAATGATGTACATTGTAGGAGGATGAGAAGGAGGAGAACATCTAAAGATTATCCCTCCTATACGTAGTACATTCATTTTTCTTTTTCTTTTTCCCTTAATACTTAAGACATTTTAGGGACTAGTTGCTGTGTTGCTAACTTTCTTCTTTTCTATTTAAATATTTTTACAAGATAGAGGACTATCTCGCGTGGGCTTTGCTTATATGTCCCTTGACTGCTATTTCTTTGAATTTCCATTTTACCAGGTATCATCCAGCTTGTGTTGGTATGACCATTGAAGAAGCTAAACGGCTAGATCACTTTGTGTGTTCTGAATGTTCTGATGATGTCAAACAAGTGGAGAATGGATTTTCCTCATCACCAGAAGCGGATATAAAGGTGATAATACTTTGTTGCAGTTTTTATGTGGTTGACTAAGCATCCAGCTATCTTTTCATCATTCTTTTTGTTTTGCTCCTTTGTTTCTCCACAAATATCCACCTTGAAGAAGAGCTTCAAATTTTGATGGTGAAACTCATTCATAATGTAGAGTATGGTGATTTGCTGGTATTTCTATGTCGCTCTGATGAAACAAGGCTGTTTGTTGTTCAAAGGTAATAAGAGATATGAATATTGGTGTTTTCTGATGATATAATAGTTGTAGTGATTATTAATCTAGGGGAGAATACATTTGCTAACTTCAATTTAGATGAAGTAGAGACCATTTTCATTCTGGAGTGCAGTTTCTTTCAGTGAGGACAACATACTATTGTGGGTATATAAAATGCTTTGGGTTCACTGAGAAGAGAAAACCATGAAACTCCTTTCTGAATCTAGTTTGGGACACTTTTTTTTAAAAATGAAATATCAATTATTTCTGGCAGCATATGCCACAATGGAATATGCATTCAAGATTGCCTCTTTTGTTTTATTATTGTTGTTATTATTCTTGAGTGCATGGAATGTTTTGTCCTGATTTATGGATGTCCTGGCATATTCCCTTCTTACCTGGAAAAGTTGGTAATCTCTTTCGCCAGAATTTTTTTTTTTGGGAACCCCCACTACGCCCCCAAAAACCAACTTCTGTTTACTTGGAGATTATGTAATTAATTGTAATTCTACAGCTGCAATCAAAACGCCGGAGGAGATAAAAGTGCATGCATCACTTTTGCTATTTGGCTTGCGGTAATGACCCTTTGAACATGTCAGCAACTAGGATGCTTCTGTGAAGGTGTACAGCGTTGGTGGACCATGGCTTGCTTGTGAAAAGGAACCTGCTCGTTAGAGAATTGTGCTCATGTTATAGAATTGGCTTGAACGCTGGGAAACAGCTTCTTAGAAGGTATGCTGTTGTAAACCTTCCATCTTTGATGGGATATGCTCTTCCGGTGTTCTAGGTTACCGATGACATTTTACCAAGCAACTGTGAAGTTTTATATTATAATGTATGTGTTCCGTGTTTTTTCCAATCTGGTAATGGAAAAACTTGAACTCTGCAGTCAGGTCTAAAAAATCTTATTCCCAGATTAAAGATCTACATTTGTAACAGGACTGAGCACTAAATCTATCTGAAAAATGATTTAAGATGAAAATAACGTAACGGAAGGTGATGACTAAGATTACTCCCTTAACGGGATTTTCTCACTTTGTAGCTAGAAATTACTGGATAATTTGATGTCACAATCCCATGGTTAGCCGATATCATGGGCTGAGTTTTAACCACACCTAGCCGAAACCGGGCCGGATCAAGTTGTGTTAAATTGAAGACCGTTTGAGATGCAAAAGGAGGCGGCATTTCCAATGACAGATGCAGATGTAGCTCATTAGCATGATGGTAAGGGAGTTCAAATTAACTAAGGGTCGAGAAATAATTACACAATCCTTTTCTTCCTGTTAACTCCATGCCGTTCTTATCCCAGATATCAACTAAGTCTCGCATATTTATTTGTATACGAAAATTAAGCTGAGGAGGTGCGGGCGTGAATACCAGGTCTCGATTAAAAGGACATGTCGATCGCCTCGTGGTCTGGGGTCCTGTAAGCGAAACCTGACTCATCGCTCGGGTGCCTCTTCACGATGCTTGCCCTCTGAACCAACCGAACCAGCTGCTGCACGACTTCGGACATGGGTGGCCTGAACTCGGGTTCAGGCTGAACACAAGGAAACAAGAAGATTGACTATCAATAACCAGTCGCTCATAAATGTCGACACCTCGTTTTCAAGGATATCTGTATACAGATAGCTTCTGCCTGTACAAGAGATTGCATTCATGAAACAAGAAGGATTTCATATTACCTGAACGCAAAGTGCGATGATGTCGGCAAAGCGTGAGAGAGACTTTGCGGGATACATGCCATTCAGTGAGGGATCGACCATCTTCGCCAGAGCATCTATGTCGTGGAGCTGAGGGGTGGCCCACCTCACGAGAGACTGCTCTGCTCTAGCCCTTGAACTAAAAAAAGCAGAAATTGAGGCATAGAGAGGAACAAAATCCCATCCATCATGAGCGGTCGAATGCGTCATAAGGTAGGTTCTAACATAACTGGCTATCTGCGTTCAGCATAAGATTCCGTACCTATCCAGTGGCTCGCGGCCGGTCAAGAGCTCCAACATGACGACTCCAAAACTGTACACATCACTCTTAACAGTATAGACTCCTGACAAGGCGAACTCGGGAGCACTATAACCGAACGAGCCAACCATTTGAGTGGTGAGCTGTAAAAGAAGCACAGAGAAAGAAGTCTGAGAAATTGATGAATGAAAAGGGGAGAAACGGGAAGTTTTGTTCGGGTTGTTCTCCTCCTCTTTCCTTGCCTGTCTCTCAGTATTTGGCGTCAGAGCAGCTAAACCACAATCTGACAAGTGAGGACTAAGCTCTTCATCGAGCAATATATTCGCCGACTTGAAATTCCTATGTACAACCGGAGGTAGACACACCTCGTGCAAGTACCTGATATCCCCAAAGAAAACACAGCTTAGAGGGGAAGAGCAATTACCTGTACGTAAATCATTAAGAAAACAAAGAAAACTATTGCATCTAAGCTTATTTCCTTTTCCCATTTTCAACTTATTCAACAAAAATGGGCGTATTGAAAATACTAAAGCAAGCAATCTCTGTTACTTTTGCAAGGTTATTGCACTAAATTCAGGAGAATTTCCACCTCTTTTTGTTTTTTTTAATCATCTTTTCTGTTTTCCAAAACAGTATAAGAGGAGAAAGTGACACCCAGATTGCTGTAAATTTGATGTTCTACCATCAGATTGGCCCAGTACCTGCAATCCAGCACATTCCTTTCCTTATAACTTCATCTTTAAAACATAGGAATACTAATCATATCAAAAGGCAGGACAGGAGATTATAATCTTTGTAACCACTTTGTTGAAACTAAAATTTCTTCTCCAAGTTCTGTAGACTCAAATGGAAACTCTTTCTGGAAATATATTTTGGAAAAAGAGGTGTTTGGAGCAGAAACAGCAATTCCAACCATCTAGAGGATAAAGATCATAAGCGTACTCTAGCGCGCGGGCAGTGCCAAGAGCTATTCGAACTCGGGCATTCCACGTAAGCATTTTGCCGCTATCTTCAGAGAAGTGAAGCATGTCGTGCAAATTCCCTTTTGCTACGTGTTCATAGACTAGGAGACGCTGTCTGTGCTCGGAGCAATAACCAACCAATCTCACAATGTTGGGATGTCTCAACCCAGACATATTTGAGACAGCTTCAAGAAAGTTCTCCTCTTCCTGTAGTGATATAACTGAATTGTCGATCTTCTTGACCGCCATTATCTGACCTCAGGTAAGGAAAATAAGATGGTCACTAAACCATCAGAAAGTGTAATTATTATTTTTATCTCAACAAAAGAAAAATGCTAACCAAACATAATGAAAGGCACTTCCTTTCAAAGAGTCATCATTTCCAACAGACAGATTTTTATGTAAAGATACTGGATGATATATCTTCACACATGGAAGTTTGAGTGGTTGCCATTTTACAAAAAGTTATGACATTGGATTTACATGTATCTCTCACAGAGAGAAAACAGCTTCAAAAGAAAGTTAACCTCATATTGCAAATAGGAAACCTTATATTCATTGAGACAGATGAGAGTACCTTTCCATTAGGAAATTCTCCCTTGTAAACTCTGCCAATGGAACCTTCGCCTATGAGAGATTCTTGACTAAAGCTATTAGTGGCTGTTTGGAGAGCTGCAACTGAGTATGATGTAGCAGTGATGGGAGAGTTGACCTGCTTCATCGACCCATTATTCCCCTGCAACCTCTCTGCTGCTATTTTCTCCAGAGGTGGAGGCTTCAGATCTATTACAGAGGCATTTGTTGGTTTCACCCTTTGTTCTTGCATCTCTGTATTGCCTGCAAAAATGAGAACGCAACACAGTATCAGATAAGTTAGGATGCTCCCTTGAGACATTTGACCTCCATAACTGTAGCTGAAAATCACATCTACGAGTTATTCCTTCACCTCCTGGACTGGTAAATAAATCATCCCTTTGCCACAACCATAGATGCTCAATTCGGCTCTAGGAAGAAATGTTCCAGATTTTGTGTTACATTTCTTTCCAAGATGAGGAAAATGGGGGAATAAATGTATCAGATCTCACTTTATAGGTGTTTTCAATTCATAAAAAATGACTTGCATATACACTTAATTTGTAAAATATTGGTGCAAATTAGTAATTTCCCATTCTTCTTTCAAGCATTAGTCACAAACAAACAAATTTAAATCTATGTAGTGGTATTCACTTGAAGAGTAGTAAAGAGTTGAGTGGGAAATGATACAAACCAGTGGTTTTGATAGCAGACTGACTTCCCATGGAGGAGGCCCAACCACGCTCCTTCCTACTAGTCTTCCTTGAGCAAAAACAAAAAGCCAGCACAAGAACTAGGACCAAGAGAAGCACACCCACGATGATACCCACAATGATTCCAGTTCCCAACCCTTTACTCAAGCCTGATGTTGGGCTACCTGAGCCCTGCACTGTGTTTGGCCGATTTGCCCCAGCATGAGTCCGATTGTCACGCGACTTCCCCGGTGGAGGCGGTGTATAGGGTGGTGGAGGAGGAGCTGGCCCTTTTGCAAAAGAATTCCCACCATATCTAATAATACATTTGGAAGATCAAAATAAGAAACTGAAAAGAACTTAAAGAAATAAAAATCATAAGCAAATTTTATAACATATGGGGACCAATCCTTCCAACAGCCTCCTTACATGAATGTGGGGATTGAAAGAAGTTCTTGAGGTACCCAGCCACTGAAGTGATTGTTAGCAACATTTCTGCATAGAGAATACAATTACTCCAGGAACAGATCGATCAATTTGACATTGGTGTCTTTTGAATGAAAGAACTCACAACGTAGTCAGAGGCAAAGAGGAAAGTACAGCAAGGGAACCAGTCAGCTGATTGTTCTGCAAGTACCTGAGAAAAACTGATTTTAATAGGAGTACCATGGACACGAGATTTTCAACTACGGCGAAAACTATAGTATTGTTTGAGTGCTCACAGCGACGAGAGATTCGTCAATGAAGTGAATGAATTGGGAAGATCTCCAGAGAAATTATTGAAGGATAGATCTCTGCAGAATTGAGAGGCAGCATAAACGAGAAATGATAATAGAGAGCATCCATTTGTATAAATAGAGAGAACTTTAGAGCCACGCAACATTACTCATAACCACATTATGATGGAACTTAATCATCATAAAAAAGAAAGGAAGAACCTTATAATGGAACTCACACTGTCCCCAACTTAGCCAAATTGGCAAAAACATCTGCAATTGATGTGGATAGTGAATTTCGGCTCATGTTCCTATGAGAAAGATTTCAGCATTATTTGATTACTAATCAGAAGAAGCTGTTCAAAATTGAGATGAACTTGGCAGTCTTAGTAAATTGACAACAACTTACGGGAGCACTGTTGTGAAAAAAAAAACTTACAAGTAGGTAAGAGACACCATGCTGCTGATGGAATAAGGGAGGTTCCCGCTGAGATTATTTCCCGCAAGATTACTGCATAAATGTTATACGGCAGAATTCTTCATACTAATCTTTATATGTAAAATTTAAAAGAAAAAAAAGTAACAGCTTCCAAAATACAAAGTAAATGTGATTCGAACATTACAGGCTTGTGAGATTTGGGGGCAGCTGATAAGGGATTGCATCATGGATGTTGTTGTTGCTCAAATCACTTGGAAGGAGAAAGCAAATTAAGTTCAATAATACAATCAAGAACTAAGAAGATCAAATAAAGAGGATGGGGTAAGACTATAGCTCACAAATTTTTTAATGACATAAGGTTCGAAAGCAAGTATCCCAGAGTTCCGCTGAGTCCCAAACCAGAAATTTCACTGTCAATACAGTAAAATGAAATTTGTCAGCTAAACAGATTAGCACACTGGTCAGACAAAGTAAACATCGAGAAATCTCTGTTCTTTTCCAGGTACACAGTGATACATTGAAACAACAGCAGAGCCCTCGCAAGTCACGCCCTTCCATGACTCTGCACAAGGATCGCCACTATTGCTTTTCCAATTGGTCAGCTGGGGTGGACTGTTTAACGAAGTATATAGAACTTGAAGACCAGAAACTGCAAAACCCAAAAAGCGCAATTAAGAACCTTGGAAAATGATCATCAGATGATTCAAGAAACATGATTCTCTTCAGAGAATTAAGAAAAAAACTCGAACTTCACAGGAAAAAAAAAAAGAGGGACAAATTTTACTAACTTTACAGAGAAATCTTGTGGAAAAGAAATTCTTGTCAGAAACAGAGCTTGTACATGTACTATGTCTATTCTATGAGCATGTATAGTTCTTCCAGACACTAGCGTCCTTAATGCGTCCAGAACATTTTTGTTTTCCAACAGTCAACAAATTTGAAGCTCAAAACAAAGTAAAAAATAATAATTAATCCAGTCAAAAAGCTCAGATTTTGATGACCATGAGTACCACAACAAGACATTCTAGAAGCCCATGTTTATTTACAGATCAAACTTCCAAAAACAAGCAAATGAATCAACGAACAATGTTGAGAACAAGCTCAGAAGAAAAGGTCCAATCTGACAACACAAAACAAGTGCATTTTACAAGAAGGGCCTCGGGAAGAGAGAGAGAGAGAGAAACTTTTTACCGTCGGCAGGATCAGTGGCGCCACGAACAAAAGGAAGAGCAGCAAGGGCCAAGATCACGGCCAAGAACGAGGAACCAACAACGGATTCAGCTGAAAAGCGGCAAAAATGCCTCCTTTGCATAGCCATCTTCAGTACCGTGTATCCACTACTACAGTTTGCACCCACTAACGCAGGAAGACAGGGACCTCCAAGGTGCGGAGATCAGAGCCGAGGTGAGTGGCCATTAAAGAAGAAGAGGAGGCAGGAGGAAAGGGTAAGGTGCGAGGGCGATGGGCTGTGAAGTAGACAAGAGGGAGATTCAAAGCTTAGTAGAGCAATGGAGAGAGAGGGGGGGGAGCGGCGTCAGACGTGTCTGTCGGCGAGAAAAGAAGATAAAAAAAATGAAAAAACTGAAAATAATAGAAACAGGGGAAAGGTTTGTTTGGAGTAGGCAAGCAAAGTCTGGCACTTTTCCCTTCAGGTGGGCTTTGATCCTCTCTCTCTCTCTCTCTCACTGACTGACTCACTCACTCACTCACTCACACACAATTTTCCAAGCAAATATTACTTATTTACTGAAAATATTTATTTAATACCCATTAAGTGAATATTTATTTTTTTATCGAATCCCTTTTTTACATTAATTCTAGTTAATTATACTCATATTCATAGTAGATGAATAATATGTCCACAATTTTATGGAGGTAAATAGTGTGAATATTCATGGGCAAGTGTCTTCTTTCTCATGACCTACCCACCACCCAATCTTCTTGACTTTTAATTTATTATTTTCACGCTTCATTTTCTTTATTTTACAGCTTTTAAGGAAAAATAAGACAGTGGCCGGAATGGAATGGAAATTGTTTGGAAAAAAAATTATATGCGAATTTTCTTTTTCTAAATAGAAAAAGGTGTAACATCATGAGCAGTTAACGGCTTCCATCATTTACGATGTCGTAGGGGAAAGGGATTGGTTCCATTGCAGATAGAAAATATGTTTATATCAATTAATTAATTAAATTAATTAATTAAGTTGGAAAATTGATGAATTCGTTGGCATTTTCATTTTTATATTTTATATAATACACATACGTGTTTTATTATTTATAAATAATATAAAATATAGTAAAAGGGAAATTTGTACAATAATATTACTCTTAACATAATATTTAAATTTTATAAAAATTCTTTTATTTTTCCTCTTATTCATATTATTTATTACACTCCTGAATTTATTTTACTGTTTTTTAATGATAATAATAATTGAGAGAGAGATCGAAGGGAAAAAAATGGGCAATGCATCGAATTGGCGAATAATAAATAGTACGGAATCTGACGGAGGGTCCGACGCATGACAATTCGGATCCCTTCCTCCCCCGCCACGCCGACGCGAAAAAGCGCGAGTTCGGAAACCGACAGCTCGGGATGCCGATTTTACCCCCAGCGAGGACACGTCTATCTGCCGACTTGTGACCTGTGCTTCGCTGTTCCTTCTCCACCTTTTGAGCCTTGGGATGTTTCTGACCATGGAAAGGTTCTGCCTTGCTGACTCTGACTTGCTCATAGTGACGAAAGTGCCCTCAGGATGCCCGCCTAGGCCGTCTGCACCGTCGGACCGATAAAGGCCCAAATACAGTTCTAGCTAAGGTCGATTGAATGAAAAAAATTCGGCCAAGCATTAATTTCGCTTCTCTTTTTTTTTTTTTTTAAATATTACTAATACAACAAATTCTCCTTCAACGATTGAGTGCACTAACAGTTCAGTCGTCCGACCTGTGCTAAGTCAGCGCTTAATGAACCGAATTAATTTTGTCCTTTTAACGAATTTTATTGAGTGTGAAGATAATGTGACATCCACGTAACATATTGATATGTTAAATTTTCATTACATGACATTAATTTTTTCGGTTAATAAAGTTAATGGTAGAGTTGATATTAAAAAAATGGAAGTTTGAAGTTTATTTTGACGGTGAAATTAATTCGAATTTCAAGTATTGTTCTCGAATTGTTAATTGGACAATCAAGATGAACATTAAATTCCATAAACGATATTTGCATGCAAACTATATATTATATTAAAATCTTGATCTTGTTGACTTAAGCAGATTAACACGTCGAATCTTCACCGGCCAACAACGTTAGACCTACGCGTTACCTACTTCATCAATTTATTATTATTTTTAATGTATTGCAGGCGGGGGTTGTAATAGAGCTTAATGTAAATTAATTATGCCCAACAACCTCTCTCCCTCTCTCTATATATGTATGTATGTTTGTATTTATTAACAGTTTCTTTTACATTGTTTTGCCAATTTGTTTTTCATATTTCAAGAAATTTTCAAGTGGTTATCTTATATTCAAAATTTGAATTAACACATAATGGAATTCGGATTAATGTCATATCAAGTATATCGTATTAATATAATTAATCATAAGGAATTACAAAGTAATAAAATCTAATCGAATCAAATACTTGTCGTGACTTATCGTCGCACAGCCTCGCCATCGGGCAAAATACAAGTGGCTCAATGAAACGTAGCGTTTTGGGCAGTCAATGTAACTCATTAAACATGCTAAACAGGTTAATAACGTTTTGATTAATCGGACATTATTGTTTTCCGCCTCAATCATTGTTTTCCCCTTTTTCTTTAATTAAACGTAACTGTTAATTCACGGGCAAGCGCAAAGCCCAATATAAAGTTGCCAGGCCATGAATGCCATCACGATTGGAATTCCCTCTCATTTTTCCTATCTCGGGATGTTGCAGTTGCTTCAATAAGAAATGCGCACTTTAGGGAAAAAAGAAATCAAAGTTTTAAGTATGGAGAGAGATATAATAAAAATAATGGTATAATATAATGATATATTAGTTGATTTATATTTAATTTTTAGATGTATTTTTTTTCATTGCATGAAAAATTTATAAATTTAAAATAAAATAAAAAAAAGATATATAAAGAATTTTATGATAAAAGTAGAATTAATAACTTCTTAGTTGTGGACCGATATTATTATATCAAATTTCCTTTATCAATCTAATACAATTTAGATGCAAGGAGATAGTTTTAATCCCATTTCCATTTCACATAAACACATTCGTATTTATTGTACTTCAATTCTAAATAGATGTCACTATGGCCTTCTAGTTAAAATATATATCTAATTATGTTATTTATGCAATTATTTTCATTTCCCAGTATTTATAATGTCGTCATTATACTCTTACTAATTTGTATGAATGTCCAGGCAAATTCGTTTATAATATCGTTTTCCCTTATGAAATACATGCACGTGTCTAATTAGGAATAAAAGAGAGCGAAAGCGGAAAGCCCTTCGATCGCTAACTATACACTAAAGATTAATCGGATTGTATTTACTAGCTGCTTCATCCAAACGGTTAAATTTACAAGGAACGCCAATGACGCCTCTCTTGTAATTTTCATATTCTGAAGTTCATTTTTTTTCTGATTATTAAAAAATAAATGAATATTAACAAATTTCTTCCATTCACTTGCGAGGGGTCAAAGTGCCTGGTGTTGGAATTAGATGTCCACAAGGAGGCCAGACTTTACATGATTGAAGACGTGTGGCTTTAGCCCCAGAAGATAAGAACGTCCCATGCTCAGTGCTCTTTTTAAGTTCATTCAGCTTGTGACCGGGAGAGCGTAAATCGGGACCCATTGAATTTGTTTTTTTTTTTAGCGACGTTGGATCTGAAAAAAGTTTCGTTCCAACGCATCGATCTCGTAATCATTTTACTGACTGTTTGACATTTGAAATGGACTCCATGTGTGCGCATGACCTCATGTATAACCGGTAGAATTGTTAAACGGGACAGACTTGATTGGAACCATAGTTTTTAAAACCGGACCGGGCATCCGGTTCGACCGGTTCGACTGGGAACCGGCCACTCACCCGGTCCGGTTCATTCAAAAATCCAATTGCACATTAAAAGAGAAAAAATCCAATTGAACCGGCCGGTTTCCGGTCCGACCGGTGAACCCAATTGAACCCATGAAAAAACCGGCCGACTTAAAATTAAAAAACAAAAACAAAAACCTATTGTAATGTACCTATTTTATTTTATTAAACTTATATTTACATTGTATATTAAACTTTTGTTTAATATAATGGTTATATTAATGATTTTTGTTATAAATTATATTCAAATTATGATATTATGCAAATTTATTAGTAATATTATATTATTAATATTATTTATTAAACATGCGGTTCAACCCATTGAACCCCCGGTCCGACCCATGAACCCATGAATCCATGCCTACACCGATTCCCGGCCCGGTCCGGTTTTAAAAATTATGATTGGAACTTGATCGTCCAAACCCAGAACTGGCCCGGATTGTCTCTAACTTGGTTTGTAACCGTTCTTATTGGGTTGAGGGGTCGTTATGAGCTGAGTCAGCAATATAGGCTTGTTGAATCGTAATCGGCTTAGACCGTTAACCTATTGAACCAGCTCGGAACTGTTAAGAAACCGGCTTGAACCGTGAACTATAGCCATCTATCCGCCAAATGTTGCAATCTCCTGTACTTTGTTCAAAAATCAACGGCTACAAATGGGCGAATCAAAAGCACTATTTATCACATCACATAAAAATACCGTTCATCGATTCAATTAAAACACTGTTCATTGTCACTGTTCGCCAATCAAAATACTTTCATAAGCTTGTTCACCAATCAAAACGTTGTTCACAAGAAAAATAACTATATTTTTTAAAATTTAAAAATATGAACGGTTCATGAGCTAAACCGGCCCGAACTATTAATTGGTCCATTTATAAACAGTTTCAAATCGGTTCATATTCACATGAACCGTAACCCGTAACTTGATCAGCCCGTTAAGCAAACGAGTCAAATCGTAACCAAATTTAATAATTCTAAACTCGTTTTGAACCAGTTCGGATCACACTTTTAACAACACTAATAACTGACACTCCACCGACACTTGAAATCGTTCCGATAATTTATTCCTATGGGTATGTCTATGTCATACGCGGAAGAGTCGGACTCATAGGGTTATTCTCCTCCTCGAAAAATCCAAAAACGAAAAGGAAAAAGGAAAAAAAGAAATTAACGTATGGGCCCGCTAAGAGAGAGAGAGAGAGAGAGAGAGGCTGACCATGAATTTATTGGAATTTTTTGGAGTTGGCAAGTCGACTGAACTGTGGGATGGAGATTTGAGATGAAAATGATGTCGCACATTTCTTTTCTTTTCTTTTTTTTTTAATTGCATATAACACACGTGAAAATAAAAGAAAGTCGAACAGAGATGGAAATTAATAGGAATAAAAAAATTTATAATAAAAAATAAATTTATAATCTTTTAAGGATGGACCCGCATTGTTATTATTGATTTATGAACTTTCCGACATTGTTGAAGTTACTGCGATATGCTACCGACATGAGGAGACCTTGGTGGGATATCATTCCACGTGACTTCCATTTAAATCTTCACTTCGAGCACCGTTAATTGATAAGATCTATTTTCAGGAAAACATTTTTGACAAAAAGTTTTAGTAGGCGAACCTTACTAAAGACCTACATTAGTTCTCACTCGTCGAGACACAGACAAGGTGGTTAGACCCAAGAGTAGGCCAATTTGCCTGAAATCTGTGGTTGTTTGGCAACTTGGATTACTCTAAGGATGTGGAACCACATGATCGGCCACAAATGTGCAAATCTAAGATAACGTCGTCGACGAGATGATAGTTTATTGACTAACTTTTTAAAATCGTGGGATTATGGGTTGGTTTTTCCCTTAAATAATTGCAAGTAAAAAAAAAAAGGAGAGAGAAGGGAAAATGGAATCAGCTGAAGTGAGATATGCTTTGCTCAGTCTCCAAGCTTCCCTCGCATAAGCGCCATTATTTATATCCCCCTCTCTCCTCTTTGGATTTGGTGGCATCATAATAGCAAAATGGAGAGCTTCGATCTTCTTTACAATCCGTTAATCATATATTTTAAAACTGAACTAGATTAAAAATTAATCAAAAAATAAATTTATGAATTCATGAGTTAAATTAAGAATTTAATAAGTTAAATCGTATATTTAATAAATAATATTATTAATAAATTGATATAATATCATATTGATTTATAATAAAAAATTATTAATATATTTATCATATTAATATGAAATTTAACATAAAATATAAATATAAGTAAAATAACATAAAATAAGTATATTATAATATATTTTTAATTTTTTTAAAAATTTTAAGTCGGTCAATTTTTTTATTTATTTTATTCAATTGGATTTACCCACTCGATCGACAATTGACCAGTTCAGCTACGTTTACAATATAATTGGATTAAATTTGAAAATTGAACCGAGAGATAGCGGTTTCCTGATTAAACTGGTTAACTAGCCTACCCAACCCGGTTTTAAAAGCTAATGCTGCTGGCAGAAGAGGTATATCTACAAAAAAAAAAAAGGGCATATTCATTGCATTATCAGTTTCGATATGCTGCAGTTAAGGGGTTACGACTTACGAGTCGATTGCTGTCGGTGGAACCCTTCTGTTCACCTTCACTCTCCTAATGCTCCTATCCCCTTTTCTTTCAATCGAAAAAGGGGGGGAGTCGTGTTCTTTTCGAGGCAGGAATTATCAGACGACCGTGAATAAAAATTGTGTCTTGGTTGAAATTGTTGAAGTTATAATCGGATCCTCCGCTACTCGAGAACCTTGACTTGTACGTGCTTTGATCATCAGCTCAAAGGCAGCCACGAGATCGAGAAAATACCCATAATTGGTGGTGCCTGTGCCCTTGAATCCCTGTTAAAACACACGCGATTACTTTTAAAAGATGATCAAAGAAGAACGCCTTGCGAGTGCAGAGCGGCTGCCAGCTAGGCCCAATAAATGGGCCCATCTTTGCACGATAGAAAAAAGCCCACATTCCACCGGCCCTAATATCTCGTGACTGACTGACTGACTCCTTTTCTTCTCAATCATCCACTTCCAAGGGACTACGTCGTCGTGAGCAGCTCATAGGCTATAAATACATTGTCTCATCCCTCAATTCTCTCCCTCTCTCTCTCTCAACACAAAAAGGAAGGTAAAGTGGTTGCAATCTTATTGTATAATCCAAGAAATCAGTATTTTTTAAGTTTAGTCCAGACTCACTCAGTAACTTGCGAGTGAGTTCTTGAACCCCTGAATTGCTTATCCCTCAAGTCCCATGCAACCCATAATCCACTCAAATGTGACCAAGTCTCCCTCTCTCTTTCTCTTACCCTACCATCATCTCCACAATTTCCTCTCGCTGAAGTACAACCCCAAATTTCAGTCTCTAAATTCCAGCTTTATCTTCCTTTAATTATAACATATGCATCTCGTCCGGAGCGTGTTAGTAGACACGCCTGTCGCCCGGAGTTCCATCTATCAATGATCAGAAAACTATACTATGTGCTGATGCCATCCATCATCATGTATCTTTAAGAATTAACTTGCACCTGCATATTTCCTGTTGAGTCGTCGGCACACCTTGAAATCCCTGCTGGCAGTAGACCCATAACCCGGTTGGTACACGTGGAGGCTGAATTTTTGGAAGTCATCGCTCTCACATTGGCCTGCTTCTGGTCCGTCCATCTACTTGTGGACCAAGAGAGTAATTTTGAGTTTATGAAAATTATAAATAAAAAATAAAATAAAATTGTTTTTGATACCCTTCGGGGATATAAGTATCAGTAAGATTACGGACAATAAAAATTTTGAGGAGGATTATCTTGACTTGAAGAGTGCTACTATATGATTAAAAAAAATTTCCAATGTTAATTTTTCCCGTAGAGACAGGGTCCGTTGTCTAACTGGTAAAGATGTCACATCACTTGGTCGATCGATGTTCGAGGCTTGACAATATCCAACTGAAAATGTATAACGGTAAGCTCAATCGAGCGGGCCCCACTCAGCTCGCTTATCAAATCTGGCGTCGGGGCGGGCCGCTGCTGAATATAGCCGTTGGCGATCCACGTGGCGCCAGCCGGCATGTCGGGTGTGGGGTGGGGGTACGGTCTGTGCCGGCAATAAACAACTGCGGGAAATCTCTTGCAAGACAAGGAGACGCATTCACAAGGAAAGGAAATTGATTGGACTCTTTTAAGCTGATACCGATACTCACATCCTACTGCTCTCTGCTCTCCCCCATCTGGAAATGGAGGTACAGGCTGTCGAAGGACGTTGAAGAAGAATCGTCCAAGCTCCTTCTGTTCTCTGCCCGCCTTTCTCTCTCTTCCGCAGCTCCCCTTATCTTTGGCATCAGTCGAGAAAGCCCACTGTCGCGCTCTTGGGAAGATCGTGCCTTCATGTCTTCCTTTTTCCTGGAGTTGAAGAAAGCAGAGGGTGAAAGGAAGAATCATTTCTGGGGTTTGATTGATTGAAGGCCAAAGCGATTCGAACTCTCTTCCTCGGGTCTCCTTGCCCGTAAACATCCCTTTCCCAGCTCTTGTTCTCCGTGGAAGACATTTCCTTGGACTGCGCCGGCGGAAAGGTGGAAACTTGCCTTGAATTTCCTGCCCGACGAATCCGAGGATCTCTTGACTTTTTAGGGTGTTAATGCTTGCTTGTGTAATGTGTCTTTTTAAGATGTTCCTTTTTTTTTTTATTCTCTTTATTATTGCCTTCTCAGGTGAACAGGATAGTCTTCTTTATCAATTTGAATGGCGACCCTCAAAGACATTGGGCTCGCTGCGGCTTTCAATATTGGAAGTGCCTTCGCATTTTTCTTAGCCTTCGCTATTTTGAGGCTTCAGCCCTTCAATGACAGGGTATATTTCCCCAAATGGTATCTCAAAGGTTTAAGAAGCAGCCCGACTCATGGAGGAACCCTCGTGAGGAAGTTTGTCAACTTGGATCTGCGATCGTATATCAGGTTTCTAAACTGGATGCCCGATGCACTTAAGATGCCTGAACCTGAGCTTATTGACCATGCAGGATTGGATTCTGCGGTCTATCTCCGCATCTACTTGATGGGGTTCGTATACTTAATAGATTCTCTGACTCTGCTGTATTTGAAGTTAAGATGTACCAAAGACAGATTATATCTTGTTTTCTGCTTGTAGATATTCAGAAAGGTGCCTTTAAGTAGTCTTATGTAGGCACATTGGTAACAAGAGATAGCATCAAGAAATGCTTGCCTGGAGATTGTATTTTTAAAGTTATAGTTGTTCTTCGTTACAGTAGGTTATCCTTCCTTGTGAAAAACAAAGTTGTTTTCATTTTTATTTTCCCCGTTGAAAACGCAATAAAAATGTCCATGTGTCAAATTGTGGTCAGAAATTTTCTCAGAAAGATTATTTCAACTGCTTTTTTTTTTTGGCCAGATATTTACTGATTTGAAGAGCAATCTAGATGCGACAACTATCATAAACAGAACACTGAAGACTGTTATTCATAACCGAATAATACCATTTAAGTTCCCATTATGACTTCTGTCTTATTGTCTCGTGCAGACTTAAGATCTTTGTTCCAATAGCTTCTCTGGCATGGACGATTCTGATACCAGTTAATTGGACAAATGATACTCTCAGTACGGCTGCCAGGGTAAAAAATATAACTGCAAGTGACATAGACAAGCTCTCCATCTCAAACATTCCACTGGGGTCACAAAGGTTTGGAACTCTTAATTGCTGTTTGCATTACCTTTTTTAATGTGCACAATTCCAGTTTGCCTATGTTTTCTGCTTTGAAATTTTCATCTAGTTTTGGTGCAATCTTGCTGCAGGTTTTGGGCTCATATTGCAATGGCTTATGTGTTTACCTTTTGGACATGCTATGTGCTGCTAAAGGAGTATGAGACTGTTGCCAATATGAGGTTTCACTTTCTTCGGACAGAAAGACGTCGTCCTGATCAATTTTCGGTAATTCAATCTTTAATAATCCATCTTTTAACTTAGGTTGCTTAGGATGAAGCTCAACAGATTTAAGTGCCTACAATTAAGTCATCATCACATGTTCAACGAGATAATCATTTTGTGAACAGGTCCTCGTGAGAAATGTCCCACCAGACCCAGATGAATCAGTCAGTGAGCTTGTAGAGCACTTTTTTCTGGTTAACCACCCTGATAACTATCTCACTAGTCAGGTTTGATTCTCAGAAAACTCTCTTTGATATGCTCTTCAGCAGTGACTCTTAGTGTCAATTCTTAAAGGACCAAGCATAAATTTGTTCCCAACTTCATGTGAAATGAATTTCTTTTCGGTGGCTTCTAATTTAGAGATAATATCTCATCAGTTTGAAATGCCATAAATCTGCACAGGTGGTTTACAATGCAAACAAACTTGCAAGTTTGGTCAAGAAGAAGAAGCAGGTGCAGAACTGGCTTGACTATTACCAGCTTAAATTTTATAGAAACCGTACAAATAGGCCTATCATTAAGGTAACATAACACACTCAAATCTCTGAACATGCTGGTCTCATGTTTACAGTTTACCGTGTTAATAATGTTATACAACTCTCTTCATGATTTCTTGTGGTTATCACTCTGTTTTAACTCTTCTGCAATGTACCCAGACGGGCTTCCTTGGGCTTTGTGGAAAGGAAGTGGATGCAATTAATCACTACACGTCTGAGATTGAGAAAGTGTCAAAAGAAGTGAGTAGGTTCTTTTCTCTTCTTGTATTACTTGACAGTATGTAATCTTACTGCACAATTGATGATTTTTCAACATTATTCAGATAGTTGCAGGGAGGGAGAGAGTGGCGAGTGACCCAAAGTCTATCATGCCTGCTGCCTTTGTGTCTTTCAAGACTCGATGGGCTGCAGCAGTTTGTGCTCAAACTCAACAGTCCAGAAACCCAACTCTGTGGCTCACTGATTGGGCTCCAGAGCCACGGGATGTGTATTGGCCAAATCTTGCAATTCCTTACGTCTCACTTACTGTTAGGAGGCTGATTATGGGGGTGGCATTCTTTTTCCTTACATTCTTTTTCGTGATACCCATTACTATTGTGCAATCTCTTGCAAGCATTGAGGGGCTTGAGAAAGTGGTCCCATTTTTGAGGCATTTCCTTGAAATGTAAGTTTTGGTTCTTCCTTTGATCTTAAGTAATTCATTTATACAACAATTACAAATCAAACCAGTCCAGCTGCTTCCAGAACTGGACAGGAAAGGACGCTTTGTTGGTGCAATGCCAGATCTGCTTGTGAACTCATTGATCGGTCACTCTAGCATTCCAAACCGACCACTTTTCTTGTTGCTTTTTAAACATTTGTGATTTTGGTTAATTTATCAAATGGGAAGTTACTGAATCTCCTCTAAACCCAAATATATTGGGTAGTTTGTTGTTTAACATACAACCATGTTCCATAATACTTCATTGAATCTTGATGAAACTGACTCTAGCTTTATGGTATATATGCAGCAAATTCATTAAGGCATTTATTGCTGGAGTTCTACCAGGGCTGGCATTGAAGCTATTTCTCATCTTCCTGCCCTCAATATTGATGATAATGTCTAAATTTGAGGGCTTCATATCGCTTTCATCTCTTGAGAGGAGATCAGCTGCTCGGTATTATCTTTTCAATTTGGTGAACACTTTTCTCTGCAGTGTCATTGTGGGTTCGGCGCTTCAACAGCTGAAATCCTTCATCCATCAGCCTCCAAGCCAGTATGTGAAAATTTCCCCCGATTTCTAATCCCTTTCTTTGGAGTTTATGGTTTGGTTTGTTCTGGGAAATTTAGGTCCATTTTTCCCCTTTTTTTTTCCTTTTCTAATGGAGGGAAAAGCTTTGACCCTACTCCACTAGATGATGGGAACCATGAAAATTTTCTGATAAAAACGCGGCCAATGCACTTACAATTTTCAAGGGGAAACTGTCTATTTTTTCACTTAAACGTGCAGCAGATTTGGGTTAAGAGTTTCTATGCTGCAGGATTCCTAAGACGTTTGGAGTGGCTATCCCAATGAAAGCAACTTTCTTCATAACTTACATCATGGTCGATGGTTGGGCGGGGGTAGCTGCAGAGATCTTAAGGATAAAGCCTCTGATAATGTTCCACTTAAAGAACTTCTTCCTGGTGAAAACTGAGAAGGATCGGGAGGAAGCTATGGACCCCGGAAGCATTGGGTTTAATTCTGGAGAGCCTCGAATCCAGCTCTATTTTCTGTTGGGCCTTGTCTATGCTACAGTGACCCCTATCTTGCTCCCTTTTATACTGGTCTTCTTCGCCCTTGCTTATGTGGTGTTCCGTCATCAGGTATTTTGCATATAATGTAATTTAGCTAAGCTTTTGGTTGTTTTGCCCACTCCTAACCAAGAATCACGTTTAATCAAAAGAATTCAGGTGTCAGGGCCATGGCCATGGCCATCAGCTCTATATATACTATTGTGATTATACGGGACTTTGGGCCTCACTGTTTTTCTGCTCGTCACAGAGAGAATTACATCTTTTATTCCCTAATAAATTTATGTTGCATCATGCATTATATGTTATTGCATTTTGATGTTATTCCAGGTCATAAATGTCTACAATCAGGAGTATGAAAGCGCTGCGGCATTTTGGCCAGATGTGCACGGACGTATTATCATGGCACTGGTCATATCTCAGGTGCTTCTCATGGGACTGTTGATGACGAAGCAAGCTGCTCAGTCGACTCCATTTCTCATAGTTCTACCTATCCTCACAATCTACTTCCACTGGTTCTGCAAAGGCCTTTATGAGCCTGCTTTCGTTCGTTACCCCCTAGAGGTTTGCCAAGTCCTTGCCCTGCAGTACATTTCGCTAGTATTATCCCTTTGTCTTCGTATTATTACCCGCAAAAGGCTCTCACTAGCACCATACAGTCTGCCTCTCTTTTCCCCGGTTAGGTTTCAAATGTGAGTTTTGTCCTTAGATTGGTCGGTCGGGGCCCTTAGCATCATCCTTTAATTTTCAAAATATATGAGACCCCTAACCGATCATGTAGTTGACTCAAAGGGCCACATTTTTTTTTTCGTTTGGTTTTTTTTTTTTAATCTTTCAGGAGGCGATGATGAAGGACACCCTCGAACGAGCCAGGGAGCCGAACCTGAACATAAAGGGCTATCTCCAGAATGCCTACATCCACCCAGTCTTCAAAGAAGGAGACGACGACAGAGATGGGGATGAAATGGATGAGATCAATAAGTGGGAGAATGAGAGCGAGCTTGTCCCCACGAAGCGGAGCTCCCGAAGGAGCACGCCTGCGTCCAGTACGATCGGGTCCTCACCGTCCTCACAACATGAGACAAATGGAGCCTTGAACTTGTAGTTGAATTAGCTGTTTGTTGTACGGCCCTTAGAGGAGGAGGAACATTTATTTCTTATTGGCGGATATGGATTTGCTTGTAAATTAGGCCTGATCTTCTGCTGCTGAACCTTACCACGGAAGCACGAGCACGTAGTCAATGTAAAATGAGGTGATAAAAGAGAAGACAGGAAAAATGTATTATTGGCTTTATTTGTAACCGAACAACACGGAATGAAAATACTCGATAGACACAAATTTTCCATGGCGGCGCCACAGGGTATGGGCTGCAGCAGGCAAATTCCATAGCAGCACGCACCAAAGCGTTAAGTCAGTGGGATGGTCGATGTCACGTACTTAAAAGTTCATTAATCCCTACCAATCATGAGGGTATCATTTTCATCCGTCATCGCCGAAGTTCTCAGCTCTAAAAGTTTGGTTCGATTCACTAATTCCGATATACCGAACAATTCAAAGATAGGTTGTAACTTCCGATGCGATCGATTTGTCTACATCAACCTCAGCTATCCAACAGTTAGAGGTTGCAATAACGAAACCCTAGCCTGGTACCTTAGATTTACAAGGTCCCATGGACTTTTTTTATTTCTCAAAGGTATCCTTCCACAGTACAAATTACATCGTCCCCTAGCTGTAAGCTGCAAGTGCTTTCCATGAAAATCTCAAAAGCAGCACTTTAGGGTTAAGAACGTGAGCAGGCCAAAAGGAAAACGAAAAAGCATTACAACGTGTTGCTCGCAACATGTGCCAGAAACGAAATCCATCGACAGTATGATCGTCACTCTGTTGAGCTGATCAAGCCAGGTTTCCTCGACCAACTAATAACGAATGCAGGCTCTCCCCACCTTACAGGTGAGAGGACCAGCGTCCGAGGTTAGGGAGGGAACTTCCGAGCCATGAGCCACCTTGAATGCTTGACCGGGGCTGTATCGCGGGGCTAAAGTTCCCCAGCCCGATTGAATGAAGTATGCCCCGTTTAAGAACATGTCCCTCGACGACCTCCATTTCCAGCTCTTCCAGTTCCCTGGTCTAACCTCTCTCTTCGTAACCTGCCATAGGTTGAACTGCAGATTAGTATCGATCATTTAAAATCTACACATTTGATCATGGATTGCCGGCTTTTCCAGTGAGCTAATTATTCCGAGATATGCATTAGATGATACTATGCACTGTAGATGATAACGTATGTCCATACCTGTTTAGAAGCTCTCTTGTTAGGAGCTACGAAGTAGTTGCCTTCACTGAAAATGGAAGGATTTGCACTTCCGCCAATTGCATACATCTGCCACTCATCGTACCTGTTGTTGGCAACATGCGCATAACCTAGCCTCACCCTGCAATGTATCGTCATGTGTTCCGGCGGGTCAGAAATAATAACAGCAAGAGGGGGACAAGGGAGAACGGAGTCAAACTCAGATCTCTGGATTCGAGTGTATTGATCTTCCGCTCTTCAGTTCTTCACCTTGGCATCCTCTCAATCAAACCCGAACCGAAGACGTTGAATGTAACAGTGACTTTCATGACTTTATCGGCTGTAAATTTGTCATTGTGCCCCAGCAACATCACCTGCAATCAGTTATACTTCTCTCACTAGGGCCGGTGACCACGTCAAAAATGAGGCTTAGTTAGGGGGTTGAGTGGAAAGCACATACCTTGTCGTGTTGGGAGAAGTAGTTGTTTGAGATCGTGACCGCAGTCGAAGCATGAATGACATCAACCAGGCCATCGGCGCACCGAGCCAGATAGCAGTGGTCAACCCAGATGTGCGAGGAGGCAAAGATGCTGATCGCATCACCGTCGGATCCCTGCCGTTGCCCGACGTGGGTCGGGCTGCTCCTCACACGGCCTGATTTCCCGGGCTTGCAGTCGTGGATGCTGATCCCATGTATGATCACATGGCTCACTTTCTGGATCGTTATGCATGGCCCGTACGCTATCTCGACCTTAGCCCCTCGCCCGTCGATAGTCTTGAAACTGTTCATGATGAGCTCGTTCTTGAGCCGTATCACCATGTCCCGTGCGAACACGATCCACAGCGGCTTCGCCTGTATGGCTCCATACCTCAGCGTGCCGGGCTTCGGGTTCACAGGGTCGTCTGATGGGCTTGTGACTACGTAAATGGAGCCGTACTTCCCTCCGGTTGCATCGCTGCCAAAGCCCACTGCGCAGTCCGCTAGAGCCTGGCGGTTCTTGGCCCAGTTTGGGTTGGACCGCCAGCACGAGTCGACGGGGTTCATGCGGGCCGAGGAGTAGGAGTAGCTGGAGGCGTGCAAATTAGTGGGGAGATACTGAGCCATGAGAAGGCACGAAAGTAATACCGAGGGAAGGGCAAGGTTGGCCATGGCTTGATTATGGTTGGTGTCACAGGGGTCGGAACTCACCCGAATTTTTCCGTTCCTGCGATGGTGCTGAGCAGTGTCCCGTGCACTCTCAGCCAACCCGAAGCACACACATGCAGCGAAATAGCTTGGCGAGGTTTAGCAATCAAGGATCAAGATCGAACAATGCAAGGTAAGGGAAATCTCACTTGTATTCACAAACACGAATTACAAGAACACACAAAACCCTTACACGACCTTGCACGGCCACGTCCAAGTATATGCCTCGTACTCCAGCACTTGCACTCCTCACTTGGACGGGTGAACTTCACTCCGGGAGTTCACACTCAGCGTCGGGGGACTGGTCACACGGTTGCCGGGACTTCCTTGCTCGACTATTGGTGATGGAGTGTTCTCTCTAACTCTCTCCAGTTGCTCTCCCCTTCTGCCTTCCTCGACCTTAGGACCCGGGGGCTATTTATACTTGCAGGTGGGGAATCCTCATCCCTAGTTTCTAGGGGACACCTCAGCTTCCATAACCACCCTTATCCCTTATTCCTAGGGATAAGATCGACTGCCAGCACAGTCCTCGGTCAGCACCTTGACCGAGACTCCATCGTTCCACGACCGGAGTATATCGGGCCTGACTGAGTGCCACCCGCACTCAGTTCGGTCATGGGCACCGCGCCCTTGCCTTGGATCAATTGCATGGAACATTAGCGTCGCTCGCCCCCGAGCGACTTCCCTAGCGAGTCGGCGGGAGAACCCGCATGCCCGTTGCTTGCCAGCTCGCCTTTGAACGGGTCTTTCGGGAGGTTGGGGCGTCCAGCCCACTTGGCCTGGACCGGGTCTTGCGGGAGTGCTCAGGCCCGCACGGCCCGCCACCTGTCGTCCGCCTTCCTCGCCCGAGAACAAGTCTTCCGGGCGGTTAGGGCGGCCAGCTCACTCCCTGACCGAGTCCTCAGGGAAGTGGGGAAGTCCAGCTCGCCTTCCCACTCAGCTTGGCCCTCGCCCTATATATATCCCATTGATCCTTTGGCATTTCTTCCCTCGATCCTTTCCCGGGCTGCCATGCTATCGAGGGTCCGCTTGGCAGCCATTTCCGTGTCCGAGCATTAAGGGGCTGACAAACCTCCCCCACTTGAGGAAGCCGACGCCCTCGTCGGAATAGAGTGGAGGTACTCCTGGATCTTGTCCTCGAACTGCCAGAGTGTAGCCTCCTTTTCCCAACTCGCTTCCGACATTGGCAACCCTTTCCATAGAACCAGGTACTCCGTTCTCCGGTTCTTCTTGCTGTAACCCAACACCCGTCGGTCCAGCACACGGTCAACCTCCCTCTCCAATTCCGTGCGTACATTCAATGGCGCACGTCTTGCCCTAACGCGGTCCGCATCCGCATCCTCATGGTAGGGCTTTAGGAAGCTGACATGGAAAGTCGGATGAATCTTCATCCTCTCGGGTAGTGCTAAGCGATAAGCCACTGCTCCAACTCGCTTCACCACCTCGAATGGCCCATCATACCGCTGAATGAGGCCCTTGTGCCATCTCTTGCTCGTCACTTTCTTCCATATTTGGGGCGTCAATTTCAGCATGACCTTGTCACCGACCTGAAATTCTAGCGGTCGACGCCCCTGGTCCGCATATTTCTTCATGCGGCGGACAGCTTTGGCAAGGCTGTCCTGTGCTTCCTCGAGCATTTCCTGCTTGTTCCGGGCAAAACGGTATGCAGCAGGACATGGCCCCTCCTTCTTTTGTAGGGCCACTTTGGAAGGGGTCAATGGTTGATAGCCCAAAGCGAGCTCAAACGGACTGAACCCAGTGGCTGAGGAACGGTGCAAGTTGTAACAAAACTGCGCCGTGTCCAACAGTTCCAGCCAATTCCGCTGACTGGCCGTGACATAGTGTCGTAGGTACTCTTCCAGCAGCTGGTTCATCCTCTCCGTTTGGCCGTCCGTCTGCGGGTGGTTTGCTGTTGAGAACTTTAGTTCTGTCCCCATCATATTGAAGAGATGGGTCCAAAACCTCCCGGTGAACCGTGCGTCTCGATCACTCACAATATCCGTCGGGATCCCAAACAGCTTGACCAAATGGCGGTAGAACTCTTCCGCCGCCGTTTCCGCAGAGCAATTCTTTGGGGTAGGCCTGAAGATCCCATACTTCGAGAACCTATCTACCACAACCATAACTCCATCAAAACCCTTAACCTCAGGGAAGCCACTGATGAAGTCCATAGAAACCGATACCCAAGGTTTCTCTGGAATAGGCAAAGGCTGCAACAAGCCCGCCTCAATGCGCCGTTCCGCCTTGTCTTGTTGACAAATAAGACAAGTCTTGACGTAAAGCTCAACGTCGTTCTCCATCTTCGGCCAGAAGTAGGAGCGTGCCAACAGCGCCAGCATCCTTTCCCGTCCGGGATGCCCAGCCCATTGCGCATCATGATGTTCGCGCAATAGCTGCGTCCTCAGCCCTCCGCCGGGGACAAATACGCGACCACCCTTCACGTAAAGCAAGCCATCTTCAAGCCAGTACCTCCGCACGGTACCATCTTGAACCTGCGCAACCAACTTTTGGTATACCCGATCCTCCTTCGCCTGATCCTTCAGTTTGCCTACGAAGGTGGACTCCAATTGGGTAAGCGCAGCAATCGTCTCTACTGCCTTCCTGCTCAAAGCGTCGGCAACTTGGTTGTGGCGCCCCGGCCTATGCTCCCACTCGAAGTCATACTCGGCCAGGAACTCTTGCCACCGGGCCTGCCTTGGGGACAACTTCTTCTGCGTCTTGAAGAAAGTGTTTGCAACATTATCCGTCTTGATCACAAAAGAGGTGCCGAGTAAGTATACCCGCCATGCCCGTAGGCAATGCACAACCGCCAACATTTCCTTCTCGTGCGCGGAGTAGCGTTGCTCAGCCGGCTTCAATTTCCAGCTCTCGAATGCTACCGGGTGCCCATCTTGCACCAACACTCCGCCTACAGCACGATCCGAAGCATCCGTATGGACTTCGAACGCCCTATCGAAGTCCGGCAGCTTCAGCACAGGTTCGGCCACAATCCGGGACTTGACCTTCTCAAAGGCGTCTGCGCATGCCGCATCCCAAGTCCACGGTTTGCCCTTCTGCAGTAGATCGGTGAGAGGGGATACCAACTTCGAGTATCCCTTAATGAACTTACGGTAGTAGTTTGCCAACCCTAGGAAACTCCGCAATTCGCCCACCTTGTTGGGAGCCACCCACTCCCTAATGGCCTGCACCTTTCGGGGATCCATCTTCACCGTGCCCCCGCCAATCACGTGTCCAAGGAAGTTGATTTCCTTGGTGCAGAACTCGCACTTCTCCTTCTTTACGTATAGCCGGTGTTCCCTTAGCCGCTGGAACACAAAATGTAAATGCCCAAGATGGTCCTCTAGGGAACGACTATAGATGACAATGTCATCGAGATACACAACCACAAACTTGTCTATAACATCATGAAACACATCATTCATGAGATTGCAAAATGTGGCTGGTGCATTGGTTAAGCCAAATGGCATCACCATAAACTCGTATGACCCATACCGAGTCACCATGGTCGTCTTTGGCGTGTCGCCTTCCGCTATGCGAACTTGCCAATATCCCGATCTCAGGTCCAATTTGGTGAAGAACTCGGCTCCACTTAGCCGATCGAACAAGTCTGCTATCAATGGCATGGGGTACTTGTTCTTCACAGTGATCTTGTTCAGCCCGCGGTAGTCCACACACAACCGCATCGTGCCGTCCTGCTTCTCTTGGAACAGCACCGGCGCTCCAAAGGGCGCCTTTGAAGGTTGAACTTTCCCCGATTCCAGTAGGTCCTGGAGTTGTTTCCGTAACTCCTCCAGTTCCTTAGGCGACATCCGGTAAGGAGCTTTCGCTGGTGGCCTTGTTCCCGGAATCAACTCGATCTTGTGATCTACCGCCCGCCTTGGCGGTAAGCCCTTGGGCAGCTCCTCAGGCATAACGTCACAAAAGTCGCCTAGAATACCTTGCACCACGTCAGGAACGTCCGCGTTCGTGCCTTGCTCGGGCTCTGACTCATGGATCGCTGCAAGGTATGTTGGCTGGCCCCTCTTCCAGCCTTTGGCTATTTGCATAGCCGAGACCCTCTCGGTCTTTATGTCCTCCGCATGGTTGAGGCCCTTAAATCCCCGAACAAAGCAAGGCTTCCTCGGGTCTGAAATGAACAAACCAGACACATGTGGCATGACTGAAACACAAGCTTTCACAAGAAAGTTGTTACCGAGTATTATGTCAAAATCGTCCATCGGGATGACCATGACATCAATGGCCCCTGACCAATCACCAATCTGCACCGGCACGCCTTTGGCCATTCCAAGTACCGGCCTGCTTTGAGAGTTGACGGCTTTGATGCGACTGGCCTGCTTCTGGATCCGCAATCCGTAAGCTTGCACAACACGATCCGACACGAAGTTGTGCGTTGCGCCAGTGTCCACCATTGCCTCCACTTCCTTGGTGTTCAGGGTCATCGGTATATACATCAGTCCCTGCTCCTGCGCCTTTCTTCCCGATCGAATGGCACCGAGAACTTGGAGAGGTGCCACTCTAGTTTGCTCGTCATCGGAGTCGGAGTCGGTCCTATTCACCAAGGCCGACAACTTCTCCCTCTTCGGGCAATCTCGAGCACGATGGGGGCCGTTGCAGATGAAGCACCCTGGGTGGGTCTTGGGGTCCTTAAGAGACGAACCTTCCGTCACCTTCCCCTTCCCCTTGTCTCCTTTAGACATTTTCCCCTTGTCGGCTTTGCTAGCACCCTTGCTAGGCTTGGCCGCCTTGTCCTTCACCTTCTCGGCCTGCTTCCCCTTCGGGTCGCTCTTTGATATACGGATGTCCACCAACGCATCCGCCTTCGCCATTGCGGTCTGGAGGTCTTGGACTCCTTGCCTTCGCAGCTCAAGTTGAGCCCACGATTGAAGACCCCGCATAAAGTTGAACAATTTGTCCAACTCGGACATCTCTGTGACATCAAGCAATAAGGAACTAAATTCCTTCACATAGTCACGTACCGTACTTGTCTGCCTCAAGTTGCACAATGCATCCCGAGCAGCCCACGAAGTGTTCGTGGGAAGGAACTGCTCCTTGAGTTCCTTCTTCAGTACCGGCCAATCTCTGATGCGTGGCCGCCCGCCGGTAGCAGCGTCCTGCTCTCGGGTTCGCCACCAGAGCTTTGCATCGCCCGCCAAGTACATGACCGCCATTGAGACTTGTTCCCCCTCTGGAACTTTTCCTGCCTCAAAGTAATGCTCGATATCCCACAAGAAATTTTCGAGTTCCTTGGAACTCCTAGCGCCTGTAAAGGCTTTGGGTTCAGGTATCTTTACCTTCGCCCGAGATCCCTCTGCTTCGGCTACTCCAACAGCCAGCGCACGTCGGAGGACGCTCACCTCCTCCTTCAACCGAACAACATCTGGAACTAGCGCTGCCAGAACATCAGCCACAGTTCCGTTGGCTCCAGACGTGTTGCCGAGGGACATTTCCAAAGCCGTGATTCGATCTCTTAACGCATCCATACGGGACATCCACAAGTCACCAGTTGCTTGCTATTCCAATCCTCGCACACCGCTTGAACGCGGCTCTGATACCAGCTGTCACAGGGGTCGGAACTCACCCGAATTTTTCCGTTCCTGCGATGGTGCTGAGCAGTGTCCCGTGCACTCTCAGCCAACCCGAAGCACACACACGCAGCGAAATAGCTTGGCGAGGTTTAGCAATCAAGGATCAAGATCGAACAATGCAAGGTAAGGGAAATCTCACTTGTATTCACAAACACGAATTACAAGAACACACAAAACCCTTACACGACCTTGCACGGCCACGTCCAAGTATATGCCTCGTACTCCAGCACTTGCACTCCTCACTTGGACGGGTGAACTTCACTCCGGGAGTTCACACTCAGCGTCGGGGGACTGGTCACACGGTTGCCGGGACTTCCTTGCTCGACTATTGGTGATGGAGTGTTCTCTCTAACTCTCTCCAGTTGCTCTCCCCTTCTGCCTTCCTCGACCTTAGGACCCGGGGGCTATTTATACTTGCAGGTGGGGAATCCTCATCCCTAGTTTCTAGGGGACACCTCAGCTTCCATAACCACCCTTATCCCTTATTCCTAGGGATAAGATCGACTGCCAGCACAGTCCTCGGTCAGCACCTTGACCGAGACTCCATCGTTCCACGACCGGAGTATATCGGGCCTGACTGAGTGCCACCCGCACTCAGTTCGGTCATGGGCACCGCGCCCTTGCCTTGGATCAATTGCATGGAACATTAGCGTCGCTCGCCCCCGAGCGACTTCCCTAGCGAGTCGGCGGGAGAACCCGCATGCCCGTTGCTTGCCAGCTCGCCTTTGAACGGGTCTTTCGGGAGGTTGGGGCGTCCAGCCCACTTGGCCTGGACCGGGTCTTGCGGGAGTGCTCAGGCCCGCACGGCCCGCCACCTGTCGTCCGCCTTCCTCGCCCGAGAACAAGTCTTCCGGGCGGTTAGGGCGGCCAGCTCACTCCCTGACCGAGTCCTCAGGGAAGTGGGGAAGTCCAGCTCGCCTTCCCACTCAGCTTGGCCCTCGCCCTATATATATCCCATTGATCCTTTGGCATTTCTTCCCTCGATCCTTTCCCGGGCTGCCATGCTATCGAGGGTCCGCTTAGCAGCCATTTCCGTGTCCGAGCATTAAGGGGCTGACAGTTGGTCACAAGGGCAAAGCGACACAGAGAGAGTCCGGATTTTATAGAAGAAATGAACAGAGGTGACCGCCACGACGAAGATAAGATATCTTTGTTTTTTTGTTTCTTCTTCTTCTCCTTTAACCATTGTCAATTATGGTTCCAACTATATTGATTAACTCATTAAAATTTAAAAATTTCTTGATTATAAATCTTTATTATTCATAATATTTAAATTTAATATCTTATTTTAATAAAAACACTACTCATCAAACCGATTCAATTAACCCATTAGGGCATAATATAATAGATTAAGATTTTGGGTTTCAATGGTTTCGCTTTAAAACGTGGCTGCACGAGCAGGACCTATGCTGTTGTCTTATATAAAGTCCTCCAATATTACATAATAAAAATGAATTATTTATCAATTTCAACGAATTGTGAGTGTGTGTGTACATATTTAGACATGAAATTCTTCCCTTCCATGAATATGATTGATCAGAATTATAAATATGGGTGATAGTGGATATGCATTCCATGAATATAGTGTGCCCTTTGTCTGATTCTAACACAATATTTTCTGACCTAGACGTCATCTGATGGCAAAGGGATTGACTTTTGAGGTTTCCATCCACTTTTTTTTTCTTTTGGGGTAAATTTATGACGTCATAATATATTATTTGGCTGCCATCCATTTTTTTTATTTAATTTTATAAATATGGAAAATTCATGGCTCAACCTATGTGTCAGATGACCCAAATGTGTTCGCCGGAGGGGAAAATGTGGATGTGCAGTCATTTTGACAGCGATGTACGAGACCCAGAGGCAAGGCACCTCACTTATTGAAGTCAACGATTTTTGCACGAGGGATGGGCTCAGCCCCGTTTAAAGTTTTAGCTTCTCAACACGACCATGGTGCTTTGATTTCACCCTGTCGATCCATGAGTTAACTAACGTATGTGTGGGGATCAGAGAATTGCCTGAGTCGGGCATCAACCGACTTACAGCACTGTCTCGGCCTGTGCCCAGATGAAGCACGGCAGGGTTGAGAGGAGAGTCCAAATGAGCTTCATTCCTGCTTACTTGCAGAGTATAAGTAGTGCGTGTGGCGATTCCTGCTCGGTGCTTTCATTCAGACCTTTGCGAAATTACAGAACCGAAGGTTTGCCAGGATATTCAGAGTTCCTGGGCAGAAGTGTGGGCTGTTCATCAATGGGAATGGAATATCAGGTGATCTCGAACATTCTCTAGAGAGGATACCGGTGCAAGACCTGTTACTTCTACCTAGACAGTCGGCTCTACCCCCCGACAGATGCTACGTTTCAATAGCTGAATCTTCAAGATCGTATTCATCATTTTTTATGCAAGCGGAAAATCATAGTTGCGAGAGAGTTCGTGTTGTGATGATCGTGGAGAATTAATTCGTGCAGGGTGTCCCCGTCCGGCTCACGACCTGATCGCCATTCTGCCCCTCGCGATCTCGCTGATGATCCCTTCAACTCTCGACGAGTACAGCCGTGCCTTTGGTATTTCATCTTCAGTCTTCCCGATCTCTCCGATTCCCAGGATTATTAGGCCCCGAGTCGCTTCTTCTCAGTTTAGTAGGCCCTGGGGGGGGGGGGGGGGGGGGGGGGGGGGGGCCTTGGCTTACCCTTCTCCGTCCTGGATTCGCCCATGAAATGATTGAAGTGATTCGGAGGCTTGGGGACTGTATTATGATGTCTTCTCATGGGGCTATTAATTCTCTTTCCAGCTTAACTCTGGATCTCTTGGAACCTGTTCACTTGATAGCTTCGCAATGCCCACGATCACTTCCACCATCGTGGATTGAACTGACCAATCTTAATTCAACCAATTCCAAGTCTGCTATCTTTGTTATCTTATAAATAAAATCTTATATTCGAATATTATAAACCAAAATAATTTATAGTAGATAGAGTATTTAATCAACAAATTAACTACTGTTTAAATTAAATTATTTCAGATTATGATATACCAGAAAGATACAACGTGTTATAGAGCCTTCAAATAAGGATCACACCCTACAAATACCTTAATCAGACATTGATTTTGTGGAATTATTTAAAATTTTGAAATAAATTCACTAATCTATGAGATATATAATCTAAAAAAATAACTGAAAATTTCTAGAATTTTTCTTTCTCCTAATGGGACGACACCGTTTAACGTGACCGCTGACTCCCTCCTAAAACCGTCCTTATAGTTCGGCCTTTGAAAAATCTCATATTTGTCCCTCCTCTCCCCCCTCCGCTTCCCACTTTTTACTGACAGATCCGTAGCCTCTATAGATACAAACTTACGTTGTAGCTATCGATCTGATCTATAAGCGATATGAAGAGAGTGCGGCAGAGAGCGATGACGGCGGGGCTGTGGATGGCGGGGCTGTGCATGGTCGGGTTCATCGTAGGCCGCCCACTATACTGGCACCTGGCTGAACGCTCCTCCTCCTCCTCCCCCTCCGCCTCCTTCCACCACCGCACGTCTCTCTCTTGCCCTCGCTGCCAATGCGATTGCTCCTCCGAGCCCCTTCTCTCGCTCGTGGACGGTGAGATTATATATAATAACTCACTCCATCTAAGTAAATTCAGATCTTCTTCATCGTCACGTTTCCATTTCTTTTTTCCCTTCCTTTTCTTTTCACTTTTTGTTTGTGAAACCATAATCTGTTTGTATCCAATGCTGATATTCTTTTCGGGGGAAAAAAAGTAGGAAAAGTTTCAAGCTTTCTGGAATGGGCTTGCTGAGAACTCGACGTGGTATTCAAGCACAGATTCTAACTCATATTCGGTCGAGTTATATCTCTTTTGTGCGAGTATACAAACGTCTTCATCACTCATGATACAGGGGAAAGGTTGAAATATGAACAAGACTTGCGGCCTCATCAGAGGCCAAGACATGCCTCCATCTTCATAGGGCCTAAGCCTGACCGAGTTAAAATTGATTTACAGTTTTTGATGAACTTGAAATTTTTTGTGCACATTGTCCAGTATTAGGCTTATCCAAAGTTCTGTCACTGACCCAATGTTCTGTCCACAATGATATATTGATCTTGATTTCTATATATGTCGACTCGAATTTAATGAGCTCTCGTTCTCGTGCTCTTTCTTCAGGCTTGAGTAATCACTCCTTCACAATCACAGGTAATCAAATTCATTCTCTTCATTCCGATTAGTTAGGATTTCAACAGACATGCCCGATCGCCATTGTTTTGTGTCAATTTAATCTGATTCATTCTCTCTTTTTGTTGGACAATGTTTTCTGCTCAATTCGGCATAGAACTTGAACTCCTTCAATTATTTGTCGTGTAAATTCAGAACCATGAATCTGGATCCATGGTGCTGCACGATTTAACGCATCCTCTAAAATCATGATTCAAGAACGCTATATTAATCCCTGGCTTCTTGTTAACGATAGATGATGTTATAGATGTTATGATCACACTTACGACCATCCTTGTATTTGGCAGATTGCATGAAGCATGACCCAGAGGTGAGTGAAGAGATGGAGAAGAACTTCATCGATATGCTGACAGAGGAGGTGAAGCTCCAAGCGGCTCAGGCTCTGGAGAACCAGCAGAAGGCCAACATGATGCTGCTGGAAGCCAAGAAGATGGCGTCCCAGTTCCAGAAGGAAGCCGACAAGTGCAGCTCCGGGATGGAGACTTGTGAGGAGGCAAGGGAGAAATCCGAGGCTGCCCTCGAGGCTCAGCAATCACTGACGGCAATGTGGGAGCTCCGGGCTCGTCAGAGAGGATGGAGGGATGGCTCCGAATGAGATTTCAAATATACATAGTAGCACATATCTAATCACTGCAGTTCGAAAAACCTAGGCTGTAGAGCAACCAATAGCATCAATTCATTGATCCTTCTATTCTTCGATGCAAAGAATGAACTGTTGCCAAAAGAGACATATAAGGACGTCCCTTCAGGCGCCTTGATCTCATAGGATTGAAGCAATTGACAACAAAGTGCCTCCTTAGAAACATTTAAGACAACGCTGCCTTGTTTCCACAGGTGAGCTTTGGCTCGTCTTTAAGGCACATCTTTGCCTTGGTTCAGAGATCATCACTTATTCGAGAATCTTATCTTACCTCATTTATATGACTTTGTGTCCGACTATGAGCAGGGGCACAACCAGAACTTTCGTCTAAGGGGAGGGCAAAATCAAGTGCATGTGATCAAATTCAGGGGACAAAGTTAAGATCTATAACGTTCCACCCTAAATCCATTTATGACTGTCAGAATCTCAGAGTTGGTTTTATAGAGGTAGCATAGAAGATGCGCTTCCAAGCCATTTGTTTGCATGTAAACTGTTGTGAGCTTTAGTGATCGAGGTACTAGCTCCTTGGTGACTATCTACCATATTCTGCACTGAGCTTTGGGCCAGAAACAGGAATTTATGGCTGTAACATTACTAAAGACATGAGATTTACTAATGTTTCAACTATTGGGTTATTAGTGACTCTGAAATATTAGATAATCGAATACGTCAGAGTCTGAAAGAGAAGAAGCAAGCTGTCAGAGTACTTCCTTTTAGGTTGTGATTTTAGATGAGGAACACTAGCATGCGGAGTGATTGAACAACCGAATTTCGCAATAACTTCCTGCATGCATGCCTAGCCTTTTGTCAGGGCCAAGGACCTTGCCTGTAGATTAAGAAGTATTCTCCTGCAAAAGGGAGGATAGAGGAAAAGCAAAAGAAAATTAGTTTTCTTTGTCATGAGCATCCTGAAATGTGGATCTATGCAAGTGTATTCTGACAAGGGAGATACCAGCAGCAGGCAATTACGCTGTGGAAGATGACTCGAAACTACAGTGGGATATATCGGTGGTTCATCCATCTGACCACAGGCCAAAACTGCACGGTTTAACAGGAAACTGTGATTCAAATGAACACAAGCTTTTCACTGAAAAAGGGTGGTACTGACTAACCGGATAGAGAGTAAAAAATAAGGGTATTCATTGATACCATCCAAGATGTGAACTGCACGGATGGATAATCCTTCCTGATTTTTAACTTCACTTGCATTCATGGTCTTCCATCATTTACCAACACAATCTCATTTTACTTACCAAGTGATCCCAAAATATGTCTTTGAGCTTCTCAAACTTTGAGGTGCAGAAAGTTCTCCGTTTTTGGATTATTGCAATCTCTACTGTTATGTTCAGTGACAGATTGTTGTACATCCTCATAATATTTGATCCGTGTCTTTCAACAGCAAACTTTAGCTAACATTATTCTTCAGTAGTTAATTCATTGATCACTTTTAACAAAAATTAACACATAATCGACTGCTTTCCCATCTGTAATGGCAGGAATTTGTAAAACTCGGAAGAAGTATAATCAAACTGAATCAGAGAATTACCCTCAACAACTAATCCATAGTAGATCATGAAGAGCAATTTGTTCCAAGGAGAAGAAGTCAACTATTCCAGCACCACCTAAATGATAACTCAGTGAAAACCCATGAAAATCAGATCACATCATTACTTGAGCATTGAGAAATCAGTAAGTACGCTTTTTGACTGCCGAAGGCAAGAGAGGTACCTTCTTGACTACTGTTTTCGAATCCTTGTTCCCCTTGCAGATCTTGTCAAGTATCACGCGCAGGAAATGCCCAAACGGACCCAGACATGCAAACTCAAAGAGCTGCATTTGAATAGAATCAGCCTCGGACAGCTGAAAAACTCCAGCTGAAGACCAATCTTAAAATGATACATAAGCAATCTGCCAAATATGTAGGACAGTATCAAGAATAATATATAATTGCACAATCATTTCTATCACATTACCATGTCGAAGTTCTATTAAATCGCAAGTTGGAACAGGAAGCAGCTCGCCACTTTGAGGGCGAGCCGCTTCAGTTGCAACTTCTGAATACCGGTGAGCTTCTGAGCAGTGATATCGCTTATCCCTGACAACACCCCAGCAGTATTTGCCTGCAGCCGACTCACTAGACTAATACTAGCAACAATGACTGGGCAATCAATCCAATCGTCTCAAGTGAACTTTTATAAATTTAATTCATTGTCCAATCTCAGAACCAGCAAGGAAACCGTTGAATAAAGAAACCTCAAACCCGATCAGACACGACAATCAGTCTCCATGAGCCAGAAATGAATATTAATGTTGGGGGGTGGGGTTGTGTGGGTGTAGCGGTGCGGTGGTGAACAGTCGACAAATCCAATTGAAGATCAGAGATCTCTTGTCTCACCTTAGTTCTCAGAGGATGTTTTTGGAGATGCAGCAGATACTGCTGCAATCCCATCTTCGCATAAGAACCCATGTTTCCTTCTGATTGATTGAGACGCAAGAGGCCGGTGCTTTACATCAGTGCAAAGATTGTCAGTTCTACTCGGTATCTTTTTGATGAATAGTTTTACTCCATGTCTACTTGCGTGGCAGCTTCCCGGCAGTAAAAATATCTTCTGGCGCTTGCAAGACAATGGCATGTGATGTTGGGTCTTTGAATGGCAGTAAATCTTTCGCTTATTCGTATTGTATTTTGATTAACATTAATCATCATTGAGTGAAATAGACTTACAGAGGAATTGAACTGTTTACTAATAGATTAAACGACAATTTGGTGGTGGAACCGACATTTGATAATCAACTATAATAAGCGAGCATTCTCTCCTGTATCATCTTAAAAAGTTGGCAACTTTCTCTCGATCCAAATGCCAACGTCAAAAGGAATTTTTTTGGAGCTCTTTCCGAATCCATCGACAATTAATAGTCGACTCTTTCTATAGGGTTGGGATGGCGAAAGTATAGAGGAGTTTTGGGATTAAAATGTTAACATCAAGAAATGGAGGGCAAACCTTACCGTTCTTAATGAGAAGAATATGCTGGATGTCAAACCTTTTCTGTGACTCCCTTCCAGCCACATTCAGAAGAGCAACTAAGGTGATCAAAATTGGGCACCGTCCAATCCAAGCAATTCTAACTATAGGTACACAATAAGTAATCAACATTTCCGAAGTGTAGCAAGGGCAGAAGCATCTTTGAGCGTCTTGCGTGCCTTCCAGTGAACGGCATTTGCAGTTTCAGAGGTCCCCATCTGTGACATATGCAAAAGAAAAAGGGTAAAAGATTGCCACAGCAGATAGCAGTAACTTAGCCCTCAACTTCATATCCACACCAAGAGAAGACATTTTGCTAAAGGATGAAGCACGTATTATGACAGGGGCCGGGGTTGTTTGCATTTTTCTTGTACTTTAAATGCAAGTTTTCCCCCCCTTTCTGACACCTCATGGCTCAAATATTAAAGTGACATGATTGTATTCCCTCTAATGGAACAGCAGGAATTTGGTCAGAATTCCCAGTGGTTTCTGTATCAATTTTCATTTCTGCAAATGAATGTAGAATAATGCAGTCACATGTAACATCAGGGCTAAAAAGCAAGGATTGTTATATTTACCTTTATCTCCATAGAGTAGTAATCCTGCCAGAGACACGAGTTTTGGTTGTAAATAGAGAGGGCAGCTTCAAATAACTTCCGCACCTTTTCCAGCCTCTTTTTGTCACCAGCTGAAGTGAGTTTGAGCTCCAACTCAATACTGGTTCTGTAGATATCAAGAGATGGCCGGGGCAATGTGAGAAACCTGCACTCCAAGGCAATCAAGTGATCAGAAAAACCATGCGCAGTTTATGAATACAGGATGAATATGGCTATCATTCTTCTTGTGGTCACTTACTTCTTGTAGATCTCTCTTGCACACTCGATCCCATCCTTCTCAAGAAAAAACTTTACTATAGCTGATGATACTGAGAACCCATCTTCATTACCACCATTCTTAACAAGAGAAACAAAAGCAATATCCACAAGCTTCTCCAAATAACGCTTGTGATGTGCAAAAACATCAAGTGCCTGCCATAAGAGATCACACTAGTCAACTCACACCATCAATAATGTGATTATCTGACTATATGTTCAAGAAGATTTTGTTGAAATTAAAGAAGGTAATATCTCCCCTTTGGGCATGTTCCATAATGTCAAATAGGATGGTCTGCCAAATTGATAAGGATAAATAATGCCAGTGCAAAACCTAAAATAGAGCAAGAAGAACCCCACCCCCACAAAAATAAAAAAAAAGGCCCTCAACACGACATCCAAGTGACTGCACCACATTCATAACTGTGGAATAAGAGCTTCAAATATTGGAATATACCATTAGCCATAAGCCCTTTGCTTCGGAAACAGGATTGTCCATCAAAATCTTCCTCAAGAGTTCAAAAATGGAATGAAGGTCCTCCTTTCTGGGAGGAGACTGGTTCCTCGTAGCATATCTTACTTCAATGGAGACCCTTAATTGCCATAAATGCACTGAGCTGGATAGCTTTCCACAGCAAAGCCTCTCTGCCAGTTCTCTGGCTTCATCCAATCTTTCTATTTGCAGGTAGAACGAGACATATTTGCAGGCAAGTTCTTCATTGAGATACCCCATTGTTTCTGCTTTTTCATATACTGCTAATAGTTTTGAAACATACTTCTCAGTGTGACCAGATAATCCATCATTTTGTGTCTCTCCTTCTTTGAGAAAAGCAATATCCATCAAGAACTTTATATAGAGGTTGAACAGATGTGCAGAAGGCACAACTTCTAATGCCTCTTCATAGACCTGCATTAGAAAACTGTCAGGTGATAACAGATAATTGCACACAAGTAGCAACCAATTCAACATGCTCATCCAAGTCCATACCTCAACACCTTTTAACAGCTTACGCTGCATGCTCTCTTCGCTGAAATCCTTCACATTTGAAAGATTAGGAATTTTGGTTCTTGCAAGCCAGTCCCAGTATTCTGGGTCAGCCGAAAAGTCACTCTTCATGTCATTCAAAATCTTCTCACACATGTCCTCGGAATCCGCCAAGTCTGTCCCCTCTAATATCTCAAAGAATCGCTTTCTAAGATCAAAACTAGAAGGAAGAGATTCTAACGCGCTGCTATAAATTGTTTGAAGAATATTCAAGCCTTGCTCTCTGAATAGATCTGACTTCTTTTCGGACTCTTCATTTTCAGCATATGACCCATCAGAGCCATTTCTTTCTTCATTAAGAGGCATGAATAAATCTTGGTTCTCATCCCTCCACTGCTTCTCATCTTCATCTTTCTGATAACGAGTCAGAGTCCCCTCATCCTCCCCAAGGGCAACTCTTCGGGCCTTCAGTTTATTAAGGTAAGTGAGTTCCATCCTCAGATACTCTACCCAAAGATCTTCTGATTTTGGGCACAACCTCAAGCCACTCTGCATCAGAGCCCGAGCAGCAGCTACATTTAGATTATGGTCAAACTCCCAGGCAGCAGCATACATCCAAACTCCAGGAACCTTTGGGTGGAATCTAATTACCTGAGCTAGGGCCTGCATTACACCTTACATTAGAGACTTTTTGAGAAAAGCAACAAACAAAAGCAAAAAAAGATCAATCAATGAATTTGAGCTTGATTAATCTGTTTGTTAGCAGTTGACATAAAATATCTGCCTCAAACTTCCACCCAATCCGATAAATAGACCACAAAATTAGTTGACATTAGGAGACCGTTGCACAGCATAAGGAAATATGGAAGGAGAAACTTGCAATTAGGCGAGTGTTTCAGGCACTGTCTGCTGATCTATCGATTGCTCATCGTCCATCGATAGGAATTGCAGAAGTGGGGGAAAAACACCAGAGCTTCACTCAAAGATGGCATTTTAAAGCGGCCCATAAAACTGGATTCCATGAATTACAAAGCTCAACAGCACGTGATCTCACCTTTTTCATCCTCCCATTCTTTCTCTGCTTACAGAACTCAAGATACTTGAACCACAAATCTATATCACCCTTGTACCTCGTAACAGCCATCCTGTAAATCTCGATTATCCTAGCGACGCCAGCAAAATCCGAGACTGACTTCTTCATCTTCTTCTTGATCTCGCGCGCTGCGGATTTCTTCCTGAGCCGGCGGAGTGAGTCGAGCTGGGTTTCATACTCGATGTACGCGAGGAAGTCCTGCTTGAGGGGGCTCGGCCGCTTCAGGCGGTACTCGAACTTGCGCCTCTGTTTGACAATCTCGGCAATCTCCTGACGCGTGAAGAGTCCCCGCCGCTCGAGGTCATCGAGCTCGTTGACCATCCGCTCGAGGCGGTACTGCACCACGTCCGCCATGTCCGCGGAGGCCGAGAACTCGGACAGAGCTGACTAGGTTAACTCGGTGGAACAGAGAAGGTGGAGCGACCGACCGAGCCAGCTAAGGTTCAGGGTTTTAGAATTTTGTGGGAGAGTCCTGAATGGCAGGGGCTCCTCGGGAGAGAATTGAAATCGAATTTCAGGCCATAGTATTGGGCCGGGCCTTATAGCAAATTACGTATTGGGCTTTAGGGCTTCTATATGGGCCTGAACTTGACTGACCCTTTGCAGACGTACCCCGTCAGCTCCATCACGTCGCCCATTGACTTCACGTCATGGATTTCAATGAACAATTGCAAAAACCACGTAATCACCCATTTTTAGCTTAGTGGAGATAATTTAATTTTTTATTTTAAATAAAAGTTGATGTTCTAATTTCATATTCTCGTATCATATATGGAAAAAAATATGTTATTTAAAAATATTTTACATTTAATAAACTAATTTAACTCAAACTTATAATTTAATTAAGACTTCATTTGGATCTTTTAGTATCAGGAGAGAAGATCATAGTAAACCTTGTAGGATGAACTATGGAAGTATCTTTGTATCCAGAGACATTTGGGTCGAGTGTTAGATTGTGAAAAGTAATTATAACACGATAAAGTTTTTTTTTTTTTTTGCTATGAGTCAAAATTTGGAATTGTGGTATTTAAATTTAAAGAAAAGCAAAATTGGTCGTGAGTTATTGAACCTTATCTAAGAATTTCACATAATTTGGGCACAAAACTATACCAAACATAGTATGAGATTTTACTGCACATAATCTCACACTACAGGGAATTTGACAATATGAACATTGTCTACAATGTGGAATCATGATATTACAGTTTATATCACACTCGCTATGTAATCAAATACATTCTTTTTGGGTACTGCTGCATCACTGAATTTAAAAAGTTTTTATTTTTAATCGATCAATTATAATGAGATAGATTTAATTTATGATTTCTTGGATTTTGAATAACATGTAGAATCCACCCGCGGAAGAAAAACTAATTACGAAATAAATTACAAGATTATTGTCCACGTGGAATACAGACCATGACCAAAGACAACCTCAGCGTACCTAAGGAAAGGACGCTCTTATTAGAATGACAGCATAAAGAGACGCATTTTACTACCACATCAGATTTCTCCATTTGTCTGCTCATTTATGATAGAGGGAGCTAGGCGACTTCATGGAATCCCGCCTCCAAATCCTCCACCAGCGCCGCCTCCATAGCCTGCTCCAAGAAGCCCGCCACCGCTGCCTCCACCAAACCCCCCACCGCCACCGCCACCGCCCCCGAGGCCTCCTATCCCAGAGCCGAAGCCCCCTCCAGCCCCAGACCCAAAGCCAGATCCTAACCCAACCCCACCACCCACGCCGCCGCCGGCCCCGCCTCCGAATCCTCCATTCGCACCTCCTATGCTTACTCCGACGCCCGGAAAGCTGTGGTAGAATGTCTTCTCATCATTCAGCGGTGCCCCATTGGTCTGGCTGCTCGTAAGCTTTCTGCCGCTAGCTGTGCACACAAGTGCACCCAAGAGGGCCAACACCATGATGAGAAGAAGCCTGGAAGACATTATTGGTTGATGATGGTCACTCGAAGGAATTAAGAGAGATATGTTTTTCCCCTTTTTTTCTGATTTCGTGATAGAATCGAGCTCTCGATCAGGGAATTTATAGAAAGTGACAGTTGAGGATTTAGGTTTTAAATTAATTAATTTCACACAAAATGTAAAATGTCATCCATTATCCGTGCCATGTACAGTGGACAGTTGGTAGAGCCAGGTTGGCTCTAGTGAAAAGGGGGAGAGACCCTCCGCTTCATATATATTATATATATATATATATTTATTAATTTCTTGCCTCTTGGTAAATTTCTTTTCCCGTTTTTAATTCAGAAGTCAAATTTGTTACATTGTCCTCGATTGACCAAGAAGTTCAGTAGTATTCGATGGATTCTCCTACGCGAAATTATATGTTTTCACATATTCATTTCTTTCTCTATTTTTTAATAAAAAATAAGAATAATAATTCTTTACCATCGAAAAAGACACTTAACTTTTTTGTACCAAGAAGTAGGGTGAAAGAAAAAGACTGGGAAAATAGAAACCGAAAAAAATTGGGTTTTCGGACCAATTAGGGTGATTTTTAGGTCAAGAAAAACCATCGGATAAGATTAGGCTCCAACTCGAAAAAATCAGCGGACCTCGACATTGACTTAAATTTCACAATTATATTTTATTAATTATAACCCTATACTTCTTAATATTCATTCTCATTACTCATCTATTTAATTATACCCTTAATATTAATATTGATTAATAAAATTTAGACCAACATATTATTTTACCATTATCCGTGATTAATTTTACTCATTAATTATTTTTAGATAATAATCATATAATTACTTTTTTGTATTCTAAGTCGGAACAAAAAAAACTATTCAAAAAAAATTAACCGATAGTGAGTGATTTTTTATTTCTTTAAATGGTTTTAGTATGAGTTTTTCTCATAGACGAAAAAATTGGGAGCCGGCAATTTATATAAGAAAAAACCACTACCATGTTCACCTTTACCAAGAAGGAGTTCTCCCATTTATATTACTGGTTTATCTAACCGTAAAAGTGAGTTACTAATTACTTGCATATTTCTCTCACCCACCACCGTCCCATGTATTTTCAACTCTTCTTTTTTTTTTTTTCCTGGCGGATTTCTCGTCCCTTTTTTATTAATGCGAGAATTAAATTCGCTCACCAGAAAGAGCACATTTCACATTCTCGTTCCACATTTGTGTCTAACCGTGAAAGTGACCTGCAATCAGGGACGGTATTTATGTGTATGCCTAGTAGCTACCTGTATCGTACGAATTTCACACAGTTCTACAAGATCTTGGGTTCCCCTTTCTTAGTGATACGATCCCGCTATAATAGTTCTGTTTATTCCGATCGATTAGCAATCATCACCAGCATATTAATGACAGAACACTCATGTGAAGATTCGAACTTTTTTGTTCTATCAAGGGTTTCTTATCATGCGATTCTGGGGTCATAGTTTATACTCGTTGCCGAGCAAAGGAGCTAACTGATCCATAATCGGAAATGAGCTACACACACACAAATATATATGTTGTGTCGAGATCATGGTCGGCAGGTTGTCGCATCAATTACTATACATATGCGCTGCTTCTAGAGAGTTAGGTCAAGGGACAGGTCGTCAAAACCGCTTCCATGTCCAGCCACGGTCGAGGATCTCAGAGACAGAGACAACTCCACCCCCTTACCGACTTCATGGTTATCAGATCCTCCCATGTCTACCAGCTGCTTTCGACCATCAACATTCGCACGACGGAATGTGAGACTAGAATACGCTAGGTCATGATATTTAGATCGTCGACTTTTCCATTTCCAGGAATGGGAGCAGGCTCGTGAACGTGTGCTAGCATTACAGCATCTGACTTACATAGGGTTTGGATCTCCTGAGGAGATCTCCAAAGATAATGTGAGAAGTTGGCTTCTTTCTGATGTTGGCGTCGTCAGAGGAGGATGGGCGTTCCGCCGCTTTCCGTGCAGTATTACTGCAATCCTGTTCATCCTCTTGATACTCGACCATCATCGGCTCCTCCCTTATGAGAAAGCGCAGGTTTTCTATTACACAGAAGAGGTCATGGGCTTCAAGGAAATTGAAGAAAGTGGAGCATAGATGGTAGATGAGAATTGAATTAATTAATAACCAACCTCTCGATCTCATACTAAACAAGATATTGCTATTAAAAAAAACCTAATTTCTCATGAATATATTTTCATTAGACCGTGCAGAAATCATTTTGCAAACGGTGAGTGACAGAAGAGCTGTAAGAATATATGAGCATCAGGGTGAAAACTTTAACTTGCTCTCCGATAAGACTTTCTTCTGCTGAACCACCAGATGATTGAACATATGGTAAGATTAAGTATCCCATAAAAGAGGTCACTGGGGGCGAGTGAATTGGGGGATTTAAACTTTTGTTATTGCTAATCTTGAAAAGGATGGCCTGAGAGATTTTAATGAAGGCAATCTCTTTCATTTCCTTTCCTGGATATTTTTTATATTTTACTATACTTATAAATGAGTTCGATGCAATAATATTCTATATTTAAAAGATTTTAAATTCAAATTTCTTATTAATTAGAATTTTGCACGTGTGTCCCTCCCCATTTCTCCTATGAACAGATTGGTTATTACATATGTTTTGTCTGGGGAGGCTTTCCATTGACATCTCTTCCGTATCAATGGGTAAGAATAAGCAAACAAAATCGAGTTTTACTATTCAGGACTAGCAATGCAGAACAGATAACTCAGTTATATTCGCATAGCTGTTCTCCATCCTAATGACTGTTACCTGCCTTCATATGGAATCGAACTTGTAAACAATTCGAACAGTAATGACATGACATAGTTGCTATTATGACAAATTACAGGTCCCTTATCAGATCGGTGGCATTGATGGGAGAGAACTGCCCCTCATTCCCCGTCCCTTTGCGTTGGTTGCCAAAGAGCATTTTTCGGTCCATTCGAAGTGGGTCACAACGGGAGTAGCTCGGGTTGAAAGTGAGGATTATAGTCCACATGAAACGTAAAGCACGCCATCTCCCTCCTCCTTGCTGAAAATGCCGCTTCTGAGCTACAAGAATCCATTTGAAAGATTAAAAAAAAAAACCCGAAAATGCCTTAATCTAGCCCTGACAAACTTAATCTAGTGATCTTGGACTCGACTTCTAAAAGTCATATACAGCTCAAGACTACGCATACTATTGTATCGATGGGCATATAGTTACATAGGATCAGACAAATTAATCAGAGTGAGTCAAAGATCATAAGTTCTTGACAAAGAATGAAACGAGAGAAGAATGAAGAGAATTATGATAAAATTCTAAACGATCATTTCCTTGCAAAAGAGACGGTATAATAACGTGAACCTGACACACCATGATTGATCGATGTGAGCTAGGGCATGCATATTCTACTCATCAGAGTAGAATCTGGCTAGGTTTGGCCGTGTTGTAAATCTATTCTGACCCATATCAAGCAATGCAATTGCGACGAACTAGGCTCTATTTGCTACAAAAGGGAAAGAAATGACACTTCTGTGCTTATCTATAATGTCTGAGGAGATTCCCATATGAATGCTCATATAGATTACCTTGCATCACCTGTTCCTGCTTCATGCTTCTGAAAATCTGTCACAAAACAATACAGGATGGCTTTAACATCGGCAGCTAGTGTATATATACATATACCTAAATGCATTCAGGATCTCGACACACAAAGGACTTTGTAATGTAGATGAAACCTGAAGATGGCTCTTCACATGAGATATGGTCAGTCCCTTCACACCCATTACCTGCAAAACCGTCTTCGGGGTGGCCCGCTCCTGTTTGTATTGTATCAAAGACATATATATATATATACATATTTGTTATTATCCCTTCATGATTGTAATTAATTAACGTACGCGTAGATGAACTTCATTCGGGTCATAGCTCATGTATCGTTTTTTCTCCCTAAGGAATGAATATTTCCATTTACATTCATCGCATCGCTTCACAATGTAATCCTGACGAGCATGTCTGTTGATATAACCGAAGAGTTCTCGTTAGGTAAAAGAAAAACTTCCCGAGAGATATTTGTACTTAAATCTCGCGGAGCTCCTACGTTCCTCTCCACCAAGGCTTTCAACTGCATCCACGAAGCAGTGGTGAAGAGCAGTGTTCCACCGGAGGCGAGGAGCCTTTGACCGGACGTAAGGCCTCACAGCGGTGTGCCCGAGGCCGATTTCGGTCGTCAGGCTGTTCGGTCTATGCGATTTCTGGCCAAGCGTCATATCTCTCGGGATGTTAGACTCCATGAGGCACACTCCTCGTTGCCAAGAAGAGAAGGAGACAAAGTAGGAGGAGGAGAAGGATAATTTTTCCGATTGAGAGGCGATAAATAACAAGGGAACAGATAAAATATTACTTGATACTGAGATTTTTAAAATTCGATTGGTAAAAAAGTCATGATTTATCAATTTTTTACAAAAAAAAAAAAACTGGGCGAGAGAGCTGCAAAATGAATTCCGCTGAACAAGTTTGTCTGGCTGTGCAGCTTTTCCGATTCTTCAGAGTCTGGGGATTTCCCTTTTTTTCTCAATTCTTCGACAGTCTCGATTGGAAAAGGGAAAATTCCCTGCGAGGAGTCTGACTCTAGGATTTGTTCAAAGCTGCCTTCATGATTGCGTGAAAATATACTGAGCTGAGCTGCCAACAGGCAACAGTCCAGCCAATTTGAGTTGATTAAATCAATGCAGTCTTTTTTAGTAAATAATATTTTAAAACGCGAGTATTATTATATGAAAAAATTCATAATCAAGAAAAAACTTGCACTCTACTAACTTTTTGATAAAGAAAGTCATTAAAGTGATCTAATTCTAACACTAGGTTAATATATAATGATAGGAATGTAAACCGTGAAGCATACCTTAAAAAATGTCGGACCGAATTAGATTATTTAGGATCCTGTAACATCTGGACGTTTGGTTACACACAAAGAAACTCTAAAAGATAAATTCTTGTACCAAAAATTAAAATAAATTAAATGACTTCGTTTGCAATAAATAAATGCGATTAATGTACTCTATTTACCCAAATTCCCAATTAATTCGAAAAATAAAGGAAAAACAAGGAAGAGGGTGCGTATATTATTAATATGCCCATACACAAGAAGCTAGGATGGCAAATCCATATGAGGAACAACTGTGGGCATAAAAGGAATAAGAAAATAAAGGGCATAGAAATAAGTTTTCGATGATGGCTATGACCAAATGTAGGATCTGATGATTCTTGAGAGGATATGATTGTACTGCACCAACAATTCTTACTAAGATACGGCACGGCTGACGAAATGGGGAAAGCTGGGTGGGATGGATGGGGAAGTGGTCTTGGTCGGGGAGCCTATCCAGTCCAGTCCAGTCCAGCGATTGACCGCTCTAATAGAGAGAGAGAGAGAGAAGACTTAGTCCAATTCGTGCATGAATTCCAAAGTCTAACCTCGAGGAATCTTAATTTGTTCCCTAAAGTTTGACCTCATTTCATGAGCTCGTCATTTTCGGAGCTGGAACCAATCTGGATGCGAGGACTTTCGGGGCCCCCAGGCGACCCGACCCGCCCAGGAGCCAGTGCTTACGACAGATCTTGTGAGTTACGAAGATTTTAATCCTCAAGTCAGAGGGAAATGACGCATTAAACAAACAACTCGTACATTGCTAAGCCGCTCGATCGATCGATGCCAACCTGATTCCACCTCTCGATTCAATAACAAATTTCCTGCGCTCTTTGGTCGGATTCTTGCAATCACGTCTCACCACCCTCTCATAACAATGTTTCCATGCTAGGAACCAGTGCGTCACGCGGCAGCCCCGGTCCTGCACGAGAAGGAGCGAGTTCCTCGGGATGTGTGCCTCGTGCGCTTGGAGGGGTTGTAAAGACGCTGAGGTTGAACTGCTAGTTTTAAGTGCTGCCGGGCTCAGTTCTCGGACATGATGCTCCACATCCTAACGCCACATTGGTCCAGGGCCACCCAATAGATTGCCGTCAATGACTCTGGGTATAGGTAGGGCCCACCAAGATCAATCAACCCATCGATTAAACTAGGGTCGAGTCAGGTTGAGTTGTCCTCGGATGGATAATTATCTGAATGAATTTAGTCATGGGCACCGATGTTGATTACTTGACTCGATCGCCTGAGGCGAGACTTGAGGACCTGAGCCATCGATTGTGAATGCTTGTAGTAGTCAATATGCAGTAAGTTTTCAGAGTCTTGAGCTCTCCACATTGAACTCAAGCTCTCAAATGAGGCCGAACTTAAGCCTCGAGCGCAAGGTTCTAGCTTGACCCCAGCCGAGACAGTCCGATCTGCTGTCATCAACCCGGTCGCAGATACTTGATCGGTTAGACATGTCGAGGTCTTGTGTTTTAAGTATGATATTTTAACGAGGACACTACATCTGGCGGGGATAGCTCAGTTGGGAGAGCGTCAGACTGAAGATCTGAAGGTCGCGTGTTCGATCCACGCTCACCGCATCTTCTGTTTTTCCTCCTTGTTGCCTTTGGAAGCTCTGATCTGATCCTGTTTCTTCATGCCATGGCGAAGAAAGCAGCGACCCTAACCACTAAATGTGCCCCGCCTCTATGTGACTTATGTGAGCCTGTCCCATGCTAGTGTTCAACCGACTATCAATCTTCATGACTCGGCTCTTTATGGTTTTTTTATAGGCAATATTTTGCGCTCGAAAGTGGGATTGTGCAGCTCGCAATGTTGAAATCTTGGGGATTGTTGATGGGCATTTAGTATGGAGGGAGGAATGGGCAAGCTCTTGGATCCTAAAGTCTGATGGAGGTGGCAGAGGGAAGTTCATATATTTAAGAAATACCGCCGACAACTAATGCATCTGAATGTATCCATGCTGTTGCTGATGGTCAGTGGTGATCTCTGCAGGAACTGAGACCTCAGCTGGAATCAGCCCGGAGGCAGTGAGATACACTTATTGTTCCATGTTTCTGCAAGAATTACCATTTTTAGTTGCAGCTGAGTTCATTTCAAGAATTGAATCCTTTTGTTAAGAAATTTCCCTTTTTCCCGTGATGCACGGAATGAAAGGAGCTGAGTATAATGTAATTCCCTTGCATAACGACGATGTGGAAGTCTCGTTCAGGAGGACTTATGATCAAGCTACTCTTGGCACAGCAACACCGTTCAGTTTCAGTAGAGGTCAGATAGAAAGGATGACAACAAAATCCTGAACTTCTGAGTATCCTTCAGTCAGTAGTTCTGTGCATATTGAAACCAGTTTCTCAGGCATCTTTCAATACATTTCAAGAAGCGGCATTCTGGTGTTCTAATCCAGATGAGATGTTTGTCAAGTTGCAGCAAGAACAGCAAGGGCCTGCTTGGAAGCTGTTGACAACAGAAGCAACACTTTCTGGTGTTCTAACCATATCATGCTTCAAAGAATTGTTTCTGAAAATCATTTCTTGAATCTGTCGTCTTTGACAAGCAAGCGTCTGTTTGTTTTGATGTAAAATCAATGGATGAAAATTTTGGTCCAATTTTGATCTTGGCATTCATATTTTCAGGTTTATATCAAGAGCTCGGATCCGGCTAAAAATGCATATGCTGGTCTGTTGGCTGCAAGAACCAAAGGATCTTGGGAAACAGAAAGTGAAGCAAACAATGCCTCTGTGGATTGCTGACTACTTTGCTGAAACTCCTCTTTTTTTTCTTTTTTTATTGAAGGAAGAGCTATCGATTCTAGGCACGAACAGATTCAAATGGAAATTTCACCAGTAGAAATGTTGTTCCTGGAATAATATACCAGCCTCATCCGTGTGGATCCCAGGTTCCAGGAAAACCTGTTCCCCATATCAGCAGGTACTACTTTGCTCCATCACACAGGTATGCTTCATCAATCAGATTCGAGTATCAGCAGTTGGCGCAGTGATTCAAAGAAATATCAGTATTCGCTCATGTTCACAGGTTTTCCTTTTCTCCAAACCTTTTCTCCCACTATTTGTACCTTTATGAACTTTTGTTATTCAGATGCTACGTAGGTGATGACCAAAGAAGCATCTCCTGACTACATGGAAGTTCAGTTTTCAGCCTCAGTTCGTCGGTGGAACTTACAAGCTTAGATTGGCCTTGACGCCAGCCACTCAGTTTCAGGTCTCCAAGAAAAGCATAATGCCATGCACGATCACCGGCCAAAGTGCATGCTTGCTTCTCGAATCATTCTGGATGGCCATTTCTTACAGCCTCGAATGTAATCAGGATACTAAACTATTTTCAGTATCCCACGTACAGATGCAGAAACAAAAGGCGAGCTTCTTCCCACTTACAGCCTACAAAAAATGCTTTAATTGAAAAGAGCGATCACTTCACAGTTTACACTGATCGATACAACCCTGATACATGTCCCGAGCCGCTTCTTTCATCAAAAAAATGGCTTCACTACACTCACAAATGAAGGGTATTCCTGATAATTACATTCAAAAAACACAAGGCCTAATTCTGCCCTTCTAGTTTTATTAGCAAAGCATCAGGAGAGGAAATAAAGACAATAGTGATACACTAACGGAGAGAGAGATGGAGAAGAGGTTGTTTGAGACTACGTGTAACACTGAAGCCCCTCTGCAGTTCCTGAAGAGAGTGATTTTCGAGGTCTCAGCAGCTCCACTGGATGCTGTCGAGTTTACCACCTGCCTTGTCTTACTGTTCACCTTCTTGCTGCACCCAGTATGAAGGAATCACGATTTAAGAATCATTCTTAGTTTAAGATAAACTATACCAGTCAAATTTTGTTATACTTTAGTAATGATGGCACAGAGATTACTACAGATTTTGAGATAATATCCTCCCAGCCTGGATCGGGCCAAAAAATAAAAGTACAGAGTTTCGGACAAGAGTGGGAAATAAAAGAGGTGGACGTTTCTCAGTTCTCACCTTCCAGGAAAAATACAACTCCCGTGACCTGCAAATGTTTACCCACAGGGAAATAAGAAATATAAAAGCATGTCAGGTGGGCTTTATATTAATAAGCAGTACAAGAAAGAAGAGAAATCTATGGACCGATTTTTGTATGCTGGGACAATTTTTGAAATTTGAAAGCATTTGGAGGAAATAGTAAAACAAGGAAGGTCCTCAGAGTGCAATCCTTCTTGTTCACCACTTCAGTGGCCCCAGAATCTTTAACATTTCAAATCCAACCTTTTTACATCCTTCAATCTCAGCAGTCCATGTGAGTCTTGTCAGAGATTCCAGGGCACTTTAAGGCATCCTAGAGCACTTCTAGGAGATAAAATGAAACGCTAATAACATCTCAATGAGTTTGGGTGCAGGTTCTGGTTCTGGTCAACTTGGGTATTTTAGGCAGCACCATAAGCATCCCTGAGAGAATTTAAGAGAAATAAGTCCGACTGCCCTTCTTGAAGATACATTGGGGTCAAAGAACATTTCATAATGGTGTGTTTGTGGGCAAGGGAGATGGTGTTAGGAGGATGGATCCAGGGATTTATATGGGAACTTCTTTGTAAATTCTCCAAATTCCTCCCTCCCTCCAACTGCCTCCCTCACAAACCAGCCTAGTGCTGCAGTGCAACATGATTTACCCAATCATCACTGTTTAATGGAAATCAGAAATTTTGTTTCAGTCCTCCAAAATCTAAGAGCAACGCAAAATAGCAAATTCCTATATTTCTCAATAAGGCACTGGGCATTTCCCAATATACAAATCAATCAAGCTCACAACTTTGCATTGTTAGTGATAGCAACACAATTCAAACTATCCAAAATACCAACTTCAAAAACTGACAACCCTCCCTCAAATATCATTACTATCTAATTAAAGAAAACGATCAACACTTACTTGGATCAGTGGTAGTGATCATGCCCACGCCCTTGAAATCACATGACCCTGAAGCTTTCCCTTCCTTCTGATAGTAACTATCAAATGCATATGAGGCATGGTTCTTCACATCGTTAGGCTGGTAACAGTCCTCCCCAGGCTGAATCTCCGAGCAGTTGGCCTGCCCAGGTCCACAGGCCCAGTCCAGTGCAGCCTGAAGCGTCTTCGAATCAACACCATCCATTGCCATGCAGTAGGTCTGGTTTGTCGTGTCATTTGCTAGAAAGCCCCCGCTCCCTGACACATGGAGAAGGTAAACAGGAGTTGTGTTCGCATAAAAGAGCCCCCAGTTTGCCTCTGAGATTGGAGGAGACCTCAGGTCCTCGTTGAAAAGCTCATAGAGGTAAATACTAGAAGTGACCTCAGGGTGCAATGGTGTCCCACTCCGATCAAGGACATGCTTGATCAGGTTTGAATTGTATGTATCAGCATTGTTCACAGTAGCATAAGGCTCCTTGGAATCCCCCTTTGAGGGCCATCCACTCTCAGTGACAAGTATCACAACGTTCGTAACATTAAGGTTCTTCATAGAAACATAGGCAGCATCGATCATTGCATCAAGAACATTGGAGTAATGTAGCAAAGTGTTGGGATCAACCATCTCCTTGGAAGGAGTCAGGGGCTTGAAGAGTGAGTTATCGAGGGGAACCACGCCCTTGTTCTGCATAAACACGTAGTATGGGTAGAGGTTCATCATCAATGGGGATCCGGTCTTTGACAGGAACTGGAGCAATGGGAGCATGACTGATGTCAGGCTCTGGTTGAAGAAAGCCTGGGAAGGAGGGAACGTGTCGAGTACGACCGAGGCAGCGTGTGGGGTTGAGACCTTGATCTGGGTGTGGAGGTCCGCGGCCACGAGGGCATTGTACAGGGACTCGATTGCGGGCATTAATAAGGGCGCCGAGGAGGGCACTGTGGTCAGCACCTCATCCCCGACTGCAACCCCGATAATTAGGGTCTGCGGGTAGTAGGCCACCACGTTGCGGCCAATCCACGAGGCAGCGGTGGCGTTAGAGGACCCGATGGCGAGGAGCTGATTGTTTGGGACTCCGATGATGACACGAATCTTGGTTCTAGACAGGGCCTTGAGGATGTCCGGGTCCGCATCATAGAGGCGGACATGGGTGATCTTCTGGACTTGGAGGAATGAGACTAACGCCTCTGGGGAAAGGAGGCCCGAGGCGTCTGTTCCGATGTTCACACCCACGTACGGCTCCTTATCTGGGTCAGCTGCAATACGGAGGAAACCGATGACAGTTCTAAGATTCCTAACACAAGTGAAAAGCTTTTCTTTTTCGACCTCTTCAAACCAAGAAGAGGTCGTTACAGTGATTCTTCCTTCGATTCGGCAGATTCAATAATCTGGTTGGGTCACAGCCTCCACAGACAAGGAAAAAGAAGAAACTTAGTTACTGTTCAGTGCTTCCGAGCTTCAAGTTCTTACCTGATTCCGATGAGGGGAGAAAGGTGTAGAAGATGAAGAGAGCGAAGAGAAGTGAAGCTGTAAGCTTAGAGCTTGCCATTCTTGAAGAGAAAGCCACTCTGCTTCACTGTGACTTCGTCCTCCAGCTCTGCTTGCTCAGCTGCTGCAGATTTCTGCATTATCTTCTGCGGAATGTTGTTTTTTTCCCCCTCCTCTCCTCTTGCTGTCTCTTATTGGTTATGACGGTAAATGTTTCAGCTACATTTCATGGGCGGGTAGCTTCCTCCTACATTCCAAGTTTTTCTGCAGGGAAGTTCAAGGAAGATGACGCCTCCGTTACTTAAAATGGGTGAATAAAATTCCCTTCTGTAATCTTGATTTCAGTCAGCCTGCTACGAGCGTGCCATGGGAACCGACAAGGTACATAAAAATTCATTTTTTTAACTACAAAATTTCATTTTTAGCTTTAAACTAAACCTTCCGTGGAACCCCTTTTCATTGTTTATCATAAAACGTACGGTTTCATATTTAATTCTGTGAATGTGATTGCACATTGATTCTGCTGTAGCTTGGAAGTGCTGACTGGGAGTCTCTCTGCTGTGCGGTGGTGGGAGAGACAGACGGTAATGCAAAATTTTTTTAATCAATTACCACGTTAAAAAATGATTTGTCCTAATTAATAAAATTTGAACTAATTCAATACATGAAGAATATAACACTCTTCCACTAAGGATGTATAATTTCTTATATAAATTATTTTTATTTATAATATCTAAATTTAAATTTTCTTATAGATGATAAAATTTGTAATTTCAGAAAATATTGGGCTGTAATGTAAATAAGAAAATATTTTTTTTCCCACTTACTTTCTTGTACCCTTGCCTGTATCGGACATTTCTTGCGGTGCTGATGTGACGGTTCTTGAATTTTTTACAGGCTGGAAATTGCATTGAGAAAGGCGTCAGGGAAAAATACTCTTACAATTGACTCGTGCAAAATGTAAAAGGCACAAACTTTGTCGGTTATAGAAAAATAGTGTCTCATAGTTTTGATCGAAAAAGTCGCACAATGTCGAGCACTGCGAATGTCGCAATTAGGGCATCTTCCATTGTATATGCATTTGATATGATCTCTGTCTCTGGGCCATTAAAGCGACAGTTTCTAGGGCTCCAGCTTCTGCTCAATGCTTCAATCAGGGTAGAAAAATTAAGTGTCTTAACCATTTCCCTCCCTCACTTCTCAGGCTTAATTTTGCTAACGAGCTCCACACCGATACCCCCCACAAGGATTTTTCATCGAGGACACCAGAACATCGGACAAATGGAATTGGAAAACTTCTTTCCCGTGCAACAGAGGAGTTACGTTGAGGTTAAGCCGATGATAGATTTTGGGTCTGTTTTCCATCTGAAAGTTTTGCCACCTTTTAGAATGATCGGAAATTTCCTGCGAAGGACATGAGAGGGAAACACCGACAATCGTTGCCTTTGATCCGTCCTTGCAGGCATTATTTAGCCCATGAAAGTGTGGGGGCCAAAATGGAGGGCATGGAAAAAAAAGGACTGGCTTTTCTGTAGCCACATTCTAAAATCATCAACCGAAGAACGTTAGCAAGTAATGCTGCGATCGCTTTAAAATTAGTTTCCTCCGACATGTATCTGATGTATTTTCACAGTTCTTCCTTTATCCTTAATTTGAACTTGAATAATTCAGAGCTCGTTAGGCTACTAGATGGAATGTGATACGGAAAAATAGAAATCTTGAATGTGGGTATAGACAGCATGCTGCTGGGAGTTGTCAGCTTAAACTAAAGCCAGTTGCAGCAAAAGACCAAAAAGCAATCTCAGAACGGCCCCATGGCGAAAATAATGCAGAGAATTTGCTAATGATGGAGTAGGCCGGGAGCACGCAGCACTGAGTCTGCTTTCTAATGGTGGATAGTGCTAGCTTTGTCTTTCTTTCTCCTTGTGAAGTTATTTCCATTTTTTGCCTATCCCGAACGATAACCGATCCTATCAAAATCTTTCGGATGGTCAGAGAGGCTGGATGGACTGCTGCTATAAGTAAACTGGAAGTGGTCAGAATGGGCCATTAAAATTTCAAATAAATAGGGTAGCTGCGGACATTATTGAGTTCAGTTCATTCCTCGATTCAAAGGGAGAAAAAAAAAAGGCTACAGCACCAAATCAAGGACGAGTCATGACAAATAGACAACCATAGATTGCCTGTTCTCGATCCATCCTCTACAATTGATTGTGTACAACAAAAATTGGGCTTACTAGTAGAAAATCCCACCAACAGGAAAGCCGAAAAGACCCATACTTTCCCTCCAGTGATGCGATTAATATTACAAAAGAAACCAACTGAGCTCCAGATCCTAGTCTTTCATCACCACAACTAATCTCTTGCAGATTCACTGGAAAAGTTAATTTCTCAGGAGCCACCAGGATGATTCCACCATTCTTGAGTCTTTATTACCAGAGGGCACTCACAAAGGCCATCAAGGAGTCGACGTCCCTCTTCTCTGAAGGGTACTTGATGGGTTGAGAGGAATGTCTGGGGAAGAAGAGGATTGTAGGGAAGCTCTTTAGCTGCAGATTTTGCTTTGCGTACTCTTTCTGCTGGCCGTCTGCCTGGAACTTTCCAACCTTCACGCCACTCCCCGCCAATTTCTCAGCCAGCTGGACGTATGATTCTTCCATCGCCTGCAGTAACATGGAGAAGAAAATTCAGACTAAATTCAAGAAACTCAACGACAATTCAACTTTCTGCTGTGTCCATTGATCACTTGCAAACCAGCTTGTGGTTGCCGCATCATTTGATAGTTATTTACCTGGCAGAATTGGCACCAGGGTGCATAGAGAACAACAAGCCATGGCTCTTTCCGACTTCCAAGTCTTGCCAAGTTCTCGATTCCTGGTCTCGTCAGGGTCACTAAGTGCTCAGAGTTCAAGATGTCAGGGACTGCAGCATTCCCATTTGAATGTGCTGGCCTACTTCCATTCCCGTTGAGAGTTGCAGCTTCAACCTGTTTAAGATTCCCCTTATGGAGCCCACACTCCTTAGCCTTAGCATCCTCCCACCACCATCTCCCTTCCCTCTCATGCTGTCCAGGGAGTACGGGCCTTGTGCAAGGCTCACAACCGATTGAGATGTACCCCTGCGAGTGAAGGGAATTCACAGGCACTTCCATCGCCCTCAGGAAGCTCCACAAGTCCCTACCCTCGACATTGGCCAGCGGGTTCCACTTAACAAGGCTGCCAACTCCACCATCCAACCCCTCAAAGACAGGGTCCACCTGAACCACAGGGATCTCAGACCGGGTTCCAGGAGACTGATCCTTCCTCTGGCCCGTGATCCAGGCCCTGAAACCCTTCAGTGCCCGCCTGAGCGGCCTCACCTTCCTAACCCGGCAGCATTCCTGGTGGCCATCCTCGTAGAAGGAGAAGAGCCCCTTGTTCCTTACCAGCGCCTGAACTTCCACGGCATCAGGGAACATGTACTCGATGCGGATCCCATATTTTTTCTCGACTGAATCAAAGAACTGGTACGTCTCTGGGTTAAGCCTTCCTGTATCAAGACTGAAGACCCTGAAGGGCCGACCGGTCAATCTGGCATACTCGATCAGTGCAACATCTTCAGCCCCACTGCACAATATAATATCATAATGTCACACTTCATTGCCATAGACCAGATAATTTTTGCAATTAATTTGGAAGGAAACATGGAAGTATTTGCTTTCAAGGAATTCTATTTCACCTGAAAGCAATTGCTATATCATCCCCAAACATCTCGAGGGCCCTGTCCATGATCTCAAGGGGAGAAGCACCATCAAGATCCTTCGCCAACTGCTCGTAATTATCAACCTTAAATTCTACCTTTTCGCCCACTTCTGCATAATCCAAACATGTAATAAAGTCGATTGAGTCATTGAATAGAACATCGACAACAGATACTGTATTAGAATTAGAAACAGTAACAAATTTGAAGTGTCTCCCAGAAGTTTCACCTGGAGCAGCGGTTGTCGCAGCTGCAGAGACGAAGGAATCGTTCCGTTTTGGCTCGGCATTTACAGGGTTCGCTAGACTCCGGCCCTTAGATGCATTCACAGATTTCGAGGCAAAATGGGACCGATCCAAGGGCCGAAAAGAACCGACTTGAGAAGCTGCAAGGACATATTAACATAACTATTATTTAAAGGCAATTCGAACAGAAAGTAGAGACAAATACAAGAAAATTGGAAACAGGACAGAGGGCAAGCTCCAACACACGAGGGAGAAACGAGATTTCAAGGTATGGTTACGAATTTCAGCTGCAGTTATGCATCACTAGATCATTAAAGCGGGGGACCTCGATGGCATTTCCCTACAAGAAGCTCATCACTTTCTAAATTCTTCAAAAACAAGACCAACTTTTCCCATAATAAACATTGAAGACCAAATCTAATCGCCTCCCCCTGCATCTAAAGATAAGTGAAAGGGAGAGCTGAGAATTAGCAATGAGCGAACAGCGAAGCGGCCAGGAGGGCACTACCTTTGAGGTCATTGCTGTAGCTCGGGCGGGAGAATTTGGAACCGGAGATCGCAGGGGCAGAAGAAGCAGTAGCAGCAAACGCCATCGCAGATAAAAGAATTCTTCAAAGAAAGCTTCTGAGATTTCTCCTTTTCGGATGAATTCCCGCGGCTTCCCGTCTCTGTTTCTCTGTTCTCTGTTTTCCCTTTTGTATTGTTTTTTTTTTTTTTCTGGGGAGTGGAGGATGCCAGAGACTTCAGAGGGGTTAAATACATCTTAATCGATGGATGACCGATTCTCTTGGTCGACAGAACCTGGACGCGATTTCGGTCTCGATGCAACTTGTTGACGTGTTGTGGAGTGATTGGGCAGAGCTCGCTTGATCAGCTCTTGCGTCACGCGGCGGCCGAGCTGGCGGAGACGTAAAATTAACTTCCAAATTTAAGAGGTCATGATTCCACCCATTTTCACACGTGTTCATCATTGCCAAAATGCATAGTGATTTCTGAGCAGTAATTACGTGAAGGCTTAGTTGTGCAATGGTTATTCATCGACGTAAATTTATCGAATTGGTTGCATAATAATTTATTTTAACACAATTTTAACTATTAAATTCAAATTAATTATAATTTTTAAATATCTTACCATTTACCTGAGAAAAAAAATAATAGGTATTTACTGTAGGGACGTGGTCGGCACGATACACGGGGGGAAGTATAGGAGCTCCTCTCATGCATGTCGATTTCGATTTTTCTAGAGGGAAAATTCGCCGGTCAATATTATAATAATATTCTTTCTCGACCAAAATTTCCAAAGCGTACACGTGGCACGATCAAATCCATGCCCACCGCCGTCCCGTGAAGTCCCTTCCCTGCACGGCCCTAGTCTGCCTTTCCCGGATGTTGACCGAGCTGACAGAGCTGACCCCGCATGCATTATTTAAAAAACCCTTAAAATATTTATCATTTGTAATACATTTATCATTCAACCTTATTCGAGTGAAATCAGCTGCTAGTACAATGCATGGGAATCCTCTCTATCATTGATTTATTCCATTTCACACCAAACCGTGACTTCAATCGAGGAGGAGATCATGCACTTAATCAACTTGACCACTTAATTATTTATTAAAAATATATTAATAATAGAATAAATTATTTTAATGACTAATATGTATCGCTCATACATTGATATAAGTTAATAGATATGATTGAATATCTTTTTTTTAAAGTAATACATTAGATTTGAATAATGTAAATGGAAGAAGTTTATATTAAGATAACTTTATCTTATAAAAGAGTTAATTTGGATCGAATTAATCAATCATTGTCCATTGTCTTTTGGATTCTGGTTGGTTTATATATTATATATATATATATATATATACTTGGGCCGTGCTACTAATTATAAGATAGTTACATTAGAGGTGCGAGAGATTAGATATTTAATAAGCCCATGAACCAAATGGGCCTTGCGTACGTGAAAAGGGATGAGAGTCCCCCTTATGGATTTCTTGGAAGCTCGATTTGATAGTGAGTTCGGCGCACCCGCCCACCAATATCAATAATTAGGGTGGGAGTGGGTCCACCTGCAATATGAACAAGGTCTGCAATGTGGGCTAGATACAATTTTTGATGTTGGAATCTAAGGGGAAAGAAATAGACCCGCCCCTTAATATGGGGGAAACGACAAGCTTATTATACTATGGACAGGTGATGGGCTTCTTATTATTTTTCTCAAACCACCCCCACCACTCCCGACTCCTCATCTTGTCGTATGCGTGAGGTCCTCGGATCTGTCGGTACAATACAGACAAGCATAGCCTCCATCCTTAGGGTTAGAATCATTTAGAGGAAGATAGATATATGAGTATTAGTTAATTGAGGAGATACCGCACCCTTTTTTTTTCTAATGTTTTGAATTGTAAAAAAATGCACGACTGTAAGAGCCGTATTGTTCAGTCATACAGTCTAACTTGAATCGATTCAATTGAGGTAGACCGAGACAGCAAACCGTGCAAAAAGGACGGTTCTCAGAGAGATGCCAGTTTCTCCTTTCTCAGCTGTATATTTGTTTCGGATATGCGGAGAGGGGTCAAGTTGAATGACTTTCACGAATGAGACCTAAAATCACACAACATATTGTCCAATCACACCACATGGTGCCTGATATGTGGGGGGAAAAGAGCTTCACAAAGATTGCCTGAATAATTCTTTCCTATAGCTAAGCTTTCTTCGGAAGTCATAAGTAATATCTTACATATAAAATTTATGGGGAAAGTAATAATTTGGAATTACTTGCAGGAGGAGACAGAGAGAAGCTTTTAAGAGAGGGTCTACAATTTGTCAGAGAGTGACGTGGAATTTCGAGGGCTTCGACCGCTCTTGGTGGCTCGTCTAGTGTTGTTAAAAGTACGGTTCGAACCAATTAGGAATCGGTTTAAAACGGACCTAGAACTTTTTAATTAGGTTACGGTTTAGTTTGTTTATTTAACGGATCGGTCCGTTATAGATCACGTTTCGGGCAAAATATGGATCGGTCCAAAATTGTTTATAAACGGGCCGGTTTAGCCTGTGAACCATCCAACTTTTTAATTTTTTAAAATATTATTTTAAATGAATATTTTTAAAATTTAAATTAACCCGACAAAATTTAACCGTTGATTTGCAAGATTTTTTACGGTCTAGGTTAGTTTTCAATTGTTTTGGGTCAGTTTCTAAATGGTTCTGAGCTAGTTTAGTAGGGTAACGGTCTGAATCGCTTACGGTTTAATAGGTTTATATTTTGAAACCGACCCGTAACCACCTCAAACCCACTAAGAACCGTTATGGACCGGGTTACGTGCCAACCCAGCCCGTTTAACATTTCTACCTGGTCAACGGGCGCCATTACATGCGGGTCCCATACGATCAACCAATAGGAGCAATGCTGGCCCCACTTGGTCTCTGAGCTGGCAAATACCGAAAGATTTTGCAGCAGTTCTCTTCAGATTGCCATTGAATTGAATGTTTTTTTTGTCACGTCTTACGTAAGGTTGATTTCCTGATTTTTTTTTCCTTTATTGAATGCTAATCATAACGAGTGGTTGAACTGAATAATTTCCTCGTGTGGTAGGTAGCCATCCCGGTGATCCCCAGTGTTCGGGTGGTGATAACCTTCACGAAAGTTCGTGGATCTACAGCCGATCGAACAGTTCTACACCCCATTCTTAAGTCCAGCACATTTCCCCGGTGGTGGGAGAAGAGGGAGCATGACCGAGGAAGAGCATGGTGATTTGTCATCGTGCGCTCCATCGTCGCCTTCTTCTTCGTCTTCATCAGTGCCCTCTGCTAAAAGAATGAGCAAAGAACAGCAGAAGTTGTCCTTGCTCTTTTAATCAGCCCGATACCTTTGCTATTCCTGATGGGATACCTTCAAATCTACCTATGACAAGTTGCGGAAGATGATGAGATCGGGATCTGTGAGGAAGTCGAAGTAGTTGGAAAAATGGATAAAAGTAGAAGCGAAAGGAAGAGCCCAAGAGGGATATCTCTCCATGTATAATAGCCACCTGAGTTTCTGTACCCAAAGGCTGGCTCGAATAAGGCATCAAGATAGAACATGGAGGGATTATGTTTTCTTTTGTTGATTGTTTGAGTTAGGTATCCTCTGCTCAGGGTTGTGAAGATGTCGATTTTTTTTTTTGGGGGGGGGGGGGGGGTACTGCCGACTCATGTCATGGGGCGGGCAGATTCACTGCCCTTCTGGGTTGAAATTTCAACGGTATACACCGGTAAATGACTAACCACCGTTGGACGACGAGTGGATCGTTTTCACGCTGGTTTCCTTGATCTATCTATCTTACCAAATCGAGATCTGTGTTCTTCTCTTCGATGTTTTCCCTGAAATTCCACCAAAGTTCTTGCTCTTCTGGTGGAAGAAGAGTCATTTCTTACACTAGAGTGTCACGGGTCCTGTTTTCCTGTCAAATTCGATGATAAGTTAATGACTTTGATGTTTTTCGGGACACAGTTTCATTGAGAGCTCTTGAAACGTCAATATCAATGTGGATACGAACAGCGGGACATGAAAGTTTGGTCCCTTGGAGGATTAAAGCCATGATCTCGTGGGCAAACTCTGTGAAAGCATGAAGAAGCAAGCATCAAACTGTCGATCCCCAACCATTTTCTAGAGATCACCGACTCCTCTTCCATCCTAGATATTACCGTAAAAGATGCCTTAGTCGAGAGTAATAGAAGAACTCAGGGTTTAACGAGTTTAGTATAATTTCGGGTGATCTGGCACCTGATCATCGGTAAGCTAGTGCCTGAGCATATTATACTCACAGTCAATATCCAGAAAAAGATACATCGACTCTAAATGAGTGAGACCGTCGAATGGGGTGAACTTGATATGTTGCTATACTCGGTTGTTGTGCATTGATGGTGCTGTCCTGGGATGGACCCAGCCTACCCGATCTCCCCATTCAAGAACATCAGAACAGAAGTTACATGAACGTCATTTACAGGCGTTTAACCAAATTTCTTGAAAACGAGGAAGGCGGACCCGGGTCGAAGTATGGAGGGTGAGGGGGATGCATCTTCTTGAAGGCTCTTCCTCCATGACTGGAAAAGCTTCGGCTGGGAATTTGCATAGAGAAAGTCGTCAAACCAGTTTATGCTCCCTTTGCCCAGGTTTTCGTGAAACAAAATGCAAATACCCGAATTCATCCCCAGCTCAGTACTGCTGGCGATAAATCATCCGGACAGATTGATGCGGTAGTCCATGTCCGATTCCCGACAGTAAAGTTCATCGGCTATCTTGCTCTACCCGCTACGGGCTCTCTACCCCGACTGCCACTTCGCTTTCTCTGGTGCCCAGACGAGTTCGTGCTGCATTCGGAATCGGAACTAGAAACGTGGGTCTCTATGTCTCGTGGACATTACACCTTTGATGTGCGGCCATATGCTTCATGACGAGAAAACTCCATTTTTCCCCAGTATTCTTTATTTATTTTTTTGGACGTGCCCCCCAAAATCCGATGCAATAATTGGTGGGCAAATTTTTAATGGGTAGGTTTTGCAGTTTTGAGTTGTCAACAGCAACAGGACACGGTGGCCGCCCACAGGATGTAACCTAAGATAGCATGCCAACATCCACATCGACCTGGATTGGCTTAAAATATTCCAATGTTATTTTTTTTAATTCCAAAATTTATAATACAAAGAGTTTCATCATTTAACCAATTAATTCAATCAAAATTCATGTGACTGAAAACTCATTATATTTTTTAATAATAAATCAACCACATAAAGAGAGAGAGAGAGAGAGAGAAGCATATGGGAAGGTGGAGTAGGTGACTTGCACGCACACTTATATACAAGTGTAGTAGGTGATTGACTCCAATGTGGCATTCGACCTTTTTTATTTTGGGCGGTTAATCCTAAATCTGTAGAACTACCAGTTGACATATACATTAAGATTTTTCTCACCCATGTGGAATTGGGAGCTTAAGTGCAACATGGATAAGTTCTATGCCCACGAGATTGATGGTATGTAATGTAATCGATACTTAAGTAATTTACTCACGGCCATTGGCAATGCACTCGATCTCTCTGATCCGTCCTCGATCATATCGTGCGATTAACACAAAACTCTCGAGTAGTTCCATTCAAAATGAAGGTATGAACATAGAAAGACCCTTTGGGATAAGATCAATCTCGACAAAAAGTTGTATTGTTATCTGATATTAATTATTAGTCAACTTTTACCTTCGTGGTTTTGAATAGAGGATACGCTTTACCTTAAGTATGTATTATCATCAAGTAAAAGCAGAAGTCGAAGCACCGACTACTCATATTGTTAGTATCTATTCCATTTAAATATGGTATTATATTCTAATTTTATAAATTTAAAAATTATAATGGTAAATGTTGTTTTACTTACAATAATTTTACCTACTTAATTATGATAAAAGTCATATATACATATATATATGTGTTTTTAACTCATATTTTAAAATAATTATTTCAATCATATATATATTTTTTATTTCATAACTTACTTAAATTTAAATTTTAATAATTCGTTATCACATCATTTAATGATATAACGTTATACTTATGTGATTATGTGACATAACATGTCAACAAAATTTCCATCATATTATCATGCAATATCAACTAAATTTTACTACGTCTACAACTTATCACGACATTAGCATTCTCTTAAAAGTAAAATTTAAATATATTACAAAATTAAATACATGAAATTAAAAAACTTATTTTAAAACACATGAAATTTAAGTAAAAAATATTAAATATATATAATTTCTATTATAATTACCTCATTATATAAGTAGTTATTGAATTTGATAATTTGAGGTGGTGTAGGTAAGAAATTGAGGTTGACTTTTTTAATTTAAAAATTGGATATTATAATTTGATTTAAATCTTATTTAACTTAATTAAAAAAAAAGAGAGAGCCCAGAAAGAATAGCTTACGTTGCTTCATAAGAAGGAAAAAAAAAGCATGAGTTGTCGACAGTTTATTCTTGCCTCCCTCTCCCTCCTTTCCATTATTGCCTCCATTAAGCTCTCGTCTCCTCTCATCAAGGGTTCTATCCCCAGAACAGTGATTTTCTCTTGCGATTTCTGATCATATACTGCTGTCTTTGTTGAAGGGTCCTTTGAGCAAAATTAATATTTGATCCTCTCTGTTCTGTTGTATATACAGTACCAGATCTGAATCTCCCAGGTGAAAGGTGAGAGCTGCAAGTTTCCATGGCAAGTGAAACACTCAGCTGGGCAGATCAGTGGGGAGAGGGAGGGATTGGGGCAATGCAAGATGATGAAGGAGACAAGGCCAAGAAAGAAGCCAACGACACCAAGAAAGAGTCCAAGGCAGGAGCTGCACTGAAGAAAATCAAGACCGGCACTTCCACTGGCTTCAAGTGGATCAAGAGCCAGTGCCAGAGGAAGGGCTCCTCCAAGTGATCGATCTGTTTCTCTTCTTGAACGTCCTCCTTGGCAGTAGATTCCCTGTAGTCTGATTCCTTTTCGGGTTGATTTAAGTGCCCGGTTGATTCTGCGTTCCCTGCTCCTTGTGAAAAACTTATTGTTCAGTGAATTGTGTAGCAGAGGATTTTCTGTTTCACGGAGAGAGTTTTCTCCTTTCCCCTCCTCTGATATGTTCTGCTTTCCCCGTTTCATAAGAGTTCGATAGGCATCAAAGGATTTTGAACATTGTCACTAGACGAGAGCGGTTAACAACAGTTCTCAGCTTCCTGGTTAGATTCCAATCCTCCATAACCTGTTAATTTTCTCCTTTTCTCATGTTTTTCATATAAAACGACAGGTGCAAGGGGCATACTCAATTTCGTAATGGAAAAGGTTTGAAAATTTTCTTATTTCTCCTGACGAGCATGAGAAACGAAGGTTTAGAAACAAGCAGCTAAATGCAAGCTTTTCGTTTGCACATGAGAAGACCTAAGTCATCGAGCTAAATAGACTGCCTGGCCAATTCTAACCAGTGTTGGGGACTGGAACTCTGAAATTTCAAATAACGAAGCCTAAAAAGCTATCAAAGTCACATTTCAGGAAGAGTCTGAGGAGCTCAGGATGTGCATGTATCTCTAATCTTCACATAAATTGCTAATTGTCTAAGATATGGTCGAGGTCGATCCAAAGGTGTTCTCTCCACTGTAAGTCATGTAGAGAAAGCCATCCTCGTCCTTGTTTTCCTCATATATCGCAGACATCAAAGCAGCTGCAACAAAGAAAAAGGCATAAATAAGCATTTGCAAATCGTCCAGTGGGAAATAGAAGACACAAAATAACAAAATTGACCACAGCTAGTTCACTGCCAGCCAAAAATTGCCACTCACTTGTGGAAGGCAGGGTGTTCTTTACGAAGATAAATATGGCCTTCTCAGCACTTAAATTAATCCTCTTTCGAACAACATAGACGAACTGCCCTACATTCAAATCCCCTGGCACAAGGTACCTACAGTCAGAATAGCTAGTGAGATTCTGGAATAGAATGCTCAAGGCAGTGTCCAGTGTATCTGTGCTACAGGAAAACAAGCTGATTGTATCCCGGCATGTAGCACTGGCAGCCATTTAATGATATGAGTGCTAGAAACACAGTTGAGAGGAGGACCGACTAACTTCTTCTTGTCGATATCAGGAACGTCACTCCTTTTGGCCCTCTCCACGATGACCTGTTCAAGGCAGAACCTTCAGATCCAACATATACTTTCCATTTTCATGTTCAAGATTGGCAGAAAAAATATCTCCGTTCTATAGATAGGAGAAAAGATTTTACAGGAATTCTGTCTGGATACTTCTCTCGGATCCTTGCAGATTCTGCCTGCCTTCTTTCTGATACATAAAATGGGTACAAAAGAGCAATACAAAATCATCAACCAAACAGATAGTGAATTCTCAATTCAATTCAACATCTGATGAACAGAGGATATGTATGGGATGAATATGCATATAAGAGATATCTATCAAAAGAGAAACTACAATGGCTTTCACCCGATTTCATATGTTCTCGATGTTTATTTAGGTCATAAAAACATATAAAAGTGCGACACAGAATGTACTTTCAGAAATTCTGGGAAAAATCAAGTGTTCAGAAGGATTCCACCAAAAGTGAAACAACGAGTGGTTCATGGAGTCCAATGTGAATACCAGCATTATTCAAAAGGTCAATTCTCAGATGTCATGATATTCATCAACTTGAGCTAGGCGGATGAATTTCCACTAAAAGACATGCTTTCCATTGATAAACACCAGGAACAACCATGAGCCAATAGTCTGCTACTCTGATGATCCCCCATTAGTCATACTTGCCCTACCAAGGATCGTATGAAATATTGGAAACTCAGCCAAGATTTCTACTTTATTTGATAATCCCATATTTAATTAATATCCAACAATCCATTTCTACTGTAAAAAAAAAAAAAAATCATGTCGTGTGAACTCTGGCTCCAAATTTGAAAACACCTAACAAATTCACCGGTCATCCATGAGAGTAGCACAATCAAAATAATCCTATTAACCATGCAGACAATGCCTGCCTTCTTAGGCGAATATTGATTTCCTCGAAATAAAAATATCACAGTAAAAGGAAAATAAAACAGCACAGAACAAAAGTAAGAGACAGACCAAGAGGGTGAGCGAGTTTGAATGAGCTTTTGGCCATGGCAGCACTATCTGCAAACTGCAAACAACAGAACATTAGGGCAACAGGGAGAGCCATCCTTGCAGACCAGATCCATAAGATTAAATCATCAAGCGATCAGCAAATCACAGAAAATTGAGACCCAAAATTAACGTCTTACATGCCTAAAGAAACTAGGTAGTTGTTGGAGAACTGGGTCTGGGAGCAGCAAATTGACTGATTTACAAATTGGGCCCGAGAGAAAACCGAAAGTGTCAAAATCAGAACTCAGTCAGATTGAAAAAAGTTACACCTTTATGCACTAACACGCAACTGAGCAAGAGAACAAGCAGTCACACGTAACAGAAAAAGAAGAGAATGCTGCTAGGGTTTCTTTATGGATTCCAGCACGAAACCTAATGCTTACTTGCGAGCCGTCTTCCAGGTATTGGATTGCCTCTTCCTCAAGCAAGCCTTTCTCACCTGCGCTGGAAGTGCAATATTTGTAGTGTTCCCTTTTCCCCACTGCGCACGTTATCCCCTAAGGCAAAAGACAATAAAATCCATTGTTACGATATAATTCGATAAATATTTATCTATTAAATCAAATCCGATATCATCCAACCAGGTCAATTTAGCTGTCCGCTCAGTGGGCCGGATGGCCGATACTTAATTGGGCTCATGGGCCCATGTCTTGAAACGGGCCACTTAGTTCAATGGGTATGAAAATAATTGGACTTTCTATTTATAAGCTTGAAAGCTTAGATAATGAGAGTAGCTATTATAAGAGTTTTATCTATTAAATAAGTTGATTTCACTCAAATATGAGTTAGTTAGGTTTCAATAAGATTTTTGATATTAAATTACTCATATTGAAAAAAAATCTTATTATGATAGGTGCAGATTTTGTATTTCACAAATAATATCTTGATATATGATATATTCATTTTTTTTAAAATTTCAATGACTAACATCCTAATGAGAGAATATATATATATATATCATTTTTATTTTTATTGTTCCAATTTCTTATATATTTCTAAATGATATAATTACTTAGGAGAAGTTAGTGAAATCGGGCATAAAGTTTTTTTATCGGGCTTTTTTAGTAGATGTAAAATGAGATTGTCAAAATCTAATAAATCAATATTTTAATGTCATAAAAAGTTTGAAAATTTATAAATATTTAATATATTTTCTTCGAAACATAAACTCCATACCTATCTATCAATAATCGAATAACATTTGAATTATAAGTGAAAAATATGCTTCATTTGAATGAGCTCAAAAAGGAGGGATGAACTAGACCTCTTAATTCAGGTTGGCTTGAAGGTTTTCAGGTTGTGCCGCAGCCCACCATCTCCACTGGTTCAAAAATCTTGGCTCTGGTACGAATATTTCATGCTTTGGACTGCTTAATCCAACCAAAATTAAATAAAAATAATTTTTTAAAAAAATAAATTTAAATAAGTGAATATTTCAAAATAAATTTTTATATGATATAATTAATCGATTAATTTATATATTACATTATTTTAAAGAAAATATTAAAATAATTGTTAAAATATAATTATTTATATATAATTAATCACATTTTAATTTTTATCAAAAAGTTCTTTTTATTATAAATATTTTTTATATTTTCGGGCCCAAATTTTTTTTATTCGTATCAACACAACACAATATCTTTAATGGCCCAAAAACCCCAATATATGCATGGGTTTTTTTTTTTTATGTCGTTCTTTCGGATCGGGCCAGTTTTTTAGAGGTATAAGATGAACCCTCCAAAATACATAGCTTCATCTTGTGACGAAGCTATCCTGCCCAGATTGTGGGGGCAAACTATTAGGTTCCCTACTGATCCATGTGCGTTTCCAGCGTTTCGAAAGGCCAGCTACGAACTGAAATCTAATAAGACAGAAACGGCAATCCCATGTAGAAACAGATTCGAGAATTCAACGCTTGAACAGTCTCTCGAGCATCTGATGAGAAGATGACAGTGGACCGTCCTTTATCCTTTGGCGATTTTGGTCCCCCCGTGAGTAACGCTAAAGTTTCTGCGTTCGCTGGAGAGGATTCCTTAGAAGTCCTGTACCATGTGGCTCTCAGCTCGCCCCTCCCCATCGCTGCACCTCAAGATCAGCATTCCATGTAACTAAGAGGCCTATAGCTCTATCGATGATCGAATAACTCAGTTGATACATGCTACGCTAACTAACCACACCTATCTGATGCCGGGTTTACTTTGATCGGAATTTTCCACGTCTCATCGGAGGGCACTTAAATCTCGACTACTGGAGCACGAAATCAAAGGAAAAGCTCTAGTGAAAACTCTGCTTTCCTCTCAAACCTTCAGGTGAATTGTCAGTCTAAACCTAAAAGAATAAAAGGGAAACTGAGTCCACCAACCAGTGACTTTTGTTCACTTCTCCCTCAACTTTTATTTTTCTGAAATTCAGAAAAAGTGAGAAAGAGGGTGGCACCATGCCAGCATGCCCACTTTCTTCCCTTCCTACCTCATTAAATACCAATTCCTAATAACATGTGCCTCTATTTCTTAATCGACGGATCTGTCTAGGACGTGTATCAATCAAGATACATGTTCAAATTTTATCAACATTTTTCCCATTCTTCTTCTTCTTAGTGAACCATCATCATTAATCTAATTTTCATATTTTTATCATAGATGAGGTCCTCAGAATTTGAGAGATTGAAAAAAGAATAAATTGATACAAAAGATTTTACCGATAAGAACTCAGGAACTCATGAGTTGCAATAAAAAATTAGGTTCCATCTCTTTTTTTTTTTCGGTTGCTCAATTAGCTCTGGCTGAACCTTTTGGTTCCTCCATTATTGTCCATTAATCCAATATAAAATATGAAAATTTAATATATCATCTGCCCCCATTTCTGTTGTTGGGTTGGTGGAATATTCATTGCCAGCTTCTTCGGGACCCACTCCATCCCGGTGTCTACTCCATTTGAAAAGGACCCCACCATCATCACCATCTTCTCCTCCGGCCTCATTCATTTGCAGGTATGTCGTCTGTGCTCGAATCCGTCATCACATGTTCAATCGACGGAGCCAGCTCTCTTTTATTATAAACCCTAGTTTTCCTTCCCTATGATAGCAGGTGGTCTCCTTCTGTTCCAACCACAGGGTCTTGCTGATTTTCGTTTAGATTGACAATTTTTACAAGGCTCGTCCGGACTCGGGATCGGGCCCGCCTGTCCAGTGCGAGCAGGGATATTGGTACGGTTCAACCTGACAACAGGAGTTCTCTGGAGTCGAACCGTCGTTGTTGGATTGAGCCGTGCCAATATCTCTCTCGTGTGATTTCAACAGGTACCCGATCGCTCCAGCGTTTCTTCCTGATCAGTCGGTAACCGTGGTTGACCTCTGTGGTCGGAAGAGGTATGTTGCGCAGTTTCCTTTGTATCAGGTTTGTGTTTCAATATTACTTTCTGGGTGACTCGAATATGTTTCGCTGCTCTCCTTATCAAGCTGTGGACTTCAAAGTAATAGTCCTCCTTTCCTCTGTGAGCCATGGTCATGATCTTTACTTTACTGACTGTGTTTTACATTTACGTTCTAGTCTCTGAATGGGCAAAATTAAGGTATGCAGCGGGTTATCGTACGATTTCATTTGTCTCGTAATGTTAAGGACATCAGCTCCGATTAAACCCATGGAGCTCTTGAGCTTGACATCTCCTCTTCCTTTGGGTTCAGCAGATTGATTTCATTGATCGAAGAAACACAAATCTACAATCATATGCATGTATGTTCTGTGTTGATTGATATTGATGTACTTCATTGGATATGAATGATCTCATGATCAGCCCTTCCTTTGCAAGCAATTAGAGATATTTAATCATCACGAAAATTGGTTAATCCCGCATCAGAAATAGACTCTCTTGATCATTCGTTCAGACTTTTTTTTTCTTTTATAGTCATATAGAATGAGTGTCTTGTGCACTCACTCGAATATTTAATCCGAGGTGGGTAAAATCCCTTACATTGCAACTCGATATTACACAAGGTCGTATCCAGTAATGCCCTGAGGAAGAGATTATTAGGTAGGTACGTATATGAACGGCAAAATAGTAATGAGATAAAAAGAGTCAAGAGATACGGCCACAACCTAAAACCGACCCAACCCAAAACTACGCAGGCTTGTATGCCAAAAATGCAAGGTTTCGAGAGTGCAGTTCCACTAGCTTGCACACCAATCGCCTTTCATTACCCCTATTTGGATCGAGGAAAACCGAAGGAAAAGGATAGGACGAGGGGGCCGGAACGTGGTACGGGAGGAGATTTTCGACTTGAGGACAGTTTCAATACCCTTTCAACTTTCAATCCCCCCCTCCCTAATTTTCTGTCTATTCCTCTGGTACCCGAACAAACTGTAAAAGCCGGTCGATCACAGTCTCTGAATGCCGAGAGATCGAAGAGTGAGTTGCCTAACACAGAGGCTAGCTTGATGTGAGCCGCCCCATCCCCCAGCTTGTTGCCGACTGCAAATTGCCTGGATGAATCAATCCTGTCGCTGCATACTGTTCTAACGAGAGCTACGAGCCTATAATTTGGGAGTGCCACTGCCCGTGAAATGTATGATGCATAAATGCAGAGAATCTAATCGCTGATTTCTGTATTAATTGAATATCTTGTTGGATATTCAATATATCAATGAACTAAGGTGATTGATTAGTAATATCTGAGAGATATTAATTGAAAACAATTTTCGGTGGGATCCGCTCCCTTATGCTACAAGAAAATGCGCAATTGTCGGCGAGAAATTGTTTTCGGTGAAATTCCCCACTAGTTCTACTTATAAGAGGAAGTTTTTTTTTTTTACGTTATTTATAAGAATATGATATTACGGTTCAATAATCGAATGTCATGTCATTTAAGAATATTTGTTAAAAAATTTAAAAAATTATTAAGAATATTAGTAAATTATAAGATAAAAAAATATATAATCTCATGATTTTTGAAAATTCTAAGATTTTGTTCACTGATATTAAAATTGTACTGTATCGTGTGGTTGTCGGTCCGCTACACTACTGGGATACGACAATATACCCGTTGTTACATGCAATAGCTTTCCATATTAGAGGATGATTAATAGCTTATTTTGGTATGACATTTAATAGATATACTTTTTAGGGGAAAACAAAAAGGAAATTAGTAATCGTACAAGTTGAAATGATAAAAATTAAATAATCAACCAGTGTGCTATTGCAAGTCCTCAATGTGCTCGAATTTAATTGATTTTCGCATATCTAATGTATATATATTTGATGATGATGATGCACATAGCAAATTTAAAAAAAAAAAAAAAGGTATTCACATTATTAGTAATTGGCCAGGCTATACGTGTTGCTTAGTTGATACGTATTCCCTGATTCTGAACGGTCTCCGCCGGCCTACCCGGTGCCTTTCGATTCCCACCTTCAAGATCGAGTTACGTGTACGTCGTTTTCGCTCAACGAACGAATGTGCCTCCGTAGTTTCTTGCTTAGCAAACAAGTAAATTAATCCAGAGATGAGAGTTTCCGTTGCTGCTGCTGCTGCCTCTTCTTGCGGATAAATCCCTTTTCTTGCCCAACGTATATTTACCTAACACTATCCACGGCCGAAGGAGGAAAAATGTTGGTGACGAAATTCCAACCCCCATTAAAGGAAAAGAAGTGATAAATAAGATATGAACGGATTGAGGTAAATTAAGGGTCGGAAAAGTTTTTACTAATGTTAAATTATTGATCATACTTCAAATTTAACGTACTATGTCTATCTTCCCCCTCTCATTTCATATAGAACTTCTACGTGATTCCCCTCTATGAAAGATGGCTGGCCCATTTGTATTCTTGAAGATCAAACGATTCTAGATATTTGAAGGGGGAAATGCAAATTATGTACATCTGATATGGATTCATGTACGGAGGAAATGTGGGCTCATGTTTCACATTGAACTATCCTCGAGGAGAGGTGGTAGAATCGATAGGAGTCCTCCACGAGAAATGTGGGCTCATGTCTCACATTGAACTACCCCCGAGGCCAAGTGGCAGAGTCACCGTCGAAGAACAACTTGAGAGGGGCTTGCCAAAACGCACTTGGTAACATCTCGACAAGAAATTTATGATTCGAGAAATACTGTAAACCGTCAGACTAAACTGTTCAACCTTGCATGGTTGGATCACACGCAATTCTAAACCTTTTTATCATATGTGCGGTTACATTAGAATGATCAGGAGCGACTGGAACATCAAATCACTTCGTTGAAGGGCTTTGTCTGTCAGCTCATTGTGGAGAGGAAGGAAAGAAAGGCCGTCTGCTGAGATGAGACCACGCCACGTGGGTTTTCCTCGGGATTTTTCTCGGGGCCAAGACTGTTTCCTTGTCCCCACTCTAGCATCAGGACTGCTCTGGAATAAAATTACGAAACCTAATTTGTCCTCCTGAGACCCTCTTAGAGCCTCGAGGTGCACACAGGCATGCTATGTGTCGATGATCATCCCAGGATCGATAGCCCATAAATGGACTCGTCGTGTCCCCTGTAAATGATCCTTCTTATCAACGTGATGCACGGCATTGTACTTGCAATTTCTGAGATGTTTATATCCAATTCTGTAGAATCATTTACTAAATTATGCTTAACTCTCTCTTTTCCCCAGGACAAGGATTGAAATTTTCCTCCCACACAGGGTGTTTAGGTTTCCACGGTTTGACACAAGTCACTAACTTCAAACGTAAGAGGGCGGAGATTCGATCCCCTCTTGGCAGGGTTCTCTTGCCTCAACCGTTACGCAAGGTCCTTTGAAGAACATAGCAATGTGCATTAATTCTCTCCTTCCCATGCAATGTGCATTCACATAAACCTTCTTCGTTCCATTTGACAACAAAACTCCAATTTCAATTTCATCCAAAAAGGATTGAAAGGGGACAAAAATTGCGGCCCCCTTCTGCCCGCAAACTTACAATTTCTGATCCGTTTCTTCTTGGCGTTTTTCCCAAATGACAGAGGACCACACCAAAGGCCAAAAACTGAGCCCTCTGACTCTCTTCTTTTTGATGATGGTGATGCTCCCACATGCCTTGACGAGGATCATAGACTTTGTCCATATACTCGGTGCCCCCACGAGGTTCTGATTAGCCCAACGATTTCCCGCTCGATCCAACTGGCACGGAACCCGAGGTGCGGAATTACTCTAGGAACCCTGTTTTGGTCAAGATGGCATTCCTCACCTTGCTGAGATCCCTCCCCTTGAGTGTCCTCCCCATCCCTTCACACATGGAGGAAGAGGAGATTTGGGTCCTTGCAAGCTTCCTAGCTATCCATTCATGTGGTGGAACAATTCCATCCTCATCTTCCTCCTCTTCTTCCTCCGCTTCCCTGACCCCACTTTCAGCCCACGAGCCGGAGCCAGAGCCAGAGCCATTCACCTTTCTGTTGCTCTTTCCATAAACCTTCGACCAGTCGGGGACGTCAACCGGAGCTGCCGATCGATGAGGTGTCACGTTATTCGCAGCCTCGGGGTTTGCCCTGGGGATCGTTCTCGGGTCGGTGGACCCCCTCGTGTGGTCTCCGCCTCCGCTTCCTCCTCTCTGCTTTACAGCAGACCAGACATCTTCCTCTTCCAGGTCCCCACAGTCAACAGACGTTTGCCCCCGGTGGCTTCGACCGCTGCCACCTCCGCGTGAATTACTGGACCAGTCCGCCATGAAGTTATCCAGCTGTCTGCAACTGTTTCATGAACATGAACGCATCATCATCATGAAAAATGGATTTGAGGATTGAAAATGCAGTAAACTTCACCCGTACTTCAGCTCTCCTACAGAGTCCCGGTAGAGATCTCTCAGAAGGGTCGCTGAATTTGCATTAACAGCAGCAAATTACTGGAAAACATTATTTTTCAAGTGTTATCTTCTTTCTTGATATCTTGTTTGCTGTTTCATAAAAACAATGCTGCCATGCAGGGGGGAAAAAAAAAGAGCTACATTCAAGTGAAGCCACTCAGCACTTGGTCAGGCCGGCCGCGTATATACATAGCACATAAACCGATCGGTATTATGGCATACGGTGTCTTCGGCCTGGGAGTAACTCAGAGAGGGCCAAAAAGAAATCACGGGGTGTCATTATAAGTAAAATTAGATCATACCTTGGGATTAGTTGCAGAAAGGTGAGATAAGCTTCAGAGACCAGAGATCTCCGTGAAGAAGAAGAAGGAGAAGGAGAAAGGAGAAGAAGGGAAGAGGGATTATTAATGGTAGGCTAAGAAGAGGAAGGCTCGTGAAAGTATATATTACCAACTCTGGGAACCAAGTCACAGGCTGCAAAGGCTCCTTCCCCACACACCCCCACCCCAATTTCTCTCCTTCTCTCTTTGTTTTTTTTTCCCTTCCAAAAAAGTGAGTTTTTTTTCCTTGATACGGTGAGCATTGATGAACCTAAAGGGGCTATTACAAGATGGAGGTTAAAGGACCAAATTAGTCTTAAAATTTTAAAAAATATTATTATACTAAAATTTGTCAGATATTTTAAGTCAACGAAAGGCTAACTTTTGATTGGTGCAATGTGGGAGAGGAGGGGGCCTCTCACTATCCTGTCACTGATGTCCATAACCTGATCCTAAGAACTCATAGCTACCCCACGGCACACTGGCCCACTGCCCACAGCCAATAGCTTCGTGTGAAGTGAAAGGCGGCAGTGCATTTCTGCTGATGGAGAATCCATATGAGATCGTTGCATTGGGAAAAATCGTAACTCAATATTATAATTAAATCTATCTATCTTTGGTTCTACATTTGGATTCAACTCATTAGACATACCTTTGATTGGATTATTTCTATTAATGACATGGAACAAAGAAAAGGAAGAGAATGGGAAGAGCACGCACCGTAATTGGATGGGAGAAGTCGGGGTTCTGAATGCATTGCCATATCTTTCCAAGAGATGGGCGAGAGAATGAGAAGTTAGAATGAAAGAAAAACAGTTTAATTTCATAATTTATTTTCATTTATACGTGACGTGATGAGATTAGTAAATAGATACCTTGTGATCACGGTAATTAGTTTGTGAAATATCCTACAGTCCAGCCATTCGATAGTTCTGTAGAGATCTTTCTGTACATGGAACAGTTAAGACTGTATAATCGACAGATTTGCTGAGTCTTTACCAAGTTTCAATTGTTTGTGTGTCATAGTTATTGCTACTGTTAGGGTCTCTTGCATGCAGGGAGAGGAATTACTCGTCGATAATGGTAAGTGGGCCAGAGGAGTATATCTCGTATTTAGAAAACGAACCAAGAGAGCGTGTGGGTCAACTCTTGTTTTAATCTTCCATCTCATCATCATATCGGGCCCCTCGGAAAAGCAAGATAGTCGATCTGCCTTTTGATCAATTTGCTCGATTCGAAAGGGTCCGCTCGTCGGAGGTAAGGATGCCATAGGGCAATCGTATCAGTTAATGACGGATCGGTGCTAACAAATTTTGTTTTCCGGATACCATTTTGATCCGAATTACTTGCCAGCCTGACTCCCTGTTTCTAAGGCTAAGCATCGACATTGTGCTGGCACAATAAATCACGAATGCGCCGACCACACACGACAGTGTGCGCACCCTAGAAATGGCTTTGGAGTGTGAGGATGATGAGCTTTTACAGCCCGGGAGCACTCGAATGTAGGCCGTACAATGTGGAAGAGCCCTGCTAATGAATGCGTAAGCAAATAAGATGCATAGAATTGGGGACTAAACCACTTCATGATAAGCCATCAGACTCTCCCTCTAATCATCATTGAATCGTGGAATGAATCCTCAACCATCCAAAAAGGATCTATGTATTTACCTATGAATGGCGAGCCAAACAAGCATGGACAGACATCCACGCTGACACACAGAGAGACGTGCAGAGAGGCAAGCTGCTTCAATCCTCAAATCCTCTTCGAAGATGATGAAAATGAGTCGGGCTCCACTGAATGTGCACATCATGATCTCTTCATCGACCAGTCACCTGCACTGTCACTCTTGGTGGAGTATTTTGTTACAGCAGAGTAACAGGTTGATGGTTAAGCAACTTCAATGACTAGCAAGGACTAGCAAAAAGCTTCCGTGATCAAAGAATTGACTGGCAATTGGTGTTCGAACAAGATAAATTAGTGAAGAGTAAATATCGTGAATTAAATTTCCAACCGGTACGTGCGACCACAGCGTGAATAAGGATCTGGTGACTCGATCCTCCATAGCCAAGTGATTCATGATTTGGCTCAATGCGCTCACGGAGTCTCCCGGGCTTTTGTTTTCCATTTTTCACCAATCCTGCTAAACGAACATAAGTAATTAAGTACTGTTCGGATCAGCGCAACAACATAAACAGCTGTCTATGCCCCAGTGACACTGTCCATTCGATCATCCAGTGAAGGGTAGGGAGAAATCAAACAGAACCCAAAGAGAGACCTCCGATCGGAACTCAGCTGAGGTCGTCACCGTATGTTTTCCCTAAGTTTTTGGATTTTGCTTGGAAAAAATCCATTTTCCAAAATTTTTATCGCTTAGGTGAGATGCAAGGTGGTACACCTCGAATTTAGATTAACTAGAGCAATTATTTTCACATACAAATTGTACATACTAAAGCCACGAGCTTAGCAAAGAATTGAGAACAGAGCCCTGAAACCGGGCCAGCTCGAATCTCGACTCTGTAGGGATTACCTGTGAGACTGCTTGAGATATTTTTTTCAAATTTCCAATATCTTTCAGCAATTTTTCTGTAATTTCATGGGGAGGAAAAGAAGAAGAAGAAACGGTGATTTTAAGTTAAAATTGGAAAAAGAATTTCGATGCTGTAAGCCCCTCTGATACCTTGCAAGCTTGAACCGGCAAGGAGAAGAGCTCACCAGGCACTGCCCCCATCAAACGGGAAGATGCCAGGTGGAAAAAGAGGCTCTAGGGAGAATGAAAGGAAAGGTTTTCTCCCCCCTGATCTGCGTGCCATGCTTCGGGTGATTTAATATCTTTATCTCATAATTAATGTCGTTTTGTAAATACAGAAAATTTACATTTGGATGAGGTTTACCACCAAATCTGAATGAGGTGGATTTTCCAAGACAGTTTGGTTATTTAGCAAGAACGTATACGAGACTGTTTCTGAATCTAATAAACGAACTTGGCAGGAATCAAGTGAACTGCATGCTTTGAAGCTTCAGATTAGTCGCACGATTCATGCTGGATCAGACAATTTTTGTGCTCTATTCAAATGGAATATTGCTTTTCCATGTTACGTGCAGAAAGCCAAATCAGGAACCACCACAGAACTTATTTGAGCTTTTCTTATGAGGGAGAAAGAGACTTCCTGATTGCCTACTTCCGACTGCTACCACAACTTCAGATCATGGAGTTTCTGGGGCTAGCATAGCTTGAAAAGGTATAAAACCAAGAGCAGACTAGAGCCCTTCGAGATATAGAGATTTGGCTTCCTTTTAAGAGAATTCTCATTGGTCCATTTCTCTTCGACCTAAGTAGGACTTGGACTCATCACTGCTATGTTTAGCAGTAAATTGGTAATGGACTGAGGAAGTTTGTTCTACTAGATCGATCATCGACACTTTTCTGAGGTGGCGAGATGCAAAACTGATACTTGCTGTGGCAGAGATTCTTTGCTCACAGCCTCCACAATCCATAATGCTTTCCACCTAACTAATGGCTACGATTGTAAGAATTAGCTGTAGGCTGGGATTTAATCTCTGTACAGCAGCTCGAATTGGAAGTAGGCTTATGTTCGGGCTAACTTGATCATCAAGAAAAAGCTGTCTCTACGTCATAATCTCAACAAGAATAAAGCACCAAGTCACATGGCGTGATCAACATCAAGCTCAATATCGCCCCCTTGCCAATCAAGATAATCAGAAGCCACATGCAAAGTCCAGAAATCGTGTAAGAGAAACCTGTATATAGAGCGGAATTGCTTGCAAGTAATACGTATTGATCAATAACAGATAATACAAAAAAGCATGCTGTCTATGGGAATGGAGTATCGCAATTCTGAACCTTGCAGCAACAAGCTCATGTCATTGCACCAAAAAAAACCCCTTTCTCAGCAACTCCAGCAGGTTCAATTCAGTTACTGATAGGCAGCGGTAACTACATACTTATGTCGTGATAATTAAACTATATATGTACTAAGCTAAAGCATTGGCTCCTGCAACAATCTCCAATATTTCGCCGGTAATCTTAGCCTGCCTCTCCCTGTTGTAAACGACGGAGAGTGTCTTCTTTAGCTCCACGGCATTATCAGTGGCATTGCTCATTGCGCTCATTCTGGCAGCTAGTTCGCTGGCGAGAGACTCTTGTAGGGCCCTCAGTACCTGACTGTTGAGGTATAGGGGCAACAACGCATCCAGGATCTGAACTGGGTCTTGCTCGAACTGCAGGATTGGGGAGAACTCTTCGGTCTTGGTCCTTACCATGTCTCTCTCCACAGTAAGCTTTCCTTCCTTCGTAGTCAGGCGGAAGAACTCATCCTCTGCTGCATCGACGCAGATTCCATTTATGTCGCAGATCTCTCCTCTTGGGGACAGCGGCATGAGCGTGTGGATTACTGGATCGGACTTCACCAGGGACACGAATTTCGTATATAGGAGCTCCACTTTATCGACCTCCTCCGACACGAACAAAGAGAAGACATCATCAGCAATTGCCTGAGCTTCTTTTGCAGTTGGTAGGGACCCACCCTCAAGGAACCTATCCACTGGGATATAAGGCCGCCGGAGGAAATAGGAGTTTCCCTTTTTACCGACACTTATGACGGTGTACTCGAGTCCAAGCTCTTTTATTTCGGCGATCCTCGCTTCAGCCTTCTTGATGATCGCGTTGTTGAACCCTCCGCAGAGTCCACGATCCCCGGTGACCACGACCAAAGCGACCTTCTTCACGGGGCGGACTTTGGTGAGGGGCACATCGATGTCCTCAGTCTGGAGCTGCTCGTTGATGTTGTAGAGGACCTCGACCAAGGTCTCTGAGAAGGGTCGACCGTTCACGACCGCCTCCTGGGCCCGCCGGACCTTGGCGGCTGCCACGAGTTTCATGGCCTCAGTGATCTTCTGGGTGTTCTTAACGGAGTCGATACGGTCCCGGAGCTCCCGGAGCCCGCACTGGATCGGGCCAGTGGGGCGGGGTCCTGCAGAGCTGGAACCGAGGGAAGGGACCTGGAATGGGCTCAGGAAGCTCCGGAAGGAGAGGGCCGAGGCATCGGAGAGGGAAGGCTTTGAGGACACCAACATTGTCAGATTTGAGCACGACATTGTACACCTTCAACTGGAAAAAAAGAAGAAGAGAAAAGAACAGAGAAGAGATCGAGGATGGAGGATGAGGGAACCGTTTCTTCAATGAGGGCTTATCTTCATTGCGTAAATGTCTGTTGCTTTGGTGCCTCCTGTGTTAGAGGATGGAAGCAAATGAGTGGAGGGAAGAGCAGATGAGATTTGGTTTTGGATAAGGATTTTTGACCGTTAGGGGGAGGTATTGGTCCGGTGGATGATTCATTACCAACCGTTGGATCCATGCATGTTGTGGCCAGGATCTGATATGGCAGCAGTGCACGTGGCAGCTATTTCTTGTTCCCCCCCATTTCGTTCCCTCCACGTCTTTTGTGAGTGCAGAGAGCATATTTCCTACGGATTCCTACCAGTTCTTGCATATTTTGTTTGTGAGTGGAAAACTGCAACTCCTGATATAATGGTGCTGAATACGATCTTTAGAAATTAGATAATTTTAATGAGTTCTTCGGGGGTAAAAAAGAAAAGAAAAGAAAAGACATCAATCTGCAGTGTCTAAGGTAATAAGTACGTGGGGATCAGAGTTGGTCAAGATAATGACAGTGTGCGGTGACTTGTGATGAGAAGATCATAAAATGGTGAAGCTTTCCACATGCATGGAGCAGAAACAGAAACACAATACATCTGAAAATCAAAATTTGCCGGATATTGAATCTTTGGTTCCCTTGAAGCTACATTAGTTAATATGCTTTGATAGGAGTAGAATCGTCTCGACCCGGTCTTTTCTTATAGTTGCCGCTCCGATTGCCGGCAAAAAGAGAGATCGGGAGGGAATCCCAATTTCCCTCTCCGATGCTTAAGTCAAAATTGAATCATACATAAAATTTTATGAAGTAGAAATTGAGGTCAATGAAGAATAGCCCCTGGTATGCATGGATGGAGAAGAGGAGAAGAAATTGAGTCAAGCTTCCAGCGAGGGAGGATTCAGGTGGACCTTCGTAGTGGTGATGTTCGTTATTTATTTATATTGGTGAACATTTATGAATAGTTACAATAACTTACAACTCCATTGATGGCCTTTACTTGAGACAGGAAAATAGTGACACATTCAAGGGATTCTATTGCGATTTATGGGAGTTTGTAACGGCTATAAGCCTATCCCTATCATGCTTGATAAGCTCTTAGTTATTTCTGCTACTGGCTGCTGGTACTGCTTCCTGAATTACCATCAGCTTCTCCCGAAGGCTACAGCGTTAGTTACTTCAGCATTGCTAAGAGTAGGAGCTGAAAGTGGAGGATGTCCGTAGCAACAATAAGGACTGCTAAGGGATATCGAATGATGGGAACGTGAAGTATGCATTCAGAGTTGGCCCAAAACATCCCTGGGATGAAATAGTATAAAGGCCCGGGAGCGGAACTGTGACCTAAGTTGATCCAGCTCGGGTTTTGGAGTGGTAAAAGTATTTCAAGGAGATTGGGCCCGAGACTCTGTGGTTGGAATTGCTGCTGCCTCAGTGTGGTCAATGTTCCATGGTCCATCAATCCAAACTGACCCAGGAGAGAGCTCGTGGAATGAAAATCTATGACAGAGGAATCTTGAGCTCTCCTGATCTTGCCACTGGTGCAGCGTTGGTTTTTGTTCAGCTTGTCAATCGGAGTTTTCTTGCAGAGCAGCTTGTCATAGAGATGGCTGGTTGACGAAGAGACTGAATACTGAATGAATTCTGGAGAATACCAGGTTTTCACTCCGATTTGAAATGCCAAGAGAGTCACGGGAATCTTAATTCTTGAAACGAATCGGTACATCAGCAAACAAGATGAATTGTCTCCATAGATCACGGATCATGATAGGATGTGACAAATGTCAATGTAACGTAAAAAGAAGCAGAATTTTTTCTCACAGGTGAACAGGGAAAAAGAATAGCGTTTTACTTGGCAAAACAGGATGCACACTTATAATGGACAGAGCCTATTTACATGCATAGAAGTCCCCATGCACGAACAACTCCAGTTAGTTGTCTCGCATGAAGAAAAAGGCTGACCCGAACTAATAGTACATCCTCTCTACATCTCTGCTCCCACTTCAGTTTGCTGATGTATCTGCAAATTTGTTCTGTTGCTCCACTGACTAAAGGAGTCGTATATACCAAGAAGTGGTTTGTTTAAGGATGAATGTCTAATGGCTGTATTTTACTTCTCATCATGGTGCAGAACTCGTCATAATCAATCTTCCCATCCTGCAGAATCGGTAAGAATTAACTCAATCACGGAGGAGGTAGCTAATATTTGCCAAAGGGATCTGAATTGTATTACACTGATTATCGACTTACATTATCTTTGTCCACCTCCGATATTATTTCCTTGATGTTAGCTTCATCAGCCATTCCATGCTCTTTCATAGCAATTTCTAGTTCATCCTTGGTAATATACCTGCCACAGGTAAAATCCGTTGGCGTTAATCCCCAAAGATGGAACAGGATCCCTGCGTTTCAGTCTACAGAGAGAGAGAGAGAGAGAGAGAGAGTTCTGTAGGCAATCGTATGATATCTTCTGTCAGCAACAAGAGAAAGTGAGAGATGTAAAATAACATAGCTGATGTATCCATAGTTTACGTGAATTGTGATGTTGTAATCATTGGAAATCTATCACATATAACAAGCACTGATTCCCTGTGTGACTTCTAAAACGCACTCATACTGGTAAAAATAGAGACTGTGATGGGTCTGTGAAGATCTAACAGTGATTATTAGTAATTCAAGGGATGGACCAGATATAATTACCCTAAACTAGTGCATGATGTTTTGGAGGCTACAAGGGTTAAGAACAGTTTTTGCTGATTAGGCTATCAATGTCACTTTCCTACCAGTTTAAACTTTTCAGAGAATGGGACACTTAACAATTAGCATACAAATGTAGATACAGCACACTTACCCACTTCCATCCTTGTCAAAATATTGAAATGCTTTGTATAGGTGCTCATCTCTCTCCAACTTATGCCTGTGCATTGTAGCAGAGATGAACTCGATGTAGTCAATTGCTCCATTTCCATCCACATCAGCCTGAAAGTCACAGACCAGTACAGGATTTATGTCATACAAGCTGTAAAGAAAATGAATCAAGGAACAGTTTTTATGGGCATTTGCTCAACTACTCACAGCTTCCATAAGTTGCTTAACTTCGGTTTCCGAGAGTCTAGATCCAAGCCGAGCCAAACCTGACTTCAGTTCATCGTAAGTTATAGTCCCACTTTTATCAGTGTCCATATTTGTGAACATAGCTTTGAGTCCTTTGATATCTTCTTCAGTCAGATTCTCCGCAATCACCTGTAGAATTATGCAAAGAATGAGCAATTGTACTTGATGATGAGTGACAGGTTCAGAGATTCAGACAACCTGCAGATAATTTACCTTCAAAGCAAGCTTTTTGAGCTTATTCATTGCCCTGAATTGCTTCATCCTTGAAAGAACTGCACTATCAATTGGCTTATCAGATGCTTCTCCGCCTTCTTTAAGCCATGGATGTTCTGAACAAGCATATTTTCACAAAATAATATTGTAAAAGAAGAAAATGTAGTTAATAGACTCAATAAAAGTTGCAGACTATCAATATCAACTACAAGAGCCAGGTAGATTTGATTATTCAATGTATCACAAAAAATTAAGGGGTGTTCAATACCAAGAACTTGGGCAGAAGTAATCCGCTTCTTGGGATCCTGGGTGAGCATCTTTCTCACCAGATCTTTTGCACTGTTAGATATCAATGGCCAAGGATGGCTTTGAAAATCGATTTTTCCTTTCAGTATCTCATCGAATATTCCCTTCTCAGTTTCTGCGGAAGCAATGAGCAAAAATAGCATAAGAACTTAGCAAGAGAAGCAATAAGTTATAACTAAAGAAAGGAAAAGTTTTTTTGAAACCAAAAGGAGAAAGAGCCAATTTGAGAGCTTCTTACCAGCCCAAAATGGAGGCACGCCGCTAAGAAGAATGTACAATATGACTCCCGCACTCCAAATATCAATCTCCTTCCCATAATTACGTTTCAGTACTTCAGGAGCAACATAATAAGCACTTCCAACAATATCTCGGTAAACCTTTCCTGAGTAAGACGGAACATCAAAGCATACTAAATTCAATGTCTTTCTTCCCATATACAGGAGAAGAAATGCAAATGCTCAGAGGAAAAGAAAAACGGTAATATTTCTGTGAAATATTCCCACTAAGCTTTGTTGTTACACATGTGCACCAGAAAATGCTATAGGGCATAAATTATGCCCATTCAATGACCATGACATTCAAAATTTTAAGATCGAATCATTTTGATTGTACACAAACTCAAGGATAGTAATCCCCGTAGCTTACTATACGATCCAGAAAAAAGAGACAACTAGGATAAGATTATCAGCAGTTCAGGGCAGTTCTCGTTATTGTTTTTCCCCCAAAACAAGCATTACTGCAACTGCAAAGCTCTCAACTTCAGGATCACAAATTCTACTGAAGACTAGAACTTTGGTAGGATTAGACTAAACCAAACGCCGCTCCTTAGTTCACTGCAGACAATTTAATTTAGCACACAAAACTCTCCTACAACTGAACTGCAAGTGCATTTTTCTTTCCCCTCCTATATAAACTGCAAGTGCTTCTACTAGAACTTGTAAGGCCCAAAAGATTCTAACCTTCCTCGATGAACACTGACAACCCGAAATCAGTGGCCTTCAGCATGGCACCCTCCTCCTTGCCCGCGAACAAGAAATTCTCGGGCTTCAGGTCCCGGTGAACTACGCCCATGAAGTGACAGGCATGAACCACGTTGACGATGGACCGGCAAAGTCCTGCGGCAGCTCGCTCAGTGTAATGCCCACGGGCTATGATACGATCGAAAAGCTCGCCTCCTGCACAGAGCTCCATCACCAGATGGACAGTCTGCCTGTCCTCAAGAGCACCCTTGAACTCCACCACGTTAGGTTGCCCGGACAAGTGCTGCATGATCTGAATCTCCCTCTTCACGTCGTCTCTATCACTCTGGGACGTCAGCTTCCTCTTGAGGATCGATTTGCAGGCGAAACGATGGCCCGTCGAGATCTCGCTGCAGAGGTAAGTAATTCCAAATTGGCCCCTCCCCAGCTCCTTGCCGAGCGAAAAGTGCCGCCTGATGTCCTCGAATGGCTTCTCTAGGATAGTGTTCTCCTGTCTCTGAGGCTGGATTGGTCTGCTGACAGGGGCCGAAGTAGGTGGACACTTTGGTTGAATATTGACAAGCAGAGACGGCGGCGGGCCCTGAGCAGGAACCTGGGATTTCTTTTGTGCTTCGATGGTGAATTGCTGCTGGTGCGGGTAAGACTGGTACTGGGCGCTCGTTGAATTCGAATCTCTCGTGCCTGATCTGTCTCTCTTATACCCATCTGCTGCTGATGGCGGAGCCGCCTCTTTGCTGCCACAGCAACCCATTCCCGATCAAAATTCTCGCTTGGATAGGGAGAAATTTCCGACCTTGGACTCAGAAGCGACGTCCTCTTCTATGAATCATAAGATTTATGCAAGACCCAGAAACAAGGATCTGAATCTTCCAGTGGAGAATTAGATCGAACCTTGCTCGAGAACAGAGAAACGCGTTCTCCCAATTGGCAATTTGTTCACTGAGGGACAATACCGTGGCCGACGACGACCACAGTATTTGACATTTTCCAGTGGAGTGCACTACCTTACCTGTCGGGTCCCATCCAATGTCGTAGCGTACAGAATTTGACTTGATCCGTCGGAATCGAGATCACTATGTCCAAATAAAAAACAAGTAATTCCACGCTCAGAAGAGAAAAAAATCGACATCTACTGATTGCCATCGGAGTATCCACGGTGGCGAGGCCGTAAACAGTTTCAAATTTTTAATATTAAGAAAAAATCATAATTATTTCAACCACTTTACTGAAAATAATCTAATACAAAATATTCGAACACATACACGTGGTTGTCTCAAGCGGTGGCTGATTAAAAACTTGGAGTTGACTACATTTGTCACTTTCCTAACTCATCTACTGGGGGGTTTCGCGCGGTGTCATTATTATGAACCTTAATCACTTTTTAGGAGGGGATGGTCAAGTTTCCGTTGGAATTGATACTCTTAAACTCAATCACAATTGATGTATATTTATTTATAAAATAAAATTAAGACATTATTATTCATCATATACTACTATATTCTACGATGAAATTCATAAATTATAATAATGATTTTAAGGTCATGATGAGATTATGCCAGTGAGACTTAAAATTCACAAGTTTTAGTTTAAAATGTTACTAGTTATAGGATCACTGAATAGGGGATTAATGATCTGGTAAGACTAGTACACTTGTTACATACTTTAAGGTAGAGAGTAACTGATCTTACAGTTACTTGTGAATAGTTACTAATGTAAGAGTGTAGGTACTTATTATACAATGAGTTTACTGAAATAATCCGCTTAAAGGATTAACTTAATGAATCTTTAAATAAATGTTAATAGGTTATTTTTTAGATAATAGTAGGTGTAAATGATCTTTAGACTTGATATTACTATAATATCATGTAAGAGTTAAGCTGTGTTTTTGTTTATTCCTTTACATAATTCTTTGAACCATGAGTAGGATATTCTGAACCCAACAAGACTTTTATGGAGATAGCGTGTAATCAATAAAGAATCAATTACTTCTCATGAAAGGAGAGAATGTCGTATGTATTCTATTTAGTATTGACTCAGAAAATCTCTGACTAGAGTAGGACGAAATATCAGAAAGTAGTTTCCGATATTTCATTGTTGAGTTAATTACTAGAGAATTGATATGCATATTGATAAAAATTAGGGTTTGACATTTCATCCATACCTTAATTTATCCTGGACATTATATAACTGAATGATTGAATTACACGAAAACTAATCACCAAAGTGTGTTCGATTTTTTGATTGAAATCTTCACTATCCGGGTGGTTATAGTATGTTGCTAGACGTTAATCTTGACTTGTGAACTTAATTGATTAAGAGTTAATCGATGATCTTATTTAAAGGTTTAATAAGATAAATTAATTCACTACCGGCTTAGTGTGGAGCCCAATGGGTCACATACAATACAAGTCATTTCTCCTAACCAAAATTTAATTGATTAAATTTTGTGTTGGGCAGTTAATTCCGCTAGCACGGAATTGTTCATATCGGTTACGCGCCTTATTAGATAAGGTTGTTTCGGAATTAACTATAAAATTAAATTATATAAATTTAATTATACTATCGGTTATATATGCATGCTAAATTATCGAATGAGATTCGATTAAATAAATGCATGTCTATATGTATGTACATGAGTAGTACATGTCATGTAGACCAACTGTTGGTATATTCTCAATGGCATAATATTGAAAATGGTATAACGTATGTCAATAGTGAAAAGCACATCTTGAGCCGATTCGGTAAAAGAGGGGCACGTCTCTTCGGTGAAAGAGGGGTGCCTCTTCAGTGAAAGAGGGGCACATCTCTTCCGTGAAAGAAGAGCGCGTCTCTTCAGCGAAGGAGGAACACCTCTCTTCGGTAAAGGAATTATAAAAGTTGAAAATGTTTCGCCCACCAAGCGGGACGAAAGTCCCCTTTCGTGTTCTATATATAGAAAAAACCAAAGGGCATCAAGGGTGTGTGAGTCTGACAAGGAGAAAAGAATTTTGCCGTTTGAGAGAAGAAAAGAGTGCTACCCAAAATACCATATCCGAGAGTGATTGAAGAAGATATGTTCTACTAAGTGTTATAAACAAGCATTTTATTCCAAAACCAAAAATGCAACCGATTGTTAGGAACAGTTCCCAACGCTTACGAGAAAAATTTGGTATGGATACCGTGGAGGGCGTACACGTGTGCGTCTAATCAGAGAATCAACTCTTGAAGTCATTCGTGAAGACACTGTGGGATATCGCCGAATTAAGGATTTAAATACAATGACCGATTCGGAGTCTTTGTAGGTATGTATATTCTCTATTTGTTTCTTCGTATTTGAATTTCAAATTGTATCAAAGGGATACTGAGTTAGGGATTATAATTTAATTGAAATAAAAATGTACGCTTCCGCCGCGTTTCGATTTCCAATAGTTACATGGAACCGATTTCTACTATTTCGATTAACCGGTTAACCGTATCCATTTTAAAAGATCCGACCGGATGGTGCTCGGATAAAGAAAGGTAAATTGACATAAGCCTTTTATCCTTTGGTTGGGTCCTAAGGACAACTATGCGCATGGCGCAATCATTGTTACGAGGAGCCCCACACAGACCATTTTGTTTCACCTTTTCTTACTTTAGAAAACGAGTGCTTGTCCCTTGTCGGGGAGGACGCTGTCAAAAGAGATCACGTTTTCCACGTTCCCTTGATAAGATAAAAGTTTTCTCATGTTAAAATCATCACTATATAACACCGAAACGTCATGATTCTTATGAATAGACAGCGAGCAATATGATATTGTTGCATAAGGCCTAATATCTCTTTCTTTTTTTTAAATTTTAATCAACCTTCCCTTTTGATAAAGGGATTTACTTCGATTTAGGTCTTCAAAATGAATTCGTCCCTTAATTCGAGGAAACATTTTCCTGCTGGGCTAGGTAAGCATACGACATGAGCAGTGCAAGACCTGTTGGGTCACCGAGTCTCGAAGCCTATCGTTCGTACTCGTAGCCCAATTTTAAAACCGCAGTAAAGGCTCATACATTGAAATAAATAGGAAAAAGGGATTTCATTCACGAATTCAAAACTAAGGGGGAAAAAAAATGCATAATTGGAACAGACTCGCCTTTTTCTGTGGGTCGTTCCATCCTGAAACCCGATTGCGCGGGACTCATGTAGGCACGAAAGTGTATTCTTGAAGCTTATCCGTGGAGCATGGCCGACTAATACTCGTGGAGAAGTGGATTTCAAGAAAGGGGAAGTTCTCGAGAATCGAACTCTTGACGCAATTGACGGACGGACTGAATGATGTTTGAATGGGTTCAGCTTTTGTTATTTAATATGTAAAGACATGGATATACACTATTTATGTTAATACTATTACCTTTTATGTTTACGGTAACGATACTTAAAACTTCTATTCATATGAAAAAAAAAAGTCAAATAGTATGCAATATAATCCCACATGTGCATGACACGTGTTTGACCACTAACAACGAATACATCCGAATGGGTCAATGTAGATTATGTCTTGGGGATGTGGTAGGTTAGAAAAAGAAAATAAATTCGTAATTGAACTTAATTAAGTATGGCCAAAGATAACAAAAAAACATTAAAGGAGATCCCTTTACATATCCCGATTCACATTAATTTACTAATTGATGCATTTCATAAATCAATTGATAAAATTATATAAATCGTTTCATCATTTAGAGTTACATAAATCTATAAATTTTTTGAATTGCCGTGCAATTGGACCGACTTATCACATGAGTTTATATGAATTTTACCCGCAAGAGGCTGATTGTTGGGGGTTTTTTCCTCGATGGGTATGGCTATGGCAACTAGGTTTTCTTATTGGATTTCGATTAAGAAGTAGTATTCCTTTGTACATGCATATATATATATATATATATATGAAAAAAGAGATTAAGCATTATCTACTACATGAGACGAGAGGTTTTATATCCTATTATTATGATAAGATTTCTTCAACTGTATTATTTCCTATTTCCTTATATATTTTTTTAAATTTGTGAAATTTTTTTTGTGATCCAAAAAAAAAAAATTCCTCCACCGATCAACCATTTTTAGTTAAATTAATCATTTACCAGTGATAGTGAGATATGAACGAGTAATCATCAAACAAGAGAGCATAGATCTGACTATGCAAATGGTGTATTTAAAAGGGGAAAAAGGAAAAAGCATGAGAGCGGTGCTTAATTGTTAGCCCACAATTAAATTAAGTTCGTTTAGGGCCTCACGGAAAGCAGTAGGCCAACAGCTACAGAAGCTTAGCGGTTTGACATCTTCTGTCGCAGGGAGCACCGCCGGGGTCTCTCTCACACGGAACCTTGCCGGCCGGCATCTGGTCAACAACCCCTTCGAGTGTCCCACGTGGCCTGGTAAGCAGCCAACCAGCACCCTCCACGTATCCTTACGTCATATGGAACAAAAACAAATTCTTGATTTTCGCCCCAAAACAAATTATTGATGGCAAAATTTTATTTTTTGACAAGTTCATCCCACCGATTTAAAATTTTTAATTTAATTATATTTCTAAAAATTGATGACTTTGAAAAATGAAAATATTGGCACCTAATTAATTTATAAATGTGTATTTAAATATGACACAATCTATTATATACTAAATTTAATGTCTTATTTAAAGAAAAATAATACCAAACTACATTCTACAGCTATAACAAAAATATATGTTTATTGAGTATTTTTATAATATGTTGCACGATGTTAAATAAATGAATAATTTTTGTAAAAAATAATAGGTGGGATCAAATCCTACCACCAAGTCTTCGCCTAATAATGTAGAACTTGTCCACGAGCAGGTACGGTGCTTTCAAGAGGAGTACTCTATATAATTCAAACCTCCTCCGCTCTTCGAAGCTCTCTCCCTGGTTTTACCATAAGTAACGGATCATCAGAGAGAGAGAGAGAGAGAGCCAAGAAATGGGGAATTTCTGTTGCCGGGGATCGTCGTCGATGGTTTGGGCGGGTGACGAATGGGAGTCCTTGGCCCCGGAGGAGGGTGACCCTCCGCCACCGTTCGACGAGCAAAGGGTCCTCAGCCATAAGAAGGCCTCTTCCTCTTCGTCTTCGAGGCCTTCGCCGCCGGCTGGCGTCTCAACTACGGAGGTGAAGATAAGGATCACGAAGAAGGAGCTCCAAGAGCTGCTGGGGAAGGCCGAGGTGCAGAACTTGAGCTCGGAGCAGGTTTTGACCCGTTTGATAAACGCAGGAAGGTTCGGCAACGCGGCCCCCCGCCACGGTGACGACGACGACCACCACCACCACCACTGGAGGCCCGGGCTGACGAGCATTCCCGAGGTGAACTAAGTTCCAGCTAGTTCGGAAGGTCCCGTGTTCATTGTAGAGCATTTCAGAGAGATTATGAATAGCCGTATAGAGTCTGTTCTGTTAATTCTTCAATCTTTGTCGCGCTGTATTTGTTAACTCCCTTCATTTTTGTTACCATGGGTTATACAGGGTTTCTTTTCTAATCATGTATATGTAATGTAAGAAGGTGAATATTTTAGACAATAATTATATCATATCATATATTAATATGATATATATATATGATATAATTGTAGGATAAATTAATTATTAAAGAATTTAAAATATTAAACAAACTTTAAAAGATTTTAGGGAAAAAAACTTAATTATTAAATAAGAATGAAAATAACATATCACCTTTGTAAAAATTTCCACGGAAGATCCGTAAATTTTCGTCCAGGCCCGAGAAAACCTCTTTTTGTAAATAAAATAAAATTCATCCTTTACGAAAAGCTTTCGAGAAACGGAGTTCGAGAATTTTTATACCTTTTCTTGGTAAAATATTTTATCGAAAATTTTCTTCTTTAAATAATTCTGACATTATTTCAAGCTTGATTGAACAAAACGTATGATTTTGGAAATTCATATAATTGGGCATCCCAATTTGGGAGTTTAAATTTTAATTGGATGTGTGTTTTATCGGGAATTGTAGTAGAAATGTAAATTTTAAAAAATTATTTTCAAATTTAATCATCATTTTAAAATAATTTAAAATTTTAATTAGAATAGATTTAAAATATATACCTAATAAAAACTGTGTTCAGTTTTTGTGTTTAAATTCGGATGTTAATGTCGTGTCTAAACAAACCCAGATCCACTAATCACAAATCTTTTGGAGTCGATCCTTTGACTAGGTGTGCACATGCACACCCTCCACGATATCCACACTAAATTTTCTAGTAAAAATTAAGAATGATTCTCATAAACGATCACCATACAAATGCCTATTTTTCCTTTTCTTTCTCTCGGCAGTGGTTGATTGATTTTTCTCTCTTTTCACCCGTCAACCTCTTCGTCAATCTCAATCGGCCGAAGGGAGTTGATTTTTATTTATTTTAGTAAATCAAATCACATAAAATAAATCTTTACAATCTTCCGTGATTTTAAAAAAAAATTTAGATATTATCGAGAGAATATTTATCGATAAGATTTCTAAAATTTAATTGAATATTTAATCATATAATATTTTTATCTAATAAGACATGCGACCATTATGAGCTCAATTTGTACTAGCAAAATTTTAGAACCCAATTCGAAATTTAACATATTTAAATTTCATTATGAGAAGTTACCTATATTGTGTGTGACCCATTGGACCTCACACCAAATTGGCAGTGGGCTCAATCTCATTAAACTCTTTAATAAGATTAGCCAATTAACCCTTAATTATTTAGACCCGTAAGTCAAGATTGACTTCTAGCAACATATCATGACTACCCGAATGGTGATGATCAATCAAAAGATCGAACATCCTTTGGTGATTAGTTCCCGTGTAATTACATCATTCAGTTATACAATATCTCGAATATGTTAGAATATGGATATAATGTCAAATCCCAATGTCTATTCATATGCATTACTATTCTCAAGTACTAGACTCAATCATGAAAAAATACCGGAAACTCCTTTCCAATTTTCATTCTATTTTAGCTAGAGATTTCCCGAGTCAATACTAAGTAGAACGCATAAGACATTCTCCCCTCTCGTGAAGAGTAACCGATTCCTTGTTGATTACTCACCACCTCCATAAGAGTCTCTTTGGGTCCAGAATACCCTGCACGTATCTGTAAAAGTCACGTTAAGAAATAAACCAAAACCTCAATTTAACAGTTACAAGGTCTGAGAACTATTTACACCTACTATCACCAGATGAATTACCTATTGACATTTATACAAGTATCCATTAGGTTTTCCTCAAGTGAGTCAGTTCAGTGAACTTGTTCTATAACAAGCACCTACACTCTTATATTAGTGACTCTTCACAAGTAATAGTGAGATCAATTACTCTCTATCATAGAGCATATAACGAGTGTACTAGTTTCACCGGATCACCGATCCCTGACTCAGTGATCCTACACTATGAACAATTTTAGATTATGACTTTTGAGATCTTAGGTCTTACTGACATGATCTTATCATGACCCTAAAATCATCATCCTAATTTATGGGTTTTATCAAAATATGCGGCATATGATAAATGAAATGCCTCAATTATATTTTATGAATGTAAAATAACTCCAATTACATCATATGCGATTGGACTTAGAACATTAATACTAACAGTTTAATATTTTATAAGCCTAATAAAGACTTTGTATGGTATTATAGCAAGTTAAAACATGAGCTCGCACATCGCTAAGTACGAATGTGCAACTTGATCGTACTCCTACTAACCCTGCGAAAAAGTAAATCTCCCACGCCCTCATGTGGGTGCGCAAGATAAGAAATGCCCTCTTGAGCTGTCCCTTCCCTCTCGTGCCAGATGATCGGCCACCGCTTGTTTGTCTCACGGTAGATAGATCTCCTCCTGCTGTGGGAGAATCCCCGGCTGGGAGTCACTGCAATCAGAAACAATTGCTTTCAGTTTAAGATTATCCGATCTTGCAGGCGGGGAAAGCCAAGGAGAGGTTGGACAAAATGGATGGCAAGAAGAAAGAACAGCCTCAAAGCTAAAGATCCACTGAAACGGAGATCTGATCACACACCTATTGTTGCCAATCTTTTACGACCAGATAATTCCGAACGACTAGTTTAACCCTTTCGTTGTTTAGAAGGCATGATCGGCTCAGCCTCATCGGGCTAGTCAAATATTCATTAATCAGTGGAATCTCTAGCTGATGGATGTTTTGCTCTTATTTATCAAATATGGCTTGCCCTTCTTTCTTCTCCCACTATCTGACTAAAGAGAAGAAGCCCATCTAGAACGTGTTCAATGTACAGGGAAGGAATGGGATTCGGTTTCTGTGCAACAAATGATCCAATGTTGGGAGGTGGGGAGGGAAGAAACGTACTTGCTGAGGTCACAAAGGGCTCTCACTTTATTATCACGACCTATTCCTGAGATGCTTTCTGAGTAACATTGAGATAAGAATGGGGACGACAGAGCACAGTGAATGGAGGGGCATGGACTGGCATGTCGGAGAGCCAATCTCCATCATCTGAAGTCGTGGGAGAAAAGAACAAAAACACTAATCATCTTATTATTACTCATCGTCATTTATCGATGGTGAATTCTGAATGCTCTCCAAGCCGCACATGGTAGAGTCAGCAGTGTTCTCCAGGTAGACATGCAGATGATTAGGGAACTTCTTAAGATTCGGTCACCATTTGCTTGAAACTCATCAGGAATCGATGCCTTGAATATTGCCAGGGTAAGCTTTACTATCCTGAGTGAGAACTTTATGCTAATTAAGTGGAGCATTTTCCAATTACTCTGATGCCAAAATTGAGCTCAAGTCGTTTCTTTCAACTCGAGCTTATGAAGGAAAACAAATCTCACCGATCAAATTTTGTTTTACTTACATAAAGTTTTGTATGTTTTAATGTTACGAATATAAAAAAGATCATAATTATGAGAGTTTTTATTCTTATTATAGTAAATATTAAGCTCCAACTAATCATATTTACTCATATCCATTCGAAGAGTGATATCATTTCATGCACACCGAGCTCAGCTTTGTGATTAGGGACACGCTTCATGAAGATCGAAGAACCTGCCTGCACAACTAAACTGTTGTCATCGCATCTACTTTCGGTCGACCGTACGCACGATGCTTCAGTCCCGCGTTGATCGGCTACCCACAACGGTATGTCTTCTCGTCAGATGAACGGTTTCAAAAAGGATTTAGGCTCCCCAGCAAAGTATGCGATGAGAATGCAACTTATGCAAATCAACATGATCCCCCATTCCTTACCTACGAATCTAAAAAAAGATAAAGAGAAGATGATGACAAAGATATAGAATAATTTCACGATAAAAATCGAACATATAATCTTTCAGTTATTAAATAAAGAGTAGTACTGCTATATTAATCTTTATTTCTTTCCTTCTATTTATTATCTTTCAAATTTATTAATCTTCTTTTATTGCCGGAAAGAAAAATGTAGTTTACACCATCCATACGCCTCTTGGGCTGCATAAGAAAATTTATGATCTTATACGGCACCTCTAACAAATATGCATACTTTAATAGAAAATTTGACTCACAATTAATAATTTTTAATATAATAATTTATTCATATTTAATTAGTGACATTTGTAATGGGAGACCAACAAATTGATTAAAGTGGTTTGAAATTTTTTTCATTTATTAACAAGGTATTGAGTTTAACTATCACGAACGAAAAGATTTTATATAAGAGATATTAGCTTATGAATTGACTGATATTATTTAAATATAAATTAATCAGATTTTAATCAACTATTGAATTTGACGAGCAAAAATCATCAAGTTCCTCAGTAAACATGGTAACTACATATTCATGGAGTCCGTCTTCGCACCATTTCTTAAAGCAATTTTTTTTATTTATTGTAATGAGTGATATATATATATATATATATGAAAACCCCTTTCATGTTTTTAAATAATTTTGCATATTTAATAACTTGCATATTCTCGGAAGATCTGACACGTCACTCACTATGGGTGGACATGTCCATTCCCCCTTTGATTTATCATTATATGATTAGAAAATTAAATTTGTCCTTTTCCTGTCTTACTGTTAGTTTAGAATGTTAGCCGAATTAAAAGACAAAAGTGTCCCATCAATCCGAAATGGAAGGTGCATCCCAACAAAGAATTTCAGGGAATAAAAAAAGTAAATGAAAAAATTGCAAGAAAGCAAAATCATATAATTATTTCCAAAATTACTTTGAATTTTGTTGTCCATGTTTAGTTTTTCGGGGCAGAAAGAAATAAGAGAATAGATAATTAAAATAGAGTAATGAATTTTATGATAATAATTAAATTTATAATACTTTAATTAGTGAATTAAAAGTTACATCACTATATCAAATCCTACTTACCTATTATTTTTTCATTTCAAATTTAATTTGGTAGTATCACAGACCAGGCTCCAGCAGAGCATTTTCGGACTCGATCGAGACAACTCTGTGTATTTTTTTTCTCCATGAATTATTCTTTTTTTTCTGCAATTAATAATGTACGAATATATTAAATGAGGGGACAAAATTCACCGTACTCATCCGCAGAGAGTGGGGGCATCGATGAAGATTGATTGGTCTGGGCTCTGCCACCGACGCATTTCGTCGGTCCGCCAGCTGATTTTTTTCTTTTTTTTTTGCGGAATGATATTGGGTTAGCCTTGTCTCCATTTCATCCCAGAGTCAACAGATAATTGGGAAGTGCAAACATCCACCTACAGTGTCGCTTCTCACGAATAGGAGGAAATCGGAAGGCTCAGGTCGGAATAATCAAAAGTCTCATATTTTATTCTAAAGCAAGATTTTGATTTAAATTTTTTAAATTTACCAAATTTACGGTATACAATAGATAGGCATTTCACTGATATGCTTGAAATACAAGTAAGTGTCATGATTATGGTTCATTGATTTCTGAGCACTAGAGGATGGGAATTGAAAAATCTTGCAGTGGGACCAAGGGATTCAGGAAGAGAGACCTTATCATATGACATCTCCTAGGACGAATGGACCAGACTGATTAATTAGCAAGTTTCTAGGAGCATGGAAGAAAGAATCCATGCCAGAGAGCCATCCTCCATCATCTGAAGTCGGGATAGATTAAAACCCATCATCTCCTTGACTCTGGTTACGATTCCTAGGCAGCTCTTTTACCGATCGTGAGTGTACCCGAAGCTCTCAATGTCGGAATTGGTTAAACACTCTCATCAGTTCGTTTTTAGGGTACTTTTTAAGATTCTTTCATCATTTGCTTGAAATCACAAACAGATGTACCGATATCCGAGGTAAATTTTACCCTTCTGGGTGAGAACTCCTTATGTTGGAATCGAGCCCTCACAGGTCCCTTACGGCTTACAGGTTAACATGCAGCTTGAGCTCTACAAAAGAGAAACGAATATGTCCAGAATTGAGCCATTCAACTTTGTGACCCGAAATCGCATCTAATTCCGGAGGACCCCGTGATGCTTCGGTTCCTTATTGATGATGAAGTGGATCCACGATGCAAAGTGCTCTATGCCTTCTATACGTCTAGGGCTGTACTCATTAAAATGCAGATCTACGGTTGACATATATACACTCGAGGTGGTAAATGGTGGTCTTGTTCCAACTGGGCACTTTTGCGCTTGCCGCTCCATGCTGGTTCTGACATGGTAAGAGCGAACCTTGAAGTTAGACTTGGAACATGAGTGAAGGACGGGGACAACAGGTGACGGTTTACGCTTAACTTAATCAAAAATGAGATTTAGTATAATAATATTATTTTTAATTTAATAATTAAAAAATTATAAATTTAATTATTATTATGAATATATTATTCATGTGTTTATGCATATATTATATATATATATATATATCCAATCTTTTGGCGCTGATCTCTCTCTTCTAAATTTTTACTGACACACAAATGGATTCCCGGGACGAGCATCGACATGATGAGCTCCGGGAGCCAATCCTCAACTCCTTCACCGAATCTGCGGCCACCCCTCGTCCACAGCCGCAAGATGTCCACAGGGTGGCCTCACGGCTGGAGAAGGTGCTGATAGATCCCAACCTGCCATGGCTGAAGCGCTTGACACTGGCCACCTGGATAGAGATGGGGTTGCTTTCTCGGTTGGCAGCGCCGGCTGTGTTTGTATACATGATCAACAACTTCATGTCCCTCTCCACCCGCGTGTTCGCCGGCCACCTCGGGAATCTCGAGCTCGCCGCCGCCTCTCTCGGCAACAGCGGCATCCAACTATTCGCTTATGGTCTCATGGTACAAAGTCAATCGGTTTTCCTGATCTTTACACTTGCACCGAAGTAGAAGATAGCAACTCCATGTATATAATTGGGTTATTGATCTTCACCATGCGTAAATTTCTTGCAGCTGGGGATGGGAAGCGCGGTAGAGACACTCTGCGGGCAGGCATACGGGGCCCACCGTTACGAGATGCTAGGGATATACCTGCAGCGAGCGACGATTGTGCTTATGGCCACGGGGATCCCTCTCACAGCCATCTACGCCCTCTCAAAGCCAATCCTCCTCCTCCTTGGGGAGTCCTCCACGGTGGCCTCGGCCGCAGCCATCTTCGTCTATGGCCTCATCCCACAGATCTTTGGGTATGCCGCCAACTTCCCGATCCAGAAGTTCCTCCAGGCGCAGAGCATTGTGGCTCCGAGCGCTTGGATCTCAGCCGCCACTCTCGGGATCCACCTGCTTCTCAGTTGGGCAGCCGTCTACGAGCTGGGCCTAGGCCTTGTCGGAGCTTCGCTCGTCCTCAGCCTCTCGTGGTGGATCATAGTGGCGGCACAGTTCGTGTACATCGTGGCCAGCGGGCGGTGCAGGGAGACATGGCGGGGCTTCAGCCCCCTGGCCTTTACGGGGTTGTGGGAGTTCATGAAGCTGTCGGCGGCATCGGCGGTGATGCTCTGCCTGGAGACTTGGTACTTTCAGGTGCTCGTCCTCATTGCCGGCCTCCTCCCGGAGCCGGAGCTTGCTCTAGACTCTCTTGCCGTCTGGTAAGTTAAAAACAGAAACCCCTCTTGACGACTTTACACAGAATCATGAGCATAATCCCCGCAAGATAAGAATTTCATATATTTCAGCGTTGAATGAATTTTTCCGTGAAAGTTTTTAGCTTTATTGAGAAATAAAATACCACATCAGATTTTCACTGTAAAAAAAAAAAAACACAAGATTGTGTTCATAAAAACCTATGAAACATTAAGAAAAAAATAAAATTATGTAATATTATCTATCAATTAACCTCTCTTTTTTCCCCTTAATATTGCCTTTTAAATTACATTATTTTAGACTGTGTCAAGCTAGGTTAGGAAACGTTACACAACTCCTGGTGACGAATGGAAACACTTAATTTATGGAAAATTATTAAGAGCTTGTAATTAACGGTAATTAAGACCACATTCCTGCGTGGGGAGATGTGGATGTCACATCAAATTCTCATTCCCCTGTCCAAGGAATGTTAAACGGGAAAGAGAACGGGAAAAGGATTGTGATGTTAATGGACACACACGCTACCCTCCATGACCGCAAGGTTCTGGAGAAGATTTTCCTTACGTTTTTTTATTGCAGCATTTTGTTTTCCTTTTCCAATGGAAACGAAAAACTGATGGGTGAGAGAGAAAAATGCCAAAATCGACATAATCACGATAGCTTGAGAATTTAATCCCATCCTGATCAAAGCTGACATGTCCGCCAACAACCGCCAGTCCACTGCTTTCTGGTGTGTAAAGGATGTCCAATCTCCGTGCTAGATGGAGAATATTCCACATTTCGCAATTAGGGTGCTGCGGGAAGGAAAGAGAGAAGGAGAAGAAGAAGAAGAAGAAGAAAATGTTGTCCGAGGAGATGTGGACGTCCATCGTTAGATTGGTATTCGAGCAGTGAAATATCTGCAATAAGCCAAAAGAAAAACATATTATGACCTTTTTTTTTTTCCTTTGAGGACTTATGATCCGAACAAATTGACCTCCATCAGATCAGAATTAATGCTGAATGTGCCCTTTTTTTTTTGTTTTTTTGCAGCATGGCAATAATGGGATTGTTATTTATGGTCTCAGTCGGTTTCAACGCGGCTGCGAGGTACCATCGATTAAACACCCTTCATCACAGCACAGAAATGTGCGACTTTTCGTGCTCTTTGTCAAATTTTGCCCATTTTATCTGCTTCTTTTCCGATGAGTGGATGATCTTAGAGAGCTCGATCATATCGTACTTGAATAAAAATAGGTAAATAAAGATCTCGGCAAATTATCAAACGAAGATAGCCGCACCTTGCTTGGTCGGATATCTGTGTTTAATCGGTAGAACAATAATACAGCGGGTGAAGGAAATGAGAAAATTCATTATAAAACTACGTTAGATGGTTAAACTTCATTATTGTCTTACTTAGGCATATCTAGCTATTCTATGTTCTATCACTATAAATGCGCGTGATTGAAACTGGACACAATCGGCCGAATCGTTTCGATTGAATTGAGAGCCGGGGCATAATGAATGCACGTGCAGCGTGAGGGTTAGCAATGAGCTCGGGGCAGGGCACCCCCGATCGGCGGCGTTCTCGGTCGTCGTGGTGAACTCGGTGTCATTCCTAGTGGCGGTGGGGGAGGCCGCGGTGGTGATGGGGCTGAGGCATGTCGTCAGCTACGCCTTCACCGGAGGCGAAACGGTCGCCAATGCCGTCTCCGACCTCTGCCCATTTTTGGCCGTCACCCTTGTCCTCAATGGGGTGCAGCCTGTTCTCTCAGGTAAATATTCAATCACAAATCCTCATCTTACTGTATAAATATAAATATAAATATATTATATAGCCTCTTGAACTGCTGCTTAGCTAGCATCCGCATGCATACGTTATTATGTTTGCATTCGGATGTTTGAATGTGCTTGTATGCATGTACGTGCATGTGGGGAAAGCATCTAATGGAATGATGGCACCGATTATATGACGGTATATTTAAATGGTCACCCCAGGCTCAGCCTCACCCAATCAAATCTAGCCAATTAATTATTGATAATTAGGAGGTTTTTAGAGTTTTTTTTGTGCTTGATAATATCTTAATTAAAATCAATTCTTACCGAAAAATTTTATAAATTCTTTTTCTTTTCTATCATATTCTAGTTTTATTAACCTTTTATATAATAAAAAAATTATTTGATAGTATAAATACGACTTTCTCGTGCACTGTTCAATATGTCATTCAAATATATTTACACATCAAAATAAGTTTTTTCTATCAATTCCTTAAACTCCTATTAAGTGAATTCACGTGTTACAACATTTTAGCGTGGGAGATGGCCGTTTCTCGCGTCCCCCAATGTGAAAAGCTGCTGTCGTCAAAGGGAAAATTAATGTTCAAAGAAACATAATCTATATATATATATATATATATATATCTCTATGTCAGAATAATCCATTGGAGGGACACGATTAATGAATAGAACAACCCTACCCACAAAATAATTAACAGCATAAAGAGAAAAGTGATCGTGTGAACCCAGAAAGAGTATCTCAGTTGTCTCAATAAATTAATTGATTCATTAGACCCTACCGTGACGACTAATTTACCAGATCAAGAGCCACTAATAATCAGAGAAGCCGTCGATCTCGAATAATTTCTTACGTGATTAATTTTGGGGGAAAAAAAAAATACTGACAGGGGTTGCCGTCGGATGCGGGTGGCAAAAGTTCGTGGCGTACGTTAACGTGGGATGCTACTACGTGGTCGGGGTCCCGCTCGGCTGCCTCCTCGGTTTTAAATTCGGTCTCGGCGTTAAGGTGAAATCCCTCATCACGTGAAACCCTAGCTTGCCTCTCTCTCTCTCTCTCTCTCTCTCTCTCTCTCCTGTGTAGTGCAATTGCTGGAGAAGCGCACACATCATGTGATTTTGATAGATGTTAGCAACTAATAACTTGCAGGGAATATGGTCCGGTATGATCGGTGGTACTGTGATGCAGACTTTTATCTTGCTGTGGGTCACATTTCGCACGGACTGGAATCGAGAGGTAAATCCCGAACCATATCCATAGGTAATCGAGAGGTGGGCTGTGGCCATTTAATTAGGGCACGGGACGTACGCAGAGCTGAGCAATCTGATCAATCAATGATCAATTTTTACCCGCCCAACCCAACTCTCCGTGTGTCTGTGCCCCAACTGAAAGAACAGTGCGACGATTAGTGGACCCAAATGTGCCGGGGAACCAATAACTGCGTCTGAATGACATAGCTGTCAATTTGTGCAAGATTTTTGCAATTTACTACGTCAACCGAACTGCTACCATGGAGAGGCGTTAAATTTTTCCCGTGATCCTGGGAAATGTTGCAGGTGGAGAAAGCCAAGGAAAGGTTGGACAAATGGGAAGACAAGAAGGAAGAACCTCCTCGAGGCTAAAGATCCACTGCAAGAGAGATCTATCTGATCACACTCCCATGATACGCTCGCTGCAACATCGTCGATGCAGGTGATCAACAGCCAGCGACACGGTCATCAGCCAATGATACTGCCCGTAGGAAGCTGTTGCCAGTCCCGTGCGATAGAATAATTTCGAACTAACCAGTCCGAACCTACACCATTTCCTCTGTTCAACAGGGATGATTGGCTCGGCCTCATCGGGCTAGGTAAAGATCCGTCCATTCAGGAGGAGACTTCCCAGTCCCAGCTGCGCGATATTTTGGATTCTTTCCTCAGATAATATAATCTGCTCTTCTGTCTGTCTACTCTCACCGGTCTAAACTGAAGGTCTCCCTTGTATGTAACCCGGAAAAAAGAAGTCAGAAAAAGCTAACAAAAAAGAAGCCCCCTCAGAAGCGGCCTAAAGAAAACTCTCAAATTCCATAGCTACCGGCCCCAGGGCCAGACTGGGCTGGCCCATCAAGCCACTAGGCCTTCCGCTTTAGCCCGGCCCATTATCCCAAATTTCACCCATTAACTATCCGGTCAATGGCGGATTCCCTGGCTCAATATGGGTCGAGATGAATGAGAGAATATCTGAAGTTGGATTCAAAATGCGAACTCGTTATACGATAAAAATAGAAATTACCAGTCTTTCTATGAGTCGCTTTCTCTGGGGGTGACAGGGTAGTCGGTCGGCAGCATTTATGACTCGTGATTTATCTATTCATTTAAGAGGAATGATTTACACTTATTTTATTAAGTGGAAATAATTAAAGCAATAAAAAAATAATAATAATGGTGAGTGGGATCGGGGGCATTGGACAGGACAGCTAGGACAGTACGGCAAGGTCGGACGTCAGAAAACATGCTGAGCCCCCTCGGGCCCAATCTTTCCAGCTGTGTTATTGACTCTCTAGTCTCCACCCGAAAGTCCTCCCCGCTAATTCTTTTTATTTTAAAAAAATATATCTATTTAAGAGGATGTGGTGATAGATTTGCTAATATTTTCTTTTATCATACCCAAATTTTAGATTTTAATTTTATAAATTGATCAAAATTATAATTGAAAACACATATATTCACCCACCAACTTGTTAGAAGAAGTGGAAGGAATTTACATGTTTAATTGATAGAAATTATTTGAGTTTGAACGGATCAAATTTTAGTTGAATCTTTTTTTTTTCTCTCTTTTCTTTTAATTTTGGAATGTGTGCTTCTGGATGCACTCGAGTGAATCTCAGCGCCCTCTTATCTATCTGGTGAATGTACAATTCTCTTTTCTCTAGCATTTTTTTGGGTCAAACAAGAACCTTCCTTCCTAGATTAAGAATGGAATTGCATCCCACGTTGTAAGATCGGGTCGGAGAAATCAAAACGGGTCAAAGTCGGAGGGAGTCAACCCATCCGTGGGGCCCTGGAAACAGTTTATCTACCTGCTCGGCACGTTCTCTCAAACTGAAAATCACTGTTTATCGAAATGGAAAACACCTCAGTGAAGGGAAAGCGGAATTTGACGCTAAGGTGTTCGCTCCATTGTGGATTAATGGATACCTACTTCAATCTTCAATTGTAGTACAAGTGACAGCCACTGCTCCACATCCGGGAAGAACTGGAGGTGGCCCGATGAAGAGTTAGGATTGGCCTCTGTCTTGTGATCTTTCTCGTCTCTGAAAGATTGAAGTGGTTCAAATTTTTACTCTTTACGTCGGTCACTAGATGAACCCTGGAATAGTGAGGAACTGATGCATCAACTGCGAGCATTTATTTTCGTGATATAATGATAGACACTTATTGCAGTGCCACACAGATGGATCGGATCAACGGCCATGAGATTTGCGTTGATGAGCTTTCATATACATACATATATATATTATTTTCCTTCCGGCACAACTCGAGCCAGCAGCATGGATAGAAGCCGAATTTTTATGCACAGAGGCCGTTCTGGTGTACCTGCACTCGAACTCGCTGGTGTTTTATGTTGGGTTTCCTGCAACTGGAGGAGATGGTAATATGAGAAGCAGCATGGTTGCTGAAGAAAATCGGACTTTCGAATTCTGTACCCTCTCATGTTTTATGATATCGCATAACCCCGAACTGCATCAGAGTGTATTACCAGAACTTCCTCCATTTATCGACGGAAAACAACATTGCTAGCTTTCGGAGCAAATAATGGTTTACGGTTATGAAAAACTTCTGTATAGAATGAAGGAACGCATATATAGAGCCGGCGCAAAAGAATCAAAACTTAGTCTGACGACTTCTGATCAGATGAGCAGGGGCCGGGGGAGCCTGGCGGCGGCCTGTCTGGTTGCAAACAGCCTCCTGCAGGCCCTCAGCTGCCCCACCATCCGCCGGCACGTCCTGGCTCTGACAGCGGAGACCCTTGACAGCATTCTCCTCCTCAGGCTCTCCAACCGATTCCTGATCTTCAGCTTCACCTTGGACAGCCTCATCTTCAAGGAGCAAGGCCTGGTCCTCTGGGAGCTGATGTGATCCGCCTCCTCCATGGCCTTGTAGAGCAGGAGCTGAGCCCTCCTGTGGATCGCTTCTTCTGGGTCTTCCCTGTCGATCTTGGAGTAGGCAAATGGGCTACTGTGGCTGGCCCGTCTTTTTAAGAGAGGCATCCTTCCTTCTTGGAAGTGAATCTTCTTGGGGTGTGCAAAAATGAGGATTTGATGAAATTGGAAGCCATACCAGTCTGAATTTATAGGCAAACTCTGTGAGCGTATATTATATAATTATCTTTATATAATGTTACTATGTATCAATATTTTTTTGGTGATAAAAAATGAAATTTAAATAATTATTGCCTTTTCTCATTATTACGCACAAAAAATACCCTTAAAACTCTAGAAAATTCAACAATAGTCTATCTATCAAATACAAAATGAAAATTAGGATGGGATGACCAGATGTTACCTGAAAATTGGCTCTATTTTAGTAACCGGTATCATTATATAAATACTGTCACGTGATAATAACTTTTCTTTACATCATTTCTTCTTCTCTTGCTCTTTAATTTCATCCCCCTTTGAGCCAGATCTTTAAATTGTTGCAGTGGGAAGGGATGTCATAGGATCCAGAGTGGAGTTGGGGGAAGAGTCATGTGATGCTACAGACAATGCCATGTGATGTACTGTTCTCTGAGAAAACAATGGAGGAACTTAGGGAAGTTTGACATCATGGCAGCTAACAATCATATGACCATGCCAATGTGCTGAGCAAAGTTAGTTTAATTAAGCCCCATACCTTCAGGTTTCGGGTGATCCTTGTACACACAGCATTGTACTCATCCCTTATCGATCCCGCCATCCCCTCGTGATACCATGAAATCGATCACATGCGGGCGTATCGATGTGATGGATCTTTCATGCCTAATAATGTGGATTTTATTACACTTGACCAGATCCCCACACACACAAACTCGCATAAATATTATAAAATTGAGAAATATTTTGACAATCAATTTATTGTGAATCAATATGAGTTTACATACAAATAAACTTTTGGATATTTTCATCTATAACCGTGTCCCCAAGAGTGGAAGTTGGACCTGTAATGTGCAAACATTATACACTTTTTTTTTTGGGTTCAAGATTAATCAAAGGGGTTGCTTCTTTTGAACCCCACAAGGCACAAGAGCTTTTGCCAGATCCGGCCGACAATTGAATTCAATGAATATAAATGGCATTTGGGGACGAGAATTGGGTCCAAAAAAGTCAAAGTTGCAAAGAGAAAAGGGAAGAGAAAAAAGGACCCAAAAAATAATTTTCCACCGCCAATCTTCGAGATTGAACAGCTGCTTATTATTATTTATTCATTAATTATTAACAAAAATTAAAATTCTTCTTTTACGATTAAAGAGAAAGGGCGGTAGCCAAGAAATTTAATGTACTTATTATTTTTTATTTTTTTGGAATAAAAAAAGGAGCCTCAATTATTTAACCATTAATTTCATATATTTGTATGCTGAAGGAAAATAAATCAAGCTCGAGAGAGAGGGAAGAAAAGCCGAACGGAATAAAAAGCGTCCACGTCCGGTGGCTATTCCGACAAGCCATACAGCATTGGCCGTCGCCGGCGGCTATCAGTGTAGCTTGACACCTATGTGGCCAAAGCCTATCCCCCCACCACCTGCCTGTTGAAGGTTTCACACTCATCCAAATGTCGTTATTTAATTAATTAGCAAAGGGAGTGAGAAACGACGGTCACGAAGCACCTAAAATAAGCTCGATTTTTTTTTCATATCTCACACTATTTTTTAGTAAGTCAAAACGTGGATGAAACAGTTAAATCTAAATTTCTGAAAATATTTATATTAATTCTTCTAACTTAAAATTTAATTATTAAATCACTTATTTAAAAAATTAGTAAAAAAATTATTAATTTAATCACAAATTAATAAAATATACTTGATCTCGCACTAAGAAATTCATGTGCTCAAATCTTATAAATCTTATTTTCATTTATTATTTTTTAGATTCGCACACAACTAGTATAGTCGGTGTGTACAAGCGAACAAATCATGTAGCTATTGTAACTCATAATATTAGTCTAAGACTTTAAATTTTAATATAAGATTATATTAGCCGAAAAATAGATATAACTTAATAAAATATAATATATATATGCATATAAGATAATGTTCTAAATATATTGTTTTGAAAGTGCTATTTAAAAGGGGTAGCATCCTTTGTAATATTTTAATGATACTAGGGAGTGAAATGCCTTTGTCAAGGCCCCACCAAACCCAACACCGAACCACTGACTGGATCGGACCCAAGTGGTCCCGATTGGACGGACCACTTGACGCTGTCAATAGCCCATACATATGCTAACCATTTCTTCCTCCGCGTTCAACCACGATCGTTGTGATCCAGATCTACGTCCCTATCCTCGACTCAGTGGAATCCCGTAAAATGCGAGGATTTTTTTTTTTTTTGTGGAGTTCGAGTGGAATTTATCCACTGGGCAATAAAAAAAGAAAAAAAGAAAAAAAAGAAAGCTCGAACTTGGTTCTAAAGAGACGGTTCGACCAATAATCGAACCTGTCTTGTTCTCTCTCGTCAACTCAACTGCCGGTCCGCTGCCCCTCTCCCTCCAGCGTCCTACTCTCCTAATTTGTTACTGCTGTCCTTGCTGATCTTGATCCTCCACACGCCGCTTCCACGGGGCCCTCGATGGCCACTGCCGCCTCCTCTCCTCCCAGATCCGCCGTCGTCCCCCTGCCAGAAACGGATCCCGACCCATCCCCGCCTTCAGCCGCAGCTGAGGTCCAGTCCCAATCACCCCCTTCCGCTCCCGCCTCCGTCAACCCTCGCCGGCCTCCTCCGCCCTGCTGGTCCCCCGACGAGACTGTGGCCCTCATCGACGTCTACAGCGAGAAATGGCACTCCCTCGGCCGCGCCGCCCTCAAGCTCAACCACTGGCAGGAGGTCGCCGACGCAGTGGCTTCCCGCTGCCCCGTGTCTTACCCTCCCAAGACGGCGACCCAGTGCCGCCACAAGATGGAGAAGCTACGCAAGCGCTACAGGGCCGAGATCCGACGCGCCCAGTCGCTTCCGAGGGCCCGATACACCTCCTCCTGGGTCCACTTCAAGCGCATGGATGAAATGGACCGGAGCCGTTCGGGGAGCGAAGATGACGACAACGGTGATGAAGACGAGGACATGGACGTCGATTTCTACATTCCCCGCAAGCGAAAGGAGGTCGGAGCTCAGAGCAGCAGCCGCCGCATTTACTACCCAAATGGCATCGGAACCGAAGCAGTGACCCGGAGCAAGAGCAAAGAAGGGTTCAGGATTAAGATCCCAGCCACAGGGCGGCAGAAATTCAAACCCACCAACAGTGCTAATTCGGCTGAGACGGGACCAAAGAGGGGACTGCTGTCGGATGAAGGGCAGAGGCACAGATCAGACCCGCTGCAGGAAGTCGTGAACGCGGTAAAAGTTTTCAGGGAAGGGTTTGAGAGGATGGAGAAGATGAAGATGGATATGGCACAGGAGATCGGCGTGATGCAGAGGGAGATGGAGATGAAGAGGACCAAGATGATCTTGGAGTCGCAGCAGTTCATAGTTGAGACCCTGGCAAAAGTGATCTCCGAGAAGACCAGGAAGAAAAGGAGCAGCAGCAACAACAACAAGAGTGAGGAGGCGCTCGAAAGAATCTCGAAACCTGAATTTGAGGCCTAAAGTCGGTCCTGGTATGAACTTATGGAGTTCCAATTAGTCATTTTTCAATACTTGATCGTGTTTCTCGAATTAATGTCTTTAGGATAAGAAGCATAGTCTGCTCTTGTGATCTAGTGTGATAGATATGATGTGTAGCTCGTGAGTCTCTGGTCATAACTCGATCTAACATCTTAATGATTCTAGAGAATCCAATTATGTATATATATATATATATCTATATACTTTAATTGTGCACCTGTTCAAAAGTCCTATGATCCCAGAGAGTGGGTTGACCCACTAATGTAAAATTCTTCTGTACGTGAAATGGATTTTGAGTGAATCTGGACTTCAAGATTTTTGACATGGACAGTGAACTAGAAGGGTTCCTATTAGGAGCCAAAGTCCTTGAAGCATGCAATAATCTGCTGGTGTTCAAAGACAGGTTTGCTCAAAGAAATCAATAATCTGCTGGTGTTCCGATGAGATCTCGAATGATTACATAAGAATGTAAATGAAGAGAACCCACCTTTTCTTTCCTGCGGTCTGCAGCTCTTAACTATAAGCTCTATACGCTCATCAGTTTCAGAAGTCTGGTAGCCTCTTTGAGCCTTCTCTCTGTGTTCTCTCTCGTAGCAAGGCTCCGTGCGTTCCTATAAATAACAAGGTGCAAGTCAAACAATAAAACTCACAAGTTTCGATCTACCAAAGCAGTAATCGATTAAGCATTGATTAAGGATGCGGTAAGAAACATTGGCACGATCAAACTCCCTGCTTGGTAACTGATCATTCAGTCCAGTCTGACCTCTCTAAGTAACAGGGCTAATATTTCACACCAGCGAGATTGATCTTTTGTCATGAAGATGGATATGAGTGCATATCCCATTACCAGATAACATAATGATTCAGTAAGAACTGACTGCAGTTAAAAACACGATCTGTTCCGGTAGACCTGTTATCTGGTTCAATGAGATTGCCAATTTCTGAGAAACTAAGACGAACCTCTTCTCGATATCAGCTTTCCGCATGAGTTCTTCAACCAAACTGTGGAGCCTTCTCACTAGAGCAGGGAACTTTCGCATGGCTTCAACACCTCTATGGTTTGAACATATCTTCCTCAAGAGTTCGGAAGCGATAAAATAGCCCTCCTCCTTGTTCCTGAAAAGATACACAGCCACCAAGTTAATATCCCAAGCTTGTAGGGAACTTCTTCCCCAGGAAGGACAATCCTCTTCCGAAGTTTTTCCTCATGTGAGGGTCTTTTGAGGATTTTATTCTATTTAAATGAGTTTAAAAAAAAAAAACAGCCTCAGGTCTGTAGTAGCTATATCACTCACCTCAGCATCTCACGGAAAATTGTCTCTATAGATCCATGACTATCAATCAAAACTTCAGCCAGATGTGGATAACGGGCAAGGTTCCTGAGAGTGGAGAGAGCATGTTTCAGGACCTCCTGATCCGGAATGCTTCGGGTCATGGAGCAGATAAGTTTCAGTAACTTGTCAATAGCCCCTACTTCTACTAGCTTCTCGCAACACTTTTGAGAATGCCGAGTTGCCATATCTGTGAACGAAAGCGCGAAAAATGTTGCATTATTCTCCCAAAAACTTGAGGAAAGAGAATTATAGGTGGACTTTTCACTCTAGGAACCTAATATATTCTCCAAGAGAAAACACGGAAATAAAGAAAAACAGAAAACAAAATCGGTCATATTATCAAAAAGGTTGCGTTCAACAGTAAATGTCTCGCAGAGTATACCCCAAACAGGTGTTTCTCTTATTCGAGAGGGATACATGTATAAATGAATTAGATTTATATAAGAGATGTCAAAGATTTTATGACAATATTTCATAAGAAACACATGAAGCTCAGAAAAGAATATGATGAACATGAATCAGTAAAGAGGTCGTTCCATACAATTAACATTGTTTACTTACCCAAGGTAGCACATGTATGAAGAATGCTGCTGACGCTTCTGAGATTTAGCAGCTCCAAGAGTGCCATTGCAAGTCTATTTATAAGTCGCATGCTGTCATCTACATTTGCAGCAGTCCTCTGCATTCTCAGGCGCAAATCTACAATTTGCCCTCGTGCCTCTTTTCGTGCAAGATAACCTTTCCAGTACGACTGACATAGATTTCGAAACAAGATATCTTGATATAGTTAATACTAACTCATACCCAGTCCAATTTAAAGCGCTAAAGCTGTCGGGGCTGATAAATGGAATGGTCTATCATGGTTAAATCATGCCATAAAAATAGCAAAACATTTTCCATTCTGCACAGCCCCGGCAATTTCTGGCATAATTATTATATACTTGGACATGAATGAGCATTGTATGAAGAATTTATGAGGAAATAAACAGTTTTTGTCTTATATAACTCGAATAAATTAGGCTGATTAGAACAGGACAGAACGAATATATAGGAGAAACTGGAAAATTTTGGAAAAGAGAATTGTATAATAGCAGAGCAGGAGGGCCAATAAACTCACATATAACAATTCAGAGAGCACTTGAGATTGAGATTACCTGGATAACAACCACTCGGTGTCTCTCTCGAGTGGCTTCTCGCCTAGCAAACCACCTACGAGCATATGATTGAATAATCACTGCCGATGTAGTTTGTAGTCGAAGCAACAAAATATTTCTCCACCACCGCTGAAGTTTCACAACATAAGGCAATACCACCTGCATTTCCTCGGACTTTGTGGAGCTGTTTGAGTTCTTAGGAGCAGCAGAAGCCCCTGTAAAAGCCGAAAGGGGTATCTTTTATCTTGCAGCCTTTGAATGCTGTAAATCTATGGACATATGAAATGATAAACATATCAGCACCTAGTAGCCTATTCTTAGAAATCTGCCCCCTGACCAAAAGTTGAATTTTGATGGCAGCCTGTCTCTGGTTCTGAAATAGAATGGAGAGCATAGTCTGTCTTATCGAACTTTGGAGAGTGATTGCAGCCTCTCTTTGCAGCAAAAACTCCCTTCTTCTCAACCAGCCACGGAAATGACTCTGGGTAGTTTTAGCAAAGACTCTTTTATAAGCTAATAGAAAATAAGTAACAGGATCCTTTTTTCTGGCATAGGCACAAAAATGATCAAGAAGAACTTTTCCTATGTTTTCATTTCTCTCTTTCTAAATATAAAGTAATAAGGAGAAATAGCATTGGACAGTGAGCGTTATTAGAAAAACACCTTCTTAAGTAGAATATGATCTTTATCTCTCTTTTTCAGAAAGAGAAGAAGTGTAAATTAAGAAAATCAACTCCAAAAAACAGAACAAATGACTTACCTGAATTCGAACAGCATGATAACAAAATTTCAAGAAATTCCTCCGAGCCATCCATCGCCGTGCATGAGACTGGATTAAGATTGCTGATCTTACTGCTACTCTGGCTTGAAACAATTGATGAGATTTAAGATGCTGGAAATTTGTTTGGATTTTAATTGCTGCTTTCTTCTGAGCCAGATAGGTCCTCATCAATGATCCACGGAGATGCCTTTGAATGGTTACGGCAGCAAAATGCTGAACCATGAGAGACTTTTGGGACACAAAATTCTTCCAAGCAAGTTGGATTCTATGTGCAGCCTTATTCTGAAGATGACTTCTCTCCATGCTTTTCTGCTTCAGAAGTAACCAAATCTTGATAGCATTTTGTAGAACAGAAACAGCTGTTCTCATCTTCAAAAACTTGCGACGCTCACTAAATCCCCTATAATGGGACTGTATAGCCCGTGCAGCAAGCTCTAAGAAAAATTAAAGAAAATATTAAACCTATAATAATGTGAATGCTCCAAAATATGTTGCCAGAAAAGTTTTAACTCTCTTTGGATGGTTGAGAAAATGATTCTCTATGCAGTCTGGTCAAAATTTCCCGATGTGTGGTTTATCAAAAATCGAATCTGCGCTAACATTGTCATTATACAGTGAGTGGACTTCAGGAGAAATAAAAAATAAAAAGTAAAAAGTAAAACAATCCCTCGTGGGAAAGGCAGCAGATGCAAAGTCTGAAATAAGGAACCAAAAAGAATGCCATTTCTTCATCTCTGACAGCTAAAGAAATGACACCAAACCTAAGAGTGCCAACCATGCAGCTATTGGCATTATTCAGAATTATTTACATATAATTAACAAGGTCAATAAGAACACTAGCAATTACCCTTCTGGATATTATTGCTGCAATTGCTCGAGGAGAAGCCATTAGAAGTACAACTGTCTGGTTTTGAAATGCTTTTGAAATTTCTATCAGCCATCTCCTGCCACCAAGCCTGGATTTCCTTGAACTTCCTTGCGGCCTCTAAATGAAAGGAAAAAAAAAAACTATCAACTTTCAAGTTGATGACAAATCAGACTAGATTTTAGATATATGTGATATAAACCTTCATCTCTCTTTTGATCTGAATCTCCTAGGTTTAACGTTTCTTTAGAAGATGAATTCAATCCCTCATGATTTGAGAGCCGTCTTCCCGTAGTCTGACAAGTGCAGCCTAAGAGCTTATGAAAATTCAAACGATCCTGCCCTCATAAAACATTAATAAGCAACTCTTAAGTAGAGCATCAAAACACATTCATTATGAAACTGACATAATTACCATGCTTTTCTTCATAATCAGCTGAGATGCAAGGAAGACCAGCAATAAGACTACACTGCGACCATTACATGCACCATGATGTTGTATTATATCCCCTGTCTCCAGCACCTGCATATTGATATTTATCACATAAAGAGACCATATGATATGTACCCTCTACTCTCAATTGTTAGATGCTCCAAAAACATGCAACAATTAAAATACTTTAGCTATTTTGTCATCTATTCTTCAGTAATGCTTAGGACATCTTAAGCAAAAACTATATGAGGATCCATGAGGAACCTTTTCTACTGTTTAAAATAATATAATTAACTTTGCAAAGGTTGTATCTATCATCAACATGAAAAGGTAGAAATGTCAATGGCTTCCAAAAAAATAACCTCTGGAAAGTCTCCAAGTAATGCTATCAGTCTCTGCGATAATACAAAATTGTGTACAGCATCAGGATAATCACTAGCTGACATGATCGACTCTTCGCCCTTTGTTCCCTTCACAAACTAATTAAATAATACAATCAATGCAACAGCCACAAAAGATGAGAACATGTAGGAAAATACACATTAATATCAGAAACAATATAGAGAACGTTATCAAATGACCTTTGGAGCGCAGGAACATGAAAGTTCCTTGCGAAAATAATAATCAAGCAAGCACCAAATTGCTTTTCCATTGGTTAATGAATTAACGTTTTCAATCTTCAGCTCGTAGTTATCACAGATAGCCTGCAAATAATCTCCATTAGAATATCTATAAGAAGCCAGTCTTAATGGCATAAAATATTTTTGAATTAGTATGGTACCCGAATCCAGTGCAAAAGCAAGTCCGCAGAAGTAAAGCTCATACTGAGTGATTTATCCTGGGAATGACATGAAATAAGCAAACGCACATACTTCAAACTGGAAACGTAGCTGGCAATCTATTAGGAATGAGAAGATATATATATATATATATATATAAACTAAGACAAGGTTCTATACATTGACCAAAGTATGCAAATATTCATAATACGTAATAGGACTCATCTGGGGACTGAGACATACAACTGTAACTCCACTTATACGGTTGATTTCAGCAGCTAGAATTTTACCATCCAACAGTAGTGGTATCTGCAAATTCCATTAATAAGACAAGTTGTTCTCTGGCAAACGATGAAAAGAAATACCAAAGGACAAACGCACCTGCAAGTGGACAAATATGTTCCAGACCAGAGAAAGGGTGAGCTCCTTGTTCCCATTGGCAATGTCATCAGCAACTATAACCATTTCATCATCATCATAGAGTGGCACATCAAATTGCTTGAGATATTGCAAGGCAATACCGCAGTTGGCTAAGCTCTTCTTACTAGTGTCTGATGGAATTATCAATTTCTGCCCATGCAAGCAAATTCATCGCTATCATTAGAGGAAATACTCCCAAATAGTAGAAAAAAAATGTAGTTACACCAGGAATCTAACCATTAGAATTGATGAATCCTGCTTTAGAAGCTGGACGGCTCTACATAGTCGAACTCCATCTTGGAGATCTTCTAATATGTCTACCAGTTTGAAGTCATATTCAACAAGGGGACACTGCATCATGAAATTCCACTTCACTACTTGGAATATCAAGAGAGAATACTTTGTTTTGGGCTACATTTGCTTCTATATATTCTTTCCATCCTTTGATTTCTTTAATTCATCTAGAAAAAGAAGAAAATTAGAAAAAAAAATCTTCTACTTTAAAAGATGTATTGGATGATGAAACATCTTGCCAACTGTAACCAGATATTTCCTCTATTTTTCTCCGAGATTTCAAGTGGTGAACAGGAACAATAAGAGCTGTTCAAAAACAACCTAGCACGTTGCAATTTCAGGAACCAATAGAAATGAGCACGCACAAGTATGTTTATAAGCACCACGGAAGGATTAAACAACATACCTGATGATGAGACACTCTGAACCCTACAATCATTAGATGTGCTATAAGATTACCTTCTCCATGCATCACATCGGATGATAAGAAATCTAAATTAGAAACAGAAAGAGAGAAAAGTCAAGTAGAGCGCACAAAATCAGTCATATAACTTTACCAAAACCACATTAAACAAACAGCAGTAGAGTAATTACCATTAATCATTTGGGAGCTCGATTTAATGGTAGATCCAACCGCAAACAACAAGGGTGAGCCTCCATCTAACCCATCAATACCATACTTAAGAGGAAGACTGCTTTGAGATTTAGCTCTATCGAGAATAAGAACGAGGAGGAGAAACCTCTTGAGAATGATATTCCCTAGGCACTCGTAATATCCGGGTCTGTACAGGCCGTCGACCTTCTTGTTGTAAGCATATGTTTTTGCTAGTCCCGCATGGGAAAGGAACTGCTTCTCAACTACCATTTTCAAAAAAGTTACATCCTTATCAAAATCTATGTCTTCATCAGTCAACAAGGAATCACCACCAAGAAGAATGTACAATCCAATTCGAAGCCAAGCTGTATTGTAGGAAAAGAAGGTCCTCATGGACTTCTCCTTCAAGCCAAAGTCTGTTACTATGGGGCAGTGTGCCTTCATTTTCAGCCTCCCATCATCAATATTCTGACGGAACCAATAGAAAAGATAAAATTTTAACAGATAACTGGAAGCCAAACTGAGAAATGTGTTGCACTCATCGTTTTATAGTGGATACCTTGGTGACTAGGGTCATCATATTGAAGATCTCTCTGCAACAATCCAAGCTCAAGTAGACCCTCATTCGCTCTGCCAGGTCATCGAAGCTGCAGACACCCTTCAAAGAATCCCTCAGTTTCACAAATTCTGAGCTCGATAACCCAGCAGGCCGACCTCCTCCATTTTTGCTCTCCTCTGGGATCTTCCACAGCAGGGCCCTTTGTCTCTTTGGGCTCCTCCACGTGGCCTCGGGCCCCACACCTTGCCGGGGGCCGGTGTCCCTCTTTCCAGTCCCCGTAGGGCTCGTACCCTCGTCCTGTCCTGGAAGGGAATCGCATCCGCACGATCTAGGATTCTCAAGAAGGAAGTTAAGCCAAGCGGTGAGGGACTTGGAGAGGGTCTTGAGGGAGCGCTGCTTCTGCAAGTGGGCCTTGCGGGAGGAGCGGGACTGCTCAATCTCAAAGGCCTTGAGTCGGCGGGCGGCGGCAGTGGAGCGAGCCGGGGTACGGCGACAAGAGTAGGCATTGCAGGGGGTTTGCTTGGAAGCGGTGAAGAATCGAGGATTGGGGGACTCGAAATTGAAGCGGTCGGTGTTAGGCTTGCAGTGAGAAGAAGGGCGCCTCGGGGTCTTGAAGTTGGATATATCTTTGAGAAGCGAAGAAGAGGGACAAGAGGATGGGGGTTGAAAGGAATCCATAGTCAGAGCTCGCGATCGAGATCTTTGATCGGAATCCTTCTCTGCTTGGAATGAAGAGTTGGGCTTCCTTCGAGATTGAAGAATTGGATTGAAGCTGCCCGTTAGTGTTTGAATTTGAATTTGTGACGTGAGAACCTTTACCGCGGTGGTCCCATGTAAAATCCTACATGCTCCCGGATGTTTCTGCGCCGCATGAGAAGAAGAGGATCGTATCCGTTCACTAAACTGGGTTCGCATGGACCCGGCGCACAGAAGTGGATTCCCAGTGTTCATGGGAATATTTACTTTCTTAAATTCCTACCCTTTTTTCTATTTATTTCCTTTACTCTTTTTTCTTATCCATTTAAACATCATTCAAATCTGGAAAAGGGCGGTGGATTTATCATTCTAGGAAGTATTGTGATTGCCTGACTCAAATGTCATGGCCTTGATACCAGATTAATATGTCTAGCCTTCATATCTTAGTCTTCACAATAAGACATGTATATACATATATTATTCACTAGCACTTTCATGCCACTTTTTTAGGTTCACGACTTGACTGTCAAAGGGAAAGAAAAAAAAGGAAATTTCAAGCATGAATGTTACAAATTCGATTCGTGGAACAGAACGGAGAAAATAGGAGGAAGACCAAAATCATAAGGGCATTGGAGTGAGACTGTTACAAGCTTGGGATCATAACTAAAGCATCTCCTCATAGAGAACACTCCCGTGAACTGCCCGCAGGAATATTCATTGCACAGAGGACTAAACCAACAAAGTTATCACGTCTACCCGGACTATGAAGCTGTAAAATTCTACATATGCATTGCGACAAGCCGATCCTTCCACAACATTATGTCCTAGTGCACGCCAAACCAACACCCACCTCTATTATGACCACAGAGCTTCCAGCTGTCTCTAACTGTTCATACATATATCCCACAAGGAGGCAACAAACGACCAATCTTAAGTTGCAAGTGGAGAGAGAAGAGAAATAAGGCAGAAGGTGTTTCCCCAACAGCAAGCTGCAAATTGCTGTTTTTATGGAAAAAGAATCGATGGCATATTACGGCCTTAGCTTCGATATCTCACCTTCCGTGGCCTCTAAGGTTCTGAAGCAGGAAAAACCACATCGAAGGATAAAAGAATGATTCTTCTACCAAAAAGGCGCTATCTAATTCTCGCTAACAGATGGGATGGTATTGGGCGGATATCCTCTTGGGAGGCAATTTTCGGAGGATATATAGGACTAGAGCTGAAGGTAGTATCTCCACAAGCTGAAAAGAAACAACGGAGGATCCACAGTGAAAAGGTATTCACGTGATAAGAGCAGAAAATGAAAGGAGGCTCAAGGAAAGCAGCAAGAGTACCGTATAGTATATTAAATTCAAAACTGGATGGTTCAAAACATCAAGAGATGCATCTTTCAAATCAAAAGCGGATACAAGAACCTGAAATTGAGAGGCCATGGTAAAATTTACAAATATGAAGCATCATCAAACTGTGAGCATGAACAGAAACAGATTCAAATATAGGTTGCACTTTCCGTATTCAGAATAGTTTTTTATCTTCCCATCTTTGTCATCACAAAAATGAAGACACTAGGAGAAGAGAATCAACTTAGGGAACAGCTTATGACTTTACTGTCCCGTATAAAGCAGACTGGTAGGGGGGAATAAAAGGGAAGCTGCAAAATTTTCACTTGCTGTTGTTCAGGTTCAAACAGATCACACCAAAGAGAAATTTTAGAAAATAAATTCAGTCAAAAGGATGAGGAGCTTACCACAACACATCTGATAATAAAGCAGGTGAAACATATGGCTGTGACTGATCCGACCTGCAGGAGATGCATGCATCAGAACTCATCTTTGTAAACATTTTCTTTTGACTTCATGTTCCTACATTATTTCATATAATAAGCATACCAACTAGAGGACAGATTTTGGTTTGAAGCAAGGAGGCTTGCTAAAGAAAAACCTATTGGATGAAATGTTCATTTAGATACTAGAACTAGTTTGAGTGTTGGCAGGATTTATCACCACCAGCTCAAGATAACTAGCAAATTTTTTATGCGAATTTTTATGAAACATTTTTCTCTTCATTATACAAGTTCTTGGGTATGACAAAATCTTTTACAAGGTAAGAAACCTATCTGAAATTAGCTGGAGCATTCATGACAGTCATTCAAGTGGAGAGATCATTAACGATGACATAAAAGTGAGCCAATTAATGATAATATACAACAAAATTATGTGCAAAAATAACTTCCATGAGTTCAAGAACTCATGACGGAAAATAAAAACTGATTGAGATGGACTCAGAAATTATTAATTAATGAAGCAAGTGCTCAGATTTGAGCAGAAAAGGAAGTGAGTGTCCAGATTTGATGATCTAGCGCAGCAAGAAGACAATAGTACCTCGTGAAGTTTCTTCCTCCTTCCTTTAGACTCGATAGGAAAGCGCCTCAGCATGAAAAACAACCTGGAAGCATTTCTCTCCGTTAGTGATGAGAAGTCATGATCAAAAAGGAAGGAAAAAAAGCCCCACGAAGCAGTCAGAGTTGAGTAAAACTTCAGACAGAGATCACTAGGACAAGCCAATTGCTTATAATGCTCACCTTCCTCCATACAGCAAGAACCCCAGTGCAGCTATGATTGATACCCCTGCAAGAGTTGACATGGTAGTTAAACTGTTAAACTAAGCATCTTTATATTTTGAGGATATGTGCATTATTTCCGGGGAGACACTTCAAAGCTGAGAGAAAAATGAAGATCAAGATGTACTAAACCCAAAATATTTAGGGTTGTTGACTTACCTGCAATAAATACCTTGCCAATAAATCGTACAACACTATTGTCATCTATCCACAAGTAAATCCATATGCAAGCCTGAGAGCAACACCTTATTTTAATAAACTTACTGAAAAAGAGTATAGGATCATTTAAGGGGAAAAAGAACAGGATATTCGACCACCCTCAAGGGTGCACTTCATGTTTTCTAAGCTAAGGCAACCCGTAAATCAACTCACAGAAAGTCCCATAAGGACTACTGTCAAGAACTTGCAGGATGGTCTTGTTCAAAGAGCTAAGACTACAATCCCAAATTTGAGGCACAAGAAAGTTGAGGTATCCAACTTTTCAGCTCATACTAAGATCATCTTATGAAATCAATCTTTTGAGAAATAGATACACACCTGGATGAAATACATTCCAGCATTGACAGAAATATAGACGATCCTCAGTTTATCAGTTGGTAAACTTCTTGCCTGTTTGTACACAGGAAAAACACTTCAGAGTTGAAAAGGAAATAAGCTATGAACTGCCCCACAGTATCTCATCTTAAAAGCAGCATAAGAGGAAAAGTTACTGACCTGATGATATATTTCTGCCCAGAAAAGTACTAGCAGTGTGTAGGTGGAGAAAAACAGGAGTCCTGGAAGCTCCAACAGAATCCAAGTGAGTACCTAATTCAAAGATGCAGATAATGCCATCTGAGTAAACAAGATTGGGTTCACATACCTGATAGACATCTGAATCTAGTTTCATAACAAACTGATAGCAAATGCAATCACATTATTCACCAATTATCTTATACTATGAAGGAATCATGCTCCAGTACGTCAGAAACTCGTGAAGTAACAGTGGTACAGCAGCACAAACAAACCCTTTAATGGTTCATTAAAAGCATATTTGAGTTTTTTTTCCAAATAACCTTTCACAATGAATAGACGAGCCACATACAAAAACGGCTGACAACTTTTACTGCCAAAAGGAGCAGATCCTTAAAACAAAAACTGGTTGAAAATAAAGAAAGCTCCTCAATGGAAACTAGTTACACATACAGCAGATTTCACATGATAGATAAGTCTAACTAGAGAAAGCACAAAAGTTCTCTTTGCCCCCTTAAAGAAACAAATCTTTTGAGACCAAATGCAGTCAATGACCAACAAGAGATTTGTATAACTCAATACAGCTGCAAGATTTCACAACAGTTCCTATTTCAAAAACTAAGCTTTACATCCCCATGAAAAAAAATTTCAGTGAGGAGAACCAAGTTTTGAGGATCTAATTTGTCGCGGAGGTAGGTTTCAGTTAAAAAAAAAACCAACCAACCTAATTGAACATCCAAACTGAACCTCAAAGGCTGAACCATCTGAAACAGTTCCCTGACGATTGGATTCTTCTAACAAAAAACAGTTTTCAGATTAGTTATTATGTGAAATTGGGTGAACCGAAGCTAACCATACCAGATCAATTTATTTTTAAAACTGCTATACCTCAATGCAATTCAAGAGAACTGGATAGGTCTGGGTTTGAGTGACATGTCACCCTTAACCAAATAGTTTCACTCCCGCGATGTAATAAGATGGACTCCTATTATAATGCTTGCTGTATTATGGATTATTGAAAAATTATCAAATTCATCTATGGATTTGTCAACTGAGATGCAATATTTTAAAATTACATGGTTCAGCATAATTGAATCAAAGTATACCAGCCCCTACTTTGAGGATAATCACATGCTTTTCTAACAGCAGCTAGTCTTCTTTATTCATATTAGTAAATTACACAAGCATAACCATAAGCCCTGGAGACTGTCAAGCGCTTGTTCAGGATGCAAGACTACAAAAAAAGTAGTAATGATCCCTCAGTTGTAGGCACAAATTTAGGACTTCAGCAGCAAAATCAAATGTATGAATTCTCATACACTATAGTATCAAATACTGGGAGAAACGATTCTAGGCACAACATGGACTAACCTTTGGGTGTAGAAGGAAGACCTCTGTGTGAAATCCAAATACGATAGCACGTACTGCAAAAATAGATAGCAAGACATGGTATAAGCAGACAAAGTACGGGATTGGGAGAAGACGATACTACTATTCGAAATTTTGACGGTAAGATTTACCTCCATTAACAATGAAGTTCATGAGGTGGAAAACCTTTTGCGTGGTCCAACCATATTCAGGCACCCTCAGTTCGATTCTTATTAATTGAATCTGCGCCTCAGAAATAAAACAACTTTAGCCCCAAAAATGTCACCAAATGGACACACCTTAGAAAACTCAATGCAAATGCAACAGCACAACTATCTCAAGTTCCAAGTTTTAGACATAAGAACAAGAACCGCAAAAACTGGAAGGGACTCAGATTGGTTTGACCAGACTAAGAAGGAGAACACCAAAAGTAATCAATGCCAGAACCAACTCAAACAGTATATCCTAGGAGAGAATGAGCAAGCAAACACAATTAAGCACCATCCTCAGATTCAACAGCCAAAGAGGAATGCCAGCAGGATCATTATCACGGAAAAATCCGCGTCAAAGGCATGAGGGATGAGATGGAGAAGGGACGGGGATGCACCAAGGCAATGGAGGAGACAAGAGCGTAAGCGGCGCATAGAGTGTAGAAGATCCCGTCCTGCCACCGAGTGGAGCCATTGATCTCGTCCCACCAGTTGCCGAGCAGAGAAGCGACCTCTACCGGCGTCAGGGTTGCCAGTCCAGTCCTCCCCATTCTCAAGCCCCTCCAAGGAGGCCGAAGTCCAAACTTCAGCACTGGTGAAAGTCAAGGGAGAAGAGACAAGCCCAGAAGCTGGAGGGCAGTAGCAGATGTCCACGTTGTCGTACCACCTCTTCCTCTTCCTCCTCCTCCTCCTCCAGCGAAGTACAGAGTGGCAAGCGCGAGGGAAAAGAGAGAGAGAAGCAGAAGGGCTTTCCTCTCCTCAAGGCTACCAGACAGTCAAGACACAGAGATGGAGAGAGTTTGGTTTTCAACCTGAAAACAAACCTTTGATGGCGTCCAAAGGCTCGACCGAGAGGTCGAAGTGGTCGCTCTCACCTAAGCGTCTCCCTCTCGGTCTACAAGCCTCGCGGGATACCTTGGATTAGATTGATAGCTATGAGCAGGTAGTTGCCCCCCTAATTTGATTGATACATTGACTGATTAATTAATTAATTAACAATTATAATTATCTGTAAATAAAAAAAAGGAAGAAAATGTTCAGAAGAATGTGCCCTCCCTTTAGTCCTTGACACCCCCCGCCATTTTCTCTCGACACGTAATCGAAAAAATTAGCGAGGATGATAAGTTTTCATTATGTACTTTGCAGGCATTTGACTCGTCACATTATTTTTACCAATCAAGTGAATTATAATTTTAAAATTACTGTGCATAATAAGTATTTTAAATTATAAGAAATTATATATGATTTTAACATTCTGATGTTGATGTGGCAGAGAGAAATTTTAAATTTACCATTCAACCCTCCTCCGGTGCCCCAAAAAGATTCAGAATTTTAAGGAAAAAGATAGGGGGGAGACTTTGGGCAAAAAAATATAAGAACTTCTAGAAGAGAATGAATCATCACAAGCGTGTGAGTCATCCGTAAAAGAACTTTTTTCACATATTAGCCCGGTAAAGCAATTACTGGGAAAGATAATATGAGACCCCGAAAATACATTTTGACCCCAAAATTTTGAAATGCACTATATTTTCCAGCCATACAACGCAAGCACACTCTGAGCACATCATTAGGACGGATCATCCATGACTATCGACCGGGAAAAAAGGTGGGCCACAGCATACGATCTCATTGTCGGGTCGTCGAAGAGCGCACACTGCCACTACGGTGAAAAATCCCCCGCGCGAGGTGTGGCCGCAACAAGCTAAAAGAATTGCACGACAAGAACACAGTTTTTACCTGGTTATGACTCCGAACCACGTGATTGAGGTAGGAATCATGTCAGGATTCCTCCACGAGCTGCATATTTCTTCAAGGATGGGAGAGCCATATGAATGCTGCTACGAAATTGGGCCATAAGATACAACAACCACCACCTCAAGCTGCCGCCGGCCCCACCGAGTCTGGCGCGGCATGGCATCTACCCTCTTGCGTCCGCGAAGTTTCCACGCTGCACCTGCTCACGTCTCTCTCCTCTTTCCTCTTCAGGTACAGGTTGGCTTCAAGAGAGCTATGCCACGGCGAATGTCGTTCATCCATCCATTGTGTACGATACTAATGGATAACACACGAATTATACTTTGATTTAAGTACAAGAAAAATGGAAGACTGATCTTACCGTAGTCTCACGTACCTTCGCTAAATTGCATGTGATTTTAACTGCAGGGGACAAACAACGCTCACGTACGTAGGTCAACCCGGACATCCGGATACTTAATGTCTTGTTCATCCCAACACAAGACACGTGTGAAATGTGACCGACGACAATTGCAATCTCGAGCCATATACACGAGACACGGAATTTAAAATGAAGGGCGTAGAGGACGTTCAATTTTCTTTTACCCAAAAAAAAAACAACAAATTGGTTTTACTTGGATGGAGACAGGGACGGTGGGCCCCAACACCGGCCACCATACCACCGGAAGGATGGTCCGCAGGGTTGAAGGTCGCCTGAACCTCGACGACAACACAGAAGACCAGTCGGCTCGAAATATCTCTGTGCTAACAGTAATTATGGTGAATCCAAGAAGCAACACAACGCCCGGACTGTTATCTGAACAGCGTGGCCAGCAGAAAGTTAGCTCAGGTGGAATTTCTAACCTTCCAAGTAAGAAGAGAGAGACAAAGCCTCTAAGTCTAACCTCGTAGCCGAATTCTGACCCCAAAAAGGATGTCCTTGCATTTGATTTTGGACGATGCACACGACCATCTTCTTGCTCTAACCTTTTTCTCTTATAAGATATTTTTTTCCCGTGCTGATATTAACATTTAACACAACGTGTGGAAGCAAGAATGCACTCATTCAATGGGCCCATCATCAATTCAAGAAATCTCATGAAGAACAAAGTACCCACCAGAAGATTTACTTCAAAAGGAGACTAAGCTTTACAAGATAGAGTTGCTGGATCTACAGAATGGAAAAGTCGCAATTTGTGTCTCATCTCATTCATTTACAGATATTCTAGTATGGAAGAGCACCAACACATAATTTACATGCAAAACAAGAGGAAGAAAGCGATTATTTCTGCTCCTCAAGTAACATACTCTGGGTCATCATCCTTAGGATGCTGAAATATCCATGAAATTCAATTATAAAGGGAAAGAATGCGATCAAACAACATTTAATCCTTCACTCTCCCTTCCGCTGTTAAATGTGCAAGGAAATCAAATGACTAACCGTTTGTCGCACAGAGGCCCCTCATTTTGATGGAAAGCACAGCTTTTCTCAGCGTGTCTTTCAAGGAAATACCTAGACCAAGGCATCCTGGCACATTGAGGAGTGAATCATGGAGGCAGATGAGTACCCTATCGCCGTAATGATAGGGGTGTCCTTCTCATGTATTGTACACCATAAGCAGCAGTTGAACCAACTGTCGTTGATGCCACCAACCAACTGCCATAAAAAAGGTCCATCACAATAATCTTCTCTCTCGAAAAGAGAAGGGTTATGAGAAGAAAAAAGAGATCAAATCATGATGGTTACCTAAGGTATGTGAGGTAAGTCTGAGTATATTCAGATCCAAATTCGGGCTGCAAAAGGGCTGCCGCAACTAAGACCAACTGGAGAACTGTATTTACCTGTCAGCATATGTAATCAATAGCATTAAGATACCTGCAGGATCATCCCAGTAATATTTTCTGCAACATTATTCATATTTAGGAAAGGACACTACCTTGCTGATGAAGAGTGGCTCAACCTTTTCAGGGTGCATCCCATTGAGATTGAGAAAATCATACCAGCTTTCCCACTAAAGAGAATTCATAAAAGATAATGTTAAAAAAAACTTACTGTCCTAATAAATCAGGACAAACAGTAATTGTAGCAAGATATGAAGAGAATACATGATTTTAAGTTTTAACAATCTCACCTGCCAGCCCAAGTCAAAGGCCCTTTTATAAACTGCCCCGCCTACAAGCAGAACATCTCGCAATACAACGATCCCAACAAGTTCAGCTGCAAACAGCAAACAAAATAAGCCTCCTCAGAGTTTTTTTAAAAAAAGAACTGTTCATCAAATGATAATGTATGTATATAAAGCACCAGAAGTACATATGGTAGACTGCTGCAAATAATTTCATCCCTCGGATATCAAAATTTCATGAGGTCCCATGTATGACCAAAAGCATACATCAGATATTACTTACTTGGCAAAAGATCCTTGTAAACCATTGCCAATGCAACAAATCCTATAAGAACCTGCAGAAAAGGGCAAGAACAGCTCCAAAGTTCAGCTGAGGGCCAATAGACTCAATACTAGGTAATGGTATGATGAGATATTAGCCTGTCATTTAAAATCTTGAGATAAGTAAAGGTTCCAATCTTTACCTTGTCAGCAAGGGGATCCAGGTAGGACCCAATAACCGAGTTTATATTCATCTTCCTGGCCAAGTACCCATCTAACTAAAATAGAAAGAAAGTGAATGCACATTCGTCATACCAATGATGGTATATTTGATCTATTGAAAGAAGATCAACATCCATACCCAGTCTGTTGCACCAGAAACAGTCAATCCTACAAGTGCAGCCGAGTACCACTCATTCATAATCATCCTATCGAAAATCACACCAAGAAACAAAACTTCAGGTTTCTCAGTAAATTCTGACAGAGTTATGCTTCGTTAATTCTTACTGAGGATTGAGTGTAGCCAGTTTCTATTTCTTCCATAAGTGTATGAATTCCATTTACAACAATGGATAATTACACAAAAAGTACAATCATGTATGCATAAGTCACAGAAGATCTCTCACTGAGACATCTTTGAGGCTGGCGGCAGCTTCTAATTTGGCTTCCATACTAGGGAGTGATTCCCATTTTTCTTTTCTTTTCTTTTCTTTTCATTATGTTCTGCCAATTTCAAATTTGTCTAAAGCATGCCACACTCTGACCGATCTCTGATCAATCGTCATCATTCTTGACTGGGTGATGCCAAGATCATGACCGTGCTTCTTCTGAGCACAAAGAGAAATTTAAACTCCAAGGGGTTTTATTCTTAAACTAATTATCAGGTAAGCATTTCAAAAGAAATCCGGGATCGAGACAAGGAATAAATGGAGGGCCTATGAAAAGCTCACATACCATCCGAGAAAAGGACCAGAAAGCAGCCTGCTCATGGAGATCAAATTCGGAATATTCACAAAACTCTCCACTAAGCTCTCACTCGGACCCTTAACTTCGGCTCGATCCTGCAATGCCTGACCAGAGGCCAAAGATCCGACCCCAAGAACGGCAGGAGTGCTCGCCCTTGCACGGGTCCGGAGCAATTTCACGTTCAGGTTCAGTGTTTCCACCTTCCGCAGAACGACACCGCTTCGAAGGTACAGAGGAGTGGCCAACTGCGAGAGCTTCCAGGGCGTGGATGAGAGGAAGAGCGGCCCCTGAAGTGGAGCGATCCATTTGGACAGGGGAGAGAGGAAGCGACAGGACCCCGAGTGGAAGAGGGGATTGAAGCAGAGAGGATTGTACGGGGACTGGATCGAGAACGACGTCGATGAGGACGCGGTAAGGATAGACCGCGACTGGTTAGGGCGTTTGTTGATTAGGGCTCTCAGCGAACGGTAGATCGCCATGGCTGCTACCTTCAGGCGATCGGTTCCTACATCGTCGACGGCTGTCAGCTAAGATAGGGTTTGCAGAGAGGGTTTTAGGGTGGGGAGAGCATCCTGATCGACACGTGGCTCCGAGGTGAGAGAGGGAAGAAAGCGCGACGCGTGTCCCGTTGGGTCCGAGCCCGGATTTTGCCCGACACATTCGGGTCGGGTAGATAGCGGGCCAGCATACCATACAAATTTCTCGGTATCCAATATCGAGTTTTGAATTGGACCGACTCGTAATGGGAATCCATATTGCACTCCATAGCACATGTTTTAAATCCCATATTCTAAATACCTACCTAATTTAGATTTACCTTGTTTTCAGAGACAACCCCCAAGGGCCGGGCAATGTCATGGTATTGGTAGGAGACACGTATTCACCTACCAGAAGCTTGCCCGAGCCCATCAGTACTTAAAAACCGATTGCATTTCATGGTCTGCATCATTTTACTGTGCCCATGATGATTCACATTACTATGTCACATGTACTCATCCCCCTACAAAGAGGGCGAAAACACAATACATGCTAACAAGGAGAAGCCAAGATGGAACAAATTCGATCCGTTAGATTCGCTTTTCTATCCAGTAATTGGTTTCACTTGTAGTTGATATGGAAAACGAGCCAAACCGGACGATGGCCACCCTTGGCAGCTGAAACTATCATTGACAGACCAATAAGGAACCACAGAACTCCATGGTATTAATTCCACTAATCGTAGTCAAGAATTGGAATAACTACTCGGTAGTTGGCGACGTCGACAACAATAATTGCCAGAGAACATAAAGCCTACATCAGACCATTAAATGGCAAGGAATCAGAGCTGCAGCTACTTCAAGGTGGACACGAAGATCTGTCTCAGCTCCCTCTTTACTTCCTCCCCGGAAAATATGAACTCGACGGCATCCTTTGCCAGCTGAAGCATTTCCTTCTTCCCAATACCTACTCCCACATCAATCAAACATCAATCAGAGATGAACATAGGTTTGCAGTGCTTGCGCCAGAAGAAAAAGACACCCACCGAATGAAGAAGCTGCAAGACTGTATTCTTTAGAGAGGCTGGTCGAGAACACCCCTGAGTCGTCGGTGCACAGCACTACTGGATGTTTCTCGTTATACAAATCAGCTGAAACAACACAGAAAGGACAGGGATTCAAAATGTTTGCATAATATAAAGCCTCTTCGGAGGAGCTCCTTAATCCTTAAGCCAGATGCTGGTTGTGAGTTGTGGTCCATTACGTAACTTCTGAAGGAAGAAAAATTTTTCAGATTAACTGCAAGAGCCTTCTTATTAACCAAAGCTAGATATTGAAGGTTCCTAGGCAGGTTACTGGATGACTGCAGAGATTTGGTGCACAATAAAACCCATTAAAAAATGAGGGTAAGCATTGGGACAAGCTTAAATTCCAGCTATGACATGGTGGTAAAAAAGTGTGTACCACAAAACCAAAAGGTCACGAGCATAATGGAACAACAAACAATTCCATGGCGTGTCGATCAAACAACAAAAAGAAATAAAGGAATAAACTTCACTGCACATATTGGAAGTATGCAAAATGTTGTGGTGCAAATTGTTACCATGCATTCTGAGACTGCAGGGTGTAGAAGGGGTCAAATGTGACATATTAGCAGTGCAAAAAACAGTTAGCACCAGATAATATTATTCCCATCTTTTTAAGGAGCAGAGGGTCTAACCGAAATGATGAACATCTATAGATGGAATTCTTTCCGTCATAAGGTTCGAAGTCAAGCATATCTCCACCTGCAAATATGCAGGTACAAAATGGAAAATCTGTCTCTTCCCCTTTTTATCATCTCGAAGAAATCATAATTCACAGCGATTATGTGATGATGTATAGAAAACCAAAACACAAAAAGTGTCCACCACCCACACAAGAAAGCCACTAAAACATTTCATACCGGAATTTTAGAGAACTTCATCCTCTTCCAGTGTTCCGCATCAAGGAAACAAGCATGTCCAATCCTCTCGGGATGAAAGTCCAGCATTGCTTGGACCTCCTTTGGATTTGGCACCTAAAATTACTAGGTTGTGACAACGCACTAGTCAGATATGGTTAATCTTCCAATTGATGTCAGAATGGAAAAAACAATCCACATGGCAAGAAGAATTCAAGAATAGAAAAAGAATGTACCTCGCCACAGTGAAGAGTTACGCTGAAGCCTTGCTCTCTGGCAAACTGTAAAGCTGGTAAGAAGGTGATCCTTTCATGGTTGAAAAATGGAACTGAAGGAAGTTAATAATCATGATGTGCCAACTATGATTAAACTACCAGATAGAAGAGAAATTTCTTCAAAAGAGATTGTTGTTCGGTGAAATCAATTTTACCAGAACCTTAGAAAAGTAAAATGACACAAAAGACGAATATAAAACATAATTTAACACTCCAGTCACACACCATCTATGGTTAAGACATGTACATAGAATGACAAAAATGTAGAACAAACATTGTGACTGAATAAAATCAGGAAATAGGTCACCAGAACCAAAACTCAACGATGCACTCTAATGCCAGGTTTAAGTGTAGATACTTCTCACAAGAATTTGTATGAAGGCCCACCTTTACATAAGATTTTGTATGAACGTCCACCAGTAATATCATCCAGTTATCATTTAAAGCTTGTACACAAAGGAAAGAAACATACCATTCCCCTACAAGAGGATTTCCAGAAAGGTCAATACCGACAACTCCAAATTCCCTCATTTCCGTAGCAAGTTTAACCTTCAACAGTAAAAGGAAAAAAAAAAACAATATGAGTAGGCAAAAGCAATGTCCAAAGTATAAGATAAAATAACATTCTACAAATCAAATTATTATTCACTCAACATACAGTTTCCATTGCAGATGCAGTGCTTTCACGACGGTCAATACTGAGAAGCAGTCTAACATAAATCTTCTTTCTAGGAGGAGAGCCACTACAAACGTCATTAATGGAACCATCTGATTCCATATCATGGCAACCAAAATCAACATCAACAGTAGTAACTGCACGTAAACCTTTAATCACTGCTTCCATGTACGAGCGCTTTGTCATCCCAATAGAGTCATTTTTCTGTACAGAGTGAAACACATCACGCATCACTCCATTTTATCATGGAAGTAACCATACATATTCTGAAACGTATGAACCGGAATTACAGAGATACGTTTCTAATTATACCTTGGGAGTTGTCCTCAATTCTAAATATACAACATTCTCAGAAGCAAAATCTTCAACAACCTGGTTTCAGAAGGAAAAAAACAAAGGTCAAGTATTGGTGACCTTAAATTGCTATCTGATGGTACAAAATGTCTTTTTCTTCTTTTTTAATACAAGCTACAGAAATTTTTGCCATACTTCTTTGGTAATTCTCGTCACGGTGGATTGGTCTGTTGTGAGAATGTGAATCAGGTCAAACAATTTGAACACTTCCTTCAAGGATCGGTCATCTATTCAAAGACGGAGGAGATACATCACGTGAGAGCAATTCCCATCATACAAAATTGTTTCCATAGAAATAATTAAAAAAAATGGGGAAACTTCTGCATACTAAGTGGCACATTTGCCGATTTGGAAGCGAGTATGATAAATGAAATCCCACTAAACAAAAGGTTTAGGAGATATTCCCTTCCACCTTCCGCAAGCTCCAAATGGAAGTGGGAAAACATGTAAGCTTCATTCTAAGGATGAAATAGAGGGCAAAGAGCATAGAATTATGAAAACTACTTGAAAACAGTTTTCCTGTTCCATTCTTCAACTAATCGGAAAATGCATGAAGTATAAGCTTTTTCAATTTGAACGTTTCATAACTCCGGATCGTTTCCTTCTCCCGTCTCCGAAATCCATTTACAGGCAAAAGCATAAATTATCTTGTAAAGGAGACAATTATTGACCCTTTAATCAGAAAGAAGAGACCGCACTTCTTAAGATAACCTGCTCCACCTCCGAGAAGACAATGGCGCCCTTGTCACCCAACGCTCTCGCAAGTTCTCTACAGGGAAGAGTAACAATCTTTTCCGGGTCAGAAAGAACTGGAGCAAAGCTCACCGAGACCTTTCATCGAACAGAGAGAGAGGTAAGATTGACCGCAGGACAAGAGGAAGAACGACTCACACGATGGTGGAATCCCTGATGGAGCCGTTGAGATGGGCATGTAATTCTACCTTCGGCATGGAAACCCATGACTCCATCTTGTTCTGCTTTGTGCCTCTCGAGTATCTCTTCTGCTGAGCAAATCTATCTCAATCATCTGTCCATGTCTGCATTTATAGAAGATATCTTCTTGTATCTTTTTCCTTGGCTTTTCCATTGGAAGGAGCTCTTCCAGGTGAAGTTAATTTTTTTGACCATCAAAGCACGGCACGAGTGACCCTCCAACATCTATCAATATCCTCCTCTTTATCAAAAAATTTCCCTTTTTAACCGACACATATTTAAAATTTTAATAAATTTAACCTAAATTAAAATAAAATATTAATTTTTTTATTTATAATATTTAAATATAATATTTTATTTAAAGAAAAGTGGCGCGATATTGTCACACTTGCGACAGCAGAAGTGCAGTGGTCAAACATGTCTTCTTTTTGTTTGTTGGGTGAGCCCCTGTACTTTTACATTCTTGAAACATACCCCTTGTACTTCCGAATTTTGAACTTCGGTCCCTCCGTTTAAACACCCCATTTGCTGCCTACGCAAACGGCCCTCACCATCCCTGTGCCCTTCGATAGGGTGGAATAAAACTAGCAGTAAATATTGCTCAACATAGTTCAACATATATATATATATATTTTTTAAAGTAAGATCTCGTGTTTGTGCACCGTGGATATTAAAACCTCATGGTTGAAGTAGTTTTAATTGGTCTAAATATAAATTAGTTATGGTTTATTGAACTTGTATGTGTTGTATAATATGCATATAAGAGAAAAAAATATAGTTTAGCCATACATTAATTAAGTAGAGGTATTCCATGGACAATCATAGAGATGGATTATATGTTTAATCTTTCTGAATTAGAGATCAACTTAACTAGAAATTTTGGTATTATGTACCTATTATTAGAGAAGATTATTATGTCATATATTCGGGCATTATTCGAGCCCATCTCCCTCACAAAGTAACCCTATGAAAAATATAATGGTCACAATTTCAAATATAAATAATAAAATAATAAATGTATAAAAAGAATTTATGAGTGTACTATTGATGGAGCTATTTCCTTAGTAGATCTTGAAAAAACAACGGTCAACAGGTCAAAAGCAAGAAGGTAACATCGCACCATGGAAACATACGATTGTCTAACTAATAAATTGTTCATAATTAGGAATTGGCGTGACTCATCATCCGACATAACCGATGCTTACTGCCAATACAGGATGACTCAGTCACACCGAAAATGACAAATCAATGGGCCGACCGTTGACGCATTTACGGACTCGGCCAATGGGACGCTTCACCGTCAAATTTAGTCCTAATATAGAAGGGCGTGAAATTAAATTTAGGGCCCCAACTTTTGTATAATTTCACTCTTTCCCCAAATTATAGATATTGCAACCAATCCTCCACCCAAGACCCTCGCGCAGGACCTGACCACGGGAGCCCTTCCTAGCACAGCCCCAAGAGTTCCAACCACAAGCATGGACAAGGAGGCCACAGCCACTGCGAGAACACCTCTAACCATGTGATTCCTCACAAATCCCGCAGACAGTAGCACCAGCGAGCCGCCCAGAAGGTGAGCCATCCCGGCCGATACAGCCACAACGGCCGGCCTCGGAATGAGCCACTTTCTCCTGCGTCTCCCGCTCTCGGCGTCCCTCTTTGCCTGAAACTTCATGATATCATGCTGGGTGTACACCGACACGAACTCAGCCATGGCCAAAGCGACCGCTCCCGCCAGCAGCCCTGCGAACCCCGCCACGAACACCGCCCTGATCTTCTGGTCCCGGGGCACGGGTGTATTCCCCGAAACTTGACCCATCAAATACAGCACTGCCAGGACGACCGCCCGCAGCCATAGGGCCCTCGGGGAGTAGTCAAAGTAGGCCTTTTCGTCTTCGTCACAGTAAACATTCTTTGGGTCCTCACGCTCGGGATAAGTAGCAATCCAGTCCATGCGAGTAGATGAGGCTCGACGAGCTGTATATAGTACCGGCTCAGTTCAGATCAGATCTATTTGATCAGACTAGTTTGTGTGAGTCCACGAGTCGTCCGTCCAGGTATGTATATGTAGTAATCGATAGACCGAATTTTCTCATCAAGGAAGGTCGTCGGGCAGTGCCTCGATCATCACGGTAATCGTTGCCTAACACTGATTAATTCGGTTCCTCGGATGTCGTGTTTTGTCTGAACATGCATGGTATTGCCGAGAATTGTAATCACATATCCAAAGCTGTGGAAATTTTGCACAAATGGTTGATACGTTACACATCAATTAGAATGCCTTCGCAATGGGGCAATTACTTCCTGGAATCAACGCGCTAAGCCAAAGCCAGGAAGGACCTACTCGATGAGGAATATATAGCATGTAAACAGACAATAGTACACGAAATGGGTTTACCATATCCATTATTTGCACAAGCAAACACCAGAAGGGTTAAGAACCAATCGAATCGACAAGTAGGCTAATTGGAAGAACCTTCCGAATTAGCTACTCATGCTTACATACATACATATATACGTTACAAGTAATATATTCATTGACGTGTGAATGGTACCAAAATGTACATCAATTTTCAAAAGTTCCTTCAGTCTCAAAAGGGGAGCCAAGGAGCTCCTGTTCAAATGACGTACATGCCTATGTAGTCGGACTCCTTTGATTCTAGCCAATTCCCATATCCTGCCTCGCAATGTGGTCCCCACCCGTCCTCTTGTTCTGAAAGATTCTCTGGTAGCGTTCGAGCCAGACGATGCAGATATAGGATGTTCATAGCGGTCTGTACATAATAGAATCCAATGATCGTCCCTCCCATTTCAAGGTGCTTCGAAACTCGTCCACCCAGCTTTGAACTGTTCGGAGCTGCAGAAGCTTATGGAGAATCCCTTCCCATATGTTTGCGGTAGATAGGCAGGTGAAGAAGACATGGGATCTTAATCCATTTACCTGCCCACAAAATCCACATGATGGACTCTAGAGTGTGGACTATTGCTGAAGTCGACATTTCGTGGGCAATTTGTCCAATATTGCTAGCCAAGAGATGAAAGAGGCCTTTGGAATATGACCCCGGAACCAGATAGCTTCGTGCCATGTCATCCTTGGCCTTGGTTGCTTCAGATCATCATAGGCCTGCCAACTAGAGAAATTTGGTCTGAGGTATAGACCACATGCGACCAGACATGGTGTGCAATTGTGTCTGCTTGAGGATCGGTACTGTGTGGTAAGAGGTCCTAGAGTAGGCTCAGCACTCTCTTCCTCTCGGGCAAGACATAGCTAGAGGTCCCAGTCCTGCCCAAATTGTTACTCCAGAAGGAAACATTCGAACCATTCCCTACCTCCCAGCTCATAAATGGCGATGCAGCTTCCCTGAGCTTTAATATTTTACGCTAAACTCAACGATGCGTTGCTGGGAACCTTGATCGCCCATAATGAGTGTCCTTTATAGCAGATATCTCCTTGCCCTTTCTACCCAAATGGAACCTGAGCTTGCTAATAATTGCCAACATAAGCCAGTCATATTAGCTATTTGTACTTCTTTAGAAGTTACCTGACGAATCAGATCTTGGTTGATAGATTTAATTGAATTATTATGCATCGGAAAATTACTCCACACGCATGTAATTGGTCCATGCTCTTGTAGACCTGATTAAATATTTAACATGGCGTCTGTGTACATAGACAACCTTTTACATGCAATGTGTATCTAACTCTTTTACGTCCAAAATTTACGCCTTTTTTTTTTCCGTTGCAAAGTGGGACATGGGTCCAAAAACAGTAGGACCACGATGAGCTCCTTTGGTGATATTGGATCCGGAAGCCCTTGATTTCAGATTAACACAACAAATTTTAGTTGTATGTGCTCGACAGACTATGTAAGAGTACATGTGCATAGCCCCTCCTAGTGGGCTCATAACAATGGCACTGAGTATGCGGCACACTGGCCCAGCTACAGAAGCCGCTAGCCCAGCAGCGTGGCGAGTAGGCCTCCTTGGTTAATGTGAACTTGTCAATATTCTTATAATATGGACAATTGATTTCATTCTCCTATTCCTCTCAATTTCTTCGGTGAAAGGAACTTATAAATGTACGATGTCGATGAGTAAGAGGAAGATAAGGATAAAATAAAGCAAGGAATTTTATCCAAGAGAATCGAAAGTACAATCCATTAATTGATCCTAAACCAAGACCAGTGCCGCTCTACATGGTTATCCAGCTAGAATGGGACACCAAGTAAAACGAAGTTGTCGTGCTTGAAATATTGCGCCTTCAATGATTAGTCGGCGCTTAGCTATTTCATCCGTAGGGTTTTTTTTTTTCCCATCAGCCAGGACGGAATGGACATATGAGCGATCGATCAACTGTACGTGAGAGCTCGACTGGGAATAACGTCTTCGAGGGCATCTCATCTCCCGATTCTCCGGCTACTGTTCTAACCCCTCGAGAAGGAAGCTTATAAACACCAGGAGGGGAGACAAGGAAAGAAAAAGTACCATGCATAAGCTATGGATGGACAAAGGGATCGAGAATCGGGACTTTTAGGTCTCATGTGTCAGTGATAGCAAATGTCAATGCACCCACCATGCTTACCAGTTGAGACTTGAGATCAACTGCTTATAATGTCTATGAACTTCAACCAAAAGTTCAAAGATTTTGATGTTGGTGTCAAGATTTATCATGTACATGCATATGTAGTGTTAGGTTGTGGCCGACGTTCACCGACAAAAAAGAAAGGGCCCAATAAGCACGGGCTGGATATCCATCCTGAGCTCGGAAACGAAGTTCAGTACTGCAGTATAGCTCTGGGAGATTCGGAAATGAAAATGAAGATCAAATTACAGTTTCTGGGACCGGTTTGTTTTTCCTCACGGGAATTGCAATGGTAGCTTTCATGTTTCCCTAACTGTTTGAAATTGCCTTCTATATTGGGACTATTTCCAGTTTGAGGAAAGTCATAAATAAGGGGTTTGTATAATAGGGTCAAAAGAAGGGAGAATTCAGATCATCATGTTGGTATAGGATGGTGAATATGTACTCTTGTTCTCTAGCAGTGAATCCGATTATGCCTTCTTAGTCCGTGGACATATAGACCTCTCTTTGAAGCCATCCGTGTGATCTTCTCTTCGATCTCCCCATTATGTCCGATGAGTTCGATTTCCGGTCGGACACCACTGCAATCCTAATGTATTTGATTAGAGCCCTATCAATTGTATCGGTAACGTCATAATTGATCCGTACAGGGAGGAGTAAATACGATCCTACCTAAACTCCAAGGTAGAGTAAATGTTGGCACCCACCAAGGTCATCAAAATGGCAGCCTGAGGCTGAAATCGAGTACAAAAAGAAACCGACACATCCATACGATAGTAACTTCTTTTTCCAGAAGATCATCCTTCTTTCTCACAAACCGAAGAGCAGGAGCTGAAGGAGTAGTACTAGTAGAATCGTGCACTGCCAATCTCTCTCGATTATCAGCTGATGGACCTGCTGGACATCCTCATACTCAGCTTCGCAGCCTTCCTCCTCCGCCTGTGGTGGCGGTTCTCCTCCGCCCGGGCCACAAGGAACCTCCCCCCGGGTCCGCCGGGGTGGCCGCTCGTGGGGAATCTGGTCCAGGTCATCCTCCAGAACCGGGCATTCATCTTTGTCGTGCGTGATTTACGTGAGAAGTACGGCCCGATCTTCACGGTGCAGATGGGCCAACGCAAGCTGATCATTGTGACCAGCTCGGAGCTCATCCATGAAGCCCTCGTGAAGCGGGGTCCCCAGTTCGCCACTCGGCCTCCCGACTCGCCCATCCGGCTGGTCTTCAGCGTCGGCAAATGCGCCATCAACTCGGCCGTGTATGGCCCCCTGTGGCGCACTCTCCGCCGGAACTTCACTACCGAGCTGGTGAGTCTACCGCTATATACGTAGAGACTGTGAACGTTAATGAGCCGGGCCGAAGAAGAAACTCCGGTAGATTTGATTTTGTTACATTTGGTGCTTGTTTATTTTCCTCCTGCTCCCTTTCCTTTCACGCCTGGTACCTATGGATCTTCCTCGCAACTGAGAAGCAAGATGTCACTATAATTAGCCGAAGTTATACAAGAAGATTTTTCCCATACAAAACATATTTCCCATCTTAACGGGGAAAAAAGCATGTTTCAGCAAGATAAGACATAGCAAGATGTTTTCTGTTGCTAATCCACACACTTTAATTTTGATAATACCTTCTCTTATCAGCTACATTTTTTGAAGTTTTAACATCTCATTTTAACCTCACATACCCCAAACATTCTCAATGTAGCCTCAAAATCATATTTTCGAGATGATAAATATCCTAGAATTAGAGGTTTTACGAACAAAAAAAAACTTTCAAAGGTCAGGATAATTCTATTTTCATAATTAATTATGAGTATTTTTCATAAATTTATTTACTTTGAACTTTTTTCTCTTATTTTTCTTTGATAAGGTTATAAACCTACAAATAGATACACGAAAAAGATGAAAATAAACTAATCAAAAAATATTGTTAATGTAAATGAAATATGAGATCCCTTATTTTGATCAAAGACGGTCGCACGACTGCATCACGGCTCTTCATCTAGAGATGTTCTTTGTTAGTGGAATTAATAAATTGAGCAGTGATATTATTTGCCGCAAAAAGGGAAAAAAAAGGGTAATTTTACCCTTGTCGTCACATCCAACATCCAGGGCATTTCCCACTCGTTGTGTACATAGTACGGAATCGAAGTGCAAAGTTTTTCCTTCTCCCCACGTAAGACAAGTACAGGCTTGTCCCTATCGTTATGTGTCCATTGTTCTTGGTCAGACCTTTAGCAAGCTGGTACATGATCCAATTATATGAGGAATTTTCCAACAGGTAAACCCCACAAGAATCAGACAGTGTGGGTGGATCCGTAGGAGGGCCATGGAAAACCACATGGAGAGGCTGAGGAGGGAAGCCCTAGAGAAGGGCTTCGTTGAGGTCATGAGCAATTGTAGGCTCACAATCTGCAGCATCCTCGTATGCCTCTGCTTCGGCACAAAGATCTCCGAGGAACAAGTGAAGAACATCGAGATTGTGCTCAAGGAGGTGATGCTCATGACAACGCCAAAGATCCCTGACTTCTTTCCTGTCCTTGCCCCAATCTTCCGACGCCAGATGAAGCTGGCCAGGGACCTGAGGAGGCGGCAGATGGACTGCCTGGTGCCTCTCATTCGGGCCAGGAAAGCCTTCTTGAATGGCGACTGCGGCTGCTGTGGTAACAATATGGATATGGCCAGCCCAGCCGGTGCAGCATACGTGGACTCTCTCCTGAGCCTCAAGCCACAGGGAAGAGGCGGTGGCTGCCTTGGAGAAGAAGAGCTCGTGACGCTGTGCTCGGAGGTCATCAGTGCAGGGACCGACACGAGTGCCACGACCCTCGAATGGGCCCTGCTCCACCTAGTCCAGGACCAGAAGATGCAAGATAAGCTGTACGAGGAAATTGTCGGCCAGGTCGGAAAGGATGGGCTCATCAACGAGGACAATGTGGAGAAGATGACCTACCTCGGAGCGATGGTGAAGGAGACCTTCCGGCAACACCCACCGAGCCACTTCCTCTTGTCCCATGCGGCTACTGAGGAGACCGAGTTGGGCGGCTACACGATCCCGGCTGACACGAATGTGGAGTTCTACACTGCATGGGTAACCAAGGACCCAAGCCTCTGGGAGAGCCCGGATGAATTCAGGCCCGAGAGGTTCCTGGACGGGGATGGAGTTGATGCAGACGTGACCGGGACGAAACAGGTCAGGATGGTGCCATTCGGTGCCGGACGGAGGATTTGTCCCGGGATGACTCTGGGGACTTTACATGTTCACTTAATGCTGGCCAGGATGATCCAGGCTTTCAAATGGTTTCCAGTCCCGGAATACCTGCCTGACCCGACCGAGGCTTTTGCGTTCACTGTCGTGATGAAGAATCCCCTTAAGGCGGTCATCGTGCCGAGGTTAAGCTGCAGCTAGCTAAGTTTATGCTACTACCCTAGTTGAAACCCTAATTTAATTATAGCTAGCATAGCATCGTGTGCCAGCATTTTATCTTTGGTTTAATCCTATCTAAGCCTATCTAATCGTATTCATATTGAAGAACTACAACTATGTTTTGTCATCACTATTTCCTATCGATCCATTTTATGTGCTCTCGGGCAATTCTAGCATACACACAGATAGACACACACACACGTATATGTCTAGACAGATTGATCACTGATTATGACGCCATACTCGTCGCAGTTACCACATGAACTTCCTTATATTTTCCTAAAGTAAACATTCAAACGTGTGAAGCCCATTAGCTGGATTGATTATTTTGCTTCCTCAACATGGTCTTGGTGTAATACGCAATCAGGGAATGTGTCGCTTGGATAGGATTTCTTTTCATGAACTTGCTTGCCCCCCTTTGTACGTACCATTTTTCCCCGTAAACTCAGGAGGTAATGTTAATGTAGACCGAGACTCATGATTACATCCAAAATTCGTCCGAAAAATACTGTCATTCAATTTTAAACCTAAGATGTCGGTGGAGCAATTTATCATATATAGATTGGGACTAGTTTACTTACCGTCACAACTCATCCGAATATATGCATTTTCAGTACACACACACACATATATATATATATATATATATATCAAACCTTACATATGGGTCGAGCAATTTACTGGCAATTTTCGAATGCCTGAATTTGTTAAATCAGCCTGGTCAAAGGAGTGCAGTTGCACATTCATTGTTCCAAGGTGACAGACATGTCGTTTCCTCATTCAATTGTTTCGTACCATAGGTTCTGACATTGCAATGAATTTCCAGCTACCCCACGTTTCTTAAATTGAAGTTCTCAAGGGAATCCCAATAAATTCCAGATAAAAACGACAGAAAGCAACTAGAAAAGTTCATTAATTTGTGATATCAACATTAGGAATGGATTAAATTAATCCTAAGCATTAATTACTCCATAAATTAGCACCCCCCAACCTTCCCCAACTCGTATATAGCGAATCATTAACTGATCATAACGTGTCTCCTATGCATCGTGTCACATGCACAGAGTAATGATGCGATAACCTAAATTAATGTATACATGGCATAATATGTGCCTGCCACATTGGCCGACGAGGAGGATAAATGACACCCCACCTTTAGTAATTAGTACCACGCCCATCATCTGTCAATGCTATATCATAACACGGACTAGATATATTTAAATTTTGATATAAAAAAAGTGACAAATTATAAACTTTATGATTATTATTTTCCAGTTAAAAATCTTTCCCTAAAAACCAATACCGACTTTTGATCTGCCGAGCAACAACCGATGATTGCCTGTTTCTGATCTTGCCTCTCGACGGGACTACCGTGTCTCTCCCGTGCTTTCGATCAATGCATGGAGGGGTAAAACTAACCCTGGGTTATCAACTCGAACCTACTACCCCTGAGATCCATAGATATTGGTAGAGTAAAAGATGATCGAATCTGACAGGCGTGGCTGGCCATTTCATCTGGGATATTGCAGCAAAGACGTCAGTAATCCCGATCCCAAACCATGTTACAACCCGACAATTGTAGGGGCCCCTAAATTGTACCTCTATTCCCATAATATTCTTGACTCTAAACTGATATCAGAAAGGAGTTTCTATAATTCGGAGAGCTCCTTAACGTATGGTCATTTAGATCATCGTAGCAAAGGTGACTCTTTCTCAATCGGTTGATTTAGGCCTTGAAAACACAAGAAAATATCTTCAGATCATCGATCAACATCTGCCAAAATTCAGGAGCCTTGGTATCTTTTCTTTTTTCTTTTTTAATCACGAACTAACTCCAACTTCTTCTTCAGAGATTTCTCGTACCTGCACTAACAGGCCCACCTCCGCTCCAAATATCACATATCAGTGTGTATGAGGAATTTCAAGACCTATGGACCGCAAAAATTTATTTTATTTATTCGCCCTGTCGTACCGAAGAACGTCCTTGCTAGTACGTTTCGTCAAGATTTCAGGGACCGGACCTATTGCCTGGTCCTTAGGTAGGTAGTCCCATTGCAATGTCAACCTCGTCAAAATTCTACTACGTACACATGGTTCACTTGGAGCTTGAGACTCCTCATCACTAAATTTGTCAGTAGACTTATATGAAGTTAAATCAGCATTTAAATGTAAGTTGATAATGATTGATATCCAATTTTATTATAAATTACAAACCCTTTTTCATATTTTTTTTTATGATAGAATTATATTCTCATCGCTTGCTCTCAATAACTATTTATAAGTTGAATATTCCTCCTCTGTGCTCAGTAATGGAATGCAATTAATTACAAGTTGGATATTCCTTTTGTACTTTGGCTTATAATAATTAACTATTAGCTAGATGTTTTTGCTTTTAGATTGAGCTTGTCAAGCTTATTTATTTTAATATTATATTAAATTTATTAGTAGAGTTATAAAAAAAATTAAACTCATATTATTTAAAATTTTAAGATAATAGATAATAGTGTATAATTTCTTTGTAAACTGTAATTTTTTTCTACTTTTTTTATGTGGCTCATATTTCTCAATATGACAAATTTTATAAAAATAAAATGAAAGGAGGATAGGGGTATCATGTAATTGTGATCGGCCATAAGCCAAAATTAACACAATTTATACCGCACTTTATTAGAATGAGTACCCCAACTAATTATATAAACGAGCAGTCTAATATATAAGCTAGAATATCATATATATATATATATATAACATATAATATCTCCCACTATACCCTACATCTGTCTACAACTCCCATGGACGAATTAAGTGGTGATTGTTCTGAGCAATCCTGTCGGCTTTATTATATATGTGGAGACGTCGACCGGCTGCATCAGTTTTTGATTCGGATGCTAGATAAGATTAGGTGCACAGGGTGGCAGTCCCAGGCGGGGGATGTGGTCGAAGACAGTGGCAGCGTCCTTGTCTCCGCGACCGCTGCAATTAACGACCACCTTGGTGCCATTGGGGAGCGTCGGACAAAGCTTCTCCAGATAGGCAAACGCATGGGCAGCTTCGAGCGCCGGGAATATCCCTTCTAGCCTGCATAGCCGTTTGTAGGCTATCGATATATCGAGTAGAAAAAATATTCAGCCTTAAGTAGATTCAATGCACCATATTTGAATCGATCGTTGCAGTTTGTTAAAATCTCGATTTCAAAGCGATGAGGATCCTCATCTAGAGCACACATACCATCCAGAGCTTCCTTGTCCGTGGCACTGTGAAACTCAGCTCGTCCTGTGTCCTTCAGAAGGCTAAGCTCGGGGCTCACACCGGGGTACTCTAGCCTGGATCCCGAGGAATTAAGAATAGTGTCAATCGTAATCGAGCGACCCAGATAAAGACTCGGGTATCGGGATGCGGATTATTTCTATAATACTTACCCGACTCCGATGGAGTGTATTCCCAATATTTGGCCTTCATTGTCCTGCAACAAGTAGCTCATGGCTCCATGGTAAACGCCCAGCTCTCCTCTAGCTAGGGTTGCAGCATGCTTCCCGCTGTCCAACCCGAACCCAGCCGCTTCCACTCCGATCAGCCTCACATCCTTGTCCTCGATGAACGCGTGGAAGAACCCTAGAGCGTTCGAGCCGCTACCAACGCAGGCCACAAGCACGTCTGGCTTCCCTCCCCACTTCTCCTTCGCCTGCCTCCTCGTCTCATTCCCTATCACCGACTGGAATTCCCTCACCATGGTCGGGCACGGGTGAGGACCCACCACCGTTCCCGTTAGGTAGTAGCCCGTCTCCAGGTTCCCAACCCATTGCCTCATGGCCTCTGAGCTTGCATCTTTGAAGTGGCCATCCACGGGTTTTACCTGTCTCAGATCGAAATTCATAGTTTTAGTCAATACAGTGTAAGTTTACGGGAGACCCGACAAAATATTTGATATTATTTTTCATTTTCAGAGTCGAAAGTTTAGGAAAAGGCAAACATATGTACCTCAGCTCCCAGGAGTTTCATCAAGAGCACATTAGAGGACTGCCTCTCCATATCGGTCGTTCCCATGAAGATGGTGCACTCCAGTGAGAGCTTCGCACAGGCTGCGGCGGTGGCCACCCCATGCTGCCCAGCCCCAGTGGCAGCCATCACGCTCCTCCGCCCCATCCGCTTCGCTATCATCGCCTGTGCTATGGCGTTGTTCATCTTGTGGGCGCCACAGTGGTTTAGGTCCTCCCTCTTGATGTATATTTCTGGCCCTTCCCCATTATCATCCCGGTAGCGATCAGTGAGCCGCCCAGCGAAGTATAAAGGTGTCTCCCGCCCAACATAGTCTCTCAATGCCGTTGCGAGCTCGGCCTGCATTCATAGCCACTACTGTGTGATTAAACTGGATTTGAAATTCACCTAGTTGAACTCAAGGGACAACTCATGTGAATAGAAGTTATTGTATCTAACTTGTGAGTAGTTCATAAAATTATGAGTTCGATTTTTTTTAAGTGCGAGCCTTATCGAGACAAGTTCATATAATTGATTTAACCAACACCGGATCCCACAATCTAAATGTTAGATTTTCTTTGATAATAAATATATAAGTTGAAATTAACGATTACCTGAAATTCATGATCGTTGAGGACCAAACTGAACTCAGCTTCAAGCTTGGCCAGACAACTCATGAGAGTCTCTGGTACATACTTCCCTCCATACCTCCCAAACCTACCACCTCCCAAGTCCTCCTTCCTCTTCATCATCATCTTCTCCTCTGCAACTGCCACCTCCATCGACAAACCTATCCCGTCTGGAATGGCAACGGATGGGGCATGCTCTTTCACGCCGCATACGACCCGAAGGTTACTACCCGAGGGCAGTGACCGTTTCACAGAACCGGGTACCACCATTCCTTTGGGAAGTAACTTACTCCTGAGGATCGCATCGCTTGGTACCTTGCAACCCATAACCGATATGTAAATGAAGATATATATGTGTGTGTGTGTGTGTGTGGATACTATTTCTCAATTTAAGGGTGATGGAGGGCTGGAGAAGATGAGAGTTGTCTTACGGTTGAATGCTTAAGGGCAAGCGAGCACAAGGATATATATACTGGCTTCAATAGTGTCGTGGAGGAGGGTAATTTCCTCGAACGTTAAGACCTTTCCACTCGGTCAGGACATGACTAACGATGTAAACGACTTCCACGTGGTACTCCATTTGTTTCAAAAATTAAATAAACCGCAATGAGTGAACGGCGTTACGCCACGTGCCAATAAATAGTTTATTATTATTATTATTATTATTATTATTAGGTAAAAAGTGGGTAAGTTTATAATGGAATAATAAGAGTAAGAAAAGGGTAGAGAGATATAAAGAGTTTTATTATGAGAATCAAATATACAACTTTTTAGTTATTAAGTTAAAAAGCAATGCTATTTCACTAATCTACTTCTCCAATAAGAGTTCATTCTATCGTATAGGTGATTATAAACACGTGGCATATTACTACCATTAATATAACTTGTTATATATATACACCCATTATTGGGGAGGCTTGCAATTCAAGGCATGCCTATCCTTCCCTCCATGTTGGTTGGGGTCGAACGGCTTTATGTCGTTGTCCTTGTCCAACGTGAGGTACATGTGGTGCCGTGTGGGCCTGAAAATTTCCAAACAAATATTTTGTGGATGATATGGGCTTTGTCTAATTCCAGGAGTGACCGTTTCAGGTTTTCCTCCGTCGATCTGATTTTTGTGGATATCTATCATAGGTGAAAGATCTTGTGCGTAAATGATCAAAAAATAAATGAAAAAACAATTCACAAAATTTGATGGTGATGCCATGGTACATCTTCATGCTATAGAGTAATTATCGAATTTAAATATTGTAAATAATATTTTTTATGATTTAGAAACTTTAATACTTCGATTGATCTATTGGTCTGAAGGCCGGTTGGTCAAATCCATTGGTAAGGTCGACAAATAGCACTGCAGTGTAAGGTTGACTCAAGATGATGGTCGTAAAGAAGAATCATAGTACTGAAACCTTAGAAGATCTCAAAACCCTCGGTCTTTTTCTATATGGTCGGTCGTAGAGGTGGCAAATCGTGCCGGCCCGGTCTTATCGTGCCGTGCCGGCACGGCACGATAAGGGGAGGACACGATAAGGGCTGGCCTAAGCACGGCCCTTTAGGATATCGTTCCGGGCCGGCACGGCACGATAAGATATGGGCGGCCTTGGCCCGGCCCGATAGCCCGATAAAATTCATTTTGATCGTAACTTATTTGAAACTACAAATAAACTCACAAATGAGATTTTTTTATCCTTCAATATTGTCTAATTATCTAATGATTTTTTTAAAAATAGCCCTAATCGGGGTTATCGTGCCGGCACGGCCCGGGATCATCGGGCCTGGCACGCCCGATAAAATTATCGGGCCGTTCCGGCACGGCACGATAAAGCTTCCGGCACGATAAGCACTGACCCAGCACCGTGTTATTGTGCCGGGCCCGTGCCGGGCTATCGTGCCGTGCCAAAATTTGCCGGGTCTAGTCGGTCGCATACCAGTGCACATAAAAAAAATGATATTCACATCATGTAATTTTCGAAGCTTCGAATTTTTTCCTCAGATACATTTCTTCTTCCCCCTTTCTCGACGGAAATTAAAAAGAAGAAAGGAACAAACTTGTCCTTGTCGTATTTAAGAAAAAGGAGATGTGAATGCAATAAGTTTTCTTTGAAAAATAGTGATTTATATGGATTGGGAATGTTTTTCTTTTCTTCCCTTTTTATAATTGAATTATTTTGATGGCTATTTAAATATTTTATTTAAATTACCAGTGAATAACAGAAAAAAATTATTTATATAATTGATGTCAAATCTAAATCACGAAAATTTTTATCCGAACTGATATTTTCAACCCTACACAGCCCAAAAATCCGTGCCCAATCCTTTCATTTTTGCATGCGGGGATATTCGTTGCCCCTCCTCTGTTAGGTGAGCCATCGTCATCACAATTATTGTGAGAAGACGTAAAAAGAAGCTAGAAGGATAACGTAACTGAGATGTTGGGCACTGGGTGGCAAATTATCTCGGGAATGTCTCCGTGATTCAACGGCTGGGTCATCCACGAGCCTAATCGAATATTTTACCATCGAATACGCGTGCTAGAAAAGAATTTAGTGGTTCGACGCAATATTCTCTCATCCGACCACTAAGAGACACTATAAAATATTTTCAATTGTTAGAAATACGGAGAATACTATACATTTTCTACCTCTTGAGCCTTGAAACACACTCTTTTAATATTATATATTTGATTTCGTAATATACTTAAATTATAATTTTAATCATAGTTTTAAAAATTGGGTCAGGTCGGCTGGTTCGATCAGAGACCAGCCACTAATTCGCTTCAGTTCCTATAAAAAAAATCTAATGCACTTTCAATGAGGTCAACTCCAGTTGAATCGATAAGTTTTTGGTCTGACCGATGCACCCAGTTGAACCGTTGAAAAAATTGACCGATTTGAAATTAAAAAATACATTATAATATACTTATTTTATTTTATTAAACTTATATTCATATTTTATGATAAATTTTTGTTTAATATAATAATTATATTAATACTTTTTATTATAAATTATATTTAAATTATAATATTATATAAATTTATTAAATATATAGTTTCATTTATTGAACCTCCAATCTATCTTATAAACTCATAAACTTATATCTACATTAGTTCCCAAACAGTGGAATTTAAAAAATTATGATTTTATCAGCATAGTAAAGCTTTATTGCCTATATGTCATGATTAACTCCACCTAGTTCTCCGTCACATGGGCGCACCATGCCATTCATTTCATTTCTTCCTATATGTGAGTAGATAATAATTATATTAGGAAATTGTTAAAATTAAAATTAAAGTGTATAATAGAATTAAATATGTATGTCTATAAGATAAGCCGTTTTCAAACATATATATAATTCAATTGCTAAAACTAGAACTGTGCTGTAATTATTCCATGGTCGGAAAAATGCACGAGGTTTAGTTTTTTTTTTTTTTGTTTTGTTGGTTGGGTTGATGTCAAGGAGTTTAAATTGAAACTAAGATATTATGTGCGGCGGGAAGCCTTTCCGCATGGGTTGACGTCCGGATGATTCAGCAACTCAATCAAGGCAATGATGTACGTTAAGAAGAACGATACAGCGACTTACGGTATTCATTGATGCAAAAAAGTGTGATTTATCTAACTCTGAGCCCTCTGCTGGCAATTGCTGATCTAACGGGTACCAACTTATCCATTCCCAAGCGAATCCTCCCTGAATCTTAAGAAATATCAGTTAAAGTTAGAATCGGGATTATGCAACAGGTAGCAAAATTCCATTCCACTGGTTAGTGGCACTGCATAAACGTTACCGCATCGAAATTTCCTTTTTCCTCAGTTCAGATGCTCGCGCGATGTTCACGTCGACTGGAGACAATTACACGTTATAATTGCTTCAAACGTGTCGTTCGATTCCAATACCCAAAAGCGAAAGAATCACTCCGTACTGTTATTTCCTTTGGGTCCCACTCACTGTGTGAACGCTCTTGGTGCGTATCTAATCGATCATGGAGGATCAATGTCGCGATGTAGTCTTACCATCACGTGACATATTAATATTTACGGTAAAGAGTTAACTATTATATTAAAAAGGAAGTATTAGGAAGTAATGAGTGTCAAAATTTTGTTAGTTTATAATTACCGTATAAACACTATCTATCATCCTATGGAATGCTTTCATCTTTTTTGCACATTGGAGTTGTTAAGTGAAAATCTAACGACTTTTCGAAAAAGGAAATCCTTCATTAGTGAAACTATTAATTTTGGATCATTAGGTGAAAGTTGCCATTGTTAAGTAGCGATGAAGAAACTGGTGCAATTTCAGGAATGCTTTTTTTTTTTTTCCCATTACAGTGGATGCAGGTAGATTTACACGATACTAGGAAAATGAGAATACATAGATATAATGAGTATTATTGATGATAATTGATCACATGACTTGTTGGTCCGCAATAATATGATTGTACTAGTTTTTTTTTATGCCGATTCACACGTGTTACATGGAATGATATGGACTTTTAAATGTCCAAAAGGGCTCTTACTGTTTGGAAGAGTCACCTTGCCAAGGCCAACTAAGAAAAGTTCGGTAATAAGCACATGTAACTCTAAATTCGATTATATTTTTAGATGTTGTAAAGTTTTTATCGATCGTATCATAAAGTTTTACCATCAGAATCAGTAATTTGTAATGATGCAAAGTGCACTACAACATGAGATTACACCCAGATTTGCAAGGGGGAAACAAAACGCCCTCTCAATCCAAATAGCAAAAAGATTGGAGGGGAAGAAATATACACAGAAGACAACTCTGAATCTAACTAAAAATGGAGGGTTCATATTGAGTATACATACATTGAACATCGTGCATAAATATCTTGTGGCCAGTGAAATTTTAGATTCTCATATCACACTCAATCTCTGTCGAATGGTACGATTTAAATTTAAATCGTGATAGTTGTGAACTTTGCCTGGAGTCAAGCATAAGGATTCGCAAAAAGTGTAAGGAGAAGACAATCTGGGTGGGGTGGCACGCCTGCCTAGAACTTTCTGGTGTCCTGCCTGACAGGTATGCAACACATTTTGATTGGTCATCATCTTCTTTGACTCTTGTCCGTGTTATAGCTCAATCAAATTAGCTGATGATGAGGGATGGTTCAGCAACTGGATCATACAAGTTCTCGAGGCTCAATTTCTCTTCAATCGTCCGGATTCCCTTTTCTAAAATTCATGTTGGGTAAAGAAATATCTTAGATGACCTATCTCGTAATGACAGGGCGGGAAATCACCAATGAGCAACAGTTACTGTAATTGTTCAAATGATTACTACTCATTGGCGGTAATTTACTTTGTATTTTTTTACATAAATCATTTGATATCTAGAAAATTGGTGAGTCTCAAATAGTTTAGATCCAAACTTAAGCCCTGGCGATTCGGGCTGCCCTAACACCCTAGATGGCCTGAAGAGCTTAGCCCATGTATGGTTCATTTGTGATTTGAGTCATCCGACTCGGTCCACATCAAGGAAAATAATTATGAAATTATGATCATACTTTTAAGTATTACAATGGTCAGGAACCAAAATTTTAATGAAATTTTCATTTATTTTTATAAAAACAAAAATTCAAATATGTTATACAAATTATAATCAACATATCCAATAATAATTTTTGGTAATCTATCAATTTTTCACCATCATATAACAACATACATGTCTCAAAGCATATTCATTGTCAAATGTTTCATGTTGTAACATTGTATATAGAATTATATACTATTTGACACATATCCTATTAATTAATCATCCTAGTTGATCTTCGAATCAAATTTTGGTTAATTCGCTCGGCCGGGTACTTTCCCTATCTGAAAAAATATTTGCAGAAAAATATGAGTTACAAAAGTTAATATAGATTTCTAAAGTGAATATAGCATTAGTTTAGGTATAGGTTCTTATAAAATTATAGTCATTATGCCAGTTAGCCAAATAATTAGGATAGACGGTTATTAGTAGCATAGCTAACTCAAAATAATTTACATAATATAATGCATGAAATCATTCATATCAAATAATAACTATGTGATTACATTATCTCTGTGACAGAATTATAGCGGTATCAATACTCCTATCTTCTAGAGTACTGTGACCCCGCACCTCAATCCATGTCATAATATTTTTCTTCCCATACCCTTTATCTTCGCAAGAAATCATGGGAGCTACCTATTATCCTCTTGCGATAATAATGGACCGGTCGCTTTCAAGTATCTCTCTCTCTTATCTCTCATCTTTAATCTTTGTTTTTCCGACTGGATCTTGAAAATGGGCCATTTCACATAATATGCTAGGGTTATAGAACCAGCGTTACTCACGTTTCATGTTTATATCCCGCTAGAAACTCTTGGCAAATCGAAAGGGCCTATTTGTAGTCCGCCATGGTTATGTACAAACATATTTAGTAATGTAAGATATATACGTATACATGTTCAACTACTATTACCACTAATCATTTTCTTATTCTCTTCATTACTTATTTGGAATATACTTACCTGTTAGAGACGACAGTTAATTAGATATAACAAATAATTATTTCATAATTGAAATTTAAATTATAAATGTAGCATTTCACAATGGAAAAATTTACTCACGATTTTTGAATCATCCAATCACGAAGTAGGATATTTGAGGTATGTATTTCGGGTCATTTCGATACTTATCATTTTATTTATATTAAGATTAATACATATCATATAATAATATACACTTTGATTACAGATATAACTTTATCACCAAATAAAGAATTGGCATATCACATGAACTCATATTTGTGACTAACTTACATAGATATATATACATATGTATATAAGACTTAAAAACTTCATAACCTAATTAGTTATATTATAATTTTTTTCTTAAAATCCCCATGAGAGTGTAAGCCCTATTCTATTTAATCCATTAAGGGACTCCAACTGTTTTTCACAGCTAAGGACCTTAGTAGCTTGGGGGTCTATTGAGCTCCACGCTCTCTCAACCCATTGCCATGTGAGCGAAAGAACTGCCTGTAGCCCTAATTTAACGATTACACCCACACCCCTCAGCTAAAAATAATGAACATGCTCAAGCTCAAATCCATCTATCAAGATATATAAAACCAGACTCCTATCGTCGAAGCAACCCAACAAGGCTACGGCCAACCAATCATTCTTTAAGCCTCACACTTACACTTCCCCCACCACCTTCGAAGAGAAATTGCTACGCAGAAAAATAATTGAGATTAAGGGAAGCTCAAATCAAGGTAATGGTGACAAATTTAACTACACTTACCATAAATTTACAAGTAGAAGTTGGGACCCCTTTCTTTTTAGCTCCGCCTTATTCTCCCTATCTCTATCTGTTAACCCCCCCCCCTCTCTCTCTCTCTCTCTCTCTCTCTCTCTCACGCATGAAAATAGGAATTGTCCCGAAAAATGGGGGGAAGACGAGGGGTAGACAAGTGGCTAACATGAAAATTAAAGGCGGTGAAAGGAAAAAAATTGGTATGTGGGCTCTAATGGGCTTAAAGCCCAAAACTTCACTGCATACAATAATTTACTGATTAATTTAAATTTTATATTAATTTTAAAAAATATTAAAAGATAATTATGTTGGATATAATTAATTAAAATTTCAATTTTTATGATTTTATTTTTATTTTGAAAAAAATATTTTGAATTTCATGCCGGCACGAAAATTATCTAGCCCCGAGAGCTTGACCCAATATATATATATATATATTTGCTATATTAGGTGATCCGAAAAACCTTGTTCAAATACGGCTTTTTTCCTGTCGTGTTTAGGTTGTACCTTTGGGCCATGTCATTTTTTGCTGGGTCTACTACTTATTTTGTGTTGAAGGCATCATAATAAAAGTTAATTCAAATAGCTGGGCATGTCCCAAGCCCGAAGAGCCGAAAAAAGAGTTCGGTTTGCAACATCGACAGACCACCCAATAAACATGTCAACTGCACTGAACATCAGTATAAAAAGAGGATGGACCCAAGTTAATGAATCAAGAATATGCTATGCCCATCCTCTCCAGGAACTCCAGTTGCATAGCTGCCTAAATGGTCAGTATTTAATTGACAGATCACGCACAAATCTAGTTTGTTGACACGCTTAATAATGTTTTTAGCCAAACAAGAGATTTGATTCGAAGATCACAGTTACCCTTCCATGCACCAGATTAATTATGCCCTCATAAAATGCGAAGGATGCGCATAATTGAGTGTCGAGGTCCAAATTCCAATAGACTTCAGCAAAAAGTTCAACCTGTGTGAACATGAATGGACAAAATGACATTTTTCTGCTCGGCTAATTAATTCAGGCCCGGATGATCTCAACTAGAATTAGGAATTCATCTATTAGCAGACCATTAAGATAAACGATGAACAAGAAGAGGCAGGCAAACATAGAGGTCAACCAGCGCAAACTCACAATTCTCCATATAAAACATGACAATAATTAGACTGAACTAAGACTACGAACAAGTCAATCACATCCCTCCCTAAGCAGTCCTTGCAATTTGTCAGGCAAAGTCAATTCCCGAACCCCCGTTGACCCTACAAGTACGGCAGCTTCCTCTCTTCTTCGCAAACCTCAGAATGCTACAAAGTAAAGATCGACCGTTGAAGGTTCGTTCTTGACTCACTTTCTTCTGATCAGATAGATGACCTTCATCCTTACACCTAAACTAAGGGATCCTTGGCAAATTTACTAGCTTTTTCCCCACTCTCTCTCACTAGACTTTCTTCTTCACAGTTCACTCTGCAATTTGAAGGTGAAACAGCTTATCAGTTAAAGAAAGTAGCACGAACATTCTGCAAGGATTGGCCATGCTATCGATCATATGCAGGGTTAATTGAGCAAATCCAGAAAAAGAAAGATCATTGACTTAAAAATTGTGGAAAACGGGCTAGTTTTACTTGAATTGTATCACTTACCACGCGCTAGGTTACTGGTTAAATTGTTCATGGGTTCTCACAGCTCACTGCTGCCTTGATCCTTTCGACTGTGCACTTGATCAGGCTGTTCACGGTTGCCACCGATCCAAGAGACAACTTTGCGTTGGGGGCTGAGTCCACCAGTATCTGGAACGCAACCGTCAAGAGTGACCCACCTGATCCAACCTCGAGAGTTCCCCCAATGCTACCATTGTTGAGGCTGGGCCCATCAGGAAGAATGGCAAAGCCCGATGGAAGTAGAGCCACGTAGTCCGGGTCCCCCCCGCTCAAAACCACGTTCATCGATACAATGTCCACCGGTGCGTAGATCACGTAGGACCCAGTCGAGTCTGTGCAGCTCTCCTGAAGTATGAGCATGTTGCTCTGGCTCGAGTTCGGGCTCTACCAGTATGCATTTTAATAAATTCATATTACAGATTGCTAAATACAGAGCGGAAGATGGGTATGACAGACTTCTAGTATGAATAGACAATAAAGCATCTACGGAGAGATAAGTTCTGAAACCAGACCCGGATAACAAAACCTATTTCAAAATCATATCTAGATAATGGGTAAGGGTCGATGACAAATCATGCATGCCTAAAAATTTTTATATCAGAAAACAATGTGAGAAAAATAGAATAACAAGCGACTTACATTCACGCGAAGTAATGATACACAGTTACCAGGGTCCCGGCCATTAGCTATATGTGCCATTTCTTGAACCTCGCCCCCGTTCGAAAGGATATCCCACTATTTCATCAGATATCAGAAGAAGAAGGAAATTGGTGGTTTTTTTTTTCTAAACAGAATATAAACGACTGAGTCATCATTTGACAGTGTGAGTTCGGGTATATACCTCGCATCGTGAATTCTCAGCCCGAAGGAAGTCGAAAATCCGCTTTGGGGGAACTGGCAGCCAGAATGAAGTTGCAGCACTCAGGACGATCCCAGGAGGCCTGCCGGGATCATCAGTGCTCTTCCTAGTCATAACCCTGACATCTTCTGAACCTGTGGCCGATAATGTTGTCCAAACAAGGGCCGTTGAAGCACCAACTCCACTTGAAAAGCTCATCACCATCCTCTCTGCCAATTTCATCATGCTCTTCCTCCCTTCCGGGGATGTGATCACTATGTTATGCGAAGTTAATTCCATAAGTAAAAACCAACAGGGGGGGTGGGGGGTGTGGGTGGCAAAATTAAAGATTCAAAATGTGAAAGAATAATAGGGGCAGTGATGATTTACCACATAAATCTCCCACTGGAATATTACTGGCCATCGAGCTTGCGAGGCGTTCACACTGCCGGTCCAATGTTGAGACCCAACGCTTGGCTCCAAAAGCCAGACTGCTATCTACTAGTTGCTTGTATAAGTTGTGTACCTCTCTGTCATCCACTTCTACATGCTCAACCCATATAACCTAGAACAGAAGAAACTAAATGTAATCGAAATGTGGTACTAGATCATTTGCCAGGAGAATCCAGCAAGTAATTGTGGTTTATGTACCTTAGAGTAGCCATTCGGCAATTCCTGGATCAAGCAACCTGACGGCCTTCTTCGGCTCCTAGAAATTGATGCGCCTGGGTGTAGACTATCCAGTGAGACATCAACCACTGCCCACATTCCGTCTGCATGTTGCTTGCAGTAGCGTACAAAATAATTTTCCCGAGTTGGGACAAGCGGCGAGGGGACCTGGAACTCGGCAGTCATCTGGCAAATCCATATAATTTTAGACGCAAAAGGGCATAGTCTTTGAATTCAACCACGGAAATGAGTTCTTTAAATTAAATGTACCACTTGAAGAGCCCCATTATAATTTCCAGCCACCCCAGTTGAGAGGACTTGTATGGTCATTGCTCTTGAAACTATCCCACAAAACACCCTTGACCACTGGTTCTGTGGAAGACATAGAAGTTGAGACCAATAAAAAACTAATAGATAAATATATGCATATGTCAACATATATATTGTCCACTAGGTCAAAGAGAGAAATATGATCAGGAAAACGGCTCATTTTTTTAATCAATAAAAAAGCAGGAAAACAGCACATACAATATCCATGAGCATCTCCACAAGGCTGATATGGTTCATGATAACCACGGCGGAATCCCTCGAAGCTTCCAACCTCAACCCCAAGGGCTTTGGCCCAATTCCCCTTGGGAAGGTCCTCAAATACTCGTTCTCGTTCAGTACTTCATTGTAGTGATCGCCGGGGACCCACAAAGGCTCACCTGCTTGGGCGATCCTCACGAGCTCCTCCAGTGCAGCAACAGCAAGCTCTACAATCATGGGCTTGTCACCTTCAGTAGGAAGCGTGATTGACCGCAGTAGGTCGCCTCCTCCGTACATTTCTCCAGCCAGGCCTGAGTGAGGCCCGAAATTGCCAACCCCATGGTCAAAGGAACGGCCAGGCCCAGCAATGTTTGAAGAAAGGTGAGATAAAGAAGAAAATGGCTTGCCGACATACTTTGCCGCAATTGCCGAGATTCGATCAATCTGTTGGAACAGTGGAATGGAAACAATACGAGAATTAATCTAATCAAATTTTATTATGAACTTTAGGAAGACCCTTCCACTCTCATTACATACCTCTTCACGTAAACGAGCATTTTCAATCCTCAGGTGCTGCTCATCGAACGACATCTCACCAATAGCAGCTGGACCACCACAGTTAGGGCATGTTGCACTCGCTAGGGCTTCCCGGTACCTTGAGTTCTCCGCTTGGAGCTTTTCATTTTCAGCCTTCAGTATCGAATTCTCTTGGCGTTCATGCTGGGCCTGTAGTAGAAATAATAAGCAAGATGATCCTTCTTCATTAAATAACAGTCACATGATTACTATCTGTAAGTGAATGCACAGAGTCACTAAGATATAGGTAGCCTTTCAATTCCACATTTACACGGGTATCATCGATAAGAACAAACAGTCATTCCCATATCGATCAAAAAGAACACTTTCCACTCACATTTTAATAAAAATCTTTGCAATTTAATGCACTGTGAACTGGAAGAAGGTATTAGTTGATTCTTTTTCCTTCTAGGTAAATTATGAGCTAGATATGGTATCTTTAATTATAGAAGAAAATATCAAGCTATTTTTTACAAAGAGAAAGATAAGTTTGATACTCTGTGAATTTGTCTTAAAAAATGCGTAAACGCTTACGTGCAGGAAGTAATGTATATCATAAGTCATTTACCTTCATTTGGGTGCGCTTATTCTGGAACCAAAATTTAACTTGCAAAGGCTCTAATCCTAGCTCTCTACTCAGCTCCTTCCGTTGCTTGTCATCAGGGTGTGGACACTCCTTGAAAAACCTAACAAGGACATACAAAGAGTTCAAGATCCCTCATTAATCCCATCAACAGGGAAAAGCAATAAATTGCCGTCCCTAATTCTTCCCGAGAAAGAATTAGGTTTGTCCTTACGCTTCGAGCTCTTGGATTTGGTGCTGGGTGTGGCGGTGGTAACGTTTCTTCTTTGGGCGCTGGTTTGGATCTAGATCATCTCCGGAGGGTAGCTCCATGGCTTCAGATCCGGATTTGTTCTCGAAATCTTCATCTCTCACGTTGCTGATCTCGCCCTCCGAGGGCGGTTTGGTGATCATGTCCAGCAAGTGATGGTGATTATCAAACATGTTTGGTTGGAACATTTTGTCGAGATTGCCTACAGCTTCAAAGCTGCCCATGAAAAACAGGCATATGTCAGTGATATATTGGCCTGCACTTCGCAATCGCAGTGCTTGCAGCCTGTAATATGAAAGGTGGAGAGACTGGGAAGGGGAAATTAATTTCGTGTAATAGGGAGGAAGGGAAAATCACAGTGTTTGCGTGTATTTTATATGAGATTCACAGGCAAGTACTGCTCTCTAAATCCATCGTCAAAGCTTGAGAAAAAGCATCCGCAGAGAATGCTAATAAATAGCTAATCATTATGGAGCTCACACGAACAGCGAACAGCACGAGTCAAAAAAATTGAAGTCCTAAAGAGATCAAATAAAGACTAATGAGTACCGTTAGCTGTGGAGAGAATAAACTCATATACCATGGAATCAACTATCGATTATAAACGAAAGACTGAAACTAAAGAGCATGAAGAAATAAGACAGCAACCAGCTCTTTCATTTGGCACAGGAGGAAACCCTAGGAGCCCACTTTACAGCTCTCTCTCTCTCTCTCTCTCTCTCTCTCTCGAACCCCCACCCACACCAAAAAAAAAAAAAATTTACGAAAGTGGGTTTTGGTCCTTCGGGAATTTTCTTGGATAACGCATGGGCCACGGGGCTTATGATTCGTCATTGAAGTCAATAGTTGTAAGAGGACCAAAAATAAAGGTGAGAAACGAACTATCGCATCGTCTCGTGGACTCCTGGTCTTCATAACGAAGAAGAGGGTGAAAAAAAAAGACCTTCATTTTTAGGTTTTAGACCAAAAAAAAAGTCATCAGGTCATCAGGCTTGCCCATTACGTGCCACAAAGACTACACCAAGAGAAGTATTACCCAACAGTACTACTTAAGGGAGAGTTTTCTAAGGTTCATGGAGGAGATCTTCTGTTTATTTTTCCTCGTTTTACTAAAACCACTTAAAAATATATATAGAAAGAGAACAGAAGCTTTATTGACACTGAAGAGAACTCTTTATATGCACTCGAACTGAACATGCAAATATTTATGCGTAGAATTTGTGATGACTCTTAAATGGATCAAAGGGCTTGCATAGGGTGTTTGGAAATATTAAGTGACTTACTTGTGATGATGCTTCGGCGGATCAAGAGTAACGAACACCCTCTTGATGAAGATGCTGTGGGGGATGAAGTATATAACACACGAGAGGAAGAGAATTATGTATCAGAGAAAGTTATTAGGTTTTTCCCGCCCTGTAAAGCCATTTTGGCAGGAAGAGATATACAGAAAGAGAGAGGAACAGAGATATGAAGAGTTGGAATCAAGGAGGAGAGGAAGACGAAGAGGAAGAAGTGGGGAAACAGGTGGAGAGGTTGTGGCGCAGAGTGAGGAGTTATTGCTGGGCGAAGTGAGAGGGTGCAATAGCATTTATGGGCGGTGTAATTGTCGAGAGAGAGAGAGAGAGAGAGAGAGTCTCATCTTCTCATTCATGAGGGTATATGTATCATGCACGTATTGAGGGCGTAGGGACCCTCTCTGTATTTCCTGCTTCAATCAACTCGGTGCGATTAAGTCCAAGATTAAACCATTTTCTTGGTAGCCTTCTAACTAAGACTTCAGTTACAAGTTACATATAGAGAAGAAGGAACCAAGAGATCCCTCATCGATTCCAGCCAAGAACGAATCTCACTTACCAATCCCTCTCTTTCAAAACGAGCGATAGTTTTGCTTCCGTGAATTAGTTTCGGCTACCATTCATGTGGATATGGCCGAAGTTGACTCGGTTTTCCTTGGTTCAGTTCATTTGTGACGATGGGTATCACCGAAGGAGAAGCTAATATTTATGAGTTACATTAACGCCCTAACCAGCAGCTTGAATCTCTTCTAGTGCTGCCCAAGCACTTGTTATGGCTTCCTCTACCATTTATTTCGATCTGGTTTTTCTCCTCGACCTTCATTTTTTTTTTCTGTTGTATTTTTCTTTTCAATCTTCATTGTCGGAGGGAGAAGATAGATTTTCACTTTTCTATCGATGGGAAGAAGATCAATTTGGCTGCACTGGTTTTCTCTACGAAATAGCATTGGCAGCACCATAAACAAATTAACATAAGACAATGAATAAAACACATTTCACTTCCTGCACAAGAAAAATGAGGAATAGGGTTTCACGCATTAGCATTACCTTCGGCTTAGAATATCTCAATTTTCATCGACAAAATTCAACGTCTCATCTCATTAGAACATCCTCCTTCTACCCCTAGGCGCTTCAGCTTCCCTTGTACGTGAAGAGAATATGTTTTACTTATAAAATAATAAATTTCAGCTTAAATCAAGAATCAAGCATTTATGTCTGACCTCAGGCTATGTATTCGACATACACATACGCGGACTAATAGGTCCAGCCAATGAGATTTGGAAGGGCATCTAATCATTAATAAATATGTTAATTTCCTTATTTCTATTTTGCAGAGAACTTATACTAGCTTGATTTAAATAAAAGTTATTCACGATCAAATGAATTTCTATATAACAAATAGTTCACATTGAAACGGATATAAAGCGTTTACGTACAAATCTTGTGAAAGAAGAAATGGATTTCTTCATGGCATATCATACTTGAATGCGCGTATACAGAGGTTCACCTCTCCAGCCCATAAATAAACCCCTTCTTTCGCAGCATACCGCAACATATTTCCATGTTCATATAATGCTGTGTTCTCACAAGAGGAAATCACTCTTTTGGGTAATAATAATACGAATTAATTCAATACTTATTAATTAGTAAACCTTCTTCAGATTTTGGAGAGAATTATGAATTGTATCGAAATCCTAAGATTCCAAGAAATTAATAAAAATTCTGTACAACTTATTCCACAGACCAGCCGTAGATTTTTGGAGATTATAAAAGGGAATTATATATTTTTTCAGTATAATAATTGGGAGATAAAAAAATTTTTCCCATATTTTCCCTTCTTCTGCCGATTTGTAGTATCTCAAAACGTAAATCACACATAAGCATGTAATTAAATGGTGCAAATAAATATAGTGATCTGAGTACGTGACCAAAATGGAGATTTACAACCGTCAATTGCTTGTTATTTAACAAAAACACAAATTCTAATTGAGCAAATTAAAAAAAATCGTTTTAGTGCATGGCCAGCCGTGAATGAAGAGTCCAATAAATCAGACTAAAACAAGTTTGATTAATATTGCCACCCCACTATACCATAAATTTTACTCAAATAAGGATATCCTTTATCTGTAAAATTTAAAATCGACATCTTACTTGATTTGATATAGTTCACTTATATCAAATTCTTAATTAAACTATAAATTAGAAAAATAAGACATTTTTTTCTTTTATATGGTTTTATTGGAGAGTAAGAAGTAGAGATGGTAGACGTTGAGGAAATGACAATCTCAAGAGATCGTCAACAAGTACGAAGAAATGATAACAATGACAATCCCACTTAGGGGACGTTTCTGTGTTAATGACATGGACAGGATATATGACTGCGACATTAACATATATATATATTAATTCCGACGTTGCTTGAATTAGGTTCGACGATCGGGATCGGGAATTGTGGGATCGACATATATTAGGGTATAAGAGGACCCGTTAGGAGCTCACGCAGGACCAGACACCTCCGGCGATGGAGCCTGCAGCTGCTAAATTCATTAAAGATCCGTGAAAGGCCAATCTCGATCAATTTATGTCAGCCATGGTCCACTTCTCCTCCTCCTCGTCTTTCTGCTGATGCAGGAAGGGGCAGCCCACACGCTGACCCTTATTCAATGCTTCATTATTATAAATGTTTGAATGCTAGCTGGTGATGAATATAATTGTTTCCATTTAAACAGATTATTAAGCACTAGAAATTGGCTCTTTGTTGGAGTCGATATTACCCGCATATGCACATAAATCCATGTTCTGGTACCATATTCTTTCTACTCCAGTACGTACATACATACATATGAGTAAAATAATAGTATAAATTGTATAAGTTGATCCTTTTTTTAAGTAAATCTTATTTTTTTAAAAGTATTATACTTAGTCATATATATGTGTGATTTTGTGATGTACTTGAGTTATATTTGTTACTTTATCTGACAGTCATGCTCATATGATAATTATCCCTTGAGCAGTGAATTTTTTGCTAATGTGGCAAAAACACATTGAAGTGGTAATATTCGTAGATATGGCATGATGACATGACCAAAAAAAACCACTGATGTATTACGCCACATCAGGGTAATGTGTGTGCCACATGAGCATGAATGAACAGCGGTCTATCCATGTTATCTAAAATTTCACAGCGTTTTATACTCAACGATGTATATATGAAGTTTTGAAATTTATACAATTCATGAATAAAAGAAGTAAATTTATGTAATTTTCACTTAATTTTCCTTTCTATATTATGGCCAATGGAGTACACAAATGGGTGGAAAATATGGAAAACTAGAGGAAGAAATTCGGGTTGTATGGAGAGTTTTTAGAACCGGACTGGGTCGACAGATCATACAGGTTTGACTTGGAACCAGATAGCTACTTAGTCCGGTTTACTTAATTAATTTAACAACACTCTAAATCCAGTTAGATCAATCTAAACCAGTCATTTCTGGTTTGATTGTAAAACCCAATTGAACCAACTGTAGAATCGGTTGAATTAAAAATAATTAAAAAAACGTCATCAATATCAATATCAATTTTAAAAAAAGAACGTTGATATTATATTATATTTTTATTATGTTTAAATTTATATTTTTGTATGAATTTAGATATTATAATGAATATTTTAAAAATTAATAGGTATAAATGGATGTTGATTATATGATTTTTTAACTTATAATCATTAATTATATATATTTTTTATTAAATAGATTCATAAACATATGAATTCATACATTAACCAAATGTGTTTTTTCCTTTTTAAAAATTTTGATGAATGAATGGTTATATGTTAATGCTTTTGTTGTTTTCCACCTTTTGTTATTTTGAGTAATACGTTTACGTTACTTCGGTTGGAGTCAATCAATGGGTAAGTCCTGTGCAAGCGTGCCAGTGCCGGAGAGCCACCGGAAAGCCTCTGCGGGAATTGGGATTGCTTGAGAATTCCAGATCTGCACTCCACGTAGCCTTGACCTGTCAGCGTAAAGTCAACGTCAAATTAACAATAGTCCAACCGATAAAAGTCCTCTCCAGAGAAAAATCTCGAGAATTTGATATAATCGCTGATTGCCCTTTTCTTCTTAAGGCTTTCTTCTTCTTCTTGGGTATTTGCATCTACAAGATTAAACAATAGCTTGATGCAAGATAATAGATATCGCATATATATCATTATGATAATGATAAATAAGAATGCTATCATGTGATATGATGATAAGGTATGATCATATAATAAATGATTTATAATTGTGAATTTTTTAATTATTTAAAAATTTTAAAAATATTTAATAAATCTTAAAAGAAATCGGTGAATTATAAAAAAGGATAATTATAAGATTAAAAAAGGAAAATAACATTTTGTAGATGTAAAATTAATAAATCATAATTAATCTAAATTTGGGTTGAGTACAATTATTTAAATGATAAAATTTTTAAAATATAAATTTATTATATTCACAATACCTAAAACTAAGATATTGCTTAAGGTAAAAAAGAAAAAGAAGAAGATGCTGATCTATGTTAATTAATTTATGTGGATAATATCTGACTACTTTTACGGTCTCAAATCATCATCTAATTGTGTTGAATTAAATATTTTAAAAAATTATGTTAGATATTGACTTATCTTAATACTCGGCCTTGCTCACGGTCACAGCAGTACCTTGACTTTCTTAATTTTCATACTTATTCCGTTTGATCGTACGACAAATTGGTCCTGATCAGTACGCAATTTCACTTTCAGGGTGTATGCTGCATTTCTTGCTGACCATGTACTTCCATAGCTAGGTTATTACAAAATGATGTTAATGGGTCCAAAAGTACCAAGATATAGGGAAAATATGTTTGACATGAAAATTTTAATGGTCGCATATTAAATTCACAAATTCCTATATCTCATATGATATGATATGATGACAAATGCACCGATCGGGATTTCTTTTGAGTGAATGATCATCCCCCTTCAAGTGTCTACTGAGCCAAAGTGTAGGGGAAAGGAAAAGAAGAAATTAATACACTACTAGTGAAAGCAAATTAGATTGACAGATGGATGAATATCATATTCTTGAATTAACAAATCTTGAATTCATTATCACTAATTAATCTCTTTACCCTCTTTATTCTCATATTTTTCCTACTTTCTTTTGAACTAAAAACTCATCTACAATCAGAGCAAAGAGGAATATACTACCACTGAGCAAACTTTAGCACCAGAAAACTGACAAGGATGTGCAATGTAATATGGACCACACTGACAACATTCCTATGTCCGCCCCCAATAGGAAAGTAAGTAGGGAGAGAGCATTCTTCGCCATTAAAAAGGACTCTTGAAGGGAATCCATCACCCTTCGCGATGTTGAGCCCCGGTGTGAGCTTCTTCGTGAACGATATCACTGACTGTTGCTTCCCGGGGACCGGTGGGTTCACCTTTGGGTCGGTCCCATTCGTCTCGCCCATGAGATAATTCAGACCCAGCAAGCCCTGGAGGAAGATGGTGTGGTTGAGGTTCTTGAACAATGTCCCGTTGAAGGAATAGGCCTTCTCGAATCCTTGGGCCGATCTCTTCATCTGGATCGCGGTGAACCAGTTTGCGAAATTGACTTCTTCCCAGTTGAACAGCGTGATCCGTACCGACCACCCTTTCCGGTAGTCGGAGTATAGGTGCCAGTTTATGCTGACCCCGCAGTTGTCCCCACACGGTAGAGGGTGCGGGATGTGGAAGTGCTTGATCTTCGCCCAGGCCACTGCCTTCATCGTCCGGTTCTTGAATGGCACCAGGATCGCTTCCGAAGGGAGGAGCATTGCCGGGGCGTTCTTGTTGCAGGTGTCATCATCACTGCAGCCGCAAGCGCAGGTGTTACACGGGATGATGGAGCTGTTGTAGTATGCTGAGAATGAGACGCAGCAATGTGACGTCGTCTTGGTAGGTTTCGTAATGTTGCATACCACCTGCCAGCTAGCGATAGCAGACGTCGTCGCCTGGAGCCCACTCGGGTCGGGGAATTCGGTCTCTTCAACCCGGATTGGAGGCCCGCACTTGTAGTCAGGGTTCAGGAGCCCAACGATCTTCCACCTCTCTGGTGGGTTAAGAGCAGTCCGGTTCAAATCTGGTGGTAGCTTGTAGACCTAAGGTCATATGGGTGGCAAAAGTTCATGTTAGCATGTAATTTTCATTTTTTTGCTGAAGTCCCAAGTTTGTTTTCAGCTCATTTGTCTGGCATTTGTTTATCCACCATACCTGGAGTTGGAATACGGACTTCGACTGGCTCGGATCCATGACAGTTGGCAGCAGGGTCCCGTTCCGGCAACAGTAGGGCAGCTTCCCAGTCTTTGTATCGTTGGCCCTCTCAGGTGGGAGGTCGGCGATCACCGGCTTTTTCTGGCAGTTCATCACCTGCGAGAAGTCGAGGTTCTGATAGTATTGGGCAGCTTGGCCATAGATGCAGTCAGAATAGTCGATTTTGTGAGTGTAAGCTCCTCTCATCGTGTATATGAACTCGCCTCTCATCCATTCCCATGTCAAGTTCCACTGGTCAAGCCGGCCCAGGGGGTTGTCGTTCTCCATGGTAACCTGAGCAAGATAATTGCTCTCATAGGCTTGGATTATGTCGTAGGTGAAAGACAGATCGCCCTTCTGGCGCGGGACCAGCTTCGTCTTCAGACGTTTCACCTTGTGTTTCGGATCTCGAATGCAGCAAGCATACATTGTTGTCTCTGAAAATATAAAAAACAATTGGAACGAAATGTTACGGCTAAGAAGTAGATAAAACTGCCGTTTTTGTTGAGCAAATTCTCGGTTCAAAGCGAGAAAATTGTTGGGAACTTTCAGGACTGGAGATTTACTGACTGCGAGTTGTTGGTGCAGGGCATTTGAATCCGTCAACAATGACCTGGATGGTCTTGGGCATCGGGACCTTGGGTGGCTTCACCCCGAACTGGGTGCCCATCAGCTGAATCAGTGCCTGAATCTGGTTGACATCTCCTGCGGTGTCAATGGAAGTCTTGAGATCTGTCTGGGGATACCCGGTCAGGTAAGTCCCGTTTCCAACTTCAGCAGGAAAATCCTCGGTGCCATCCAGGACAGCTCCGCTAGCCGAGACCAAGATCTCTCTGTGCTGGAACCCAATGAAGATCTTCCACGCCTGGACCTCGACCGTGCCAGTGTTAGTCACTGTGACGGTTGAGTTGAAGGCCCACGATTGGGCCGATGCGTTCTTCAGGTGGGGGTACTCCTTTGTCCTGGTGTTGAACTGATACAAGATGAAGACGCCGTTACAGTTCTGTTCTGCTGGTGGTGGGGCTGCCGGCTCATCATTGTAGTCCTGTGCTTCGACTGGATAGATCAAGGCCGGTGGGACAAAGAACATGAACAAGGTGAGGAACCTCCAGTCAGTGTTCATGTTATGTCTCTCTAGGAAGGAGAAGCATCTGATCTAATCGTTCCTTTTCCTACTTTAGGGATTGCTGAAGGATGAAAGTGGGAAATGCTGGGAGAGGGGGGGAGAGAGAGAGAGAGAGAGGGGAAGAGGAGATTGTGGAGTGAGATTTGGTTTGAGTGGCTGATGGTCGAATTTGGGCAAGACAAAGTCAGATGAAACCTCCTCCTCTGAGACACCGATTTATGTGCTCAACTGTTTCCTAACTGTTTTATGAACTTTGCATTCAGTACTCACAAATCAACGTTGATGGAACTCTCCATATGCCATCAAAAAGATTCACCAGAGACTCATCATACCCCTAATTCCTCCCTTCCTCCTATTTCCTCTCAAAACCATGAGGCTTTGTAATCGAAAAAAATTCCAATTCGATTTGAAAATCAGCTTGCAAATTTGATTTTAGCATATGTATTAGGCAGACCATTTTCTAGAGTAAGGTTGAAAATATGTGCCTACGACGAAACCAGATGAAATATTGAGAGTGTTGATCATATCTTGAGAATCACCGTACAGGCTGGCTCTCTTGTGAGAACTGACCGAAAAAAGTGCGTATCTAGACACCCTAGAATTAGCAGATTGCCAGTTCGAACCTAGCAAGTCCTATCCTGCTACGTACAAGACCATCAAGAAAACCAAGCGGGAGACGGAAGTGTTTGAGTCGTAAGTTGATGGTTCCAGGAACTGAGATTGTGTAAGGCATTTGGCTTTTGCTAGTCGATGACTCTGACACTGAGATTTCCAAGGACATCGACATTGTGAGTGCAAATTTCAATGAAAAGCTTCATGGTCCAGAGAAAGTCTGTGACTTCAACTTACCGGTTATGTTTTCATTGGAGACCCAATTTTCCCATCGATGGAGAGAATGGAAAACAATTTACAGAATCAACTGTAACTAGAAATCGGCCGTTTCCAAGGAACTGACCTTCCCAGTTCCAAAACCCAAAAGAGTCTTTGTTAGCATAACCTCCCACAATCACAACTCAAAAGAATGCATCCCTTAAAATGATGCCTAGTAAAAAAAAAAAAAAACATTGCAACTTAAGAGAGAAAAGCGTGAAAAATGGAAAATTTTCTTTCTTTTTTCAGTGAAGGGAAGTACCATCCTTCTGAATTCCTCCTTGTCCCACCCGGTAAAATTGTTAATTTAAATTTACAGAAGTTCATTGCGGAATGCAAAGTTCTCCGTCTCCAGGGCCGTTATGGAGCCATGACATTTATCTATGAACATGTTATGCCTTCCATTGGACCATTCTCTTAAGGATCCTGAGTATTTAAATAGTCTGGGAGACCGAATCTACTGTTATAGGTTGCAGTTCTCTCCATTACCATGTATGCAGCCTCTGATTTTGTCACTTAGGAGGATTTTGAGGAGGAGGAGGACTTGGAGGATGAGGACGACCTGCTCTTCTTCCGTTTTTGTTTCTTGGGAATGTTCGGCAGATGAGGAGGTAGTTGGTCCCTGAAAATCTCTGATGTGGGTTGCTGTCCCATTAGTTGCTCAAAATCTGACAGATTAAAAAACAAAGAGTTCGGCATTAGGATATTAAAGGAGAAATTAGAGACTAGTTGGACGTGGAAATTAGGGAAAACCAAGTTTATTCTGCCGTGAATAACCAGTATAAGGGATACATTAAACTCTTAACTATTTTCCGCAACCGGAAACAGAAATCAGCAAGGCATGATCCACGTATGATTCATCTTTTAGGTAATTCTTCCAAAGAATTCCAAGGCATGGTTACGAAATCACTTGCCAAGTGGCTACGAAATGCAAATGTTGTTAAAAGTAATGGTACGTTCTTAAGTGAGTAGCACACTCGAGGAAAAGCCAGTGTAAAGGTCTCTGCACGAGCGTGGAGTTTTCAACAAGAAAGCAAGGCATTTTGGGGCCAGCAACGAGAGTTTTCGCATGGAATGGTGAGTGCTGCCTTTGCAAAAGCCAAGTTTATCTTGGGGTTCAGTCAGTTATTGATAGAAGTACAGTGCTTCACTGATTACATATAGATGGATTCATTGGTCGGAAAGTATTGAAGAACTAGGAACAGAAATTTTCAATTTAGAAGGGAAAACGCAGATCTTGGAGCCAATCAGGATAAGCACAGGTGCCTCCATTTAACAACGTAGATCAGTAAAACTAGGTGTGGACCGCCAGAAGAAACTTGTCTTTCCCGTACTAGAGATTCCCCTTGTAAAAGAATCATTAACTCGTGACAGATGAGCCAAAGTTTTTGTAGCTGGAGGAAAAGAATCTCTGGGAGCTTTTCCTCCCAACCTAAACAAAATCTTAGACATAGAAAAAAGTGAATTTTAATGTGGCTTCCAGACAAAAACTGTTCAACCCGTGAAGGAGAGCAATGAAGGGACCCAATTCACTTGCTTTCTTGTCTGTTTATGTGAAACAATTCTCCGGTTTCAAGAAATACGCATTCCTATAATGTGATAACCTTTAACTTCTTCCGGCATGGATTATTTATATATACAAGTGATACGGACAGAAAACATACCCTGAGATGACCATGTGGAAGGGACCACTGAGTTTGAATCCCCGGGATCCCCCATGGTAGCGAGTGAGGTCGAGAAATTAGGTGTCGACTTGAATTCATTCATCTGCATAGTATTTTTTCATCAATAACTTTCTGAACAGATAAAAAGGGAGTCATTCCGTCATGAGATGCAAGAACTTCTGCCCACTGCGGAATCCACGCATTCTAGTATCAGCTTATTAGACTTTAAATACAAAATGTGGTTGATGAAAATTTCCCGAATCCCGCAAGTTAAACTTTTGGACATTATAAGCAACCATCCATCATGAGAAACTGGAACTCATCAAATATCATAAAATCTTCTCAAGCCACCTAGCAATGTATATCTAGAAAGTGTTTGATTAGCAATTATACCCGTGGAGTAGGAAAATTAGAAAAACATGAAGGGCAGGAAATTGAAGATTGAGAGTCAAGGAGGAGGGAAAGGGTCAAGATAAGCTCACCCAACTAGGGGCATTTCCAGAAGAGCCATCCCACCCAATATGAGCAACGTGCTTGACATCTGTTGGGTACCCAATATCCATCTCCCTCTCCTTTATCACTGCAGATCGAAAGGAGAACCCAATTAACCAAACTTCCATCATCGGCTGCTAATCGGGAAAATAAGTGTCTTCGGTTGTCGCAAGAACAATTTTTTTTTGAGGGTTATGATTTCTCCTACGGGAAAAGGTATCTTGAGTTTCACCCTTTCCGACAAAGACACATTTCGGAGCCGACACATAATTTACACGAAACTGTCTCGACTTTCCTTCGCTAAACAGAAAATAAGACTGTGTGTACGCAAAGTTTCTACATGTAAGAGCAAAAAACAGAAGAGAAGGAAGATTTATAGATGTGTCACCAAAGATCTGGGAGATGAACTTGAAGCTTTTGTAGATTCCTTTCATCTTTGTGGCCATTGCAGCAGAGCAAGAAGCAGAGAAATTTTCTCAAAAACCAGAGCTGGAATGCCGTTGAGGCTCCTCTTTCACGCCTACTGTTTCCAAATACAGCCGCTTAGAGAAGCACTAACCTCCATTTCCATGCAATTTATGACCCAAGAAGAGCCATTTGGGAGGTTGTCAAGGGGCTCAGAACTTGCCGGTAGAATCCCAGGAAAAGAAGAAAAGATGAGTCTCTGTGGGGGGCCCAAAATCTCTCTGGGTCGTGATGGGAGTGAAGAGAGAGGAGAGGACAAGGTGGGGAACTCTGGAAACTACACAGATGAGGCTACAAAGAAGCAAAGTGATAAAAGTTTGGGTGCTTTGCTTGTCTGCTGAGGGATGCACATGTGGAAATGATCCCCCAGTGCTTTGGTATGTCCCTTTTGTTAATGGAATAACGACGGCCTCAGGCTTGCTCTTATTCTTGGGGTTGCGCTTGTCTTACCAGTAAAGGCCCCCTCTCTCCCTCTCAAGTTCTTCTCTCCATGGCCTCTCAGTCTGATCTCTCCCCAAGTCTGCGTCTTATAATAAAGAGAAGATGAGAGGGAAATATGTCGGGGCTGGGTGACTGGTCTCTCTGTCTGCTGGATCCTGAAGCATTCAATGAATTAGTACATCTTATCTTATATTCAGTTAACTTATTCAAGATCACCCACAACCAAGAATTAAAAAAAAAAGCTTATTACTTGAAGAACTATTGTCTACTTAATATGTGGTTCGGACTTAAATATCAATCACTTATAACCCATTCAAACTTTTTAAAATCGTATTAAAAATGTCAAAATTTCAAGTTTAATCTTGCATTAAAAGAAAATTTACTATAATAGAGCATTTCTTGTTCAGCTTTCTTTCCCTCCATCTCTTCCATAAATTGTAAGCTTCAAAATATTTTTTTTTCATTTTTGGTGCTCAGACTTGAAGAAGTTGTATGTTTCTGATGTGTCCTATGAACAACTGTACAAGAATAGCCAGCTATCATAGAGATTAGCTTGCAACTTGGGTTTACAATTTTTAATGACAAGAAGGATTAACCTCATATATACCTCTATATATATTTTTTAAAATAAGTATTTTTTATTATATCTGATAAACAATTAGATTTTGTAATAGATTCAGAAGTGATTTGAGTGCCATCTATTACATATTAAATCTCTCTATTTATTGAAATTGAATTACAAATATGAATATTTTATGTGTACTGATTAGATATAAAGTATGACTAATTTATAAAATCAAATATAATCTCATAACCTATTTCATATTTCCTTTTTTTTTTAAATTAACGGGGCTATTCCAAATCCAATTTCAATTATTGGGTGGAAATTGTTTACCACTCTTAATTTTTTTAATTATTTTTTTCCTGGATACCAATCTAAAAGTATTTTGGAGTGACTAATTGATTACCACATTCTTCTCTACTAACTTTGACTAATTATATCATCTTCTAAAATGCCTGCCAGCTTGCCAGCATTCCATCAATTTTCTATTTCTCCCGATATCCTATGTGCCAGCAGAATTCTCAGAAGGAAATTCAAAAAAAGAAACGTGAAAAAATATTTTTAATATAAGCCAATCACAACAGATTCATTCTTCCGACAGTGAGTTTGTTGCAGAAAATTGACATCTTATAATCTTTTTTATACATTCGTGCCATCCACATGAGGAAGGCAATGTGCAATTCTTCTAAATCGAAAATGATTTTCTTGCCAATTGCAATAGGGTTTCCTATGCTTTAGAAGAGAATAAGAAGAATACTGAAATAAACGGCACATGAGATTTACTAATATCATATCGAAGACGATATCGTTGTATCGAATTTTATTCTTTAATCGAAATCATTATTATTTACGAAAAGTCCAAAAAAAGATTTGTCTGCATTGGAATTTTCGTTTTCCTCGGGATGATTCTTCAGTTGGATTATTTTATTGCTCCATTTAATTACTATGAATTGCTGGGTGATACGAAAACAAATAATTTATTTGTATTTTAGTTTTCTATTTTTCGAGGGAAGAACACATCAAATGCTTAGTTGTATATGAATAATGTATGCGGGAGGTTGGGGCCACGTTTTACTTTGAGAAAGATTTTATGTTTTTGCTTCTTTTGTGCGATAACACAAGTTGGTCGTGTCTGACCAGCAAGGAAACAATCCCGAACTCTCGCGCGTCTTGGTGAAGATGATCGACACCTCGCCGCCCAATTGGCTCCAATTATCCTCGTATCTTAGGATGCCATTCCTGTCATCAAATGAATCATTGATGGCATTTCGATGTGACATGCTTTGTATTACGCACAGAAAGAGCAAAAATTTTGAGATCTTGGGCGAGGTTTAGGAGCATCACTTTCCCCCTCTCGAAAACGAGTGTCACCTAGAGGAGGATAAAGGCGTGCAGGAGCGCAGCCAATGTGGATGACATCTCTTGCACGAAACGATTTCGTGTCATAGTTTTTGGATCCGTCGAGATAAAGCAACCTTACCGAGATTCAAGGAGGGATTAGATGGATATCAGTTGACACTCTGACATAGGTTTCACCTTCACAAGACTCAAGCTTCCAAGTTCAACGCACAACGCTGAATCTCCTACATATGTCTATAAGAGGATGCCCACGAACAAAAAACTAGTATGCCGTACAACATGTTCTCGTACATTCCAAGGTTTTTCATAGTAATCGTATCGGCGAGTGACAATGTCAATGTTTGACTCTATGTTCATGTGACAGCACGAGCCGTAAAAATGTCAAACATCCTCGGCATCGAATTGTGAAACCTTGAGAGCGCCACAGCTTGCCGATCTTCAAAGTCATCCTTTTAGCTCAACGGCCCACTGACTTATGTTAGTGAGAGCCATAACGTGTGCACCAGACTTAAAAAACATGAACTCTAATTCGTGGGTCCAGTCTCAAGTTTGGCTGGCTGGTGCGCGAGGTCATGAATCAATCGTGCTATAGCTCTTGAGTAGGGCTTGGCATTGGGACCAGCTTTGATATCATGGTGAATTCAATCGGGTCGAGCCTTTTAAGCATACTACTATATATATATATATATATACTTTCCAATTATTCATCATACGTTTCTCCCTTAACGTTTTCCAATCCTGAAGTAGTAGTCCAAAAGCCTGGATTCCTTTCTTCTAGAGGCTAGTTTGCCCATCTCGGTGTTTGGGACTTGTCCATTGGGTTTCTCCGGATCCTTTATGGAGACGTTTTGATAAATTATCCAGGTCGTCATACTAACAGCAAGCACATTGAGAACATCGGAACTACTCCCGCCGAAGTTTCAGGGCTAATGTCCTCTCCCATCTCTCTCTACTCTTGCTATACTCGGCCATTCTCCAAGTTGAGGTGGCAGCACACTTACTTGAATGGCGGATGGACGGTTTATAGGCTGCTTCTTGCAATGAGCTAGTACTGCAGTAAGTTGTGAGATATTGCCTAAGAATGGAGGATCGCTTGTGAGACAGATCAGAGGGTGCTTGCCTACAGCCACTACTCAGGACTGGACACGGCAGCTTTTCTGCATCGTAAGGGAATTCCACGTTGCTCTTGTCATTTTCCAGTAGCATGCCCCTTTTAGTGCCAACAGATTAAGCTGCAGATGAACAAACTCGACCCAGGTCTCAGCAATAAAGCATTTATTCCCTGCCGATGTAGGTCGTCGCTAGCAGCCTCCTCTAATATCTTCACACTTTTCACAGAGAAATAGGTTACATTCACAAGAATGTACTCAGACAGCCATGTCTTTGTGCATATAGGAATCGTATCAACTCAGTTGAGAAAAGAGATTAATATTTAGACAACTACATAGAGTTTAGACAGAGCTAGTGCAGTGCGTTTACTTCAGGAAGGGGATCGAGAATGGAACAGAGAAGAAAGGCTATACAAACTGGTCGGGCTTTGTGTGGCAACTCAGTTCTGTTTCCTCTCCCCCTACCAATGTGTACTATAAATTTGCCATCCAAAACAAGAATAACTTATCTACAAGTCATCCTATCCTTCCGGCTCCTGCCTAGTCCAGCCAAGGAGTTCACCAGTATTACCCAAACTTGTGAAAACTATTCATGTAACAATGCTACAACTAGTGATTCACCAAAGAACATATCAGGAAATCGACCAGACTTTCAATTCTTCTCATCCCGATACCAATATACAAAATCAAATGCATCCAACACTAAATGAATTTTGATTTCTAAAGGCAGAATGCTGTGAAAAGTGTTATCTGTGAAATTAACAATGAGAGTCACCAATCACTAGTTCAATGAGTTGGTTGCTTTAGATATATTTAAAAACAACTACTTCTCGCCAAACCCAAAGGCATGATCTAACCACAATTTGCAGTTCATCAGTTAACCCTGCCTTACAGCAGTGCTTCTGTTTTTCCTTTGAAAGTGAATGGTATTTGTTCAACCTTCAGCAAATAGCATGAGTGCGTCAAGGATTATATGAGTTATTTGAATCATATGCAAGACAATGCAGAAGTCCTATAAATAAACCATCATCTATTTCCACAGACACAACTTTCCAAGAACAGAAAAGTCATATGCTGCGACTGTTAAATATCCCACTTTTGATTCAAAGAACCAAGTACTTTATTGAGTTACAGAGACAAAACTTAGCTAACATAAGCTAAACTAAATAAGGTGCCAATGCATCTCAAAGACAATACCCATGTCTACTACAGGAGCCACAACCAAACATTATAATCCACATATCTTTAGAAGCAGTGTGGTCTAGACGTGAGAATGGATGCCGCTAAGTAACATCGCATGTCAGACTTAAGCATGAAGGAGTTCCTCAAACCATGATAACCACGACAAACTCTATTCTGCTAACTTACATACTGAAGGCATCATCTTCAAAGATTAAAAAGCCAGTGCTTCCTCCACATCCGCAACAAACTCAACTCCCACCTAGCAACTGTATCATAATTTTCTCTGCATCTACCCAACTAAATTTGGATAAAAAAATCCAAGAGATAACCTCCCGATATCTATCAGAACAGCAATATAACGAGGGAAAACAGCAATGCACAAAATGAGGTTATGCAACATATAGTCAGCAGCACTGGAGGAGTTGATAATATCAGAGAGAACAAATTAGAACATACATTTTATAGTAAATTAGGAAGTGACAACCTAAAATTCATGTACGTGTATACATTCCTAACAAGATCAATCGCCAAATTATTACATGTTTGAATGACAATTGCCAATCATCTCAGTAAGAAAAGTCCGGAAGCGACCAGTCTCAGCACAATCAGATTTTCTAACTGCTGCAATGTTAATTCCAACTAGAAGGCCAAAACGCATGAACTCCATATCCCGTTTTCCAATTATCCAAGTACACAACCTTCCTCACCGCCCAGAACGAGATCAAGAGAGCAAGAATCATAACGATCCGCTGAATTGCAAGATTCCGAACTTTATTGAGCACATGGGTCACGAAAGCCAGCAACAGCCCCACAATTGTGTACAAGAACCCAACCGCGAAGCCCTCAGCTCCAAGTTGCATCCTGGAGCCCTGATAGAAGAACATGAGCTTCGATGGATCATTCCGATCGACCAAAAACAAGGGCATCTTTCGGATAATGTTATGCATAGTGCCAGCAACGCTGAAGAAGTAGACGAAGATTGCCCCAAAGAGCCAAACTTTCCTGTCGTGGAGGAGAGTGTCCCCCATGAAAATCCTCTTGATCATGAAGGAAGCCCAGATCAAGAGCAATGCGACGATGAACGTTAGTTGCATTTTGGAAACAATTGTGGGGCGGGCGATGGGGCCTACGGAGAGCTTCGTTCTTGACTCGACGAACTCTGCCATCGATTCCGCGAGTCGGGAGAAGTCCCGCTGGTCCATCTTGTCCGAGTCCTTGAGGGACCTGACATCGGGGCCCACGAGGCGGACGTGGGGGAGGGAATTGACGCCAAAGAGGCTGAAGGTCGACTGGGACTCCTTGAAGTCGATGTCGCAGAAGAAGAGCTTAGATCGGGCGACGGGGTTGTGCAGGTTGTTGGCGATGAAGGAGGAGGAGAGGAGGGCGAACTCCTTCCTCAGGGAGGCCAGATGGAGCTCCGGCTTGTCGTGGAGCTTCTCGGCATCGAAGAAGATGAGGAGGGAGTAGGTGCGGGGAGTCTTGGGGGAGGTGAGGAAGCGGGAGACAGAATGGTCGTCAAGGTGGATTACGCCCGACTCAGATCGCGACTGCAGAGCCAGGAGCTCGGAAGCTAGGTCGGAGTCCAGGTCGGCGGCGGCGTGGCCGAGGAGGAGGAAGAGGAAGATCAGGGCCACCGGAGGGAGCATCTTCGACTCCAACTATTTGGCGAAACCCTAACCTAAGCAGATAGAAATTACTTGAAAGCTTCATTGCTAAGACGACCAAGTCTGTGCTAAGGTTGACATAATTGTACATTTCCTTCCCTAAATTTAATTATTCCTTCTGATTTGCGAACGAGGAAAATGGATGATCCGGATTACTGACATGCACCCGATGAAGAGAAATGGTTTTGCCTAACCAATAATCTGACAACAACAGTAGTGATTAATGGCAGGTTCTAAGAATTATAATACATCATTTAATATAATAGTAAATTATTACAGTATTAAATATTAATATAAAAAAAACATAAATAATTTAAACTTTATTCATCTCAAGTAAATTCTCAATTTAATGTACAAGTATTATCAATTTGTACCTCATCATATTTAATTCTACTTTTCATTACGGATTAATTTTTAATTAGTATGTATTTATATGTGGGAGAAACATGGGCCGGGATAGGTGGCCCAGGATCGAGAATCCACCCATAATAGTACTTACCGACCGTCTCAACACAGGGTAAGGTGGAGCAGCCGGGGATTGAATTCTCTGGAATAGGAAATCCCGTTGGAATAGGAATTCGTCCGAGGCCACGCTTTCTCCGATTCTTCAATTAGGGCGCAGATTACTCGGAATCGGGACTCCCGCGGGGAAAAAGCTATAGAGATTAGAGGAGCAGGACAAGAGGAATCCTAGGTCAGGACCTCAGCTATGGTGTGCGAGAAGTGTAAGTCCCTCACGCTCCCTCTCTTGATCAGCGATCTCAAATCTGATCGTGCTGCTGCTGTTGATTGTGTGATGTTCTAATTGTCGGAGCTTTTGTGATTCAGGTGAGAAGAAGCTCTCGAAGGTGATAGTGCCGGACAAGTGGAAGGAAGGGGCAAGCAACACCACCGAGGGCGGTGGCCGGAAACTCAACGAGAACAAGCTCCTGTCTAAGAAGTCCAGGTCGTTTATCTTCTCTCTGTCTTAACCCTAGCGATCCACGCCATTCAGTGCTGACTTGTTCTGGATAATTTAGAACCTTAACCTGCCCTCGAGAGAATCATTTCTGGACTGAGTTAGGATTTAGAAAGCTGCAGCTGCGCTGCAGTCTTGTCAAATCTATAGCCTCGTGATATGGTGGAGATTACACCTCAACTGTAGCATATTCAACTCCTGGATGCAAAGAATTCATCAACTGCCACATCATTAGCTGCTTTGGAGGCTTCATTGATTCTTCTTACCCACTTGTATAATTAGTTTTTGACTGAACAAAGCTGATTGACTTCAGGTGGACCCCCTACGGGAACACAAAGTGCATCATTTGCAAGCAGCAAGTACACCAAGATGCCAAGTATTGCCACACCTGTGCCTATACAAAAGGTTCTCATTTCTGTCCTGATGTTTTCTTGATTTTTGTGTGCATGAGTTTGAGTCCTGTGCAGGCGCATATGCGCTCTTTTGGACAAATGCTGAAGCTATTGAACTTTTGCAGGGGTGTGTGCGATGTGCGGTAAGCAAGTACTTGACACCAAGTTTTACAAGCAAAGCAATGTGTAATGTTAGGTAAGATCAGTCTTCCTCTGCTTTGTGATATTACTCAAACAATGGCTTCATCTTCCTGTATTGAGCCGCTAACCCGACTATTTTGAGCTCGCCTACGGCTGGATTTAGGCTGTAATATCAAAGACAATATGTTTAGGGTGTATATCAGGTCGGTCTTAGCAATATTTTATCCTTTTGCTTTTTACGAGTTTGGATTATTCCGGTGCTTCCCTGAATTCTGTAGTAATGACTTGAGTTATTTGCACGTGCATTGGAAATATTCAGATTTACTATGAATGTGTACCATATTTTAACACAAGGAAAAGGTTATCTTTACCCAACAAGATTGTATAGCCTAATGATCAATGGTTTTATATCATGATTTTCCGCGGTGTAGCAAATTGCTAATATGAAAGAAGAAGAAGGAGAAGGGGGTAGTTCCTTGTACATGTTAACTAATGAATAATATTGCGTGAGCCGGTTCAGATGTTGAGTACTCAAACTATTATAAACCTTTGCGATTACTCATTTCTGTCTGACATACAATCTGATGATGTGGACAGAGAAATAAGAGAGATTCACAGAACTTAAGTAAACATTATTGCAGAGATATCTCATAGTCGATTCGGTAAATGCATCATTGGACTGTTTAAAGCAGACTCGCATCTACCATCGAGGCAAAACCCCGTCAGTGCATTTTTCTCTAAGAGATACGGATGACTCGTGTTATACAACGTAAAAAAGAAGAAGAGAAAAATAGATGGGAGGAGCACGAAAATGAAAAGGAGACCCATTCATCAGTAGCACCAATGTAGGTATCAGTATCATCACCGATCATGAGTTGAAGTACCCTTATTGGAGGGAACTTATTATACAACTTATAAAGAAGAAGAGAAAAATAGATGGGAGGAGCACGAAAATGAAAAGGGAGACCCATTCATCAGTAGCACCAATGTAGGTATCAGTATCATCACCGATCATGAGTTGAAGTACCCTTATTGGAGGGAACTTATTATACAACTTATAAATTAGTCATAGTTGAATGGATTTGTATAGTGGGGTACAGCACAAGAAGCCTTCTATGATAGCTGTTTCATGCACGGTGGACTTTTCTTTCACATCCCCCTGTAATAGGATCAAGACCACTTGCCTGTTAATTAAATCACGACTTTTAGTTACTCGTACATCACATACTTGCTGGGTAGATTGATCAATTTACAAACCAATACACAAACACGATCTGGCATATACTGATGCCAGTTTGCCATTGATGCATGCTGAAAACTGCGAGCCTCACAGAGCCATTTTCCCCCATATCCTCAGCTCATAGGCCCGTGCCCTTTTCAAGTGCAACCCCTAACAGTAACATATTCCAAGAAGTGATTCATTATGTCGTTGCCCTTGGAGTGAAGTTTTATTGAGATATACTAGATGATGAAGAGTACAGCATTGTAGTCCGAGTAGAAGCAGCAGAAAACACAACGTTCAATGGTCAAACATAAACGGAGAGACGGAATAACAGCAGTAATGCTGTATTTCCAGGGAGCATCAAGACCACTCCGTTGATCAGCCATCCAAGGACTTCGGTGCTTCTCAGAAACCATGAATCTTGATGTGTTCCTTCTTCACAATGCCCGCCTGTACACAAACGCCAGTGTGACTCTGGCAATTAGAGACCATTAAGACCGAACCTTCGTGACCACACACTGATGCAGTTTGGATTCTATCTTCAGAGGAGGAAAGACAGGAGGACATACCTGAACAAGGAGTCGAGACATTCTCTCTGATCACCTTTGGAGCTGAATAACCTGAGACGAAAGAGGAAAAGGAGTCCCAGAACATTAATCTTATGGTTTAATTGATGACATTGAAAAAGATTGAACCAGAACATCTTCACAAAATAAAAGCACGCGCTTTCGAGGAAAACCTCTTCGTTGATTAGGATATTTTTGACGGAAGAAATTAAATAAAAGGAACATTGTGGAGTGATCTCAATTGCTTTACTTACCTTGTCCAGTTCGCCGTGATTCCTGGAACCACAGTACATTTGCAGCGAACTTCTTTCTTCGAGATCTTTAGGATCTTACTGTAACTAAATTCCTTTCTTCAGCCATAGAATAGTTGTCTGAACAGTCGTCAGGGCTTTTCCTACCATTACGCTGTTCTGAACCCACGTTGCACGTTATCCTTGTCCCCAGCACCCGATGTCATCAGCATTGCCTCAGAAAGAAGGATTCTTGCAAAACACCAAACAGAAGTTGCTATATTAGATTTCTGATTTAAAACCCATAAATATATCACAGATCAGTAAATGTAATAAGCAAAGACGTGAAAAGAACACTTTTATTTTAATAACTTTTTTTGTTCGTCGCGTTGTGTTAACTATATGAGGCTCACAAATGTAATAACTGGAATAACCTGAACTGCAAGTTGGGAATTTGGATTATCCAACTCAGACATGAAAGTTGTCTTTAAAGATTTTGCCAGGAGAACAGGAGGAACTTCCTTCGTACTTAAGTGTGTACACGAAGCTACAATGAGTCTATAGTACTAAAGTCTAAACATCAGGGAAGGACCAGTGCGATGAGACTAGCAAAGTTCGCGCGTCGAGCATGCGCGGAAGAGCCCTAATACCAACTCATTTAACAAATACATATACGAAAAAAAAAATCATGTCATGTAATAATATAAAAACATCGAATAGGACAACAATGAATTTATTCCACTCACCTGCAAATAGAATACTTTATATGTGTGTGGTGAACAAACGACCAATACTTGGGACACATCCAGTTCCCTGAATCTAAATATTCACAGAAGAAGATGAACTTCGTATTCCCCAGACATTGAAAGAAACCCAAGCCAATTGTGGCAAAGCTACAACTGCGCCGGCCTAAAAGAATCAGACCAAATCCCGATAACAGAATGACAGTTTAAAACCGCAAACGTTACTGGGAATAAGGAGAGAAATAGCGTCAGGAAAAGTCGACGGATACCTGATCAGAGATGTAAATGCAACTTCTACTGTGAAAATTCTATGGCCACGATCCTCTTCCAAGGAGATTATATCAGTCGTCACAGAGAGTCCAATAATAATAATATTATGGACAAGGGAAAAAAAACGGATCTTTATTTTATATCTCC